>CM062818.1:1436049291-1436675148 GCA_031772625.1 Pinus tabuliformis | reverse complement strand
CTTGGCGTGTAGTAGGTGAGGTGGAGACCGTTCAAGATTTCACACCAAGCTTTGTAGGTAAGGGCTGCAGGAGCGCCTATGCCAACATGTCTGGAATTCCTTGTCTAAGAATGGGGAATGTAGATGGGCAAGAAACTCCTTGGAGTTGGATTAGCTCAAGCTTAGGAGGGGTAGAACCATAGGGCCCGTTAATAAATCATCGACGTCAACAACAAGTACTAGCATCGACCCAGAGGTCTACAAAACCTTTGAGATAGAGCCATGGTCGAAATAACCAACTCAGGGAAATCATGGTCGGGTCGAGATTTTCTCTTATGACGGTCGTAAAGATCCTCGTCTGATGCATTGCTTAAGGCAGGGTCAAGATCCTTTAATCGAGCCATGGCATAGATTGAAAGCAAGCTCGATGCGACATAGGAGGGAAAGCCTTCAACTTATAAGATAGAGGCTTAACTAGGAAAAACCCTAGTCATGGAGGCTTCACATTAGAATACAATCTGATTACCCTCTAATGCGATTAGATAAAGTATTATTACAAGGTTGGTAGGATGATGCTATCTAGGATGAGCTGGCTGACATGCCAACTTGGAAGTCTTGCAATTAGTCAGAGGTAGACCCTCTTAACAGGTCGGGCTGTTTAAGCTCACATTGCAAGGGGCTTAGGTGAAAGAGAGCTAGGACAAAGTACCAGGATGATGTCAGCAGGGTGATGTGAGATCGACAACCACACCATTGGATAGAAGGGTGGCACACTGTCCAGTTGGCTTCGAAGATCTAGCCGTAAGAAAAAGAGTGAGCATAATAGGGAATCACTGGGATAGAAGTCGATGGGATGATGTGTCCCGGAGGGACCCACCTAACAGTTTCAAGAAATGGTGCAAGAGAAAATGCTAGGAGCAATAGGTAGAGGCTTTGACATAAAGCGCTAGAATGATGTAGGAAATATGACGTGTGCTTGGTCGTCATCCCATTGGCTAGAAGGGAGCTCCACCTTCCAGGTAAGCCCGACAGTTCCTACCTGGAGGTGCAAGAGGAGCAACGTAGAAAGGCGTTAGGCAAGGCCTTGCAAGATGATGTAAGGAGGGTGTGTGGTAGGGCCCACATTATTTCTATGGTGCTATTGTTTGGGAACTGGACCACCTGTCAAGTTAGCCCTATGATTTCACACCAGAAGATTAAAGTGAGGAGTTAAATGTAAGCATCGGGAGGAGACTAGCGAGATGACATAATACAGACCACACTAGTGGAGTTCGTATCCAATTAGTGGAGAAGGGGTCCCTCCAGCTAGGTCAACCCAACACTATGACCCTGAAGAAATAAAGAGGTGCAGTAGACCAGGCGTTGGGCTGAAAGGAATGAGAATATGCATGATAGCATGTGGTGGCGACAAGAGTGGAAAGAAAGACCAATGGGAGAGGAGGCCATGTGACCCCACCCTCATATAAGGTTGACGGTGAATCCTGACGGTCAACAAAGGGTTGCGCTTAGGAATCGTCAAGAGAGAGTAAGCAGGGTGGCATGTCCAGTGAGACCCACCTAGGAGGCATAGTGGTACTATGTCTAAAGGCATCAGGTTGATGTGGAGTGCGGAGGCCCTTATGACGAGTTGGGAAGTCTAAGTAAAGTTTGAAGGAAAATAAATTGTTTTACCCCATTCGTCTAACAATATTTGAGGGGTTGGGTATGTTACACATGAGTCACTAGGCGTTGTGATCATTGGCCTAGTAGAAAGGGGAAGAAGTCTGGAGGAAGGTAAATATTCTAGTTGTATCGACATTTAGATAAGTGAACATCCAAATTCTTTTTGTATGCAAAGTTAGCAAAAAGGTTGAATGCCAACTTTGTTAAATATAAAAATATATTTCAAATTGTTGGATAAATAGAAATCCGGGACTTTGGACAGGTTTTTTTATGAATGCCCAAGGAAAAACCTAAATGTTAGAGGCTTGGATGGGTGGAACTCACAAAAATGGAACCTAGAGCTATTAAACTTGATATGATGGTTGTGAAATCCGTGAAATGTTCAAATGCAAACCTTTTGAAATACTTGGATTTAGATGCCAGCTAGATAAACCATGTGGTGGTTATGTGGAATTTGTGTGGAAGAGCTCCAAGTCATGATTGGTGATATGGCATGCGTACATGCCACATTGACATGGCATGAAGGACATGTTTTGATGATGTGGCATGCTAGTATGGCATGTCAACATGGTGTGTTGATGTAGCATTGTAATGTGAATGAAATGATGTGGCATTTGATGCGACGTCTACCATGGAATAGACGTTGTGGAATCCAAAGCTCTAGAAATCTAGAGTTTTGTAAAAATTTTCATGTTGGGTTTTTCCTAGATCTATGTGAATAAGAAAGATTCATATTTCTAGATGAATCTAGAAAAGTTGAAAATTCAAGTCTTTGGAATATTGAGTGCTTCGATTATGTTGAGATGGCACGATAATGAGGTGGAAACCAAATCACCACAATGATGAGGTGGTGGCCATGTGGTAGTCACCATGGTGATGAAATGGATCTATTTGGATAATAGATGTTCCAAATATCTAGGAATCTATATATATGAAAATCTAGATTTTTATAAAAAGGGACTTTTTAAGTTTTCTGGATTCAATTGTTGATTGTTGACTGAGAGTTTTTCTTAGATTCGGATGAATATGGAAGATTTGGGACTTACAAATGAAACTAAAAGATTTGGGATTTCTAGATGAATCCATAAAAGTTGAAAATATGGATAATTGGAGATATGGAACTTTTGTTAAAGGGGAAAATGGAAATTCTCAGATTTGGATGTGAGTTGGGCAAGTTAGTTTGTCTAGTTATGGATGTGTCCCTATGTGATGGTGACACATGGCTAGAAGACTTCCATGTGTTAACTAACATCGCATCATATTGTGTTAACATGTGGATAGAGGACGACCATATATGTGCCACATGTTAATTATATAGATGCTAACTTGGCTCTAAGAGGTATAAAACTTTAGAGGGCCATAACTTTATATTCTAGAGCTTATAATTTGATGAATTTTATATCATTGGAAAACTCTCAATGAGTTAAAGATGATGGTGATCTTAGAAATGAATCTTAAGATGGTTGAAAGAAGATGAGTTTTGATAACCCCTGTTCCATAAGATTACCAAGGAGGTTGGGTTTGAACACTCTATACCGTCAGAAATGTCTTGAAGGGATTGGGTGTTGCTATAGTCTTCCACACAAGGATCGTAAGAAAAAATAATTGTCCTCAAAGAATGAGTCTTCTAAGTAGTCCACATGCTAAATTCCATCATGCATTGTGCCTTAGTTCCTTTAGCTTTTCTCATACTTTTCAATCAATAATATTTCGAGAATCCTAATTCCTAACAACATGCTTTTTCTCTAGATAATATGAATCCCTTCATCAAATTGTCAGCCATGGACTCCACAATTTGTTTTGAATCATGAGAGGTCCTTATTTCCTTTCCATTGAGTCTCTTTTGTTTAATATGATAGAGATCTATTTAGTTACACCATGGATATAAATATGCTCGAAATCACAAAGATTTATTGTCGAGAGAGAGAGAGAGAGAGAGAGAGAGAGAGAGAGATTGCCCATAAAGAGAAATCAGAGAGAGAGAGGGAGAATTTGAAAACCTCGTAACATTACAGATTAAAAAATTTAACTATAGATAAGAATCCACTATACTATGATATTAACATGAAAACATATTTAGATTTTATGAAACATATCTCATTACAATATATTTTCACATTAAATAAAATAATCCTTTCACATTTATTCACCGAGTAGAAACTGTTACCCAAGGGGATTTAAATAGATGATGATTCGGTGTATTGTTAAGACCTCCTTGATATTAAGGTCATTGATTCAAAACTCGTAGGTAGTCTCCCCATAGTAACCAAGGAAAAATAAAGTGAATAGAAAGTATTAAAAATATTGTGCAAAGTAGGGTTTGAAAATTTCTCCGACAAATCTAGGGCTCTTGAGATACAAGTGATCATTGTAGTTATATAGGAGTGCACCTTAGAATTTACCTATTGTAAACTAGATTTTGCAATATTAACTATTGATACTTAAGATTCCATCATCAAATTAAAATTATTTTGGTTAGATTTTGGACAAAAATTGATAATTTTACTTCTTGTTATTTTGAGTAGTTAGGGAAAAGCCAATTTATAAAATATTTAGATTACTCCATAATCAAATATTCAATATTATTCTATTTTTATTGTTATTTTTTTAATATAAATTATATAATCTTGTACTCAAATAAAATTTGCAATATAGAAAATCAAGTTTCTCATAAATATCTAATTTATATTTTTGAATATTTAATTAATTTAAATGTGGATAAAACAATTCATCATATCTCATTTATTATTAAAAAAAGTTATTAGATATAACATTAATCTCTATATAAAATTAATAATTATAATATATATAATTATATTTAAATATATATATATATAGTATAATAAATAAGAAAAATATTTAAATATATATTTTAGTTTTTAATATATATATATATATATATATATATATATATATATATAAAAGAAAAATATTTAAATATATATTTTAGTTTTTGAGGAATTACTTAAAAGTTAAAAGATACACATATTACATAGAGATCAGATATTCATATTACATGTAAACATTTAATTGAGTAAAGAAAATTATAACTTTTATTTTAATCAAATAAATTAAATCTAATTGATAATCTATTTTAATAAATATAAAAAAAAAATATTTTTAATTTTTCTTATATATAAATTATTCAATTAAGTATAATAAAAAATTATATGTTATTAAGTTGAAAGACTCATTTTACAATTAATTATGTTTAAATTTTAAAGTTGAAATTTACTCATATTCACCAAAATAAAATTTAAAAAAAAATCTAAAAAAAATTAAATAACTATACAAAACATTTAAATGATATTTATACATAAAAAAATCACAAGTGAAGTCCTTCTTTATTCATCCTACATCGATATTTAAAATAAATCAATATTAATATTAATATAATTTAAATAAATATAACCTTATAAAGTAACTCCGCAACTCTCAGCGAACTCCTATTAATTTATTTATAGCACTGGTCCTCCGGTAGCATTTTTTTAAGGTATCTAGTCAAAAGTCGCTGTTAGTCTTTTTAACTGTTGGGGGCTTTGCTTTGTCTATTTAAACTGCTAAGCTGGATCTGTTTCTTCAACTTGTCCTGACGATGAACCACACTGGTTGGTTCGAAACGCATCGACAAATAATGTCTCATGTGATTTTCACTGAATTTTTTTTTGTAAATAAAAGTTTCTTTAGTGAGCCTTGTGGGGAAAAGACAAAGCTACCGGCCAAGGCTACAACTACCGTAGTCTTATTGGTAAGAGACAAGCCCGCGACCAATCCCACATCTTTTGGGTGACTATACGGTAACTCCGCCAACACTCCGATAATAAAGGCTTCTTTAGTCAGCCTTATCTACTTCAGGGAAAAGACAAGGCTACAACCACCGTCATCTTTTAGGTAACAGACAAGCCCGCGACCAATGGCACATCTTTTGGGTGTCCGAGAAATGAGTGATTGTTTGCGTCGAAAAAAACAAAACAGAATAAAAAAACAAACCGCCAATTAGCCTATCATTTTGTCCCTTCGACCGGATTGCAACTGATAAATTGTCCCTTCGACCGTAGAGTCCGTAGTGCAACTCTAGAGCATGAACATGATATTATTTTATCGGTTGTTTTGTGATTTTTTATTTTTTTGATGTATTTATGTAATTTTATTTTCAAATATCAAAACATTTATTTTACAACAACAACCCGTTATATATATATAATTTAAAAATTTATAATAAGTGTTTTAATAATAAAGATTTATTCCGTATTAATATCATAATTTATTATTACATATTCATAAAGATAATATTATATTATAATTGATTTATTTAATTAATTTAATTAAAATAATAATAAAATATAATTTTTTTTGATAAATTTTAATTTTTGATTTGTAATTATTAATAATAAATATTCAATAAATATTAAATTTCTATTATTTATTTAATAATGAATAATTAAATAAAAAATAAAAAATTTATTTCAAAAGGACGATGATGGTTAATGTCCACTGAGACCAAATTTTGGTCTACCGGACTTAAAGAAACGAATTATTTAGTTTGATTTAAGATTTTATTCCTATGCTCAAAAAGCTTGGAGAAAAGCCCAAGGAGCTCACTGTAATTTTGACAATGTAAAAGGCTAGGAAGGTCAGTGTTGCAACAAAGATTTTGAAACTGAGATCTAATGTGGTTGTACATGGGGCACTCTAAAAGGAAGTGATTTTTATCTTCAATGTTCATATTCTCACAGAGATGGCAAAACCTTTCCATCCATGGTGTCTTAGGATTAGGAAGTGCCCAACCATCGTTTCATTGTGGAGCTCATGAGAATTGGTTCTAATCTTGGCTATATTAATTTTCTTTTTTAAGCTAGTTAAACATTTAATAATGATAATAACATAATTTTTAATAATTAAATTTAAATAAAACACTAATAATAATAATTATTATTTTTAAAATTTATAAATATTTTTCATATTTACAAAAATATAAAAGTTAATATCTTTTAATTAATCTAATTTTTATTTTATTTTTTAAATAATTTATTTTTTCTCCATACATCTTTAATAATTAAAACATAATAATAATAATAATAATAATAATAATATTATTATTATTATTTTTATTTTAAAATTTACGATAGCCACAGAATACCAACAATTTGCGTATTGAAACTGGATAGAAATAATCTCTGCAACCTAGTCATTCGGACAAAGTCCAGTCCATTCTCTTCGGATGATTCCTTGCTGGCTAGCTCGAAACACGAGCAAAACACTACCGCGTATTGCCCATACGCATAACACAGAACTAAGCTTTGCAGACATGGAAGAGCATCATACGTCTCTCGATGGCTTTCATGAATTTTCTAAACAGCCGTCAGTGTTGCTAAATTCACCGAACTTCTTCCATAACGCTTTCTAACGTTCACCAGACTTTGACGATATGTTTATGCTTTTAACACCGTGACGACGTTATAAAAGTGTAACGGCTCAACGAAAAAACAAAACAAATGAGAGGGTTTTTTAAATGTTATGGAAATGTTTATAAGAATAAGAGTGGAGGAATTGTTTGGAGGGTCAAAAGTGGTTGGAATCTGGATAAAAATATTTCAAAAATTGTAGAGTTAGTGTTTGAATCACATTTTTTTTATAATAAAAATAAATTTAACATCATCAAAAACCTCTTAACACTTAAAATTATGAAATTTTAACAATTTTTATTTAAATTTACAAAAATCCCTATAAAATATAACAGCAATTTCTATAACTTTTAGGGAAAAAAACATAACCAAGAATATGCATCCTTTACAAAATAAATATATATATATATAAAGTCGCTGAGCATCTATACTCTTTTCTAGAACGTGGAAAACAAACTTTGCCTCGAGCATTCCCGTCACTAGATTAATTGTGGTGGAGAGAGATCCATGGTCGAGTCCCTAGCTTGATGCTTTGAAAATTAAAATTAGCCCCACGTTCACCGGAAAATAGCAGTTGAGTAGGTGCTTTGTATCCGCTTCTTCTTCTTACCGATCGCTGTGGGCCGAATTTGCGAATTTTCCGGGATGATTCTTGATTCCCTGGATCCAAGTTGCAGCGAAAGCCATGGCTGGGCAGTTACGGATAGTGTAAATGAGTTTATATAGAATGTCTTTAATGGAGATGAAGTAACAAGTTCCTTCACTAATTGGCTTATACGCTCCCCTAGGCGTCTTCTCCTCCTTGATGTTGAAAGGAGGTAAAATAATGAAGAGTCAGACAACGTCGATCTGATTTTATTGTCAAAGAATTAAAGCTGCTGGCTTATCCTTTCTTCTATAATCCTATTAACGCGAGTGTGGAGAATTTGGAGTTTCTATGTACGAGTGTGGAGAATTTGGAGTTTCTATGTACTAATTTGATAGAAACCCATACAAATATGCACGACTTTGGAGTTTATCATCTTCTTTTTTCTGGATTAATAATATGATTTTAAAATTAATTTTTTTAAGGTAAGAGAATAAAGAGATTGTTGAAAGTAATGTTTTTATGTTATATGTAATTGTTATTAAAAGTTACCAGTGTGTAAGTTGTAATGATCATTAAATTGTGTGACTTGTGTTTTATATATTTGTAAATATAATCATCAATAAATATATAAATAAAGTAAGATTTGTGCTCATTGTAATAGCTATCTGCTCTCTCGTTTATTTTTCTAACATGATATCAGAGCATAGAGCATATTTTGACTTACTCTCTTAAAAAAAACCAAATAAATAAAAGAGCATTGAATTTTTTTACTATGTAAATAGGTTAGAGTACGAATGTGGTTAGATTTATATATTCGCAAGTTTTTTTGGTGTGCGTGTTGTAAGAGGACAGTAACTCCCGTCTGAGGATCGGGCACATACTAAGGTCAAGGCCAGCGATAGAGCCAACATTCCTCTTGCATCAAGAAACTAGGCATTGCGTTTAGCAGCAGCGTGGAGCTTCCTGCAGAATTATGCGGCTTCTCATGAAAACTCTGAAAGGGACGAATTCATTTGAGCCCAAATTACTAGCAATGCAAGTATTGTTATGATCTGGGCACACAAATATTCGAATGAGTATGAGTAGTCTGCAGAACAACAGAGATAAAGCATTTATGGCAGAACACGTCAGAGGCAGCGGAATAAATCTTGGGCGGAGAGGAGTGTGGCATGGATGTCTGGGGCTCAATGTCAATGTTTGATCAGACGTCAGCAATCCTATTCGTGCTGAATGGGATTTTTAGTATCAAAGACTTTATAACGTGGCTCGCTCGACAAGAGGATAGAGGTGTCGCTGGTATCGAAGATCTTGGCCAGCGAGTAAACTTTATGATTAGAGAAGATCGTTTCAGAAGGAGTGAGATCCTTTTATATGAAGCTGTCTGATGAGTAGATCTATGGTTCAGAACAACGCCATCCGTGTGAGAGAAGGCCATTGATGTATTGCTTCAATGGCAGAAGAGCCTTAAGGCTGCAGAATCCAGCTCTGGTCACAGGTTGCAGAGTTCGTTGTCGTCCCTCTTAAAAGAATGCTATTGGAGCATCAGATCAACGTTATGTCAGGGGTACGAGACAATTTTTTAATGGTGAAACCGAACTCCGCAGCGTGAAACCGTTGATCTGGATCTGAGATCTAGGTGTTGTGGAAAGCCGAAGCTTATCCGGAGCATAGCTATTTGTGGATGGAGATGACAACAACAACGATGTTAGCGGACAATGATCAAAGTCGAAGAGTTTGGTGACGTAGACGGTAAGACCGAGAGTAGAAAGTGAGAAGAATGTTAAATTTATTCCAAAAGAGTTTCGTGTCGCAGAGAAAATGCTGCTCATGAAAGAGTATGTGACGTGTGCTACCGAAATTGAAATTGGAAGGATTGTGTTCTCATTCTAGATGTGAACTATAAAATATTGTTTATCTAGTTCGTATGTTTGTGGTAGTAATTTTTTAATTTTTAGTTTTTGTTATTAAAAGAGATGGTTTTTAAAGTAAAAATTTTGGTGTCTAAAACATCAATTCTTGTGTTAGTAATTTGGTTACAAAAAGGATTGTGGTTTTTAAACTAGTTACCTTGTTTGAAACGTCAATTCTTATGTAAGGTCAATGTGTTTGATCAACTTTCAGTGTCCAGACCTCCATCCTAGCAAGATAAAGGAAAGCGAAATATCCTACCATTGGTGGTTGACCCATAGGATGGTTGGTTACTTGATGGCTCTTATAGCGGAAGCCCTGACGAGCCTAGCAACTTACTGATAGCGAAATAGCGGAAAGCGAAATATCAGACAGTTGGTGGTTGACCCATAGGATGGTTCGTTAGTTGATGACGCAGAGGCCTCGAGGAGCCTAGTTGTCAATATTGTTGATCCTGCAAAGGTCATCAACGATGGTCAGAGGCAGTGACGTTTTAAATGAAGGTCAAGTAACAACTCGAAGATGTGGTGGTGAAAGGGCTGAGTTTGCCAGAGTGGATGTGAGCGCTGATAAAGACCAGTTAGAAAAATATTCTTTGTTGTTCTAATATGTGTTTTCAATGTTGTCCATGTAAGCATTAAGGGAGGGTGTTGGAAGTAATGCTTCCATGTCATGTATAGTTGTCATTAGGAGTTATGATGAGTCAGTTTAGAAGTTCTTGTTTCCAATGCGTGAGTTGTAATGATGATCTAGTTGTGTAAGTCAGTAACTTGTGTCTTATATATTTGTACCTTTCATGATCAAAATATATAAGTAAAATTTGTGCTATGTGTAATCACTCTCTGCTCTCTCTTTTATTTTCTAACAAAAATTATTTTTAATATCTCTAAAAATAATTTAAAAGACAAACATATTTCTGTATTTCAACTTTTTTGTAATGATGAGTAACTTTTATTGAATAAATTATCTTGAGTAACTTTCATTAAATAAATTATCTTAAGAACTAGCTATTAGCGTATTTGTGTATATGTTCTTGTAATGCTTATTTTTTATTTTTAAACACAGAATCAACATTATACGTAGAATCTATCTATCGAGATAAATGCATGTTCGTACATATTTTTTTTGACGTTGCTCCGTAGCTCACGTTGCTCCGAGTCCTTTGCTACATTACCATGTCAACCGAATCCACCTTGCATATTTGAAATTAACTTGTCTGGTTCTTAGATTTAAAAGACTTCAAGATCAAAATCTTCTGGCTTCCATACCCCCAAACCCCAAAAATATTGTTGAACTTTCCGATTTCCGAGTTAATCCAGAGCCTCAGATTCGCTCTCGCGATCAACTCTTCACTGTGATTCTACCTCTATTTCATCTGCCTATGGCCCCAAAAGAAAATCTCCCCTCATTGTCTAAGTTTGGTTGTGCGAAGGTTCAAAAAAATGTCTCCAATCTTCCCCTATTTCGAAAATTCCCTGAGATAAATAATCTATTTTTCCTTATCGCAGCCATATAAAAAATATTCAGAAGCATTACTAGACAACCTTGAAAAATATCCAAAACTATTAAAATATTTTCATATTTATTATAGTTGAGAACCACCAAATTGAGGTCGATGTGTTAAGAGTGTAATAATTATAGTTTGCCCATCGTGTTTGAAAATGGCCGAGACAAATATCTTTAACTGCTTTTTTACAATATTATTATGTTTAGTGGGATTTTCTATTATTCGTTTTAATATTAATCTTTCATTTATTAATTATTTATTAGTTTTTAAATTATAACCAATTTAAAACAAATAATTATAAGATACAATTTATTTATTAGCTTTTGGTTAATTATATGATTATTTTAAACAAACAATTTATTTACATTATGGTAAATCAATTATAAATATTAATTCTATTTCATAACAATAATAATAAAACGATGTTTATTATTTTTGAAAATATTATTATGGTTGGGGAAAGATTTATATTTTAATAATAATGTAAGTATTTAACCTAGTATTTTTAATAATTAATTTCTTTCTTTTATTTAGATATTTTTTATAATTAAATATATTAATGTGATGAATGTATATATAATTATCATATGCATGTTAATACTGTCATTCTATTTATAATTAGAGATAGGTTATTATAGTCGAATTGTCTTTGAAAATTTCAAATTTTAAAACAAAATAAAATTTTTATGCATTTTTAGTAAAGTGCAAAAAGTACACTTTTTTTTTCTTAATTTTCTTTGGTCTTTTCCAATGTCACTTTCACAATGGAGTTGGTGAGAGTTACTTCTTAACTAAGAAATGAGAATTTTGGCTCCCTGTTATATAGTGACCCCTATGTACATGTTTTTATGATAATTGCAAGTGAGATTGAACTCTTCAATATAATACTTTTACTTTCTCCATATCCATTTATTCCAAATACATTTGTGGAACTTATCAATAACAAAAGCTTTTATCTCTTTATTATTAGTGGAACAAATTCAAGTAAATATCTCATTTACTGAACCATTTGATATTTTATGGCATCCAAATTTTATTTCTTTTACACAAAATACTATTGAAAACCATCTTAAAATATATGTACTCTACCCCTGTTTTTAAATATCTTATAAACCACACAATAACAAATACTTACATAAAAACACCCTATTTCATTCAACATAATATCATAAGATTGAACAAAAAAAAAACCATCCAAAGTGTGGAAATGGGAAGATTTTCATACATAAGCCTAATAACAAGTTTCAATATCCATCCAACACAAAAACCACCCAAATATAAAAAAGAAACTCAGAATTTACAAATAGGATTTTTAATGATAACTCCCTTACGTTTATAACTACATACCAATTTATTATTTCATATGTGCTTATGAAGGCCTCCATTACAACAAAAACGAGAGGATCTCTTGCAGTAATTATTGTCGAAAAATGCATAAATCCCAGCCTAAATCCTTAGTGGACATGCAAGTTATTTGAACATTTGATTAAATTCATGCATGTCCACTTAAGGAAAGGACGATAAGGTCCATCTTAAAGCGTTGGAGCTAAAGACCAAGAATAGGTTTAACACCTTTCTGCATTAAAGCATCGATTACCTTTATGATAATAGTTGTGTCCTACAACTCTAGAAAAAAATAAGACTACATCGACAAATACTTTGTTCCATTATCGAAAAACAGTTCAAATGTTAATGGTCCTTTCATGTCTTCAATCATCCTATAAAAAGAATATTGAAATATTTTTTTTTAAGACATAGGGTGAATTGGTAACTGCCAGGCCTAATCTAAGGAAGATCTATGATCAATTCTCGTAGCTGCCACTATAACACTAAGAGTACATCCAACAACCTCTATAACACCAAGAGTACTAATCTAAGGAATACCTAGGATCAATTCTCGTAGCTGCCACTATAACACCAAGAGTACATCCAACAACCTGCAAGCACATATACTAATATCTTATAATTTTGGCAAGAGCCGAGACTCACAGATAAAGGGAGTCTACTCCTTGAGCCCCACACCATAGCAGGGTAACGTACTCAATGTGATTTGACCCTTGACCTTGTGAGTTTCACCCAATGAACTCAACCACCACACAACACATCACTGTATGAATATTGAAATATTATTATTATCATGGTCTTTGTCATAAGGAAGGGTAGGGCCATTGAGTGCTTTCAAGCACGTGTGCTACTAAATAGCTTTAGTACGAAGATTTCATCCCTAAGTAGTGCAACATTCCTATTTGGCTCACTCTAGCTCAATTTATGAACATACAACAATTGGTTCACTGTTTAAATAAATATATTATAAGTTAGACAGGGGTGTATAGATTGGGCTTGCTGCTAAGGGAGGCATGCACTAAACTTGCCTGAGATAAAGAAATGTTTAGGAGGTTGACCATGCATTTGAGGTTTAAGGGCAAGAGGTTCATAAATACTGCCTATTGGATGCAGAGTCACAGATTCACTGGCAGGGATTGCTTCCTTTTGCATCCGTTGAACGTCATTACAACAAATAATAAGCATGAGTGATCAGTGGCAACCGAGAACCACACACTTAGGGTTTTCTTAAAAATTTAAGTAGTCAAAGGGTAAAAGCATGTTAATGTGTATCACTTTTTCCCTTTTTGTGGCGAAGCAGTTTTATAAAAATAAATGGAGTTGGAATGTTTACTCTTAAAATTACAAAATCATCAAAAACTAGGTGGTGGTAAAAGAAGACAAAACATGTCAATTTAAATTCAATTTCATGTCATATTTTTTCTAAAATTTAATATATAATTTTTATCTAATTTATTCATTTTCTTTAAAAGGTATCATTAATATTTTACATAAATTTTTAAGTAGTGACAAAACCGCGACCCCCCATTTCTCTATTGATTTATGTTTTTTAATTCCAATTTCTTTAAGAGATGTGTTGTAAACATTCTAAAGATTGCTAAACAAATTTAAAAATAAAAAATAAGCATATTTTTTAATTATTATTAAAATACTAGTAAAAATGATCATAATTTCGTATATATAAAACGGCGACCCAAGAAACTACCCTTTCAAGTTTATAAAATCAATTTTTTTTAATAGAAATTTGAAAATAACATATAACAAAATGTTAAAATTATTTTTTGAAAAATTTTAAAATATATTTTATATTTTTTATAATAAAATTTTTAATTATGATTATAATAACGTATTTTATATTATTCAAAATATAATATAGAAAATTACTAGTTTAGAAATTCTACTTCTATTTTTATATATATTTTTAATGAGTTTTAGCATTTCATTTAACTTTACATAAAGTTATTTATATTTTGTGAGTGATTAACCATAGCTTTTACCAATATTTACTATTAGTTGACTTATTTGCAAATTTAGTATTTATTTTTTATAACATTATTTATATTTTCTAAACCCAATAAATAGGTTCACTATAGCTTTTACCAAAATTTATTGTGAGTTAGCTTTGTTACAAATTTAGCATTTATTTTTTATAATTAACAAGTATGAAACTCAACTTATTTAATTAATATTTTTTATATTATTATTTTTTTATCCTTTTTCATTTGATTACTTTTTTGCTTTTGCCATATAATGAGACACATTAACATGCTTTTACCCCAAAGCATGAGCACTGGAATCATTGAAAGTCGGTGAAAACAACGGGTTCATCATCATTGTTATTGTTATAATGACCGACAGATGCAGAGGGAATTGGAATTACATCTTAGGGTTCCCCTCACTTTGTAAATATATCAGTTATCATTTAGTAAACATATATGTATCGTTTGAGTATTTTGAAGAAATTTTTGATGTTAGGCTATCTTTAGATTGCAGATTTTGGAATATTTATGAAATTTAATATATAGTTTAGAATTAGCTTTATTCATATTTATAGAAATTTCAAAATCTTGAAAATAGACTGAGATGGATCATAGAGCCACTAATAAACTCCAGCCAAATGAAGGAAAATGATTACCAAGTGGCTGCAATTGATCTGATTTGCAATGATATGATTTACATCCTATGATTGGTGTCAATGCTCAAATTTGCAAGGAAACCGATATTATTGCTAAGGATGATGAATACTTTGAAGCAAAGGTCGTTGTCATCTTGCTAGGCTAACTCGCCACATTCTCAAGGAAAAAACTTGTCCGATGCTCTCAGAGCTTTCCATTTACAGATGGGACTTGGTTACTATAACAAAATTTGAAGCCTCACAACGTACAATAAGATTATATCATTGATGATAGTTTTTAAGCTCCGCTCCCTTCCTTTTATATTGATTGAAATTTTTATTATGGGTTGTAGAAGAGTGTGAAAAAAAATGGATCGTGGTGGTGAAACCCATAGAGCTATTATGACATCCTCATCTCTGCAATGTTTTGGTCTTCTACATCCATATTTTGGATGCGGATTTGAACCCAGAACCCTTAACTTGTTGCCAAAGTCTTGTGTGGGTATGACGTTCTCATCTCTGCAATGTTCCGAGCTTCTATGTATGTATCTTTCCTGTAGATTCTAGTCTAGAACCCTCATCAGAGTCGCTGATGGTTTAAGTTAACATTCATGTCCACAACTTGGATCAACGATTGTGTTGGGGACAGTTCAAGGCCTGGCATTTCTAGGTTGCAAACACTACACCCTGGTGTTCATGCAGTCTATGATATGCATGATTCCATGGTTGCATAAAAGAGACAATTGGAATGCATCCTCTAGCAGCTTAGCTTCCACCATAGACATGTCTGTTAGTCACTATATCCTAGCTCCATATGCCTTCCTACAACATGAAAAATTATCCCACATAGGGTATACGCGTCGAGGAGTAAATTAAACACGTGACAAAGCTAGCAGAGTTGCGTGAAGGCTGGTGGTAGTTGCACTGACCAGTCTGGAGAAGCACTCGTTGCACTAACTAGTATAGGAAATGTGATTTAATTTTTCCCTACATAACTTTAAAATTTTGGATAAAAAGAAGTTCCTCTTTGAAACTTTAGTCACTCTTGTTATCTTATATGGCTGTGAGGTTTGGGGTTGCAGCATCTCCAGAGAATCATGGAGAAAGATTGAGCAAATCCAGAAGCGTCTTATAACTTATAACCTGAAAATTAAAAGTAATACACCCTATCCTATTCTCCTTATAGAAGCAGGTCTTTCCCCTATTGAGAGCCTAGCTATGATTAGGTTTCTGCTGTACAAGCACAAACTCAATAACATAGACGATCATAGACTTGCTAAGCTAGCTTTAAATTCCAGCCAAAACCACCTAAGGCTCAATCGGGGGTGGCATAAAGACACAACGGCCTGGTTAAACTATTAGGAGATCAACGAGAATGATGCATTGCAAAACATAAATAACATTAAAGATATTGTTACTTCTAAGTTCAAAGAAAAAATGTGGTGTCAGAAAGATTTAGCGGCTAAAAGAAAATTAAGTTATTATAAGAAGGTCATCAACCCCACCCTAGAAGATCAAAAGTATCTCTCTATTTTAACTAGCTCAAAGAAGAAAATTAATATAGCAAAGATTAGAATGAATTCTCATGAGCTCCATAGTGAAACAGGTCGTTGGGCAGTTCCTAAAACGCCATGGATGGAAAGGATCTACCATATATGTGAGAATGGGAACATCGAGGATGAAAACCACTTCCTCTTAGAGTGCCCCATGTACAACCACATTAGATCTCAGTTTCATAATCTTTGTTACAATACTGACCTTCCTAGCCTTTTACAATGTCAAAATTATAGTGAGCTCGGGAGGCTTCTCTCCAAGATTTTTGAGCATAGGAATAAAATCTTAAATCAAAATAAATAATTTGTTTCTTTAGGTCCGATAGACCAATGTTTGGTCTCAGCGGATGTTAACCATCATCATCATCATCATTGTTGTGCAACCCTGATAATCATTGAGGAAGAACTGGGACCAGAGATGATGATGGGAAAAGCCAAAGAACCCAAAACTGTGGGCTAGCTAGGCCATTTTTCTCCACCCCGGTATGATGATACTATATACTAGTCTTTGTTTAGGTTTTATTTTCTCGTTTTAACGCTTTCTCCGCCTCTACTTTGATGTTCCTAACCTCTTCAAGGTAGATGTAGTGACATAGCTTTGAAAGGCCTGGCTTCTTTTGTGGGAGGGTTTAGATAATTGTGGTTGTAATAATTTTTTATTTTTATAGAACTAATATAAAATAATTTATAAAAATGAGATTAATTTACTAAAATAACAAGAATTTTGGGTTTAAAAATTACTCTCATAACATGATAAAAAGCAGATTAATTTATAAAAGTGAGATTAACTTACTAAAATAAAAAGAAAAGAATATTGGGTTTAAAAATTGCTCTCATAACATGAATTTTTAATGTAGGCCTGCATTATAATGTAGGCCATCATTAATTATAATGAAATATATTTTAATATTTTATGTAGGTCATTATTAATTATAATGAAATATATTTTATGATTTTAATTTTTGAGGAGAATTTTTTTTTTTTTATTATCTAAATTAATATTGTTAAAATCATTATTTTTAATTGAAAAATGGATTTAGAATTTTAAAGTACCACTGTTTCATTTTAATTTTATAATATTATGTAATTTTGTTAATTTAAAATGATTATTATTAAATTATGATAAAAAATATGAGTTTTTTTTCATTATTTTAAATGATTGGAAACAAAACAATATGATTTAGACTATGACATAATGAAATATTTTTTATTTAATTTTTAATTTTTGTTCTGTTTTGATTTTTATAAGAGTTACATAATTTTGTAACAAAATTCTTTTGAGTGGTTTGGTGATATGAAAAGTCAAAATTTTCATACATCTCTACTCTAATTGGATTTTTAAAAATTTGGGTGGTTTTAAAATGAGTAAATTTCTTAAGGATATTTTGCCACTATGTATAGATATTTCATCATGATAAAATCTAATGTTTGAAATTTTGTCTCATTATTATTTTATTTGCAATTAAAAATTTGTTATTTTTATTTTTAAATAGAATAATAAATTTTTGAAAATATTTAATTTTAAAGATCCACTACCACTATTACACTAGGTATAACTATTTCATAAATTCCATCACAAATGAACCATTGACAATTTGTTCAAAAAAATATTGAAAAATTAAACTAATTAATTTCTTTTAAATAAAAAATGAGAATCCATTTTTCCTATATTCATTTGATCTATTATTATTATAATAAAATAACTCTACATATAATAATAACTCAACCATGAATATATTAAAAAAATTAAATAATTAATAATAAAAAGATAAATTTCTTGTTAAACAGCCACGATAACGGATCGATGAATTTGTAGTTATTGACGTAGCCACTCAACCAACTTTATCACTGATACACTATGAATTAAAAATGGGGCATTTAATAAGAATATAACTCTCCCATGATAAAATCAAGTTTCAGTCCTCGACCTTTTCTACCATGGGAAAAGACAAAGCTCCAAGTTCCCACTACTCGGCACGCCCTTGGGTTCGCCGCGTTTCGATCACGAAAACGAGAATTGAAAATGAGATATACAATAATAATAATAATTATTTAATTTTAATATATAATAACAATATATAATTCTCTCGTGATAAAATAATAAGAATAATGATATAATTCACCCATGATAAAATATTGTTTCAGGGCTCGACCTCTCCTAACATGGAAAAGACAAAGCTCCAACTACACTGACACCTTTGGGTTTGCCGCTTTTCCATAACGAAAACGGGAAAGATAAGTATACAGTAAATATTCTTTAAATAACTCATGATAATGATAAATAAAATAATATAATTAAATTAATAAATAAATAAATAAAAGCAATTCCAAAATTTGAAGTGTACAGTTTTCTCAATGAAATTAAATAAAGGATAATGGAGATCGAGATTTGACCTTTGCATACGTCTCGTCACCCATACGTTTAGATACAGGAGAGATGTTCCTGAAGGTGACTCCAACTCCATATAAACCATAGTTCGCATTGAAAGTTTTTTATAATAAAATAAAATATTAATAATAACTTGAATAATAATAGTTTAAAATGCAAAACTAGTGGCCAAGAATCGTGATAGTGTCAGAGGATTGCCACCGTGGAACAGCAATGGCCTGCTTGGTTGAAATTCGATATTAAAAATCTTTGCAACGAAGCCATTGGAACAAAATCCAGTCTAATCTTATGGCATGATTCCGGTGTCGCGACTCGAGATCAAATCACAAACTGAAACTCTAAGGTGTATTGTTCATACATATGACACAGAACACTTAAGTTCTGCAGACACATAAGCGCATCAGACGCCTCAGAATGACATCCGGTAATGTACGTCCAAGCGATCAGGTCTGCTTTAGTCACCGAACTACTATAAATCTTTCTAAGATTCATCGGACTTTAACGAAATGTTCATGGCCTTCAATTCTAAAGACGAAATTATAAAATTATAGCGGTTGAACAAAATTAGAAGGTTTTTTAAAGGCTGTGGATCGAAATGCCCGTAAGAATTATGAATATGAAGAATATGAGAATTTGCATCTGACTAAGATATCAAAATAGCAATAAGAATTTTTTATAGTATAACTCTAGTGACGAAATTATAAAATTAGATCACTTGAACAAAAGTTAAAGGGGGTTTTAACAGCCGTGGATCTAAATGCCTACAAGAATTCGCGTCAAAATAACAGAGGAATTTGCATTTGAGTAACAGATAAATATAAATTGCAATAAGAATCGCAAGAATGACAGAACAAAGCTCCTGGAGCATCTTTGAGGTGCAATCTTTAAATTCTTTAAATTAAGTGGTAGAGAATATCTTGCCTGGAGCACTCTCACCGTGGTATTCGTTGAGATGGAGACAGAGATCCATGGCTGAATCCTTGGCCTGTTGCTTTGGAAATTAAAATCAGTTCCGTTTGTCGCCGGAAAATAGCGGCGGAGCGGTTGCCTGGCATCGCTCTCTTTTTCTTTAGCTGCGGCAGAAACATCTGTGCGCTGAATCACCAGATTTGGGAATTTTGCGGAGCAGGTCTTCGATCTCTGGATGCGAGTTGCAGCGATAGCCATAGCCATGTATCCTTCTATCTTGGCTGGGCAGATGCAGAGAATAAAGATTTGGACAGTGAGGAATGAAGTATGAGAGGATGAATGAACTTGTAAAGTTATTTACACTCCACGGAGAAGGCGTGTAACGATGACGGGGCAGCTCTCCTTGACCATTACTTGTGTCGTGAAATGAACGCCAAAAAATACTTCGCATGGGTTAGGAAGTTTCTGCTCATCGGATCGGTTACGTGGACTAGAGAATAATTTCCATGAAATGAACGCCAAAAAACACTTAGCATGGGTTAGGAAGTTTCTGCTCATCGGACCGGTTACGTGGACTAGATTTTCGCGAGAATAGTTTCCACCCTTAACTTGCTAACGACACACGTTTCATTTCGTCGAGTATCAATTTCGCTTATTTAGGTTACTATTTGTTTATTAAAGTAGAATATTTGATTGGATTATAGGCGATGACGTATGATTTCAAACGAAACAGATATGTTTACTAGGTCAACTCAAAGATTCAACGAATATTATTTTAATAGTTAAATATAGCGTAAATGAAAGTTTTAAGTTATTTTAGTTTTGGCAAGAGAAAGTTATGTTATGACCTCGAATAAAGTTATATTTTACAATGAATAAAGATATGGAGTGATTGTTTTAATTTATTATTTTTCCTTTAAATATATTTTTGGGCAAACATATTATAAAATATTTACTGTCTAGTGAGATCAAATTAACATAACTTAATCTATGGTAGGGTGAACTTTACAATTTCGTCTATTTCTAAGACAACTATTATTTTATTGTAAAAAGTCATTTTAAATATATTTTTGATAACTATCATTTTATTGTAAAAGTTATTTTAAATTTAGCAAAATTTACTGTGTATATATTATGTAAATGAAAATAATAAGTTTAATATTAAAATTTTAATATTAAAAAAATAATTATGATAGTGTAAAATCATATTTTATATTACTAACCATAGAGAATTGTTAAAAATAAGTATGTTTCATTTTCTTCTTTTTGTTATATTATAAGTTACACAATTTTTTTATTTTCACATGTGTTTTTTTTCAACTACCAATTTAATATAATATTTATTAGAATTATGAAAAGATTACTTCTCTCAAAATATTTTTTTTTCTTTCTTTTTTAATTAATTTTATAATTAAATATTTCCATGTGTTTTTTTTTCCAACTACCAATTTAATACCACATTTATTAGAATTATGAAAATATTGCTTCTCTCAAAATATTTTACTTCTTTTTTTCTTTCTTTTTAAAATTATTTTTATAATTAAATATGGTACATATAAAAGTAATAAAACTATTATGATTTTCTCAAAATAAGAAATTGAGTTATAACATTACATAATTACATAATTGATGATGGTTAATGATCATTAAGACTAAATTTGGTTTATTCAATTCACATGATATCCACTTAGTGATAAAAGATTTCTTAAGTTTGATGATATATGATTAATATCTCTATTTTTTTTTTTTTTTAATCCTTCCTAATACATTTTTCCAACTATCTTAGCCAACTAGTTGAGACAATATCTTAAGAACACACTAATTTAGGAATTACCTTGTTGGAGGGAATCTCTCACATCCAACTATTTACAACCACTTCCTAAAAACTAGGAATAAACTCCTCATGTAGACTAACTCTACCTAATAATGACCAATAAGCTCAATAATTAGATATGATCTCACACATATGACACATAGGAGTTACATACTTCAACATTCCCCCTTCACAACTACCAGAGTCTTAATCTTCATCATCTCAACTCTTCATATATTATCCTCTGTAGCAAATACTTCACTATGACTTGAAGAACCTCCTCAATCGAAAAATCTACCTGTAGTCTAGTCTGGCACTTTCACTTTATACCTCGATCATGTACACATCACCAAACTATCAATGTTCATATAAATAAATAACCATCCACCAGAATGCATGGTTACATAATCATTATAAGTTTTGGTATAGTAGGATATCCCTTCATGTACATGGTTCATTCAACTTCTTGATGAACTCCCCTTGAATGTAAAACTTCACCTCTTAGAGTCTAAAACCAACAATATGGCCCACCATATCATATCTAGCCACACATGGCCCACTCCTGAAAGCGTTAAAGAATTCCGTAATAGAGGTCATTGAACTAAACTATAGAAGCAATCAAGTCATTAGGGAACACACAATTAAAGGGTATGCATGCCTCTCTAGGTCTTATAACGACATGCCCTTTTCATGTTACATAGATATGGGTAAAAAACACTCCATCTAATGGATATATTAGGTGCAAAATTTTCAAGGACCACTAAATCAAATCAAAACAATATATGTAGACTTGCTACAACTACGATGTGTAGATCACAATACAATATGTTCATGTGTGTTATTATTCAACTCACACAATTTTACCTTATTTGTCCATCATCATCTAATCTCTATTGTTGCCAAAAACTAATATCCTTTGCTGCCATGATGCTTCCATAAACAATATCACCTACTTTTCTTGGACCAAGCTCCAAAGATCTCTCTATTGTATCATGAACATCTTTGTCCTCCTTGTTGCAAACTCATCATTTCACTCCAAAAAATAAACTTGCAATCAACACTTGGTTTTCTTAGGAAAGAACAATGCAACTCACTTCCACCTCAAAAAGTGTCCATGCTCCTTCCTTCGCCTGAAGAATTGTCGTCACGTACTAGCTAGAAATCATTCATAGCATTAATACCTTAAATTGAATTGGAACTTATTGTACTTTAGGGCCTAACATCAACTGACCATGAAGATTGAGTAATTCGCCACCCATGGACCTACTTCCATCTATGAAGATACATGGGTGCCATACACTGTACTTGCTAATTATATAGGAAAGTAGTCTAGATATGAATTTATCTAACTCAATCTTGTTTTTTCTGCACCTTCCATTTTGGACTTATAGTGGAAAATTCAACTATTAATTTAAGGAGTAAAACACATAGGTAGAACTCCCTTCTGGCTATGCCACTTCTTTACTATCTAGATTCATGAATGATTACAACGATACAAATTATCAGAAAGAGATAAAATACATAGTGATAAGATTACCATATTGTTCTACAATCATTCACACACTAGGAATCTCAATGTTTCATCTTTGATATCTTTGTTTGCATATTGGTTCAATTTTCATCTTGGAGTTCCATACTTTAGGAAATTGTTAGAGTAGTCAATTCTAACAACCATGCACCCACATATTGATTTGATTAGGCTCAATATGTATTTTTTACAAACAGTAAATAAATTCAAGCACACAATTTACATTACTTCCCAAGGATTCTAAATTTTTTTCATTGAAATAGAAATATGCTTTGATCCCTTTCGTAGCCCTCAGTTAATGTTCACATTATCGTATTCAAGCTTTAAATCTTGGATCCATATTTCTTTGAATTAGGAGATCAACTTCACACCATGCACAATTATGATTCTCTTTGTAGCTTCTCTACGATTCAGCTTTATCAACTCTTTATCACTACCATGTCTTTGTCGTTGTCATCTGTAACCAACCAAATGTGAATTTATCTTCATCGTGAGGTTCTAAAACCCTCAAATATATACCTTTCAACCCTTCAATCTCATCCTCTAAAGTACCCTTCTGAAGGAAATACACAATATTTCTCATTTTCTTCATCAATTGGAAGCTCTCCACACACAAGTTTTGTGTTCTACTTTCTTCTCCAATGCCATATAGCTAACTAATCCAGCATTTTCAAATTTTAGTTGAAGTTTATCCCTATGAGATTAATATTCAACGCCAAAGTTCTTTTTGAAGAAGATATTATGAGGGGCATTGTTCCTCTACCTTGCACGATGCAAATCAATTTTAGGGGAAACATCCTTTTTGCACTTGGCCTCCTCTTGGGTTCTGTAGGGCCGAGCCCTCTATTCTAACAACAAAGACACACTCACCCCTTATATGGCCTTCTATTTCTTAGGCATCACCCCTGACTTTTTCTACCATCCCAACAACCCAATGTAACAACCCTAGTAAAAATTCATGTAAAAAAATATATAAGACCAAGGTCATGGGACACGTATTCCAAATTGAATGTTGGGAGAACATCCTAGTGGGTGTTCATTTCGGTTATTATGGCTAAAGGAAAATGGAAAAATTAATTTCAAAGGTTTAGAAAGGGAAAATGACATTAATTGGCATTTTATTTATGAAAATAATGGAAATTAGGAGAAAACGAAGGTGAAAGGTCACAAGTTTCATGTGAGGAGGAAAACGAAGGAAAATAATGGAAAATGAAGAAATAGAGGCCTCATTGATAAAAAGGCTTATGAGGATCAGTTCATATGCTTTTGTTAGTTTAGTTTTGGAGCTCTCTCTCTCTATTCTCTCTCGTACACACTCTTGGACACTTGGAGTTTTCTTGGAACACTTCAACATTGGATCAAGAAAATCAAAGAAGGAAAGAGGAAGTAACAATCAAGCAAGGAAGAGCAGGATCAAGCGGCTACAACAAGACTCTTTGCAGGCATTGAGTTGCATGTATGGTTTCCTTGCTAGTTTTGGTATGCATGGTTATGCATGTGTGTATTTGGTTCTTTTGCTATCATGGGCATGGGTTTTTCTAGGTGTGACAGTGTTCGTAAGCCTTGCCTTGCCATTTCCAGATAACCATGGTGTGATGGGGTTCTCATGTTTTGGTTGAGCTAGATTGTCGAATGAATTTGAACCTGAGTGAGGTAGACCTCTAAATCAAAGAATACATGGCCTAGTGATCCCTAGACTAGACTATGGATTGCGGTAAAGCCACTGGCCTAGTGACTGCTAAACCAGAAATATGCTTTGATCCCTTTCATAGCCCTTAGCTAATGTTCACATTATCGTATTCAAGATTTAAATCTTGGATCCATATTTTCTTTGAATTGGGGGGTCAACTTCACACCATGCACAATTATGATTCTCTTTGTAGCTTCTCCATGATTCAACTTTAGCAATTCTTGTTCACTACCATGTCATCGTCATTGTCATCTACAACCAACCAAATGTGAATTGATCTTGATCGTGAGGTTCTAAAACCCTCAAATATAAACCTTTCAACGCTTCAATCTCATCCTCTAAAGTACCCTTCCGAGGGAAATACACACAATATTTCTCATTTTCTTCATCATTTGGAAGCTCTCCACATGCAAGTTTTGTATAAAGTTCTACTTTCTTCTTCAATGCTACATAGCTAACTAATCCATCGTTTTCAAATTTTAGTTGAAGTTTATCCCTATGAGATTGATATTCAACGACAGAGTTCTTTTTGAAGAAGATATTATGAAGGGCATTGTTCCTATTACTTGCATGATGCAAATCAATTTTAGGGGCAACATCCTTGTTCCACTTGGCCTCCTCTTGGGTTCTGTAGGGTCGAGCCCTCGATTCTAACAAAAAAGACACACTCACCCCTTATATGGCCTTCTATTTCTTAGGCATATCCCCTGCTTTGTCTACCATCCCAAAAACCCAATGTAACAACCCTGGTAAAAATTCATGTAAAAAAATATTTAAGACCAAGGTCATGGGAGACGTATTCCAAGTTGAATGTTGGGAAAGCATCCCAGTGGGTGTTCATTTCGGTTATTATGGCTAAAGGAAACTAGAAAAGGAAATGTCAAAGTCTTTGCAAAGGGAAAATGACATTAATTGGCATTTTATTTATGAAAATAAAGGAAATTAGGAGAAAAGGAAGGTGAAAGGTCACAAGTTGCACGTGAGGAGGAAAATGAAAGAAAATAATGGAAAATGAAGAAAATAGAGGCCTCATTGATAAAAAGGCTTTTAGGGATTAGGTCATATACTTTTGTTAGTTTAGTTTTGGAGCGCTCTCTCTATTCTCTCTCTTACACACTTAGAGTTTTCTTGGAACACTTCAACATTGGATCAAGAAAAGCAAAGAAGGCAAGAGGAAGTAACGATCAAGCAAGGAAGAGGAGGATCAAGCAGCTACAACGAGATTCTTTGCAGGAATTGAGTTGCATGTATGGTTTCCTTGCTAGTTTTGGCATGCATGGTTATGTGTGTGTGTATTTGGTTCTCTTGTTGTATGAGCATGGGTTTTTCCAAGTGTGACAGTGTTCTTAAGCCTTGCCTTGACATTTCCAGATAACCATGGTGTGATGGGGTTCTCATGTTTTGGTTGAGCTAGATTGTTGGATGAATTCAAAGCTGAATGAGGTAGATCTATGGATGAAAGAATACATGGCCTAGTGATCACCGAACTAGACTGTGGATTGCGGTAAAGCCACTAGCCTAGTGACCCCTAAACGAGACTATGAGCTGCAATAAAGCCAAGTATTGTGTGCCTCGGTGGGCCTAGGAATCCTCAACCGGTTAATGGCGGGATATGCAGTAAAGCCTAGAGGTGGTTACCCTTGATCATGCTTAGGAATCTGTGCTGGTGAATGACGGGATATACAGAAAATCCTGGAGGGTGGTGTCTTGATTATAGCCTAGTGATCCCTGGATCAGATTGTGGATTGCGGTGAAGCCTAGAGACTAGGACATAGGAAAATTCCTCATGGTGTAGGTGGAGAAATTTGGTGGCATCCATGCTTGTTTAGGGCCTAGCGATTCGGTGGGGATTGCGGTAAATCCTGGATCTATTGATGAGGGTGAGGTGGTGTAGCCTCAAGAAGCCCTGGTTGAGTTTTGGTTATGAGTCCCACATTCATGCTTGGAATATGGCACGTGGGTGATTGGCTGAAAGAAAAATTTGGTTCAGCTAATCTATGGTCGAGTGGTTCACGGAAGTTCCATACTTGGTCGGCCTTTGCATTCATTAGTAAGAGTTCGTTCTACTTGGTATTTCATGTGTAAATGTACTGGTTCATATGTGGTATTTATGTTTGTTGTATCCTTATTATTTTTGTTGGTTATATGCTGCTTATGAGTATGTTTTATGACAATGATGATGTATGCCTCTCATCATGTTTTGATTTTGAAATGAATGAAAAATGAATATATGACCTAATAGATGATAATGCAGCTAATGTGATAATGCATCAATGCTTCCTTAAGAATATTAGATAAGTATGAGACCCCTATGCTCAGATATGTTGTAATGACCTGTAGATTACATGTGCACAATGTGTTCTACGAAATGTTTGTCATGGTTAGGCTTGGTTAAGTCAAGTCCTTGATCAAGTTTTGTGTTAAAGGGTTTGTCTTGGTGTCATTTATTGTCTTGGTAAGTATCATCAAATTCTGGGCAGTGGTTTGGAGACTAGCCCTGAAAAAGTGGCTTAAATCTCGCAGTCTCTGGCACAGAACTGTATGAAAAACACTGTAGTCTCTCCCTTACAGGCATTGTGGGAGTGACTAGAGGGTCCCAGTCGCATGCATGCCCATGTCATGGGAGCGAATTAGGGTTTAAATCATTGAAAGGCTAGGTTAAGTCAGGGGTTTGGAATCTATAATGGTAGATTAACTCTTGGGGTTCCTATAGCACCCGAGGGAGGTCTGTAAGGTGTTGTTTCATTGGTTCCACTTCCTTAACGACACTTATGGAGTTGAATCATATCATAGTAACTCTTCGTTACATGTTTACCCTGGTGGATCGGTTAGCTTGGGTAAATGTGGGAGGAGGGTGTTACACCCAATTCTTTTATTGGGGATGCTATTGCATTTATGACAATTCTTGAAATCCTTTAGCACCCTTTATGTCCGCCTTTGTGTTGTGTATCCAATTATCACAATCCATTTTTCAAAAATTCTTGTTGTAATTTCTCTTGATTCTTTTTAACTTGAATTTATTGTTGTTTCTTTAAACCATAGGACTTTTTCATAACTTCAGTGGTATCTTAGTTTACTTCTATTAGTAGTCTCTTATTCCCACTTCTAGCTCAGAAGAAATCGAGTCTAACCAATGCCCACATGTTTTTTTATTTCAATATGTAAAGACATATCACCATCTATTTTACTTTCATTGTCTAAGATTCTAGTTTTATTATTCCCTTCCAACCTCTAGTGTTGCTACAAGTTTTTGGCCCTCAAAATCTTGTTCCTAATGATCAAATCCCATTTGGGCTTCTCTCTGTCAACTTTGATCTCAACATCTAACTCGACCTTGGAGTAGTTGATCTGTTATGCAAACTTGAAGGTGATGGAAAAATTACAAGTAAAATTTTATGTATTTTGGGTAATGGATCACTTTACAAAACACATAAAATAATGATTTTTAAACTTAGTTAACATCAATAAAAGAGACAATATATGATATTAGAAACACATAACAATAAAAATGATAAAGGAGTTCACCCCTCTCCTGGGCTACATCTCTTAGACAATGTCCAATGTTAGGCCTCTTTCATTAAGTGCTCAAATTTGTCTTTACATGGATTTATAGTGCAAAAAATGTAAATATTATGTCTCCAATGGCTTTAGAACAGTAAAAAAAACCTAGTTGTGCTTTTGTTGGTTTCAATTTGGCCAAAAACTGAAGAATTTATGCTCTCTCAAAGTTTTCTCTGCTAACTGATCTTCAAACTGCATTGCACTGTTATCTATCCTACGAATACACCTTTTTCAGGATAGCATGTGTTAACCACTTCAACTAAATCAGATTTTAATGTTGCATCACATTCTTGGAAGGCTTCAGATTCATCAATGTCTTTATGTTTAATCATCAACAATGAAAAATTCTGAGTAGCATTTACGAACCTCTTCATTTGTCCAGTAGTCACAAGTGATAAATTCAACTTCTTGTTATGTGCACTAACACTATATTCAGTCCCATTTTTAAACAGATGATACTTGTTCTCATGGCTATGAAAGATGGATTTACTATCATATAAGTATGGGCTTCCCAAAACAATCCCACAAATTTCAAGTGGTACCGCATCAAGTTCTACCTCATCGGTAAAATTTGCGGTGATGAAAAATCTAAGTATGCATTTTCTTGTCACTTTCAATTTGGCATTGTCACATACCAAACCCAAAGGATAAGGTTTAGGGTGAGAAATGGTTTCCAAATTTAGTTTCTTGACAATATCTTGTGAAATGAGGTTTGCTTGTGATCCACTATCAAACAAAGTATCTACTTTGTTATTTTTTGTGATGACTCTAATATAGAAAATCTCTATTATTTCTCCTTCTCTTTGAGTTTCAATTGGTTTTCTAGAAGAACTGGTACTTGCAATTGAGTCATCATCTTTCAATCCCATGGCTATGATTTTTGTGTCATCTCTGGAATTAGATCCTAGATCTTGATGTGTAATTGCAACAATATTTTATTTCTCATTGTCATTAAATTTTTGGGTCACATCTCAGGATGAAGTTTCCAACAGTGGTCTTCATTATGGCCTTCTTTTGAATAGTGCGGACATGTGAGTTTTTCTCTCTCCTTCTTGACTAAAGTATTCCTTTTATTCTTTCCTTTGAACTTACCTTTTCCTTTTTCTCTAGACTTAAATGACTTCTTGCTAGTTTCTTCAGAACCATTCTTCCCTCTTTCTTCTAAATGAGTTGCTTGTACACAAATTTCATCTAATTTTGTAGTGTTAAACATGAGAATAATGTATTTCAAATAACTATGTAATCCTCCAATGTATTTCAATAGAGTATCTTGGGAGGAAAAATCTATACCCAAAGTCAAAGCTCTTTTTCTAAATTCTTGAGTATAGCTTTGCACATTTTGACCTTAGCTTGCCTAAAGTTTTTCCAATCCATTATAGATTTTTGCATGTATGCTAATGGATAAAATTGCCTTCTTATTGCAACAACAAAATCATTCCAAGTGGATAAAACCTTACCATGTTTCTTCATGTCCTCTTGAGTTTTGGCCTCCCACCAAATAAGTGCTGCACTTTCCAACCTAAGAGAAGCAAGCTGAATTTTGGTCTCATTATCCTTGATTATTTGTATCCAACAATACACTTCAATCTGACGAATCCAATTATCTAATTTCCCAACACTTACCTCTCCATCATACATAGGTAATTCAAACTTTATGTCAAGCTTTAACAAAGGAATTTTACCATGTCCTTTTGGAGAATTTGGAGGTGTTTTTTAAAGGGTAGAAGATGTAGAATATGATGAGGATGAAGAAGAGGATGAGGATGGAGGTGAAGGTGGTGGCTTGTTACCATTTCCTCCATTCCCTTTCAGAGGTTTGTCAGCTTTTCCTCCATCTCATTTTGGAGAATTTGAGCTCTCCCCTTGCAACCTTGAGTTCCTCTCTTCATAAATAACTTTTACCATTTCATACATTTCAAAGAAACCTTTTCTAAAAGTTCTTTCATCTTCAGACATCCCTTTAGGACCTTCTTCATGTGCCATGACTAGTGAAGCTTAAGGTATGAGTGTTTTCTTTGAAATAATTTGAGATCTTGGCTCGATAAGTTCTCCCTCTCCTCTTTTAAGCTTCAACCTTGTAAGCATCATAAAACACTTGCAAACAAAATAAAACCTTCAAAATAACCTTAAGCTTTGATACCAAGCTGATCTATTATGAAAACTTGAAGGTGATGGAAAATTTGCAAGTAAAATTTTATGTATTTTGGGTAATGGATCACTTTACAAAACACATAAAATAATAATCTTTAAACTTAGTTAAAAACAATAACAGAGACAATATACCATATCATAAACACATAACAACGAAAATGATAAAGGAGTTCACCGAGGGCTACATCTCTTGGTATAACTTACAATGTTGGGCATCTTTCATTAAGTGCTCAAATTTGTGTTTACATGGATTTATAGTGTTCATAATGTAAATATTATGTCTCCAATAACTTCAAAATAGTAGAAAACCCTTAGCTAGGCTTTTGTTGGGCTCAATTTAACCAAAACCTGAAGAAGCTAGGCTCTCTCAAAATTTTCTCTATTAACTAATCTACAAACTGCACTGCCCTATTATCCATCGTGCAAATTCACCTTTTCCATTAACCCATCACTCTAAAATAGAAAAATAAACTTTTCAAATTTTATTTTAATTATAATAATTTTAATTTTATAAATAATAATAATAAATTCATAATTATGGAAAAATTAGTTACAATTAAAATATTTATTAATTAAAAAAATTAATACATTTATTTAATGTTATTGGAAACAATTATAATATATTTTTTAACGTAAATGTAAAGAAATATTTCAATTAAAATAAAAGAAAGGAAACATTAAACTCAATTTCAAATTTCATATTTCAGTTATATATTAAATTACAAAGAAACCTAAAACGTTATCCATTGCAATAAAAATATATTCACATTATGGTACCGACTATTAATGGCCAACAAATCGAATTTGTTATATGTGGATAACATGACGTTTAGTCAACCTATCTTCACATTTAAGATAAGCTCCGATATGTGGATGATATTTCATTTAGTCAACTTATCTAGACATTTAAGGATAAGCTCAAAGTTATTGGATGGTCGTGAAAGATATTCAGCGTCTTGAATTTGAATTTGTTATGTGTGAATAAGATGAAGCTTAGTAAACTTATGTAGACATTTAAGGATAAATTCGAAGTTGGTAGAGGGTCCTGAAATATGTTTACCATGTTTTTGAAGATGCTAAAAGTGGTATAAAGTGAAGATTTTATATAAACAGATAAATTAATTACATTTCCTTTAGATAATTGAATACAAGAGAATGGTCATATATGGAAGGTTTTATTTAAAATTATGAAAAGTAATGGGTGAGGTGAGTTTGCATTAATATTATTGAAATGCTCTCATCAAAGTATATGAGAGATTTCATATATAAGTTATTTGGGTTAGAGTTGGTTTTTCCAACTCTATTTATTTTTTTATGAGCCAATTATAGTTAGTTGTAAGTTTATATAGAGATTATGAGGAGGAAACACTAGACTTGCATTTGAAGAGTCATAACCTTAAGGCTATACAAATAGTATTGAGGTTTATGTAGAAAACCAAACCTTCTTTGGAGTGGAGAACCATGGTTTATGTAAAAGTTGAAAAAACCAAAATTGGTTAAGAGTAGAAGTTGAATTCATGACTAAAACCTATAACTAGAGTGGAGCAAGATCCACATTCAACGATGACATCTGAAATATCACCGAGGTTGTCACGAGAGTCGCCGAGAGCATTTGAAAGGATAATGCCCCCATGCAAGAGCTGAGAATAACTTGGAAGCGAAGGCATGGCAGAAAGTCACAGATAATTGAATTCATTACCTCATTGTTCTTGTTTAATCGAGTTCTCAATCAAATACAACCTTTGTTGACTATCAATCAAGATAGAGCAATGAAAATCATCAATTGTAGGAGCATCATCATTTTTGGTTCTCGTACACCTTAAAGAAGCCTTGCAATGAGAATTGGAATGAAGCAACATAGAACACATAATTAGCAATAGAAAGACAAAAGCAAACCTAATTGAACTAACTATACTTTATAATAACCACAACTTACATGCAAACTAGGGAAAAGGGGTCCTAAGATCCATCTTAAAGCGTTGGAACTAAAGACCAAAGATAAGTTTAACACCTTTATGCATTAAGGCATCTATTGCCTTTATGATAATCATTGTGTCATAAAAGAACAAGACTCCATGACAAATACTATGTTCCATTATCCCTACCTAAAAAACAGTCCAAATGTTAATAGTCTAGATGTGAAAAATTGTTTGTCATTTGGACATACATGTGTTGTACATCCTCTCATGCCTTCAATCACCCTGTACTAGGAATATTGAAAGATTATTATTACCATGGTCTTTGTCATATGGAGGGCGAGGGCTGTTGGGTGCTTTCAAGCACATGGGCTGCTAAATAGCTTTAGTATGAAGAGTTCATCCATAAGTAGTGCAACATTCAGATTGGGTTAACTCTAACTCAATTTATGAACATACAACAATTGGTTCAGTACTTAAATAAATATATTATAAATTATGATTTGAATATAAGTAAGAGGATACAACTTTCACTTGCCACTTAGACTACACAAATTGACAATTACAACATGTTATATTAAAGCAATATATGCAATAAAAGTATAAAGAGCATAGATTGCAACAACTAAGTGCACAAAGGTAGGGGTGTATTAGACAAGGCTTATTGGTAAGGGAGGTTTGCAATAACTTTCCTGAGATAAAGTAATGTTTAGGAGGTTGACCATGAATTTTAGGTTTAAAGGTAGGGGGTTCAGACATACTACCTATTGGCTTCAGAGTCACAGATTCGCTGGCGGGGATGGCTTCCTTTTGCATCTGTTGAACGACATTACAACAAATAAGAATCATGAGTGATTAGTGGCAATGGAGACTTCATAGGAGAACACACTTAGGGTCTTCATTAGCAAGTTAACCAGTCAAAGCATGAGCACTGGGATAATTGAAAGTCGGTGAAAACAACACGTTCATATCATTGTTTTCGTTATAATGATCTACAGATGGCTTTGAGCACTGGGATCATTGAAAGTCGGTGAAAATAACACGTTCATCATCATTGTTATTGTTATAATGATAGACAGATGGCTTTGAGCACTGGGATCATTGAAAGTTGGGCAAAACAACATGTTCATCATCATCGTTATTGTTATAATGATTGACGGATGGAGAGGGAATTGGAATGACATCTTAGGGTTCCCCTCCATTTGTAAATATATATCATCATTTAGTAAACATAAATGTATTGTTTGAGTATTTTAAAGGTAGATTTTGGAATATTTTGAAAATCTAATATATTATTTAGTTTAGTTTTATTCATATTTATCAAAATTTCAAAATATTCCAAAATATTTAAAATATACAAAGATTGCAATGAATATAGAGCAATTGAAGATCTAGTAACTTAAATTTGGCTTTATTCATATTTATCAAAATTTCAAAATATTTCAAAATCTTTAAAATATACTGAGATTCCAATGAATATAGAGCCACTAATAAAGTCCACCCAATTGAAGGCCAAGGAGAGACTAGGCACCTTTATCAAGAATGAAGGAAAAGGATTACCTTAAGTCACTGCAAATGGTCTAATTTACACCCCATGATTGATGTCGATGCTCAAATTTTCTAGGAAACCAATATTATTGCTAAGGATGACGAATACTTTGCAGCAAAGGTCATTGTCATCTTGCTAGGCAAGCTCGCCATTTTTGATGTCAACTTCCTAGGTTAGCTCACCTTATTCTGCGTTTTCTACAAGAAAGAACTTCTCAGATGCTCTCAGAGCTTTCATTTACAGATGTCGCTTGGTTAGTATTACAGAATTTGAAACCTCATAAGGTACAATCATATTATATTATTGACGATAGATTTTACACTTCGCTCCCTTCCTTTTATATTATTTAAATTTTTTATTATGGGTTGTTGAAGAGTGTCGAAAAATGGATCATGGTGCTAAAACTGATAACACTATTATGAAATCCTCATCTCTACAATGTTTTGGTCTTCTTCATTCATAACTTGGATACAGATTTGAACCCAGAACTCTTAACTTGTTGTCGAAGCCTGGTATGGCTACGATGTTCTCATCTCTGCAGTGTTTCGAGCTTCTATATCTGTATCTTGCTTGTAGATTCTAACCCAAAGCCCTCATCAGAGTAGCTGATGGTTTAAGTTAACATTCACTTCCACAACTAGGATCAACGACTGTGTTGGTGATAGTTCAAGGCCCGACATTTCTAGGTTGCATACACTACGCCCTATTGTTGATTTTAGAGACGAAGTGTATGAAATGACATGATTCAATGGTTGCACAAAAGAGACAATTGGAATGCATTCTCTAGGTGCTTCGCTTCCACCATAAACATGTCTGTTAGTGTAGTCACTATATCCTAGTTCCATATGCCTTCCTACAACATGAAAAATTATCCAACATAGGGTATTATATGCGTCAAGGAGTAAATTAAATATCTGAGAGAGTCGCATGAAGGGTGGTGGCAATTGCTCTGATCACCAGTCTGGAGAAGCACTTGTTGCACTAACTAGTATAGGAAATGAGATTTAATTTTCCCATACATAACCTTAAAATTTTGGATATCTTTAATATATATATATATATAGTTGTGCAACCCTTATAATCATTAAAGACGAACCAAGCCAAAGAACATAAAACTGTGGGCTAGCTAGGCCCTTTTTCTTCACCACCAGTTTGATCATACTATAAACTAGTCTCTGTTTAGGTTTTGTTTTCTCGTCTTAATGATTTCTATGCCTTACTTTGATTCATTTGATGTCTTTAACCTCTTTATGTAAGGTAGATGTAGTGACATAACTTTGAAAGCAGTTTAAGGCCTGACTTCCCATATGGTTATAATAATTTTTTTTATAGTAGTAAATATAAAAAGTGGATTAATTTACAAAAATGAGATTAACTTACCAAAAATAAGAATGTGTGGCAAAATTGTTCTTATAATATGGATTTTTAACATATGTTATCATTATATTATAATGAAATACATTTTATGATATGAATTTTTGAAGAGAAATTATATTTTTAATCTAAATTTTTCAAGAGAAATTATTTTTTTAATCAAAATTACAAATTTAGATGATTAAAATCATTACTTTTAATTGAAAATTTAATTTAGATCCTTAAAATACCACAATTTCATCTTTATTTTATAATATTATGTTATTTTGTTAATTCAAAATAGTTCTTATCAAATTTTAGTTAAAAATCCAGTTTTTTTTTCATTATTTTAAATGATTGAAAAAAAAAATATAATTTAGACTATGATATAATGAAATATTCATCATTCTTTTATTTTTGTTCTGTTTTGTTTTGTTTTGATTTGATTTTTATGAGAGTTACTTAATATTGTAACAAAATTTTATCAAATGGCATAGTGATATGAAAAGTCAAAATTTTCATATATCTCTACTCTTAAATAAATAAAATAAATTATTCACGTAACAAAAAATATTAAAAAATTAAACTAATTAATTTTTTTAATAAAATATAAAATTCCATTTTGTCTACTATTATTATAATAAAATAGTTATATATAATAATAACTCAAACATAATATAATATAATATAATATAATAATAATATATAATTTAATAGGGATATATTAAAAAGATTGAAATAATTAATAATAAATAGATAAATTTCTTGTTAAACAGCCACGATAACAGATCGATGAATTTGTACTTATTGACGTAGCCACTCAACCAACTTTATAACTGACACTATGAATTGAAAAATGGGGCATATAATAAGAATATAACTCTCCCATGATAAAATCAAGTTTCAGTCCTCGACCTTCTCTACCATAGCAAAAGACAAAGCTCCAAGTTCCCACTACTAGCACGCCTTTGTGTTCGCCACGTTTCGATCAGGAAAACGAGAATTGAAAATGAGATATATGATTATAATTATTATTATCGAATTTTAATATACAATAATAGTAATATATAATTCTTATCAATAATTCTTTCATGATAAAATAACAATAATAATCAATTCACCCATGATAAAATATTGTTTCAGGGCTCGACCTTTCCTACGTGGGAAAAGACAAAGCTCCAACTACTATGACACCTTCGGGTTTGCCGCGTTTCCATGACGAAAACAGGAAAGATGTGAGTATAGAGTAAATATTCTTTAAATAACTCATTATTATGATAAATAGAATAATATAAAATATTATAATATAATTAATAAATAAATAAAAGTATTTCCACAATTTAAAGTGTGCACTTTTCTCAATGAAATTAAATGAAGGATAGGAGAAATCGAGGTTTGACCTTTGCATCCTTCTCGTCACCGATACATTTAGATACAGGAGAGAGGTGCTGAAGGTGACTCCAACTCCTTATAAACCATAGTTCGCATTGAAAGTTCTTTATAATAAAAAAAAAAAATATTGATAATAACTGGGATAATAATAGTTTAAAATGCAAAACTAGTTGCCAAGGATCGTGATACAGTCAGAGGATTGCCACCGTGGAACAGAAATTGCGTGCTTGGTTGAAATTCGATATTAAAAATCTTTGCAACGAAGCCATTGGAATAAAATCCAGTCTAATCTTGTGGGATGATTCTATAAGCGATCAGAGGCGCAGAACGCTCGAGCACAACACAGAACTATTGAACACCATAACATGAGAACTTGCTTTCATTGATCGGATATATATATATACATGTTGGAGAAGTTTCTGGAGCAGGGTTCAGTCGGTGGCTTCTTGGAAAAGCCTCCCCCATTGTCAATGTATCCGCCGACTTCTAGAACAGCGGCTGATTTCTAGATACAACATTAAATAGTTGTTGAATATCGCTTACAGGTGGTTGGAATTACGTATGATTTCCAACACTTCCCCTTAATTCCAACTACATACAATAAACAAGACACTATACTCTTGATTGTCATGCCTGCTGGTCTAAGTCTCAGCTGGGCTTACAACATAATTTGAGTTTTCTACAATGTACATCTTATTTCTACATATTTCAAATTTAGCCTTTCCAAGAGGCTTGGTGAATATGTCAGCCACATTTTCATTTGTATTACAATATGATAAGTCAATTTATTTTGATTGCAATTTTTCTCTTACAAAATGATGTTGCGTCTCAATGTGTTTTGTCCTTGTATGATATATAGGATTGTTTGCTAATTTGATAGTGCTTTGATTGTCACAACTGATTAATGTAGGTGCATTTTGTGTTTCCCCAACATCTTCAAGTATTCTCCTAAGCCATATTGCTTCACAGGTAGCACTGCATAATGCTTTATATTCAGCTTCAGTGGATGACAATGAAACAGTTGGTTGTTTCTTACTGCTCCATGATATTGGTCCTGAACCAATATTGAACACATATCCAGTAGTAGATTTCCTATCATCTGGATTTCCAGCCCAGTCAGAATCAGAATAACCTGCCAATTCAACATCAAATTCATTAGTATACATAATACCAAAATTAAGTGTTCCTTTCAAATATCGAAGGACTTTCTTTGCTGCTTTCCAATGGCTTTCACAAGGCTTAGCCATGAACTGACTAAGTATGCTGACAGAATATGCTATATCTGGCCTGGTAGTGGTGAGATAATTCAGACTTCCCACCAGTTGACGATACATAGTTCCATTCACCTCTTTGGTTCCATCATCATTGCACAATTTGACATTCTGTTCTAAAGGAGTAGATGTTGCCTTGCATTCAATCATATTGAATCTTTTAAGGATTTCTCTTGTATATTTGCTGTGTGTGATCAGCGTCTTACCAGGCTCCCTCCAAACTTCAAGACCTAAACAATAATGCAATTCACCAAGATCCTTCATCTCAAATACATGTGACAACTGATTTTTAATTTCTTCAATCAACTTGCAAGCATTTCCTGTTACGATTAGATCATCAACATATACAGATATTAAAGCAACATTCTTGTCTTCATCTTCCTTGATGTATAAATTAGGATCATTCTTGCTTCTTATAAAACTTTTCTCATAAAAGAAAGAATCAATTTTCACATACCATGATCTTGGTGCTTGTTTCAAGTCATATAAGGCTTTCTTTAACCTGCAAACCAGATGCTCCTGTCCCTGTTTTACAAACCCTTCAGGTTGAACTAAATAAACTTCTTCTTTTAACTCACCATTCAAAAATGCAGATTTGACATCTAATTGGTGCATTTTCCAATTATATTTTGTAGCTAATGCAATCATAATTCTAATTGTGTTCATCTTAGCTACAGGTGCAAAAGTATCTTCATAATCAATTCCCTCCTTTTGTGAATATCCTTTGGCAACCAATCTAGCTTTATGTTTATCAATACTTCCATCAGCGTTAAATTTAGATTTATAAAGCCATTTGCATCCTATAGGAACTTTGTTTTTAGGCAATTCTGTTAATTCCCATGTGTCATTCTTCATTATAGAGTTATATTCTTCATTCATTGCATTTCTCCATTCTCCATATTCTTTAGCTTCATCATAGCTTGAAGGTTCTACAACATTCATAACCTGAGACATTAATGCATAATCTTTATACTTTACAGGTACCTGACTTTGACGTGATGACCTTCTTGGAGTTTTACTGCTTTCATCTTTCTTTTGGCTTTGTAGAGTCTCCTCTCCTCTCTTTGGAGTATCATGACTGCTTGATGCTCCTTGCTCTTGAGCTTGTACCTGTTCCTGTGCTTGTTCATGTTCTTGTTCAACACTTGTGTCTAATTTGACATAGTCATCAATATCATGCCATATACTAGTTTTATTTATTTTATCACCTTCATTTGCATTCTCATGAAACACCACATCCCTACTTGCAAGCAGTCTATGAGTACTGGGATCAAACAACTTGTATGCTTTCTGATTATCACAATAACCAATAAATATGCACTTAATTGACTTTGCATCAAGTTTTCTTCTTTCATCTTTTGGAATGTGAGCAAATGCCTTGCAACCAAAAACTCTTAAATGGCTTACTCTTGGTTTGTACCCATAAAATGCTTCAAAAGGTGTTTTAAGCTCTAAACTTTTGGTTGGACTTCTATTTTTCAAATAAACGGCAGCATTAATGGCTTCAGCCCAAAAAACATTAGAGATATTTTTACCTTGAAGCATGCTACGTGCACATTCAACTAGTGTTCTGTTTTTCCTCTCAGCAACTCCATTTTGCTGAGGTGTATGTGGCACTGTAAATTGTTGTTGAATCCCATTGCTTTTACAATATTGATTAAATTCTCTTGATTTGAATTCTCCCCCTTGATCAGATCTCAAGATTTTGATATAATTACCAGTTTTTTTTTCTACCATATTCTTAAATTCTTTAAAATACTAAAAAACATCACTCTTCTTTCTTATGAAATAAACCCATGTATATCTAGATCTATCATCCACAAAAATAAGAAAATACCATGCTCCACCAATAGATCTAGTTTGCATAGGTCCACATACATCAATATGAATTAATTCAAGTATTTCCCTTTGCCTTTTTTATTTATGTATAGGAAATTCCTCCCTATGTTTTTTGCCAAGTACACATGCCTCACATTCAACATGATTATTTTTCAAGACAGGAAGACCTTCAACCATAGTGTTCTTTTGAAGTAGCATTAAATCTTTGTGATTTAGATGTCCATACCTTTGATGCCATAAATCTACTGTTGATATTGCTGTAGATGCCAATGCTTGATGACTTTTCCTGGTCACATCCAGCTTATACAAGCCTCCAACTCTGGTTCCTGTGGCAATAACCTTGTATTTATCTTGAATGTCTTTCACTACACACTGTGATTTAACAAATTCCACCTTCAAATCTTGGTCAGTAATAGTAGAAACAGAAATTAAATTCTTTTTGATATCAGGGACATACATCACATTATGAATCTGTTTCTCTTGTCCATTAGGCAAATTCACACCTATTACTCCATAACCTTGAACTTTAAGTGATCTGTTATCTCCTAGGCAAACATATGTTCCATCAATATTTTCATGATATTCATCAAACCACTCCTTATTACAAGACATATGGAGTGATGCACCAGAATCAATGAACCAAGCATTCTTATCATCATTTTCCATAGACAATGCAGCATCAGAAACAAACAATTTAAGATTTTTAAATCCATCATTGATATCTTTGTCCACAAAATTTCCATTATGCCTTCTGTTTCTCTGCTTAGACTCATTATATTTTCTTTTATAACAATCTTTAGAATGATGCCCAGGTTTGCCACAATAATAACTCTCATCATTTTTCTTTGGAAATTTAGACTGTATCATACCATTTTGTTTTGCTTGAAACTTGCCTCCTTTGTTCTTGTCCCATGGTTTGCCTCTGTATGGATATTTTCCCTTGGCCACCAATGCCAAATCTGAACTGCTAGAGCCCAAATTAAAGTTCTTCATCCTCTCCTCTTCTTGTAGAAGAATTCCTGTCAATTCATCAAATGAAGGGGGTTTCTCTCTAGCTACAAGACTTGAAACAAAAATTTGATAATCTTGCACTAAGCCATTTAATATGATGGTGACTAAGTCAGTGTTAGACACCTTTTCACCAATATCTCCTAACTTATCACTTAAATCTTTGACACGAGATATAAAATTGCTTATATTTTCATTTGCTTCCATTTTTAGAGATAAAAGCTTAGTCTTCAAAAACAAGATTCTGTTTGTATTTGTTGTTTCATACAAACCCTTCAACGTATCCCATGTTTCTTTTGATGTCTTGCAATCTCTGATGTGAGGAATAATGTTGTCCTTTACGGACATACGCAGCAGCACCTTTTCTTTTGTCTCCCTTCTCTCCCAATCTGGAATAGAACCTGCAACAGTGGGTTTGGGCTTATCCCCACTCACAATGAACCACAAACTATTTCCTTCTAAAATAGTCATTAACTTAAATTTCCAATTTACATAATTTTCTCCATCAAGTTTGGTGGATTCATTCATATAATTATCAAGCAACAAATTTACCATGATGAAAAAAAAAAACTTTATCCAATCACCAAAATACCACCAAATCCAAATGCACCAATTTTTCACTAAATCTCAGAAACCTTTTCACTACTCATGCACCATAAAAATCTTCTTCTTTTTTTTTTTTTGGTCTTTCACAATTTCAATTCCTTACTCAATAATAAAGTGTGAAGATAAACCAAACTTCCGACCAAAAATACCACTGGACTCCTATTTTGTGGTTTATCACATCTACCATACTCGTACCTCCACACTCCTCTTTAACTACTCTAAAATTTCCAATTTTTTTTTAAAGTTGCAAACAGAGTGGGACATAGAATTAACGAGTGGGACATAAACTGATTTTTGACATTATTGTAGTTTGCAGAAGATAAGTTCCTCCTAAATTAGATTGAACTATTTACTAAAATTAACGAAAAATGGGAACTTCATACATGCAGACCACAACACTGATTTTTTTTCATATCCACGCACAAGTTCAAAATTATCATACTTCATCCATGTATCAAAAGACTGAAACTACAGACTCTTAAATCTTCCGGCCCACAAATTTTAAATTAAAAGATTAAAACACAGATGACTCCGATCTTAAACATCCACAAATCTGAGACCTTGTAGCTTAATGTGTCTATAGCATTCAAGCCTTTGATTTCTTCGCCGTAGTCTTTCAACAAGAAGCTGGAATTTCAGATGCCCTTTGAGCCCTGGGGCGCCTCTTAGATTAAGAACGTCAAGCTGGAGAATTTAATATTTCAATATTTTCACATAATAACATTGGCAAAACAATAATGGGATTTTAAAAATGCCAAACGGCCATCACAATTCTAGCCTGAAGAGACCTTAAGCATCCGCCGCACCAAAACTTGAAAAAAAACATCACTCATCAGCATAAAATAAGGCATCCAGCATTTTAACGCACAATCACAGAACTTACTCAAATGCCGTTTTCTGCCACGGTCGCCACACTCACAAATACAGAATACTCACACAGAACTTCAACTGCTTCACACGGCGCTCACCACTGAGCTTCACACGACGCTCACCATACTTTCACTATGTGGCTTTGATACCATATAAGCGATCAGAGGTGCACAACGCTCGATCACAACACAGAACTATTGAACACCAGAACATGAGAACTTGTTTTCATTGATCAGATATATATACATGCTGGAGAAGTTTCTGGAGCAGGGTTCAGTCGGTGGCTTCCTGGGGAAGCCTCCCCCATTGTCAATGTATCCGCCGACTTCTAGAACAGCGGCTGATTTCTAGATACAGCATTAAATAGTTGTTGAATATCGCTGACAGGTGGTTGGAATTACGTATGGTTTCCAACAGATTCCGGTGTCGCGAGATCAAATCACAAGCTGAAACCCTAAGGTGGTTGAAATTCGATATTAAAAATCTTTGCAACGAAGCCATTGGAATAAAATCCAGTCTAATCTTGTGGCATGATTCTGGTGTCGCGAGATCAAATCACAAGTTGAAATCCCAAGGTGGTTGAAATTCGATATTAAAAATCTTTGCAACGAAGCCATTGGAATAAAATCCAGTCTAATCTTATGACATGATTCCGGTGTGGCGAGATCAAATCACAAGCTGAAACCCTAAGGTGGTTGAAATTCGATATTGAAAATCTTTGCAACGAAGCGATTGGAATAAAATCCAGTCTAATCTTATGGCATGATTCCGGTGTTGCGAGATCAAATCACAAGCTGAAACTCTAAGGTGTATTGTTCATAGGAAACATAATATTTTGTTTTGACTGTCACTGGACTGATCTGAAATACTGGATACTACATGGCAGATGACCCATGATATAGATAACAAGGCATTGATGTAAAATTTTGCTATACCCTATGAATGAATATACGACTTTTTTCTTCTGAAAAAAACTTATGACACAGAACACTTCAGTTCTGCAGACACATAAGCACATCAGACATCTTCACAGACTGCGAGTTTGCGTTGCGCATCTGGTGAACCTGGTCGATGGGAAGGAGGGTCCCCAGGTGTACAACGATTTGGGTGCCACCATTCTGAGGGAGATCAAGGAGGACAAGGGATAGTTAGCGGAAGTTGTTCTGTACAAAGTAAAGACTCGCGGGCAACCAGGTGGTCGAACAATATGCCAAATTGGGAGCTAAGAAAGCCCCCAGCTACACCTGGCTTCTCAGACTCCTCTTGTCAATTCCGTCCTTGCAATCGGGAACAGAACAATGAATTTTCTTTCGACTCCTGCAAGAGAATGACATCACGACTCTCTCACACCCTTCCTTCGCTAAAAGTCTAAGCATGACGATCTCACACTCCTCTTTCGCTAAAGTGTAAGCATGACCATGACTTTGACTTTGGGGAAACAGTGGAAGCATTGGACAATAATTGAACATTTCACAACCTGGTTTTGGGAATTTCATACGGAATATCTGTGGAGGTCATGGAAGGTTATCACCGTGATGCTTGCGTGTTGTGCTCTGGCCATCACCGTCATACAGGAATACTTCTTCAAATTATTTTTATACATCAATTTTATAATTTTCCTAAAATTCAATTACACCGAAAAATTATATAACCATTTTAAAATCTATTTATAGAATAAAACTTCAAACTATCTATATACCAATGTTATAATTCTTCTAAAATTCAATTCAAATAAAATTATAAGACAAATTTAAAAAATAAAATATTAAAAATACCTAAGTTTAAAGTATTTTATCATTATTATTAATTAATTTAAACGATAATAATAAAATGCCTTTCGTCAAAACAATTTACTCATCATTAATACCAACAGACTCAAATTAAAATGCAACCTCCAAAGGTCGAATTTAAAATTCGAGGGGTCTTTCACACAAAATAATAATTCCACGAGGTGTAGCATCACCATGGATACGCCAAAAACAATTTAACAACTTTACATTATTTAGTAAGTTTTAATGCGAAATGTGCATGGCATTGCAATTCCGCTCAGTAGATTCTCTCGGTAACTTTATCCGTTGATTTGCAGATGACAACATATATATTCTATATTCTTATTTTGTTTAATAATTTTGATAAAATGTTGTTATGAAATTGTAAAAAAAAATTATTTAAATTATTTAAAAAAGGCAATGCAATATAAAGTGGTAAAATTTTTGAAAAATATTTCTGGGAAGAAAAATAGATTTCGTTTTTTTAAATAATTTTAATTAAAATGGTGTGAAGAAGCAGAGATTTTTACTGATTTAATTTATTTTTGTAATGAAAAATCTATATATATAAAATTTAAAAGTAAGATTTTAAAGGAAATTTTAAAAGAGAAATGAGAGCTCTACGTCATTGTCTTGGGTACATATGAATATTTACGAACAAGGATATGAGAAGTAACGACCCTATATGACCCTGATGACGATGAGTTTGACTTTTGGAGACACCGAAACTCTTGAACAAGAGTTAACTTTGACTTTTGGTTGACACCGGAAGTCTTGGACAACCGTTGGGACTATGTGCTGGATTTCGACATTCTGGAGAACAGTAATTGAAAACACAATTGTTCAGATGTGATAAATTGGATTTCGACATTCTGGAGAACAGTAATTGAAAACACAATTGTTCAGATGTGATAAATTCTCTTCAAAACGCACAAAAAAATCAATTGTTCTTTCTATTTCATACCACGGACTAAACTAAATTTTATGTACTTTGACCATAATATTTTGTATAACTAGCATTATTATTATTGATGTTTTTCGATGTCTCTCATATGTGTAAATAATATTTATTTACTGTATATTTGGAAAAAATTGATTAAATTTATATATAAATTAGTTAATTTTGATTTAAATGCCTGAAATTAAACGGCTTGGACGTAGGGACATTGTCGTGGCATTGAGAGGCACTGCCACATACATAGAATGGTTTGCGAATTTTATGCATTCACTAACTTCTGCTCGTTTAAATCCATTGGATCCTCGAGAGGATATGAAGGTGGAGATGGGATTTTTGAGCCTCTACACTTCCCAGAATTGCTCGGAAAGGTTTAACCATGGAAGCGCGAGAGAGCAACTTCTCTCTGAGATTGCGAGAGTTGTTAAAAAGTACGAGGGAGAGCAGCTTAGGATAACCATAACTGGACATAGCATGGTCCTTTAGTCACCAAACTTCTTCTATAAATCTTTCTAAGATTCATCGGACTTTAACGAAATGTTCATGGCCTTCAATTGTAGAGACGAAATTATAGAATTATAGCGGTTGAACAAAATTACAAGGCTTTTTAAAGGCTGTGGATCGAAATGCCCGTAAGAATTATGAATATGAAGAATATGAGAATTTGCATCGGACTAAGATATCAAAATAGCAATAAGAATGGTATATAGTATAACTCTAGTGACTAAATTATAAAATTAGAGCACATGAACAAAAGTTAAAAGGGGTTATAATAATTAAGAAAAATATTAAATTATATATTTTAGTTTGTGAGGAATTACTTAAAAGATATACTTATTACATATACTTATTACATAGAGATCATATAAGAGATATTCATATTACATGTAAAGATGTAAAGATTTAATTGAGTAAAAAAAATTATAACATTCATATTAATCACTAAAATTAAATTTAATTGATAATCAATTTAAATTAATATAAAAAATTAATTTTTCTCATATATAAATTATTTAATTAAATATAATAAAAACTATATATTATTAAATTGATAGGTTTATTTTACAGTCTAATATGATGTGTCAATTTGTTCATTATTAAAGTTGAAATTTTTGATTATATTAACTAAAATAAAATTTAAAAAAAGAAATTTTTACTCATATCAATCAAAATATAATTTAAAAATAATTAAATAACATAAAAAACATTTAAATAATATATACACTCCAAAAATTACAAATAAAAAAATTAAATCCTTCTATTATATCTCTGTTTAAAATAAATCTATACTAATATAATTTAAATAAATATAATATAATTTAAATAAATATAACATTAATGTAACTCCGCCAACTCTCCGATAATAAAGGTTTCTTTAGTGAGCCTTATCTACTTCGGGGAAAAGACAAGGCTACCGGACAAGGCTACAACCACCGTCTTATTGGTAACAGACAAGCCCGCGACCAATACAACATCTTTTGGGTGACTATATGGTAACTCCGCCAACACTCCGACAATAAAGGCTTCTTTAGTCAGCTTTATCTACTTTGGGAAAAAGACAACCCGTAGTTTAACGAGGAGGTGGAGTAGTTGCCGGAAATTCTTGTTATATTTAAAAAAAAATTGGCAAAAATTTGTCCGAACAACCAAAAATGCCAATATCAACTCTTTAGAGTACGCGTCATCTTTAGGTAACGGACAAGCCCGCGACCAATACCACATCTTTTGGGTGTCCGAGAAACAAGTGATTGTTTGCGTCGAAAAATACAAAACAAGGATAAAAAACAAAACCGCCAATTAGCCTATCATTTTGTCCCTTCGACCGGATTGCAACGGATAATTTGTCCCTTCGACGGTAGTGCAACTCGAGAGAAGGATTGGAGTGGTTTTAAAATGGAGCAATTTTCTTAAAGTATTTTGACACTATGAATAGATCTTTGATTATGATAAGCTCTAGCGTTTGAATTTTTTGTCTAATTATTATCTTATTTGCAATTAAAATTTTTATTATTTTTATTTTTAAATGGAATAATAAATTTTGCAAAATATTTAACTTTGAAGAACCACTACTACTATTACACTAGTACAACTGTTTCATAAATACCACCACAAATGAGCCAATTACAACATGTTTTTTGAGACTTGAATGAATGAAATGAATTTTTTACTAAAAAATATTAAAAAATCAAACTAATAATTTTTTTTTAATAAAAAATGAAATTTTATTTTTCTATATTCATTTTTCTATTATTATAATAATAAAATAACTCTATATATAATAATAACTCAACTATATATATAATTTAATATAAACATGTTAAAAAAAGTTAGATGAGTAATAATAAAAATTAAATAATTAATAATAAATAGATAATTTTTTGTTAAACAGCCACATAACAGATCGATGAATTTGTACTTATTGACGTAGCCACTCAACCAACTTTATAACTGATACACTATGAAATAAAAATGGGGCATATAATAAGAATATAACCCTCCCATGATAAAATCAAGTTCATGGGAGAAGACAAAGCTCCAAGTTCCCACTACTAGCACGCCTTTGGGTTCGCCGCGTTTCGATCACGAAAAGGAGAATTGAAAATGAGATATATAATAATAATAATTATTATCTAATTTTAATATACAAAAATAATATATAATTCTCTTATGATAAAATAATAAGAATAATAATATAATTCACCCATCATAAAATATTGTTTCAGGGCTCGACCTTTTCTAACATGGAAAAGACAAAGCTCCAACTACTATGACGCCTTTGGGTTGAAAACAGGGAAGATAATTATAAAGTAACTAGCAATTGTCCCAAAAGGTACAAATAGAGGCCGATAGGATTATTAAATTGGAATTGTTGAATTTTTTTAGAAGAGATATTGGTTCAATCAGCCTGGTTTCCTACACTGCCACAACTCTTCCCGGTAAACTCTGACAACGATTCTGCTTTTGTGAAAAATTAAAATTTGCACCAGTAAACGTCACACATATACCTATACAGCTGGATTGTTGATTGATATCTTTGGACGTTGAATAATTTAAGGTAAATCTATTCGCTATTACGCATTTGTGAAAAAATGAAAATTTGCACCAGTGAGCATCACAAATATATACAGTTGGATTGTTGATTCATACCTTTGGACATGCTCGATTAATGAATAATTTAGGGTATAATCTATTACGTAAACAAAGGATCAAAGGGGGAAGGGGTGGGGTTTGTGTACTGGATCAAGCCTTTGAGATTCATGGGAGAAACGAAGGAAGAATCCCCACCCAAACCCTCTCAGTTGGATGAAATTTGTCCCAGTAAACATATTCCTTGGGATCCTTGCAGATTGAGCACCCTGGATCCAACCCACAGCCTACATGGCCATTGTATGGACCATCTCCACAGAAAACCTGTTGACCCACCCCGTACCTCCTAGTCTTCGTCATCCAAAATGAGGTCTAGTCTGCAGCACCCTAGGCCGATGGCCTAGGCTGCCCTGGTTCGAGTCCTCCTGCCGACAGAGCCCTCATCGCTCTCTTTTTCACATCCCCCCTCAAGTGAGAAAGGATTCATAACCCTATATAATCTTATTAATGAATATTATTATATATAATATTATATTAATATTAAGGTTTAATCCTATTCATATTACCAAAAATAATTTAAGAGAGTCATAAACTAAGCAATATGGGGATTAACAAAAAAAATTAATTAATTAATCTATAAATAAATAAAAATAATTTTTTAGGAAGAAAGCGCAGGAATCTAGCATCTGTTGATACTCCAGCCATCATCTCTATTTAAATTAACAAGTCTTTTTTTTTCAATTTCTAAGGCCTCTCTAAATTTACTATAATGAAAATGGTCAATCCTCGCAATGACTTTAGCCTCTTCAATGGAGATGTGATGATTGGTTTTTTCTGCATGCTCTACCAAAGCGGAGGAGCGAGACCTTCCATGCCTGATGTCGACAGCATGTTCACAAATCCTTTGGTTAATGGATTGACCGGTCTCACCAATATAAGGAGCTCGACAAGAACAGGGAATGATATAAACACCCTTCTAATCCTTGGGGTTAATCGGGTCCTTAACAAAATGAAGAGAACTTCATATAGTGTTAAGAGGTCTAAAAGAAGAATGAATCTCATGCTTCCTCAAGATCCTAGCAATTTTATCCGTGGTCCCTTGAATAAAGGGAAGATGAACACCGGAAGACCAATCCTTGGGGTCAATCTTACTCTTAGGACCCTTTTCAGCATTTTGAAAAGCCTTAAGACCTTGAGACCTACTATAACCATTCTTATTAAAAACTTCCAGGAGGTAAGTTTTCTCATCTTCAAGGTGATTTTCGTCATAAACTTGCAACGCCCGCCGAAGTAGCTAAGGTGTTGAGAACGCCTATCTTTTGAACAGGAAAATGATGGGAGCTAGCATGGAATTAAATTGAATTTAATTATTTTAGAGAGATGTTACAATGTTTAACATTTTGACTTAGTCAAATTAAAATTAAAATATAAAATATAAAATTTTCCAACCCATGGTTTTTCCTTATCATATTTTTAATCTATGGTTTTTTCCCATGGTATTTTTCTCTAATGTGAGTTATTTAAAGGTTAATATTTAAACTAATCTAAATTCATTTTAACTCTACATCTACCAAATGCCAAAAAAATCAAATCTCTTTTCACTCTTAAAAAATCAAAGTGTCAAAAAAAATCCCTCTTAACACATAATAAACTTACAACTAAAAATAAGTCTAAACTAATTTTTAAATTTAAAATTTAAAATTTATATTTCAATTAAATTATAAAAATAAATTAATAATACATTGCATTTAAAAATTAAAAATCCTCAAAAATCTTTGCTTTTCTGAGCTTTTTTCTTTTGATCTTTGATTTTTATGATCTTTTTCGTGCTTTCTTGATTTTTTTTGCATAGAATCTTTTTTGAGCTTTTGTGCTTTCTTGACTTTCCGTGCTTTCTTGATTTTCCATTGTTTTGTTTTCTGGTTCAGATCAACGGTTGAGAGTGTTTCATCTGATTTAACGGATCAAAGTAAAAGTGTTGACGAAAAGTTGATGCATATGAAAAGCCTATGGGCCTAAGTATTCTTTAAATAACTCATTATTATGATAGATAAAATATAATTCCAAAAGTTAAAGTGTGCACTTTTATCTATCAAATTAAATAAAGGATAATGGAGATCGAGATTTGACCTTTGCATCCTTCTCGTCACCGATACATTTAGATACAGGAGAGATGTTCCTGAAGGTGACTCCAACTCCTTGTAAACCATAGTTCGCATTGAAAGTTCTTTATAATAAAATAAAATATTAATAATGACTGGGATGCAAAACTAGTTGCCAAGAATCGTGATAGAGTCAGAGGATTGCCACCGTGGAACAGCAATTGCTTGCTGGGTTGAAATTCGATATTAAAAATCTTTGTAACGAAGCCACTGGACCAAAATCCAGTCTAACCTTATGGCATGATTCCGTGTCGCGAGATCAAAACACAAGCTGAAACTCTAAGGTGTATTGTTCATACATATGACACAGATCACTTAAGTTCTGCGGACACATAAGCGCATCAGACGCCTCCGAATGACATTTGTTAATTTACGTCACAGTGATCAGGTCGGCTTTAGTCACCGAACTTCTTCTATAAATCTTTCTAAGATTCATCGGCCTTTAACAAAATGTTCATGGCCTTCAATCCTAGAGACGAAATTATAAAATTATAGCGGTTGAACAAAATTAGAAGGCTTTTTAAAGGTTGTGGATCGAAATGCCCGTAAGAATTATGAATATGAAGTATATGAGAATTTGCATCTGACTAAGATATCAAAATAGCAATAAGAATTGTATATAGTATAACTCCAGTGACGAAATTATAAAATTAGAGCACTTGAACAAAAGTTAAGCGAGGTTTTAACAGCCGTGGATCTAAATGCCTACAAGAATTCGCGTCAAAATAACAGAAGAATTTACATTTAAGTAACAGATAAATATAAATTGCAATAAGAATCGCAAGAATGACAGACCAAAGCTCCTCGAGCATCTGTAAGGTGCAATCTTTAAATTCTTTAAATTAAATGGTAGAGAATATCTTGCCTGGAGCATTCCCGCCGCGGTATTGGTTGAGATGGAGACAGAGATCCATGGCTGAATCCTTGGCCTGTTGCTTTGGAAATTAAAATCAGCCCCGTTTATCGCCGGAAAATAGTGGCGGAGCGGTTTCCTGGCATCGCTCTCTTTTTCTTTAGCTGCGGGAGAAACATCTGTGCGCCGAATCACCAGATTTGGGAATTTTGCGGAGCAGGTCTTCGATCTCTGGATGAGAGTTGCAGCGATAGCCATAGCCATGTATCCTTCTATCTTGGCTGGGCAGATGCAGAGAATAAAGATTTGGACAGTGAGGAATGAAGTATGAGAGGTTGAATGAACTTATAAAGTTATTTACACTCCACGGAGACGGAGTGTAACGATGCGGGGCAGCTTTCCTTCACTATTACTTGTGTGTCGTGAAATGAACGCCAAAAAACAATTTGCATGGTTAGGAAGTTTTCGCGAGAATAATTTCCACCCTTAACTTGCTAACGACACACGTTTCATTTCGTCCAGTATCAATTTCGTTTATGTAGTTTACTATTTGTTTATTAAAGTAGAATATTTGATTGGATTTTAGGCGATGACGTATGATTTCAAACGAAACAGATATATTTACAGATATATTTCAACGAATATTATTTTAGTAGTTAAATATAGCGTAAATGAAAGTTTTAAGTGATTATAGATTTGGTAAGAGAATAAGTTATGTTTCCAGGAAAATAAGAGAATAAATTATGTTATGACCTGGAATAAAGTTATATTTTACAATGAATAAATATATGGAGTGATTGTTTTTTTTGGGCAAATTTATTATAAAATATTTATTGTACAGTGAGATCAAATTAGGTATCAAATTAATTTAAAATGGGGAAATTTATTATAAAATAATTATTGTTTAGTGAGATCAAATTAATATAATCTAACTGAATTTTACAATCTGGTCTATTTTTAAGTATTTTTGATAATTATCATTTTATTATAAAAAGTCATTCTAAATTTGGGGAAACTTATTATAAAATAATTATTGTTTAGTGAGATCAAATTAATATAACCTAACTGAACTTTACAACTTGGTCTATTTTTAAGTATTTTTGACAACTATCATTTTATTGTAACAAGTCATTCTAAATTTGGCAAATTTCCTTTGTATAGGTTAGGTATATAAAAATATTTTTCACAGCTATCATTTTATTCTAAAAAGTCATTTAATTAAATATTGTACATATAAAAGTAATAAAATTGTTATGATTTTCTCAAAATAATCAAAATAAGAAACTGAGTTATAAGATTACATAATTGATGATGGTTGATGATCATTAAGACTAAATTTGGTTTATTCAATTCACATGATATCCATTTAGTGATAAAAAGTTTCTTTAAGTTTGATATTATATGATAAATCTCTTACATTTTTTTTAACTCACAATACATTTTTCCAACTATCTTAGTCAACTAGTTGAGAGAATCTCTTAACAACACATTAATTTAGGAACTACAACACATTAATTTAGGAACTAGCTTGTTGGAGGGAATCTCTCACATCCAACTATTTACAACCACTTCTTAAAAACTAGGAATAGACTCCTCATATAGACTAACTCTGCCTAATAATGACCAATAAGCTCAACAATTAAATATGATCTCACACATAAGACAAGTAGGAGTTACATACTTTAACATCACCCCTTCACAACTACGAGAGTCTTAATCTTCGGCATCTCAACTCTTCAATATCATCTCCTATGTAACAAATAATTCACTATGACTTTAAGAACCCCCTCAATAGAACAATCTACCTCTAGTCCAATCCGACACTTTCACTTTATACCTCGATCATGTACACATCACCAAACTGTTAATGTCCTTATAAATAAATAACCATCCACTAGAATGCATGGTTATATAATCATTATAAGTGTTGGTATAGTAGAATATCCCTTCATTTACATGGTTCATTCAACTTCCTGATGAACACCCCTTAAATGTAAAACTTCACCTCCTAGAGTCTAAAACCAACAATATGACCCACCATATCATATCTAGCCACGCATGGCCTACTCCTGAAAGTGTTAAAGAACTCCCTAATAGAGGTCATTGAACTAAACTATAGAAGCAATCAAGTCATTAGGGAACACACAATAAAGGGGTATGCATGCCTCTTTAGGTCTTATAACAACATGCCTTTTTCATGTTACATAGATATGGATACAAAACACTCCATCCAATGGATATATTAGGTTCAAAATTTTCAAGGACCACTAAATCAAATCAAAACAATATATTTAGACTTGCTACAACTACGATGTGTAGATCACATTACAATATGTTCATGTGTGTTACTATTCAACTCACGTAAATTTACCTTATTTGTCCGTCATCATCTAATCTCTATTGTTGCCACAACTAATATCCTTTGCTGCCATGATGCTTCCATAAACACTATCACCTACTTTTCTTGGACCAAGCTCCAAAGGTATCTCTGTTGTATCAAGAACCTCTCTGTCCTCCTTGTTGCAAACTCATCATTTCACTCCAAAAAAATCAACTTGCAATCAACACTTGGTTTTCCTATGAAAGAAAAATGCAACTCACTTCCACCTCAAAAAGTTTCCATGCTCCTTCCTTCACCTGAAATTGTCATCACGTACTAGCTAGAAATCCTTCATAGCATTAATACCTTAAATTGAACTGGAACTTATTGTACTTTAGGGCCTAACATCAACTGACCATGAAGATTGAGTAATTGGCCACCCATGGACCTACTTCCATCTATGAAGATACATGGGTGTTATCCATTGTACTCGCTAATTATTTAGGAAAGTAGTCTAGATATGGGATTTATCTAACTCAATCTTGCATTTTCTACACCTTCCATTTTGGACTTATAGTGGAAAATTCATTATCAGTTTAAGGAGTAAAACACATAGGCAGAACTCCCTTCTGGCTATACCACTTCTTTACTATCTAGATTCATGAATCATTACATTGCTACAAATTATCAGAAAGAGATAAAATACATAGTGATAAGATTACCATATTGTTCTACAATCATTCACACACTAGGAATCTCAATGTGTTAGGTCCCTATAATACTAGTGATTACCCCATTACTATTGTAGTTGTATCCCTTATTAATATTGTTGTGCCCCTGTTTGTCCCCATATTTTTATTACTGTGCCCCATAGAATCCCTCTGTTGTTATTTTTGTGGCTTTATATTATTATTGTTAGGTCGGCTGGGTTATATTGTGACTCCTTAGACTCCTATATATAGAAAGGAGGTTTTGTCATTTGAATCATCAAAGAATCATTCATTTGTGTAATGTAAAGGAGGTTTCCCTCTCAAAGAGGCTGAATTCTAAGGCGTTGATCTATATTTTTTTATCTTTTTGTGAGTTGGTTTCATAACATTTGGTATCAGAGCATTGGATTCTAGGGTTTCGCTACTCCAAATAGGTCATCGTGGCATTTTCGCTATAACTTTTTTTTTTGCGACGTTTTAGAAGCAGAAAAAAAAAATCCATTTGAGACGAAATCGCATTGAACCTCGGGCCGAATTTCAGAGCTTTTCGCACTATATTTGTGGAGATATGATCTGAGGAAGTTGGTCTTTTTGCAGACTCCCGAATTACATTCCAAATAGGTGACCTCGGGAAAATCGTCATAACTTTCTCTCTGAGCATCAGATTGAAATTTCGTAACAAGGTACAGAAAGAGGACGGACTGTAGTTTCTTGTACATATTTTCCAGAGCCAAAGGTCAAAACAGGCACACGTGGCACGTCGTACAATATCGCTCTACTGAACTAGTCTATAATTAGGTCACTGTGGGAGATTTGGCATAACTCTTCCTTGGAGAATCCAATTTGGATGAGACTGGTGGCATTGGAAAGAGGACACAAAGGGCTACTGTAAATCACAATTTCAGAACTAGATGATCCGAAATTATAAAGATACATCAGAGGCAATATCGAGCTCCTACAAAGTGAAAAAAGGTGTGTAGATTTTTTAAAATTTTTTGCTTAAGCTTGGTTTGAAAAATTATTTTGAAGGAATTCAAAGGGCATAGTAGAGCACTATTATTGGTAACTGATGCCCCGAGGAAAGAAAATGCAAACACCTAGTAAGCAACCTGAAAGCTCTAGCATGACTCATGAAGAAGAGGAAGAAATGCTACATGATATATCAAAATTACAATACCAAGTGCAACAAATGTCACTCTCACAAAAGCTAACAGAAGCTAAGATAAATGGTGTAGAATCTAAGGTAAAGGGCATGGATGCTAAGATGGACGATTTGAAGATAGATTTGAACACAAATTTGATGACAGACATGGCAAATTTGAAGACAAATTTGACAAATTTCCTACAACAAATACTTACTAATGGTGAAAGGGTAGTAAAGGAAACTCATGATGCGAACAAAAGAAATGTTAATCATGATTTCATAGACTCTAATGTTGGATCGAAGACCTACCATATTCCAAAAATTGATATAAGGAAGTTTTATGGCAAGGATCCCGCAACGTGGATACTACAGATGGAGCAATTTTTTGATCTCAATAATGTGCAAAACACACAAAAGGTATGTATTGCAACTTTATATTTGGAACCAAATCAGTTTGTATGGTATCAATGGCTTTGCTCTCGTAAACAAATTATCACTTGGGTAACTTTTACGGAAGAATTGACAGCACATTATGAGGATACAAAAAGCAACACTTTTTTTAGCCAATTGATAAGTCTCAAACAAAAGGGTTCAATAATGGAGCACATTGAGGAGTTCCAAAAATTGAACATAAGGGTAAAAAATATTCCAGAGGAGCATAGGATTGATGTGTTCATAAGGAATTTAAAGGATGATATCCAACATGATGTTCGCCTTTGGGAACCTAATTCATTAGAGAAGGCATTCAGGTTAGCAAGAAAAATGGAAAGCAAAATTATGGCAACCAGGAAGCATACCACTCACAACTATAAAGATGGAATTGTTGTTGCCCCTAGTCTTCCACAACCTATAAGGTTGACACTACAACAATTGGAAGAAAAAAGAGCAAAAGGGCTTTGTTACAGTTGTGATAGCAAATACACTAAAGGTCATAAGTGTGCTGAGAAGAAATTATTATACATAGATTGTGAAGAGGAAGAAGAAAAGGAGCAAGAAAGGTCAAAAGAAGAGGATATACTCCAGGAAAAAAGCTTAGATAAAGAAGAAATGAATCCGACCATATCTTGTAATGCACTGTGTCAAGCTAGGCAGTAACTCCATTAAACAAAAATTGATTCGTATATTCTATTCCATCAGATAGGTCTATTATATACATGAGGGAGAGACTGTTCAGTTTGTCTCCCGATGACTGTTCATATTTCTCATTTATTTATTTATATATATTTACCCAATCACAAGGATTAGGTGTCAACATTCCCCCCTTAATCTGAAGGGATGTTGGTGAGTCCAAGCATCGTTCTGAATCGTTCGAGCTTTTCTCTTCCTAGCGCTTTGGTGAAGATGTTTGCAATTTTCTCATTTGTGGAACAATGACGGAGATGGATTGTTTTGGCCTCAACATGATGTCGAATCAGATGATATTTAGTATTGATGTGCTTTGTTCGATCATGGAACTTTGGGTTCTTGGCCAACTTTATTGCAGAGGTATTGTCAATCATGAGTGGAGTTGATTGTACTTGTTTTACCTGCAAATCTTCAAGAATTTTCCTAAGCCACACAATTTCTTTTGTTGCTTCAGCTGCTGCCACGTATTCTGCTTCTGTTGTGGAATCTGTTGGAACTGATTGTTTGCGTGATCTCCAGGAGACAGCTCCTGATCCAAGACTCATAGCATATCCTGAAGTTGATACTCTAGTTTCCTTGTCTCCATCGAAGTCTGAATCAGAGTATCCAATCAAGCTGAAGTTGTCTACCTGTGTATACTTGATTCCAAAGTCTTGAGTTCCCTTCAAGTACCTTAGAACCTTTTTTGCAGCAGACCAATGTCCCTCACAAGGCTTTTGCATAAACCTGGAGAGGATTCCAACAACAAACGAAATGTCTGTTCTAGTAGTAGTTAGATAGTTGAGACTTCCTACAAGCTGTCTATATTTTGTTGCATCCTCAAATTCTTTTCCTTCAATAGATGTGAGCTTTAAGTTTTGTTCCATTGGAGTAGTAAGAGGATTGCACTCTGTCATGCCAAACCTGTTCAACAAATCTCCAATGTATTTCTTTTGAGAAAGAAATATGGACTTTGGATGTTGGGTTACTTCAATGCCAAGATAGTAATGAACATAGCCCAAATCAGTCATTTCAAAACTTTTCCCCAATTCCTTCTTTATGGATGCAATGTAGCTTTCATTATTCCCTGTCATCAAAAGATCATCTACATATACCACAAGATATACAACTGTTTTTCCAACTTTCTTGACAAATAAAGTTGCATCATCAAGATCAAAATGTTTGAAATTGAGTTTCAGAAGGTGCTCAGTTAGTTTTTCATACCAGGCTTGCGATGCTTGTTTGAGGCCATAAAAGGACTTCACAAGTTTGCATACTTTATGTTCATGTCCTTTCACAACAAATCCTTCAGGCTGGGACACAAAAACATTCTCTTTTAGATCTCCATTCAAGAAAGCAGTTTTGACATCCATTTGATGGACTTTCCAACCGTTCTGAGCTGCTAGTGCAAAGAGTGTCCGGATGGTAGCTCGTTTTGCTGTGGGGGCAAAATTATCCGCATAATCGACCCCTTCCTTCTGTGCAAAACCTTTTGCCACAAGCATAGCTTTGTGCTTGTCAAGTGAGCCATCAGATTTATATTTGTTCTTGTAGACCCACTTGCAACCAATTGGTTTGGTTCCTAATGGAGGATCAACTAGCTTCCAAGTGCCGTTCTTTATGAGGGCATCATACTCCTTTTGCATCGCTTCTTTCCATTCATCATGAGAAGCAGCTTCTTTGAAGGAATTTGGTTCAAAATCTGTAGACAAGTTCAATTCACAATCATAAGAAACATCCATATCAACAGGTGAATTAGAGTCATTTAGATCGCCTCCATTTTGCTGGTTTGAATTTCTGGTTCCTGTCTTTCCAACTTCATCAGGATGAACACTTTCAAGTGTCTTTGTTAGCCACTTTGGGGGACCTTTCTGAGATGGTCCAGGCTGCTCCGTTGATTGAGTTGGGACTGAATCAAGATTGAGTCTCCCAATTCTATCAATTACATCACTTAAAGCATCATCCATTATTGTAGTTTCATGCGGGGAAGAGTGTTCTTCAGAAGAAGATTCCACATGTTGATCTAGTATAGGAATCCCCCCTTCAAGATGTGGAATCTGATTATCAAATTCTTGAAATGATTTTTCTTTTGCGAATCTATCCAAGCGATCAAGTTGCCGCTCAACAACATTGTCAGTTTTGGATGATTCAAGAAAAATTACATCTCTAGATACAAAAAACTTCTTATTTACTTCATCATAGAGGCGGTATGCTTTGGAGGTGTTTGAGTACCCCAAGAAGATACACTTACGACTTCTAGCACCAAGTTTGTTTCTATGTACCTTTGGTATCAAGGCATAACAGGTGGAACCAAAGACCCTGAGATGTTTTACCGAAGGAACATGTCCATACCACATTTCATAAGGAGTCTTGTTTCTTATAGCATTAGATGGACATCTATTCTTTATATATGCAGCACATAGAACAGCATCAGCCCAAACCATTATCTTTACATTTTTGAAGAAAAACATGGATCATACCATATTTAAGATTGTCCTATTCATTCTTTCAGCTACACCATTCTGTTGGGGATTATAAGGCACAGTTGTTTGATGTTTGATCCCATGTTGGCAAAGATAGTTTTCAAATTCATTTGATGTGTATTCTTTTCCATTATCAGTGCGAATAGACCCAATATGATATTGTGCATCATTTTCAATCCATTTATGAAAATTCTTGAATGTTTGAAAAACATCAAATTTGTTCTTCAATAAATAAACCCAACACATTCTGGTGTAGTCATCAACAAATGTCATGATATATTTATTTCCATTTGCAGAAGGAACATGCATTGGACCACATAAATCTGAATGAATGAGTTCAAGTTCCCTATGTGCTCTTGAATGTGAATCATGAAAAGACTGTTTGCTATGCTTTCCTAGAATGCAAGCATCACATTGCTTAAGTTTCCTAGGAATTGTAGGCAAATCAGCAACACCATTTTTCTTCAATAAGCGGAGACTGCCATAGTTCAAATGTCCAAATCTAGCATGCCATAATAAACTTGATGGAAGTGTACCTTCTTCATGATGAGAATTGTATGAGAAATGTTGTGCATGAGCAGATGTTCCTTGCAGTTTGAGAAGCCTTTCTTCTTCTATTCCCCTCATGACAAGTGAGTGGTCAGATGCTTTTCTTACCTCAAGCTTGCCTTCAATCATATGAATGGAGTGACCTTGCTGGCAGATGTGGACCAAGGACAACAAGTTTCTCTTGAGCTGTGGGAGATATAGAACATGATCCAGAAGAAAGTCTGGAAGACCAGGTAGTTTAAGCCTGATTTTGCCAAGCCCTGATGGCTTGATTTTTGATTGATCTGCAAAGTATACTGCTCCATCAACATTGTCAGTGAAATCTTAAAAAAAATCTTTTCTATGAGTCATGTGGCAGGTTGCTCCTGAATCAAGCAACTAATCATTTTTTCAGGAAGCAAGTGAAGCATTAAATAAATCTTTGTTTACTCCAATATTACATTGTGCCACAACATAGTCAGCGGATTCAGGTGATTTACCTTTGTCTGAATCATCAGTTTTACCTTTCTGTTGGTTTCTTTTCTGCTCAATTTTGTCCCATGGTAGTTTGCATGTAGAGGCATCACGTGATCCATTTCTTTTGCAGCGAATGCAGTGCAAATCTGCCTTTTCTCCTTGAGAATGTCTGCCCCCCCTGCCTCTGAAATATCTTCCTCTTCCTCTTCGTCCACCTCTTCCTCTTGTAGAATCTTGAGCAGGATTCTTTTCTTTATGAGCAAGGCACACAGTCTCTTCAGAAGATTCAGAGGTTGTCTTCTTTCCAAAAGCTTTCTCTCTTTCAGCAAAATTTTTCACAAGAGAGTCAAAGGTTATATCTTTGAGATTTCCATTTGCTTGCAATGAATCAAGATAATTGGAGTAAGTAGGATAAAGTGCCTTGAGAAAAGCGATAAGAGGAATATCCAATTCAACCTTAGTGGATTTGATATCATGAATTATAGGCTTTACTTCAGATGCAAGAGCAAGAGGATCATTATTTTGTAGTTCAAGAGTGAAGAGTTTAATCATGAGTTGGACAACTTCAAGTGCAGAATGTGAGTCATAGAGTTCTTTCAACTTTTGGAAGGCTTCAAAGGCAGTTGAATATGACGAAATATGGCGACTTACCTCTTCATTTATAGATGTTGTGATTAATGCATAAGCTTTGTTGTTCTTGTTTTCCCAAACGACGAGCTCTTTGTCTGAGGTGGGTTGTACTGGGTCATTGTCTCCTTCTCCGACACACACTCCTTTCCACAACTCATTGAAAATGAGGGTGTGTTTTATCATCCGGGACCATTCAGGATAGTTCTCCTTGCCAGTGAGAACTATTCCCACCATGGATATGATTGAATGCATTCTGTAAAAAAATTATTTCTGCTGATAGAAAAATACGCTAGCAAAAAAATCTATGTACTGTAAAAAAATACTTCTGCTAGCAAAGAGAAAAACTATATTTTATCCATATAGAATATCACCATTTGTATTTTCAACCTTATTTCATACGATATATCAAGCATCCATGCCCTTAACAAAAAGGAATTGCTCACTGCACCATTATCAATATATTGTATTCCTTAAATCCAGAATGAAAAATAAGGAAAACATCTTCACAGTCTCAACATTTAGCACACAAAGATAAACTATTACTCCTTTAACCTTAATGCCTCTGCGCTGATACAATCATAAAAAACTGTGGTGAAAATTACAGAAATATGGCCAAAACAAAGTGCGTGTCCCGTCCATACCCACGCATAGCCATGTTGTCTCCCCACCTGTTGCCAACCAACAAATCATACAGTGTATTCCGCAAAATTAATATTATTCAACCAAAAGGGCACAGAGGATTATTGATAGGCGCAACTCTCAATGTCAGGCTAGGTAGTAACTCCATTAAGCAAAAACTGATTCGTATATTCTATTCCATCAGATAGGTCTATTATATACATGAGGGAGAGAATGTTCAGTTCATCTCTCGATGACTGTTCATATTTCTCATTTATTTATTTACATATATTTACCCAATCACAAGGATTAGGTGTCAACACATTGGCTGGAATTACCACTCCTCAAACCATTAAGATAGAAGGACAAATCAAGAAGAAAAAGGTAATAGTGTTGATTGACTCAGGAAGTACCCACAATTTTATTCATTGTAAGGTAGCAAAAGAATTGAATTGCTTCCTATATCTAGCACTAGAGTGTCAAGTGATGATTGCAAATGGAGGAACAATAAATTGCTCTGGAAAGTGCCATAATATCAAGCTATCCATGGGAGAATATGTATTGACTAGCCCAATTCTTTCCATTCCAATGGGAGGTGCTGATGTTGTACTAGGAGTCCAATGGCTACAATCCTTGGGTACAATAGCTTTTAATTTTCAAGAACTTTTCATGAAATTTTCTGTGGAAGGAAAGGAAGTTGAATTAAGGGGTATTGCAGGGAAACTAAGAAATATAATCAGCTCTAACGGTATGACCAAGCTTCTAAAAAAGGAACAAAGAGGTGTAATTGCACAATTATGTTCGCTAGATGTTTCCACATCGGAATCATCTATTTCTCCATATCTCCAAAAAGTCTTGGACAATCATTCCAAGGTATTCGAGACTCCCAAAGGTCTCCCACCTATTCGTGATCATGATCATGCTATTCATCTGATTCTAGGAAGTGTTCCTCCAAACATCAGGCCGTACAGATATCCCTATGCCCAAAAGAGTGAAATTGAACATATAGTTGCAGAAATGCTAGAGGCTGGTATAATTCAACCTAGTCAAAGTTCTTTCTCTGCCCCAGTAGTATTGGTGCACAAGAAGGATGGATCATGGCGCATGCGTCCGGATTATCGGGAGCTCAACAAGCTCACTATTAAAGATAAGTTTCCCATTCCTGTCATTGATGAATTACTGGATGAATTACATGGATCAATTTACTTCACCAAGTTGGATCTTCATTCAGGATATCATCAAATAGGAATGAAGACTGAAGACATTCCGAAAACAACATTTAGAACTCATGAGGGTCATTATGAATTTCTGGTCATGCCTTTTGGCCTTACCAATGCACCTTCTATATTTCAAGGTTTGATGAATTCCATTTTCAAACCCTTCCTTAGAAAATTTGTGTTAGTATTTTTTGATGATATACTAATCTACATCAAGTCTTGGAAGGATCATGTTGAACATGTTGACAGGGTGCTACAACTATTGGAGGAGAAAAAATTATATGCAAAAACATCCAAATGTTTCTTTGGAGTACAAGAGGTGGAATATCTGGATCATATTGTATCTCATGAAGGAGTTAAGGTAGACCCTAGCAAAATTAAAGCCATTAAGGAATGGAAAATCCCCACATCCATAAAGCATCTGCGAGGATTTCTAGGGTTGACAGGGTATTATCGCAAGTTTGTTAAGAATTATGGGAGAATACCAGCACCTATAACAACATTATTGAAGAAAGATGCATTTTCATGGGCTCCAGAAGCAATAAAGGCCTTCGAACATCTTAAAGAGGCAATGTGCCAAGCACCGGTCTTAGCTACACCGGACTTCACAAAAACCTTTATTGTGGAATGTGATGCTTTAGGAAATGGAATTGGCGTTGTTTTAATGCAAGATGAAAGACCCATTGCTTTTGAAAGTCGTCCAATCAAGGGAAAGTTTTTACACAAAGCTATTTATGAGAAGGAAATGTTGGCAATACTACATGCACTTAAGAAATGGCGACCCTACCTAATGGGAAGACACTTCAAGGTAAAAGCGGATCATGATAGCCTTAAATACTTTTTAGAACAAAGATTATCCTCTGAAGAGCAACAAAAGTGGGTCACAAAGATGTTGGGTTATGACTTTGAAATCATCTACAAAAAAGGGAAGCAAAATGTGGTGGCAGATGAACTCTCAAGAAAGGATGAGGATGTGGAAGCATTGTTGTGCGCCATTTCTATTATCCAACCAGATTGGATAAACGAAGAAAGGGAGGAATGGAAGAATGATGAAGAAGTGTGGGCACTTATTCGAAAGTTACAACAAAATTCCAGTACATCTGATACATTTAGATGGCAAAATGATTCGTTATGGTACAAAGATCACTTATACCTCTGTAAGAATTCCCAACTCAAACAAAATATTCTTATGGAAGTGCACACTTCTCCCTTAGGAGGGCACTCAAGATTTTTAAAAACTTACCACAGGGTTAAGAAGGAATTTTTTTGGGATGGCCTTAAATCGGATATTCAAAAGTTTGTGGCGGAATGTTTGGTTTGCTAACAAAATAAAGTTGAGACAATTAAGACCCTGGGTCTATTACAACCTTTATCCATTCCAAGCCAACGTTGGGAGGAGGTTTCAATGGATTTTATCACAGGTTTACCCAAGTCTGAGGGAAAGAGTGTCATCATGGTGGTAGTTGACAGACTTACCAAGTATGCACACTTTTGTGCATTATCACATCCATTTAAAGCCAGTACAGTTTCTACTGCATTTATGGAAACAATTCAAAAGCTACATGGAAACCCAAAGATTATTGTAAGTGACAGAGATCCCATTTTCACTAGAAATTTTTGGACAAAATTATTTTCTTGTCTTGGTACTCAGTTATCTCATCTTATCATCCTCAATCTGATGGGCAAACTGAGATAGTAAACAAATGTTTGGAAGGATATCTTCGTTGCTTTGTATCTGATAAACAGACACAATGGGTCAAATGGTTGCCTCTGGCCGAATGGTGGTATAACACTTCCTTCCATACAACAACAAAAATGACCCCATTTATGGCACTTTATGGATATCAACCACCATCCATCGCATCATATTTATGAGAAAATTCTAAGGTTCAAGCAGTGGAACATCACATCGAACATCAACAACAAGTCCTCCAACTCTTAAAGGATAACCTCGTGTTGGCACAGAATAGAATGAAACAACAGGAAGATCAACAACGCAACGAAAGAAGTTTTGATGTAGGTGATTGGGTATTTCTACGACTACAACCATATAAACAAATGTCCCTCAAGCAAGCTAAGAAGGATAATAAATTATCACCAAAGTATTATGGTCAGTACAAGGTGTTGCAAAAGATTGGTACTATGGCATACAAATTGGAGCTTCCTGCAGCTTCTCGAGTGCACCTAGTTTTCCATGTTTCATGTTTAAAGAAGGTTATAGGTGACAAGCTCCCAATTCACAATATTGTCAGAACTTGACGAGGAAGGAAAAATTATATTGGAACCAGAAGTAGTCACAGAAACAAGAACTTGACAGCTACGAAATCGATCAATTTCGGAGTATCTCATCAAGTGGAAGAACTTATCTGCTGAAGATTCCACATGGGAGGATGAGAATTTTATACAAAAGCATCCAGAACTACTCAAGCATTGAGGACAACATTTTTTTGAAGAAGAGGGGCATGTTAGGTCCCTATAATACTAGTGATTACCCCATTACTATTATAGTTGTATCCCTTATTAATATTGTTGTGCCACTATTTATGCCCATGTTGTTATTACTGTGCCCCATAGAATCCCTCTATTGTTATTTTTGTGGCTTTATATTATTATTGTTAATTCAGCTGGGTTATATTGTGACTCCTTAGACTCCTATATATAGAAAGGAGGTTTTTTCATTTGAATCATCAAAGAATCATTTATTTGTGTAATGTAAAGGAGGTTTCCCCCTCGAAGAGGCTAAATTCTAAGGCGTTGATCTATATTTTTTATCTTTTTGTGAGCTGGTTTCATAATACAATGTTTCATCTTTGACATCTTTGTTTGCATATTAGTTCAATTTTCATCTTGGAGTTCCATACTTTAGGAAATTGTTAGAGTAGTCAATTCTAACAACCATGCACCCACATATTGATTTGATTAGGCTCAATATGTATTTTTTAAAAACTCTAAATAAATTCAAGCACACAATTTACATTACTTCCCAAGGATTCTAAGTAATTTTCATTGAAATAGAAATATGCTTTGATCCATTTCGTAGCCCTCAGCTAATGTTCACATTATCGTATTCAAGCTTTAAATCTTGGATCCATAATTTCTTTGAATTGGGGGATCAACTTCACACCATGCACAATTATGATTCTCTTTGTAGCTTCTCTAGGATTCAACTTTATCAACTCTTTATCACTACCATGTTTTTGTTGTTGTCATCTGTAACCAAACAGATGTGAATTTATCTTCGTCGTGATGTTTTAAAACCCGCAAATATATACCTTTCAACCCTTCAATATCATCCTCTAAAGTACCCTTTAGAAGGAAATACACACAATATTTCTCATTTTCTTCATCAATTGGAAGCTCTCCACACACAAGTTTTGTATAAAGTTCTACTTTCTTCTTCAATACTACATAGCTAACTAATCTAGCATTTTCAAATTTTGGTTGAAGTTTATCCCTATGAGATTAATATTCAACACCAAAGTTCTTTTTGAAGAAGATATTATGAGGGGCATTGTTCCTCTACCTTGCATGATGAAAATCAATTTTAGGGGAAACATCCTTTTTGGACTTGGCCTCCTCTTGGGTTCTGTAGGGCTGAGCCCTCTATTCTAACAACAAAGACACACTCACCCCTTATATGGCCTTCTATTTCTTAGGCATCACCCCTGACTTTTTCTACCATCCGAACAACCCAATGTAGCAACCTTGGTAAAAATTCATGGGACACGTATTCCAAGATGAATGTTGGGAGAACATCCTAGTGGGTGTTCATTTCGGTTATTATGGCTAAAGGAAAATAAAAAAATTAATTTCAAAGGCTTTACAAAGGGAAAATGACATTAATTGGCAATTTAATTATGAAAATAATGGAAATTAGGAGAAAACGAAGGGGAAAGGTCACATGTTTCATGTGAGGAGGAAAATGAGTAAATGGAGGCCTCATTGATAAAAAGGTTTATGAGGATCAATTCATATACTTTTGTTAGTTTAGCTTTGGAGCTTTCTCTCTATTCTCTCTCTTACACACTCTTGGACACTTAGAGTTTTCTTGGAACACATCAACATTGGATCAAGAAAATCAAAGAAGGCAAGAGGAAGTAACGATCAAACAAGGAAGAGCAGGATAAAGCAGCTACAACGTGATTCTTTGCAGGCATTGAGTTGCATGTATAGTTTCCTTGCTAGTTTTGGCATGCATGGTTATGCATGTGTGTATTTGGTTCTCTTGTTGTCATGGGCCTGGGTTTTTCTAAGTGATAGTGTTCGTAAGCCTTGCCTTGCCATTTATAGATAACCATGGTGTGATGGGGTTCTCATGTTTTGGTTGAGCTGGATTGTCGGATGAATTTGAAGCTGAGTGAGGTAGACCTCTGAATGAAAGAATACATGGCCTAGTGATCCCCAGACTAGACTGTGGATTGCGGTAAAGCCACTGGCCTAGTGACCCCTAAACCAGATTATGGGTTGCGGTAAATCCAGGTATTGTGTGCCTTGGTGGGCATAGGAATCCTCAACCAATGAATTACAGGATATGAGTTAAAGCCTACAGGTGGTTACCCTTGATCAGGCCCAAGAATCCATGTCGCTGAATGCCGGGATATACGGTAAATGCTGGAGGGTGGTGTCTCAATTATGGCCTAGTGATCCCTGGATCAGATTGTGGATTGCAGTAAAGCCTAGAGACTAGGACATAGAAAAATTCTTCATAGTGTAGGTGGAGAAATTTGGTGGTATCCATGCTTGTTTAGGGCTTAGTGATCTGGTGGGGATTGCGGTAAATCATGGTATTGTATGTTAGTTTTTTTGGCGTAGTGATCTAGTGAGGATTGCGGTAAATCCTGGATCTAGTGATGAGGGTGAGGTCATGTAGCCTCGGGAAACCCTAGTTGAGTTTTGGTTATGAGTTCCACATTCATGCTTAGAATATGTCACGGGGGTGATTGGCTGAAAGAAAATTTGGTTTAGCTAATCTATGGTCGGGTTTTTCGCGGAAGTCCCATACCCTGTTAGCCTTTTCATTCATTAATAAGAGTTCCTTCTCCTTAGTATTTCATGTGTAAATGTACTAGTTCATATGTGGTATTTATGGTTGTTGTATCCTTGCTATTTCTGTTGGTTAGATGCTGGTTATGAGTATGTTTTATGGCAATGATGATGTATGCCTCTCATCATGTTTTGATTTGTAAATGAATGAAAAATGCATATATGACCTAATAGATGATAATGTAGCTAATGTGATAATGCATCAATGCTTCCTTACGAATCTCAAATAAGTATGAGACCCCTATGCTCAGATATGTTGTTATGACCTGTAGATTACATGTGCACAATGTGTTCTACGAAATGACTGTCATGGTTAGGCTTGGTTAGGTCAAGCCCTTGATCAAGTTTTATGTTAGAGGATTTTGCTTGGTGTCATTTATTGTCTTGGTAAGTATCATGAAGGTCCGGGCAATGGTTTGGAGACTAGCCCTGAAAAAGTGGCTTAAATCTCATAATCTCTGGCACAAAACTGGCTGAAAAATACTGCAGTCTCTCCCTTGGAGGCACTGTGGGAGCGACTAGAGGGTCCCAATCACATGTATGCCCATGTCATGGGAGTGACTGGGGGTTTAATTCATTGAAAGGCTAGGTTAACTAAGGGCTTTGGAAACTAGAGTGGTAGATTGTAAATTTTAGGTATGTTCTATGCTAGAGCAATTTATTTCAATTTCTTTTCCACATTAGCAATCACATCAGCGTAAATTAAACTGCAGATAGAACATAAATATAAATTGCAGAAGACAAGTCAAGACAAGAGGACATAAGATGTGGCGCTAGCCAAGGACAAACCCCAATGTGGGGAAACCCTTGATCAATTCTTCTTTTATGTTCTTCAAAGTTCAGTAGAGAAAGTGAGAGAGATAGTACATTTACAATAGAAGTTAATCACTTTGACTTTTGATATCGGCATGAGATCAGTTGAAGACATATTGCTTCAACTGATTCTCTAAGGTGACTCGTTCACCTATCATAGTGTTGCATCTCGTCTATTTGCTGCACATTACCGTGTGACACCTTGCTGTACTATCACATGTGTTGAACCTTGATGACTGAGCTACTCTCATCTTCATGCTGCATCTTCCATGGTCTTATTCATCATCAACCTGTCCATGTTCATGATCTCATTCATCATTATGCTGCCCATGCTCATATCAGCATGCATCATTATGCTGCCCATGCTCATATCATCATGCTGCTCATTATGCTGCCCATGATCTCATACATCATGTTGCCTTCCTTCGGTGACAGATGCTCCGGTTGTTTTGGCAGTTCCCGGTAGTTCCGGCTTTTTCGGCAGTTCCAGTGTTTCCGACAGTTCTGACAGTTCCGACATTTCCGGCTTTTCTGGCTTTTTCCAGTATTTCTGGCTTTTCCAGCATTTTCGGCTTTTCCGGTAGTTCCGGCTTTTCCAGCGATTCCAGATTTTCCGGCAGTTCCGACTTTTCCAGCTTTTCCGGATTTTCTGGCTTTTCCGGTATTTCCGGTTTTTCTGGCGTTTCCGGCTTTTCCGGCAGTTCCGAATTTTCTGGCAGTTCCGACATTTTCGGCTATTCCAGCTTTTCCGGCAGTTCCGACTTTTCTGGTAGTTCCGAATTTTCCAGATTTTCCTTAGGATCTCTCCTCCTACTAAAACCCAAAGACAAGTAGAGAGAGGAAGAGATCCAAGTGTGTGTAGAAATGACTTGGAGTCCTCTTCTATTTATACTAAAACGTAGAGGTTTAATAGACATGACTTTTGGGCTTCTGAGCCTACATAAGTTGTTGGTCGACTTAACAATTTATCCATAACATAAATAAATTCATAACTTCATAAATACTTACCGGAATCAGACGATCTTTAGATCAATCCTACACCTCTCAATGAGAGGGATCCAATAAAAATATCAGCTGCCATAAATAATATGACCCACATGGAGTTTGGCCCTATTTGCCAATTTTAACACTCCCTCTCAACTAGGGAGAACTCTATCTGCTGATCCATATGTCCAACTGTACTATCTCTGATATCAGTGCCCTACACTACTCTACTTAGCTCTACTGGCTCTGCTCTGCTCTGCTCAACTCTGATGGTTGTACTCTACTCTGCTCTGCTTGGCTCTGCTCAACTTAGCTTTGCTGAACCATGAAGAAGAAGAATTGATCAATAATGTGTCATATCATTCTCCACTGACCTGAAGTCAGTCTCAGAGTGTGTACCACTGGTCCCAGACCAATCCTCAACCGACCTAAAGTCAGTGTCATAGTAGGTACAACTCCTACCACTAGTCCTAGACCAATACTCTACTGACTCGAAGTCAGTCTCAGAGTATGTACCACTCGTCCTAGACCAGTCCTTAACTGACCCGAAGTCAGTGTCATAGTGGGTACAACTCCTACCACTGGTCCCAAACCAGTATCATTAATCCCAGATCAATGAAGGTCATCCTAACATAGGGAGTACTGTAGATGCAACGATGCATCCATCAATACTACTATGGTCCCTATCCTCATTTCCCTGCTCATTGATCAGATGAGAGGTACTTCCCATGAGTCCCAGACTACATGGGTAGGATGCCTCGACAGGAGAACTTAATCAATCCTGTCCTCACAGGAGAACTAATCATCCTGCTACACAATCTCCATGGAGAACACATCATCCAGGCCTCATAGGAGAACTAATCATCTTGCTACACAATCGTCATGGAGAACACATCATCTAGACCTCACAGGAGAACTAATAATCCTACTACACAATCGTCATGGAGAACACATCATCCAGACCTCACAGGAGAATTAATCATTCTGCTACACAAACATCATGGAGAACACATCATCCAGACCTCACAGGAGAATTAATCATCCTGCTACACAATCGTCATGGAGAACACATCATCCAGACCTCACAGGAGAATTAATCATCCTGCTACACAGGAGAGTGAATCATCCTGTCCCACAAGAGAGTGAATCATCTTGTCCCACAAGAGAGCGAATCATCTTGTTCACAGGAGAGTGAATCATCCTGTCCACAGGAGAGCGAATCATCCTGTCCCACAAGAGATCGAATCATCTTGTCCCTCAAGAGAGCAAATCATCTTGTCCACATCAAAGCGAATCATCTTGTCCATAGGAGAGCGAATCATCCTGTCCCAGTGTGCACCACCAGGGGAGGGTGAATCACCCTGTGGTCGTATGTTGCTCTAGTAAGAACCACAAGCCCCCAGAGCTCAATGTATACAACATGCAGAACCCTTATACAAGGGTCTCTTGACGACTCCAAGTCATTCGGGAAAATCACAGATTTGATCTTTCCCCCAGGGCTTAGACAAAGTGTAGCGACCTGTACATCATCTCATAGCGATGGAGCTTCCTTGCTCATAGACTTACCATATCCCAGATAAGGTAGTATCTGATGTCTATTTGCTGGAGCAATTGTTGAATACGGGATCCCTCAATAATCAAATCCCACCTCTGGTTGTCACAGAGAATCACAGTGGTACAAACAGCTCACTTGAAGAGCTTCCCCAACCAGGCAGCTTCATACGAGATCATACTCGTAGATATGTATCCGGTCTCAGCAGTGCTTATAACAACCGAATTCTGCTTCCTGCTCATCCATGATATCGAAGCAGAATCCAAAGAGAAATAACACTAAGAAGTGCTCTAGTGATCCTCCACATTGCCTGCCCAATTAGCATTCGAATAATCATGCAGTTTCATATTTTCGACAATGTATCTCAATCCATCAGAGATTGTGCCCTGAAGACATCTTAGAAGATGTTAGGTTCCCACCCTAACCCCCTTATTTATGTAGTAGGATCAAGTCTTAGTTATAGTTAATTAAAGAGTCAATATAGCCCATATTAATAATTGTAAGCGGTTAACCCGCACATAATGACGGGACCACAGTTAATTGCAAATGGGCCATGGTATTAGATAGATGGTATTAATAAGAACCATGGTATTGATCCATGGTATTGCATGTATGAGTCATATATAAAGGATAGAGACTCCCTACGAGGAGCATCATGTCTTATTTTGTAATCGAGATCTGCTCTATTGGAGGTTTTCCCCTCGAAGAGGCAAGTGAATATTGCTTTTTGAATAATAAAATACTTGCTGTTGTTTCTCACTATTCTATGTTCTGGGTATATTTCTTCGCATATTCTGTATTCTGGTATCGTCTTGCAGGTTAAGAGCATAACAAGTGGTATCAGAGCTCTTTCCAGGGCTGGTGGGATCTCCATTTCTTAGCAATTTATTTTTTTGGCTAGAGACATGTTCCAGCGTCTTTAAACCACGGGATCTGTCGTTGAGCGCATAAACCTGCGGATTTGGGGAGGCATGCACGCAGGAAATACAAGAGGTGGTCACGCTTGTTGGACTCCCTTGTAACCCCTGTGGGTACCCCTTCAAGTAGTAGCGCATTAGACAAAACTGCGCACGCACTGTCTTCCAAGTACCCTCTGGGTATATCGGAGGCCCCCTAGCTCCTTTGAAACCTCGCCATAGATAAACCGTCGGCCGTCTTACTGTACAGTACACCGAGAACAGCACTCAGAGAGATTACTTGCCCATACGATAGGGTAGTCGGGTTGTACGGCTAAGGGTATGGTTGATCCTCCTTAGTTAGAGCCTTGAAACATTGGGCCAAGTACTACTATTAGACCCTTATGTATATTGCGATCTGTAGCACCTGACACTCCTCGAGACCATAGTTCCCTTTTCTATCTCGAGATCACGCATAATCTCTGCTAGATCAGATCTCGCAAGTGGGGTTGCAGCAGTAGCAGACATCAGTCCCGCAGTTCCAAGTTAACAGAACAAGCATTCCGATCTATTAGATCCATCAGATCCGCAACATCAATATGTTCTGTCGCTTAGAGCTATCCGATCAACCATTCAGATCTCTCAGATCCACCAAATCTGAGTAGTTGTGTGGGGTTCCTATACCGGGGCGTGATTTCCGCAGGACTTTTGGCAGCATTGACATTTTGGGGATTCAGCTACTGCAGTATTCCTAAGCAAGGAGTAAAACTCCGTTAGGAAAAAAAAAGTCTGAGACCCCTCGGGGCACTTATTGGTGATCTAGCCCATAAGAATTAGGACGACAAGTTGAGCAAGGTGGTACCATTCAATTGTTAGTGAAAAAAAAATCGGGCGGTCCCATATTTCAAGTACATCGGATCGGTGCATGGTAGAAACTAGAGCTCAAGCTATGGCCAATGAGAAGATCGACAAACTGGAACAATCCTTGAAAGACATCCAAGATCAGCTCGACAAACTAACTAATGCACTCTCTAAGGGCAAGGCAGAAGCCCGCGAGGAGGCGTATATTGGCAATGAACACAGTGAGGGTGAGTCTAGCCACTCTCTTCACCTCTAGGGCACCCACCAACAATCCCGTCCGTGACCTCCCAAGCTGGATATGCATAAATTTGATGGTTCTCACCCGACAGCATGGGTAGCACAAATGGAGCAGTATTTCAATCTGAATTACATCTTAGATAATGAGACTCAGCTTATGGTGGGGAGCATGTACTTGGACAATGAAAGATGGCAATGGTGGCAATGGCATCAACGTTGCAATGGAATTTTTTTGACTTGGGACGCCTTCAAAAAGCTCTTACAGAGCGCTTTGACCATGACTCTGCTTTTTTGGGTTGTCTCACTAAGCTCCGACAGACTGGCACAGTGGATGAATATGTTACAGCCTTTGAAGCCTTAGCTTTCCGCACTAGGGGTCTCCCAGATGCGTTCTACATGGAATGTTTTATCAGTGGTCTTAAAGAGGCCATACAAGCCCACGTCTGACTACACCACCCTCCCACATGGTCGGAGGCTTGCAAGGTAGCTCGTAATGTGGAACGTGCGTTAGCGGCCCAGTCCATTCATCCAAATTTCACCGCCAAGGGTCGTCCCCCACAGTCTCATAGCACGACTCAAACACTTAAGGTTCAAAAGGTGTCACCTGTGGAAATGGCCGAAAGAAGAAAGCAGGGATTATGTTACTACTGTGATGAAAAATACTCCCCAGGTCATAAATGCAAGGAGCCCAAATTCTTTCAAATTGATGCCACTGATTATAGCTCATCGGAGGAAGCCCCACCACTTGAGGAACCTGAGGAGGCAGAAGAGGACAACCAAAAGGACAATGTCCCTGACGAACCAGTTATTTCGCTGCATGCTTTGGCAGGGATTTCTTCGCCTCAAACTCTCAAAATCAGAGGTTTTATTAAGCATCACCCAGTAGTAGTTTTGATTGATAGTGGAAGTACACATAATTTCATCCATCAAAGAGTCGCGGAAGCAGTGCATTGTTTTGTATGAGCAGTTTCTAACTTCCAAGTCCAAATTGCGGATGGGGGAACAATGAAATGTGAAGGCCGCTGTGAAAATGTCAAACTTCAAATGGGGGATTATCAGTTGAAGACCCACATGTTTGACATACACATGGGATGGTGTGACATTATCCTCGGTGCTGAATGGCTTCGCACCCTTGGTCCAATCACAATGGATTTCCAGGAGTTATATATGAGCTTTAAGCAGAACAACTCCACACATACCCTCCGCGGACTCCAGGCGGGAGATCCCTCTATCATCAGCTCACATAGGATGGAAAAATTGTTAAAAAAGGGCCATCGTGGAGTTACAGCTCAATTTAATGCCATCCAGGCCGTCGAACCCAATTCTCTGCCGATTCATCCTGAGATGCAACAGATTTTAAATAACCATATGCCAATCTTTGACAAGCCTCATGAGCTTCCACCCTCGAGAGGGGAACATGATCATAGCGTCACCTTGGTTCCAGGGGCCCAACCACCCAATGTGTGCCCATACAGATATCCGTTCACCCAAAAGAATGAAATAGAAAAAATAATCAAGGAACTTTTGGAAGCAGGCATCATTCGTCCTAGCATTAGTCCTTATTCATCACCGGTGGTCATGGTGCTCAAGAAAGATGGGGAGTGGCGTATGTGTCCAGACTTCAGGGCCCTCAATAATTTGACAATCAAAGATAAATTTCCCATCCCAGTTGTTGATGATTTGCTGGATGAACTTAATGGGGCTCAATTCTTCACTAAGCTAGATTTTCGCTCAGGCTACCACCAAATTCGCATGAAGGAAGTTGACATTCCAAAGACTGCTTTCAGAACTCATGAAGGCCATTATGAGTTCTTGGTCATGCCATTCGGTCTTTGTAATGCCCCATCTACTTTTCAGAGCCTTATGAACCACCTTCTCAAACCATATCTCAGGAAATTTGTCCTTGTTTTCTTCGATGACATCCTCATCTACAGTTGCACTTGGGCCGCACATCTTCAGCATGTAGATCTGCTCTTGCAACTGCTCCGCAAGCATAAATTATTTGTTAAGATGTCCAAGTGTTCTTTTGGCATGGAAGAAGTTGAGTATCTGGGCCACATTGTGGGGCGTGAAGGTGTCAAGGTGGACCCCAAAAAGATCCAGGCCATGCAGGATTGGCCTCAACCTAAGACCTTGAAGAGCCTGAGAGGATTTTTGGGTCTCACAGGCTACTATCGCAAATTTGTCCGCAATTATGATCGCATTGCGCAGCCCCTCACTCAACTCCTCAAGAAAAATTCATTCTTCTGGAATGAGGAAGCACAACAGGCATTTACAGCTCTAAAAAATTCCATGTGTTCCACTCCAGTCTTAGCACTACCCGACTTCACCAAATCTTTTGTCATTGAATGTGATGCTTCGGGTACAGGTATTGGGGCGGTCTTAATGTAGGAAGGTCGACCCTTGGCCTTCACAAGCCAACAACTAAGTGGGAAGAATCTGGGACAAACTACCTATGAGAAGGAAATGATGGCCATCTTACATGCCGTAGATACCTGGCGACCTTACTTATTGGGGCGATGTTTCCAAATCCGCACAGACCATCATAGTCTTAAATATTTTTTGGAACAATGCCTATCCTCCCCACAACAAAATAAATGGCTCACCAAAATGCTGGGATATGATTATGAGATCATTTACAAGAAAGGGCGTGAAAATATTGTAGCAGTGCATTATATCACCAATTTGAGGAGGAAAGTACCCTGCTCGCAATTTCCCTTCCCATTCCAGAATGGATTGAAGAGGCTCGCAGGGAATGGTTTTCACATCCTTGGCTCTCCCAACTCATTACTCAATTGCAGGCGGATCCAAATTCCACCAAGGGCTACTCGTGGCAGGATGAGATTCTTCGCTACAAGGACAGAGTCGTAATATCACCAACATCCACCCTTAAAAGTCGCAATTTGGCGGAATTGCACTCATCCCCCACTGCAGGACATTCAGGCTTTCAGAAGACATATGCTCACACTAGAAGATCATTTTTTTGGATAGGCGTGAAAAAGGACATCCTTACTTTTGTAGTAGAATGCGATATCTGTCAGTGCCACAAAGGGGAGACAGTCAAAGCACCAGGCACATTACAACCATTGCCCATCCCGACATTAATATGGACGGAGGTTTCTATGGATTTCATTACACGTCTTCCAAAGTTAGGAAACAAGTCAATCATCATGGTGGTTGTGGACCGACTTTCTAAGTATTCTCATTTTTGCGCCCTACCCCACCCTTTTACACCGACTTTGGTCACTCAATCTTTCATGGATCAGATCTTCAAATTGCATGGCATGCTCACTTCTATTGTGTCTGATCGTGACCCGATATTCACCAGTAATTTTTGGCAGGAACTCTTCAGGCTACAAGGCACCCAACTAAAACTCAGTACTTCCTATCATCCACAAATGGATGGTCAAACTGAAGCCGTCAACAAATGTCTGGAAACCTACCTTAGGTGTTTCTCTTCAGAAAAGCAACATCTTTGGGTACAGTGGTTACCTCTAGCTGAATGGTGGTATAACACCAAATATCATGCCACCACCAAAGTGACTCCCTATGAAGCAGTTTATGGTCAACTCCCTCCTTCCCCTATGTCTTATATCAAGGGATGCTTAAAGGTACAAGCAGTGGATCAACTCCTACAAAACTGCACAACCATGCTCGCCCATCTTAGAGAGAATCTTCATCAAGCTCAAAACTGCATGAAGCAACAGGTAGATCAACATCGCTCAGAGCGCCAATTTCAAGAAGGGGATCAGGTGTTTTTGAGGCTGCAACCATATAAGCAAACATCACTCAAAGACAAGGGTTGTCAGAAACTATCTCCAAAATTCTATGGACCATATCAAGTACTTCAGCGCATTGGAGAAGTGGCCTACAAGCTAGCTTTGCCACCCACTGCAAAAATCCATCCAGTTTTCCATGTCTCATGCCTCAAGAAAGTGATTGGGAACAATTGTAGAATACAAACTAGTCTACTTGAATTGGATGAAGAAGGGTCAATCTGGCTCCATCCTGAACAGGTCCTAGACATACACGAACAGCACCTGCGTGGCCGCATGATCAAGGAAGTACTCGTCAAGTGGAAAGACACCTCTCCGGAAGATGAAACCTGGGAACGAGCCACTATTCTTTAGCAGTTTCCGCAACTTCAGCCTTGAGGACAAGGCTATTCTTAAGGGGGAGGGCATGTTAGGGTCCCACCCTAACCCCCTTATTTATGTAGTAGGATCGAGTCTTAGTTATAGTTGAGTAAAGAGTCAATAAAGCCCATATTAATAATTGTAAGCGGTTAACCCACACTTAATGACGGGACCACAATTAATTTCAAATGGGCCATGGTATTAGATAGATGGTATTAATAAGAACCATGGTATTGATCCATGGTATTGCATGTATGAGTCATATATAAAGGATAGAGACTCCCTACGAGGAGCATCATGTCTTATTTTGTAATCGAGATCTGCTCTATTGGAGGTTTTCTCCCTCGAAGAGGCAAGTGAATATTGCTTTTTGAATAATAAAATACTTGCTGTTGTTTCTCACTATTCTATGTTCTGGGTATATTTCTTCGCATATTCTGTATTCTGGTATCGTCTTGCAGGTTAAGAGCATAACAGAAGATTCTTCGCACCAATCCAGTGAGGTTCAACCAAATATGAGCTTACCATGCTAACTGCAAAACATATGTCCGGAAGGAAGTTCACCTAGAACATCAACGCGAATGAGTTTATGAGATTCAGAGGCATTTCCCAAATCTGGTCCGACATCACTACCATATAACTTCTTAAAGTTAAGATCCTCGAGGTAGTCACAAGCTTGCAGTTCACCATTCCACATCTAGAATCCAACTCCCTCTTACTTCTGCAAATGAGAGGGTCTGTACTTGTTAGAAGTAGGTTGTCATCATAAGGTGCTGGTATGAGAGGTCTATCATCCACAACCTTCGGCTCCTAGTGAATCTCAACTTTATCAGACAGTTATCAATCCTCTCATACTACTCCCGGGGTGTTTTACTTCAAGCCGTAGAGGGATTTCTTCCACTTGCATATGCGCGATTCCTGATTGTCAATCTCAGACCCCTTGGGTTGTTCTAGACTTGTGGACCTACTACATGAGGGGAATGGTCCCCTTGTAAGATTTCCCTTCGGTACATCTCAGACATGTACTTTCATGCTCCTTTTGAATTCAGGCATCCCTGTCACCATCTAACTCACAGACCTTTGATGCTATGTGACAATGGACATGGTCCCCAGTGGACTTCCTGCAATTTGATACAACCCTAAACTCAAAAAAATCTTTGAAAATTCTATTTCCAAACACGTACCTTTCCATCGATGAGTGCCACCCTGAAACCTTTGACTTCCATTTCCGAGATGGACACCAGGTTCTTCTTGCGATCAGGTACATAAAAGTGATTTGGGGTTTCTTGCTTTCTTTGAAGAGGCGAACATTTCCTTGATGACCTGCATTACCTTCGGACACTCCTTCGCATAATGGCCGAACTTATTGCAACCAAGGCATCTGCCTTTCCTTCCACCCTTAGATCCGAACTTCCCAATGAAGTGATCTTTAAATGGGCCATCAGAAACTTTCGCTATGCCATTCTGATAATATGTTCTGCTTCGATTTCACCTTTTGTGAACTTAGAAGAGAGATGTGGAATCCATTGATCCTTTTGTCTTGTCCCTATTGTCTTTGGTGATTGCTCTTTCACTCTTGCTTGGGCATTGTCTTCACCTCAGCTCTGATTCCATGTTAATTTTAGGTATGTTCTATGCTAGACCAATTTATTTCAATTTATTTTCCACATTAGCAATCACATCAGCATAAAGTAAACTGCAGATAGAACATAAATATAAATCGCAGAAGACAAGCCAAGACAAGAGGAAACAAGATGTGGCGCTAGCCAAGGAAAAACGCCAATGTCATGAAACCCTTGATCAATTCTTCTTTTATGTTCTTCAAAGTTCAACAGAGAAAGTGAGAGATATAGTACATTTACAATAGAAGTCAAGCACTTTGACTTTTGATATCGACATGAGATCAACTGAAGAAATATTTCTTCAACTGATTCTCTAAGGTGACTCATTCAGCTATCATAGTGTTGCATCTTGTCTATTTGCTGCACATTACCATGTGACACCTTGTTGTACTGTCACATGTGTTGAACCTTGATGACTAAGCTGCTCTCATCTTCATGCTGCTTATCATGCTGCATCTTCCATGGTATTATTCATCATCAAGCTGCCCATGCTCATGATCTCATTCATCATTATGCTGCCCATGCTCATATCATCATGCATCATTAGATTGCTCATGCTCATATCATCATGCTTCTTATTATGCTGCCCATGATCTCATACATCATGTTTCCTTCCTTCAGAGATAGATGCTCCAGCTGTTTCGGCAGTTCCTGGTAGTTCCGACTTTTCCGGCTGTTTTGGCTTTTCCGACAGTCCCAACAGTTTTGGAATTTCTGGCTTTTTCAGCTTTTCCAGCTTTTCTAGCTTTTCCAGCTTTTCTAGCTTTTCCGTTATTTCCAGCTTTTCTGGCGTTTTCGAATTTTTCGGGAGTTCCAGCTTTTTCAGCAGTTCCAGCTTTTCTGCCAGTTCCGGCTTTTCCGGCAATTCCGGTAGTTCCGAATTTTCCGGCTTTTCTGGCTTTTCCGGTATTTCCGGCTTTTTCGGTGTTTCCGGCTTTTCCAGCTTTTCCTTAGGATCTCTCCTCCTACTAAAACCCAAAGACAAGTAGAGAGAGGAAGAGATCCAAGTGTGTGTATAAATGACTTGAAGTCCTCTTCTATTTATACTAAAACATAGAGGTTGAATAGACATGACTGTTGGGCTTCTGAGCCTACATAAGTTGCTGGCCGACTTAAAAATTTTTCCATAACATAAATAAATTCATAACTTCATAAATACTTATCGGAATCGGATGATCTTTAGATCAATCCTACACCTCTCAATGAGAGGGATCCAATAAAAATATTAGCTGCCATAAATAATATGACCCACATGGAGTTTGGCCCTAACTTCCAATTTTAACATAGATTAACTCCTGGGGTTCTTGAAGCACATGAGGGAGGTCTGTAAGGTGTTGGTTCCTCGGTTCCACTTCCTTAACTACACTTAGGGAGTTGAATCATGTCATAGTAACTCTTTGTCACATGTTTGCCCTGGTGGAATGGTTAGCTTGGGTAAATGTGGGAGGAGGGTGTTACACCCAATTATTTTATTGGGGATGCTATTGCATTTATGCTAATTCTTCAAAGCCTTTAGCACCCTTTATGTCAGCCTATGTGTTGTGTCTCCAATTATCACAATCTGTTCTTCATAAATTCTTGCTGTAATTTCTCTTGATCCTTTTTAACTTGAATTTATTGTTGTTTCTTTAAACCATAGACATTTTTCATAGCTTTAATGGTATCTTAGTTTACTTCTCTTACTAGTCTCTTATGCCCACTTCCATCTCAGAAGAAATCTAGTCTAATCGATGCCCACATGTTTTTTATTTCAATATGTAAAGACATATCACCATCTATTTTACTTTCATTGTCTAAGATTCTAGTTTTATTATTCCCTTCCAACCTCGAGCGTTGCTACAAGTTTCTGGCCCTTAAAATCTTATTCCTGATGATTAAATCCCATTTGGGCTTCTCTCTATCAACTTTTATCTCGACATTTAACTCAGACTTCTTGGAGTAGTTGATTTGTTATGCAAACTTGAAGGTGATGGAAAAATTTCAAGTAAACTTTTATGTATTTTGGGTAATGGATCACTTTACAAAACACATAAAATAATGATTTTTAAAATTAGTTAACAACAATAACAAAGACAATATACCATATTAGAAACACATAAGAACAAAACTGATAAAGGAGTTCATCCCTCTCCTGGGTTACATCTCTTAGACAACTTCCAATGCTGGGCCTCTTTCATTAAGTGCTCAAATTTATGTTTACATGGATTTATACTGTTCAAAATGTAAATATTATTTCTCCAATGGCTTTAGAATAGAAATGAATCCCTAGCTGGGCTTTTGTTGGGCTTAATTAGGCCAAAAACTGAAGAAGTTATGCTCTCTCAAAGTTTTCTATGCTAATTTATCTTCAAACAACACTACTTTGTTATCCATCCTACAAATCCACCTTTTTTGGGCCCGTAGAGTGACAATTTCACTCGGTGTCGGCAAGATTCGCGCCGGATTGGGTGCAAAATATCCCCTACTTTAATTGCCCTGCAAGGCCTATAGGTGGAAAACTAGGGTCACATGGGGCCATGCGCCCGGGCTTGGGGCTAACCACCCGTGCCCGTCGGCATAGCCCCCTTCATATTTTACATTTGGTTTCGTGGGGCCCTTGAAAATGAGGTTGTTCCCTACGTTTTAGTGCTTGAAATCTGAGCTCTCTGCGGTGATCCGCCGTGGTTCCATGCTCCGTGGCGACCGTGGGCTGGTCTCAAAACTCCACCCCTAACTATTCTGTTCCATTTAACTTTGGCGTGTGGGCATATAGTAGGCCATGGGTCCTCGACATGGTGCCTTGTCCCAAGCCCCCCAACTATTAGCTCCCAAATCCCAGATTGTGGTTACATGTGCTCCATGTGATCCGGGGCTAGTCCCCAAAGTTTCGCCCCCTCACCACCGTTGGTGCTTCCGTCGGTTGGCGTTGGTCCGATGGTTTATTATCGCAAGTGCCATAACCTTGGGCCGGGGCTAAGCTCGAGCCCGCGACTCCCCTGCCTATAGTCTCATGGGCATAGGGTGACCGGGGACCAGGACTTAGCCCCGACCCCGTCCCCCAACATCAAACGACATAAACTTTAAATTACCAATTCAGAATTATGTTAGTTAAGAACCAGCATGCACACTAGCAGTAAGGCATTGCAATGCTGCTCCATAGGTCATGCGTTTGACTCACCCAAAGGCCTATTCAACCATAACATAGTTTTAGTAAACCCTGGGGTGCCACATGACAACCCATTACTTGGCCACATGACATCCCACCATTGGTCCAACTCATAGCCTCATTCAACCAATCAAATGCGTAGTAAATTTGACCCAATACAGATAGGCCAAGTGGAAGCCTTCCATTGACCCAAATTTTACAATGAGCCTGTCGAGTCAGTGTACAAGCTGCCTAGTCAACAGTCCTGCATCCAACCTACAAATCTTTTACCTGTTTGGGAAAACAATAAAAATGCGATATCGGTAGCATACGATATCGATTTTGAGCAATTCAAGTTGTGTTGGATTTGGGTCATCGATATCTACGTTCTGGTACAAGTTTCAAGTACTTTTGAACAATTTGAATTTTGAGTACTTTACTGATACCCTGGATCGCTTTCCCAACTAGAAGCTTTTGGATTTCCAAAAGAATATTTTTCAGTCAAAAAATAGATGAGGGTATAGTTCCCTCACCCTTCCCTTTTCAATACATTTGGCTTTGCCTTATTTTGTACCTTTGAGCCCTTTGTGAAGGTGGCTCACGTTCCTTCTTCTTGAAGTTCTTGTTTCTCTGACAAGGATAAGATCTTTTTGCAATTATTCAAGATTTTTAGGAGAGAAAAATTCTCTTGAAAGAATCTGAACATTCTCTCTTGTTTCTTCAATCAAAGGAGGCTTACCTAATTTCATTTTATTTTACCTTGAAGCTTTTCTTTGCTGATGCAAAGCCTTACTTCATATCCAACCTGAAAACTATGGTCAACACGATGCTTATCATGTTTAGGCTCATACTTGGCTTGAGTCTTCACCAAATGTGATCGCCATCGCCATGCACCATTCTTCCTCAAAGCCAAAACACTACGACAACCACAAAAAGATGTATTAGAACTAATGTTACCTTTGTCAAGTAGCTCTTGTATCTGATTCCTTATTATTGCATTCTCTAACACTGACATCTTGTTCAAACCAGTGTTCAAAAGTGATGCATCTTGCTGCAAATGAACTTCATGTTGTTTTCCTCTTTTGGGAGGCAACACATTAGATTCTTGAAACATCTTATCACATGTGTTAACCACTTCAAATAAATCAGATTTTAATGTTGCATCACATTCTTGGAAGGCTTCACATTCATCAACATGTTTATGTTTAATCATGATTCAACAATGCAGAATGCTGACTAGCATTTACAAACCACTTCATTTGTCCAACATTCACAAGTGATAAATTCAACTTCTTGCTATGTGATTTAACAATATAATAAATCCCATTTTTAAACAAATGATACTTGTTCTCATGGCGATGAAAGATGGCTTTCCTGTCATATAAGTATGGGCTTCCCAAAAAAATCCCACAAATGTCAAGTGGTACTGCATCAAGTTCTACCTCATCAATAAAATTTGCAGTGATGGAAAATCTAAGTATGAATTTTCTTGTAACTTTCAATTTGGCATTGTCATAGACCAAACCCAAAGGATAAGGTTTAGGATGAGAAATGGTTTCCAATTTTAGTTTCTTGATAATGCCTTTTGAAATGAGGTTTGCTTGTGATCCACTATCAAACAAAGTATCTACTTTGTTATGTTTTGTGATGACTCTAATATAGAAAATCTCTATTATTTCTCTTTCATTTTGAGTTTTAATGGGTTTTATAGAAGAACTAGTACTTGCAATTGAATCCTCATCTTTCAATCCCATGGCTATGATTAGATCTTATTGTGTAGTTGCAACAATCTTTTCTTTATCCTTGTTATTAAACTTTCTGGGTCTCATTTCAGGATGAAGTTTCCAATCGTGGTCTTCATCATGGTCTTCTTTTGAATAGTGCATAAATGTGATTTTTTCTCCCTCCTTCCTGAATAAAGCATTATTTTTATCCTTGCCTTTGAACTTACCTTTTCCTTTTTCTCCAGACTTAAATGACTTCTCACTAGTTTCTTCAGAAATAGTCTTCCCTCTTGCTTCTAAATGAGTTGATTGTACGCAAATTTCATCTAGTTTTGTAGCGTTAAACATGAGAATAATGTGTCTCAAATAACCATGCAATACTCCAATGTAGTTCAACAGAGTATCTTGGGAGGACAAATCTATACCCAAAATCAAAGATCTTTTTTTAAATTCTTGAGTATAGCTTTTCACATTTTGACCCTTAGCTTGTCTAAAGTTTTTCCAATTAGATTTTTGCATGTATGTTAATGGATAAAATTGCCTTCTTATTACAACAACAAAATCATTCCAAGAGGATAAAACCTTACCATGTTTCTTCATGTCCTCTTGAGTTTTGGCCTCCCACCAAATAAGTGTTGCACTTTCCAACCTAAGAGAAGCAAGCTAAATTTTGGTCTCATCATCCTTGATTCTTTGTATTCTGCAATACGCTTCAATATGATGAATCCAATTTTCTAATTTCTTAACATTTACCTCTCCATCATACATAGGTAGTTCAATCTTTATGTCAAACTTTAATAAAGGGTTTTTACCACATCCTTTTGGAGAATTTGGAGGTGTTTGTGAAAGGGTAGAAGAAGTAGAAGAAGATGAGGATGAAGATGAGGATGAGGATGGAGGTGAAGGTGGTGGCTTGTCACCATTTCCTCCATTCCCTTTTGGAGGTTTGTCTCCTTTTCCTCCATCTCCTTTTGGAGGTTTTGAGCTCTCCCCTTGCAACCTTGAGTTCCTCTCTTCATAAAGAACTTTTACCATTTCAGACATTTCAAAGAAAGCTTTTCTAAAAGTTATTTCATCCTCAGACATCCCTTTAGGACCTTCTTCATGTGCCATGACTAGTGAAGCTTGAGGTATGAGTGTTCTCCTTGAAATAATTTGAGATCTTGGCTCCAAAATTTCTCCTTATCCTCTTTTAAGCTTCAACCTTGTTAGCATCAAAAAACACTTGCAAACAAAATCAAACCTTCAAAATAACCTCGAGCTCTGATACCAAACTGATCTGTTATGAAAACTTGAAGGTGATGGAAAAATTGCAAGTAAATTTTTATGTATTTTGGGTAATGGACCACTTTACAAAACACATAAAGTAATGATTTTGAAACTTATTTAACAACAATAACATAGACAATTTACCATATCATAAACACATAAAATTTATAAAGGAGTTCACCCCTCCTGGGCTACATCTCTTAGTATAGCTTACAATGTTGGGCTTGTTTCATTAAGTGCTCAAATTTGTGTTTACATGGATTTATAGTGCTAATAATGTAAATATTATGTCTCCAATGGCTTCAGAGCAGTCAAAAACCCCTTGCTAGGCTTTTGTTGGGCTCAATTTAGCAAAAGACGATAAAAATTAGGCTCTCTTAAAATCTTCTCTGCTAACTGATCTACAAATTGCACTACTTTATTATCCATCCTATGAATCCCATTTTCCATTAAACCATTACTCTAAAATATAACAATAAGCTTTTCAAATTTTATTTTAATTTTATAAATAATAATATTTTTCTTTTATATGTGGATAAGATGACATTTAGTCAACTTATCTACACATTTAAGATAAGCTCCGATAGGTGGATAATATTAGGCTTAATCAACTTATCTAGACATTTAAGAATAAGCTCAAAGTTGTTGGATGGTCGTGAAAGATATTCAACATCTTGAATTTGTTATTTGTGGATAAGATGAAGCTTAGTAAACTTATGTAGACATTTAAGGATAAATTCAAAGTTGGTAGAGGGTCATGAAATATGTTCACCATGTTTGGAAGATACTAAAGGTGGTATAAAGTGAAGATTTTACATATAAAGAGATAAATTAATTACAATTTTTTTTTTTAGATAATTGAATATGAGAGAATGGTCATATATTGAAAGTTTTATTTAAAATTATGAATAGTAATGAATGAGGTGGGTTTGCACTAATATTATTGAAATGCTCTTATCAAATGACATATTTTATATATAGGTTATTTGTGTTAGAGTTTTAACTTTTCATTTCCTTATGAGCTAATTATAGTTAGTTGTACATTTACATAGAAATCATGAGGAGGCAACACTAGACTAGCATTTGAAGAGCCATAGCCTTGAGGCTATACAAATAACATTGAGGTTTCCATGAAGAAAACCAAACCCTCTTTGGAGTGGAGAACCATGGTGAGCGCAAAATTTGAAAAAACCAAAATTGACTAAGAGTAGAAGTTGAATTCATGACTAAAAGTTATAACTAGAGTGGAACAAGATCCACATTCAACGATGAATTTTGAAATATCACTAAGGTTGTCACAAGAGTTGCGAAAGCATTTGAAAGGATAATGCCCCCATGCAAGAGCTGAGAATAACTCGGAGGTGGCTCTACTTTTCTAAATTGTCAAGTGCTACCAAAGCTTATTGTCGTCCTGCTCTTGATTTAGAATAGCATTGGCCAAAAAATATTTGACATGCCATAGTGTGATAAAACTTAGTAGTTGTGGTACAACTAAAGCTAAGGCATGGCACAAAGTCATCGATAATTGAATTCACTACCTCATTGTTCTAGGAGACTTGTTGTTTAATCGAGTTCTCAATCAAATACAACCTTTCTTGACTATCAATCAAGATAGAGCAATGAAAATCATCGATTATAGGAGCATCGTCATATTTAGTTCTAGTACACCTTAAAGAGGCCTTACCATGAGAATTGGAATGAAGCAACATAGTACACATAATTACCAATAGAAAGACAAAAACAAACATAGTTGAACTAACTATACTTTATAATAGCCACAATTTACATGTACACTAGGGAAAAGGGGTGGTAAGATCCATCTTAAAACGTTGGAGCTAAAGACCAAGTATAGGTTTAACACCCTTTTGAATTAAAGGATCTATTACCTTTATGATAACCGTTAACATAGTTGAACTAACTATACTTTATAATAACCACAACTTACATGTACACTAAGGCAAAGGGGTGTTAAGATCCATCTTAAAGCATTGGAGCTAAAGACCAAAGATAAGTTTAACACCCTTCTTCATTAAAGCATATATTACCTTTATGATAATCGTTGTGTCCTAGAAAAAAAAAACTCCATGACAAATACTTTATTCCATTATCCCTACTGATAAAAAAAAAGTTCAAATGTTAATTATCTAGATGTGAGAAATTGTTCATCATTTGGACATATGTGTGTTGTACGTCCTCTCACGCCTTCAATCACCCTGTACTAGGAATATTGAAATATTATTATTACCATGGTCTTTGTCATATGGAGAGCGAGGGCCGTTGGGTGCTTTCAAGCACATTGGGCTACTAAATAGCTTTAGTATGAAGAGTTCATCCATAAGTAGTGCAACATAAATATTTGGCTAACTCTAGCTCAATTTATGAACATACAACAATTGGTTCAGTGTTTAAATAAATATATATTGTTAATTATGATTTGAATATAAGTAAGAAGTTACAACTTTCGATAACCACTGAGACTACACAAATTGACAATTACAACATGTTATATTAAAGGCAAGACATGCAATAAAAATATAGAGAGTATAGATTGCAACAACTAAGTGCATAGAGGCAGGGGTGTATTAGACAGGGCTTACTGGTAAGGAAGGCTTGCACTAAACTTGCCTGAGATAAAGTAATGTTTAGGAGGTTGACCATGAATTTGAGGTTTAAGGGTAGAGGGTTGAGACATACTGCCTATTTGTTGCAGAGTCACAAATTCATGGGTGGGGATGGATTCCTTTTGCATCTGTTGAATGACATTACAACACATAAGAATCATGAGTGACTAGTGCCAACAGAGACTTCATAGGAGCACACACTTAGGGTCTTCACTAGCAATATAACCAGTCAAAGCATGAGCACTGGGATAATTGAAAGTTGGTGAAAACAACACATTCATAATCATTGTTATCATTATAATGATCTACAGATGGCTTTGAGCACTGGTATCATTGAAAGTCAGTGAAAACAACACGTTCATCATCATTGTTATTGTTATAATGATAGAAAGATGACTTTGAGCACTGGGATCATTGAAAGTCGGGGAAAAAACACATTCATCATCATTGTTATTGTTATAATGATCTATGGATGCAAAGGGAATTGGAGTGACATGTTAGGGTTCCCTTGCATTTGTAAATATATATCAATTATCATTTAGTTAACATATATGTATTGTTTTAGTATTTTAAAGATAGGTTTTGGAATATTTTGAAAATCTAATATATAACTTGGTTTAGCGTTATTCATATTTATCAAAATTTCAAAATATTTCAAAATATTTAAAATATACTGAGATTGTAATGAATATAGAGCCATTGAAAATATAGTATATAACTTAACTTTAACTTTATTCATATTTATCAAAATTTTAAAATATTCCAAAATCTTCAAAATATATTGAGATTGCAATGAATATAGAGCCACTAATAAACTCCACCCAATTAAAGGGCAGGGAGAGACTAGGCACCTTTATCAAGAATGTAGGAAAAGGATTACCTTAAGTCATTGCAAATGATCTGATTTGCAATGATATGATTTACATCCCATGATTGATGTAGATGCTCAAATTTTGAAGGAAACGAGTATTATCGCCAAGGATGATGAATACTTTGCAGCAAAGGTCATTGTAATCTTGCTACGCTAGCTCGCCATCTTTGTTGTCGCTTAGTTAGTATAACAGAATTTGAAGGCTCACAAGGTACAATCAGATGATATTAATGATGATAGATTTTATGATTCGCTCCCTTCCTTTTGTACTAATTAATTTTTTTTTTTAATTATGGGTTGTTGAAGAGTGTAAAAAAAAATGGATCGTGGTGCTGAAACCCATATCACTTTTATGAAATCCTCATCTCTACAATGTTTTGGTCTTCTACATCCATAACTTGGATACAGATTTGAACCTAGAACTCTTAACTTGTTGCCAAAGTCTAGTGTGGCTACGACGTTCTCATCTCTGCAATGTTCCGAGCTTCTATGTCTGTATCTTGCCTATAGATTCTAACCTAGATCCCTCATCAGAGTAGCTGATGGTTTAAGTTAACATTCACATCTAACACTAGGATCAACGACTGCGTTGGGGATAATTCAAGGCCCGACATTTCTAGGTTGCATACACTACGCCCTGTATTGATTTTAGAGATGCAATGTATGATATGACATGATTCCATGGTTTAATAAAAGAGACAATTAGAATGCATTCTCTAGTTGCTTCACTTCCACCATAAACATGTTTATTAGCGTAGTCACTATATCCTAGTTCCATATGGCTTCCTACGACATGAACAATTATCCAACATAGGGTATACGCGTTGAGGAGTAAATTAAACACCTGAGAGAGTCGCTTGAAGTGTGGTGAAAGTTGATCTGATCACCAGTATGGAGAAGCACTTGTTGCACTAACTAGTATAGGAAATGAGATTTAATTTTCCCATACATAACCTTAAAATTTTGGAGATCTTTAATATATATATATAGTTGTGCAACCCTGATAATCATTAAAGACGAACTGGGACCAAAGACGATGATGGGAAAAGCCAAAGAACAGAAAAATGTGGGCTAGCTAGGCCCTTTTTCTCCACCACCACTATGATCATACTATATACTAGTCTCTGCTTAGGTTTTGTTTTCTTGTTCTAATGATTTCTACGCATTACTTTGATTCATTTGATGTTTTTAACCTCTTTATGTAAGGTAGATGTAGTGACATAACTTTGAAAGCGGTTTAAGGCCCGACTTCTTTTATGGGAGGATTTAGATAATTATGGTTGTAATTTTTTTTTTTTTTTTAAGTGGATTAATTTACAAAAATAGATTAACTTACCAAAAATCAGAATGTGTGTAAAAATTGTTCTTATAATATGAATTTTTGGAGAAATTATTTTTTTAATCTAAATTTTTCAAGAGAAATTATGTTTTATCTAAATTACAAATTTAGATGATTAAAATCATTACTTTTAATTGAAAAATTGATTTAGATCCTTAAAATACCACAATTTCATCTTTATTTTATAATATTATGTAATTTTGTTAATTCAAAATGGTTCTTATCAAATTTTGGTTAAAAATGTGAGTTTTTTTTTTTCATTATTTTAAATGATTGAAAAAAAAACAATATAATTTAGACAATGACATAATGAAATATTCATCATTATTTTATTTTTGCTCTATTTTGATTTTATGAGAGTTGCTTAATATTGTAACAAAATTTTATCAAGTGGCATAGGATATGAAAATCAAAATTTTCATACATCTCTACTCTAATTGGATTTCTGAAGATTTGGGTGGTTTCAAATGGAGCAAATTTCTTAAAGATATTTTTCCACTATGTATAGATGTTTGTGTTTGAAACTTTTGTCTAATTATTATCTTATTTGCAATTTAAAAAAAATTATTTTTATTTTTAAATGGAATAATAATTTTTGGAAAATATTTAACTTTAAAGATCAGCTACCACTATTACACTAGATACAACTATTTCATAAATACCACCACAAATGAGCCAATTACAACATGTTTTTTAAAACTTGAATAAGTAAAATGAATTGTTCACCTGAAAAAAAGTTAAAAAATTAAACTAATTAATATTTTTAATAAAAGATGAAATTCCATTTTTCTATATTATTTTGTCTATTATTATAATAAAATAGCTATATATAATAATAATAACTCAATAATAATAATAATAATAATATATATATATATATATATATATATATAAAAGTAAGTTATTTAATATAATTTAATATAAATAAAAATATGTTTTTTTTGGGCGAAATGAACGCCAAAAAATACTTCGAATGGTTAGGAAGTTTCTGCAATAGATTTTTCCACCCTCAACTTGCTAACGACACACGTTTCATTTCGTCGAGTATCAATATCGTTTATGTAGTTTACAATTTGTTTATGAAAGTAGAATATTTGATTGGATTATAGGCGATGACGTATGATTTCAAACGAAACAGATATATTTACTCTGTCAACTCAAAGATTCAACGAAAATTATTTTAATAGTTAAATATAGCGTAAATGAAAGTTTTAAGTTATTATAGTTTTGGTAAGAGAATAAGTTATGTTTCCAGAAAATAAGAGAATAAATTATGTTATAACCCGGAATAAATTTATATTTTACAATGAATAAATATATGGAGGGATGGTTTTAATTTATTATTTTTTTTTTAAAATATATTTTTTGGCGAATTTATTATAAAATAATTATTGTTTTAAAATATATTTTTGGGCGAGTTTATTGTAAAATAATTATTGTTTAGTGAGATCAAATTAACATAACCTAATCTTTGGTAGAGTGAACTTTATAACTGGGTCTATTTCTAAGTATTTTTGACAATTATCATTTTATTGTAAAATGCCAGCAAAATTTCCTTTGTATATGCTATGTAAATCAAAATATTTTTGATAACTATCATGTTTTTTATTGAAGCTTCTGATATTCATAATGAATTAAACAAAGTCTTTCGGTAGAAATCACATGAGAGAATTTTTTGGCGGACGCGTTTCGAACCAACAAGTGTGGTTCATCATCAGGCCAGATGAAGAGGCAGACCATGGCAAAGGCTTAAATAGAGAGCAATGTATTTGAACAATAATGTTTAAATTATAATATTAATATATTAATATATCAAAAACAAATATTATTAAGTAACGGCTATATTAAATGTCTAGTTGTTTGAAAAAAATATTTAAATAATAATATTATTTCATTAACTTATTAAAATTATTATTATTATTTAACTATCATTTTATTGTAAAAATTTATTTTAAATTTAGCAAAATTCTTTGTATATACCATGTAAATGAAAATAATAAGTACAATATTAAAATTTTAATATTTTAAAAAATATTAAAAAAATAATTATAATTGTGTAAAATCATATTTTATATTACTAATTATAGAGAATTGTTAAAAACAAATATGTTTCATTTTCCTTTTTTTGGGTTATACTATAAGTTTTAGAAATTTCTTATTTCTATGTGTTGTTTTTCAACTACCAATTTAATATAATATTTATTAGATTTATGAAAAGATTATTTCTCTCAAAATATTATTTTTTAAAATTATTTTTATAATTAAATATGTCCATGTGTGTTTTTTTCAACTACTAATTTAATATAATATTTATTAGAATTATGAAAAAATTACTTCTCTCAAAATCAATCAATAAATATATATATATATATATATATTAGTTATTTTTATAATTAAATATGGTACATATATAAGAAATAAAATTATTATGATTTTTTAAGAAATTGAGTTATAACATTACATAATTGATGATGGTTAATGATCATTAAGACTAAATTTGGTTTATTCAATTCACATGATATCTACTTAGTGATAAAATATTTCTTTAAGTTTGGTGATATATGATTAATATCTCTTAATTTTTTTTAAATCTTTCCCAATACATTTTTTTAACTATTTTAGCCAACTAGTTTAAACAATATCTTAACAACACATTAATTTAGGAATTATCTTATTGGAGGGAATCTCTCACATCCAACTATTTACAACCACTTCCTAAAAACTAGGAATAAACTCCTCATGTAGACTAACTCTACCTAATAATGACCAATAAGCTCAACAATTAGGTATGATCTTACACATATGACACGTAGGAGTTACATACTTCAACATTCTCCCTTCACAACTACCAGAGTCTTAATCTTCATCATCTCAAGTCTTCAATATCTTATCCTCTGTAGCAAATGCTTCACTATGACTTGAAGAACCTCCTCAATCGAAAAATCTACCTGTAGTCCAATCTGGCACTTTCACTTTATACCTCGATCATGTACACATCACCAAACTATCAATGTTCCTATAAATAAATAACCATCCACTAGAATGCATGGTTACATAATCATTATAAGTGTTCTTATAGTAGGATATCCCTTCATGGACATGGTTCATTCAACTTCTTGATGAACTCCCCTTGAATGTAAAACTTCACCTCCTAGAGTCTAAAACCAACAATATGGCCCACCATATCATATCTAGCCACACATGGCCCACTCTTCAAAGTGTTAAAGAACCCCCTAATAGAGGTCATTGAACTAAACTATAGAAGCAATCAGGTCATTAGGGAACACACAATAAAGGGTATGCATGCCTCTCTAGGTCTTATAACGACATGCCATTTTCATGTTAAATAGATATGGGTACAAAACACTCCATCTAATGGATATATTAGGTACACAATTTTCAAGGACCACTAAATCAAATCAAAACAATGTATGTAGACTTGCGACAACTATGATGTGTAGATCACAGTACAATATGTTCATGTGTGTTATTATTCAACTCACACAATTTTACCTTATTTGCCCGTCATCATCTAGTCTCTATTGTTGCCACAACTAATATCCTTTGCTGCCATGATGCTTCCATAAACACTATCACCTACTTTTCTTGGACCAAGCTCCAAAGATCTTTGTGTTGTATCAAGAACCTCTTTGTCCTCCTTGTTGCAAACTCATCATTCACTCCAAAAAAAAAACTTGCAATCAACACTTTCTTTTCTTAGGAAAGAACAATTCAACTCACTTCCACCTCAAAGAGTGTCCATGCTCCTTGAACCTTCACCTAAAGAATTATCATCATGTACTAGCTAGAAATCATTCATAAAATTAATACCTTAGATTGAATTGGAACTTATTGTACTTTAGGGCCTAACAACAACTGACCATGAAGATTGAGTAATTGGCCATCCCATGGACCTACTTCCATCTATGAAGATACATGGGTGCCATCCACTATACTCCCTAATTATTTAGGAAAGTAGTCTAGATATGGGATTTATCTAACTCAATCTTGCATTTTCTGCACCTTCCATTGTGGACTTATAGTGCAACATTCAACTATCAGTTTAAGGAGTAAAACACATAGGTAGAACTCCCTTCTGGCTATGCCACTTCTTCACTATCCAGATTCATGAATGATTACAACGCTACAAATTATCAGAAAGAGATAAAATACATAGTGATAAGATTACCATTTTTTTCTACAATCATTCGCACACTAGGAATCTCAATGTTTCATCTTTGGCATCTATGTTTTCATATTGGTTCAATCTTCATCTTGTAGTTTCATACTTTAGGAAATGGTTAGAGTAGTCAATTCTAACAACCATGCACCCACATATTATTTTGATTAGGCTCAATATGTATTTTTTACGAACTCTAAATAAATTCAAGCACACAATTTACTTTACTTCCCAAGGATTCTAACAAATTTTCATTGAAATAGAAATATGCTCTGATCGCTTTCGTAGCCCTTAGCTAATGTTCATATTATTGTATTCAATCTTTAAATATTGGATCCATATTTTCTTTGAGTTGGGGGATCAACTTCACACCATGCACAATTATGATTCTCTTTGTAGCTTCTCTAGGATTCAACTTTAGTAACTCTCTATCACTACCATGTTTTTGTCATTGTCATCTGCAACCAACCAAATGTAAATTTATATTCATCCCGAGGTTCTAAAACCCTCAAATATAGACCTTTCAACCCTTCAATATCATCCTCTAAAGTATCCTTCTGAAGGAAATACACACAATATTTTTCATTTTCTTCATCAATTGGAAGCTCTCCACACACAAGTTTTGAATAAAGTTCTACTTTCTTCTTCAATGCTACATAGCTAACTAATCCATCATTTTCAAATTTTAGTTGAATTTTATCCCTATGAGATTGATATTCAATGCTAGAGTTCTTTTTGAAGAAGATATTATGAAGGGTATTGTTCCTTTTCCTTGCATGATGCAAATCAATTTTAGGGGCAACATCCTTGTTCCACTTGGCCTCCTCTTGGGTTCTATAGGGTCGAGCCCTCTATTCTAACAAAAAAGACACACTCACCCCTTATATGGCCTTCTATTTCTTAGGCATATCCCCTGACTTTGTCTACTATCCCAAAAACCCAATGTAACAACCCTGGTAAAAATTCATGTAAAAAAATATATATGACCAAGGTCATGGGACACGTATTCCAAGCTGAATGTTGGGAAAACATCCCAGTCGGTGTTCATTTCGGTTATTATGGCTAAAGGAAAATGGAAAAGGAAATGTCAAAGGCTTTGGAAAGGGAAAATGACATTAATTAGCATTTTGTTTATGAAAATAATGGGAATTAGGAGAAAAGGAAGGTGAAAGGTCACAAGTTGCATCTGAGGAGGAAAATTAAGGAAAATAATGGAAAATGAAGAAAATAGAGGTCTCATTGATAAAAAGGCTTTTGAGGATCAATTCATATACTTTTGTTAGTTTAGTTTTGGAGCGCTCTCTCTATTCTCTCTCTTACACACTCTTGGATACTTAGAATTTTCTTGGAACACTTCAACATTGGATCAAGAAAAGCAAAGAAGGCAAGATGAAGTAACGATCAAGCAAGGAAGAGCAGGATCAAGTAGCTACAACGAGATTCTTTGCAGGAATTGAGTTGCATGTATGGTTTCCTTGCTAGTTTTGGCATGCATGTGTGTAATTGGTTCTCTTGTTGTCATGAGCATGGGTTTTTCCAAGTGTGACAGTGTTCTTATGCCTTGCCTTGCCATTTCCTGACAGTCATGGTGTGATGGGGTTTTCATGTTTTGGTTGAGCTGGATTGTCAGATGAATAGGAAGCTGAATGAGGTAGATCTCTGAATGAAAGAATACATGGCCTAGTGATCCCCGAACTAGACTGTGGATTGTGGTAAAGCCACTAGCATAGTGACCCCTAAACTAGACTAATAGTTGCGATAAATCTAGGTATTGTGTGCCTCGGTGGGCCTAGGAATCCTCAACCGGTGAATGGCGGGATATGCGGTAAAGCCTAGAGCTGTTTACCCTTGATCATGCCTAGGAATCTGTGTGGTGAATGACGGGATATACAACAAATCCTAGAGGGTGGTGTCTCGATTATGGCATAGTGATCCCTGGATCAGACCGTCAATTCCTCATGGTGTAGGTGGAGAAATTTGGTGGCATCCATGCTTGTGTTAGGGCCTAGCGATTTGGTGGGGATTGTGGTAAATCCTGGTATTGTATGTTTATTGTTTTGGCCTAGTGATCTAGTGAGGATTGCAATAAATCGTGGATCTATCGATGAGGGTGAGGTGGTGTAGCCTCGGGAAGCCCTGGTTGAGTTTTGGTTATGAGTCCCACATTCATGCTTGGAATATGGCACATACGTGATTGGTTGAAAGAAAAATTTAGTTCAACTAATCTATGGTTGGGTGGTTCGCCGAAGTCCCATACTCAGTTGGCCTTTGCATTCATTAGTAAGAGTTCGTTCTCCTTGGTATTTCATGTGTAAATGTACTGGTTCATATGTGGTATTTATGGTTGTTGTATCCTTATTATTTTTGTTGGTTATATGCTGCTTATGAGTATGTTTTATGACAGTGATGATGTATGCCTCTCATCGTGTTTTGATTTTTAAATGAATGAACAATGAATATATGACCTAATAGATGATAATGTAGCTAATGTGATAATGCATCAATGTTTCCTTAAGAATCTCAAATAAGTATGAGGCCCCTATGCTCAGATATGTTGTTATGACCCATAGATTACATGTGCACAATGTGTTCTACGAAATGTCTGTCATGGTTAGGCTTGGTTCGGTCAAGTCCTTTATCAAGTTTTGTGTTAGAGGGTTTTTTTTGGTGTCACTTATTATCTTGGTAAGTATCATTCCGAGCAGTGGTTTGGAGACTAGCCCTGAAAAAGTGGCTTAAATCTCGCAGTCTTCGGCATGCAACTGTCTGAAAAAGACTGCAGTCTCTCCCTTACAGGCATTGTGGGAGCGACTGGAGGGTCCCAGTCACATGCATGCCCATGTCATGAGAGAGAATTAGGGTTTAATTCATTGAAAGACTAGGTTAACTCAGGGGTTGGGAACCTAGAATGGTAGATTAGCTCCTGGGGTTCCTGTAGCACCTGAGGGAGGTCTATAAGGTGTTGGTTCATTGGCTCCACTTCCTTAACTACACTTATGGATTTGAATCATATCATAGTAACTCTTCATCACATGTTTACCCTGGTGGCCCGGTTAGCTTGGGTAAATGTGGGAGGGGGTGTTACACCCAATTCTTTTATTGGGGATGCTATTACATTTATGATCATTCTTCAAAGCCTTTAGCACCCTTTATGTCCGCATTTGTGTTGTGTCTCCAATTATCAAAATCCGTTTTTCAAAAATTCTTGTTGTAATATCTCTTGATTCTTTTTAACTTGAATTTATTGTTGTTTCTTTAAACCATATAACTTTTTCATAACTTCAGTGGTATCTTAGTTTACTTCTGTTAGTAGTCTCTTATTCCCACTTCCAGCTCAGAATAAATCGAGTCTAACCGATTCCCACATGTTTTTTATTTCAATATGTAAAGACATATCACCATCTATTTTACTTTCATTGTCTAAGATTCTAGTTTTATTATTCCCTTCCAACCTCCAACGTTGCTACAAGTTTCTGGCCCTCAAAAATCTTGTTCCTAATGATCAAGTCCCATTTGGGCTTCTCTCTGTCAACTTTGATCTGGACATCTAACTCGACCTTCTTGGAGTAGTTGATTTGTTATGCAAACTTGAAGGCGATGGAAAAATTACAAGTAAAATTTTATGTATTTTGGGTAATGGATCACTTTACAAAACACATAAAATAATGATTTTTAAACTTAGTTAACATCAATCAAAGAGACAATATACGATATTAGAAACAAATAACAATAAAAATGATAAAGGAGTTCATCCCTCTTCTGGGCTACATCTCTTAAACAATGTCCAATGTTAGGTATTTTTCATTAAGTGCTCAAATTTGTGTTTACATGGATTTATAGTGCTCAAAATGTAAATATTATGTCTCCAATGACTTTAGAACAGTAAAAAAACCCTAGATGGACTTTTGTTGGTTTCAATTTGGCCAAAAAATGAAGAAGTTATGCTTTCTCTGCTAACTGATCTTCAAACTTCACTGCACTGTTATCTATCCTATGAATACACCTTTTTCGGGCTCATCAAGTGACAATTTCGCTCTGCGCCGGTGAGATTCGCGCCGGATTGGGTGCAAGGTGTCGCCTACTTTAATTGCCTAGTAAGGCTTGTAGGCGGAAAACTAGGGCCACATGGGGCCATGCGCCCAAGGGCATGAGCTAACCGCCAATGCGCATGAGCATAGCCCCCTAGATAATTGGCTTTTGGTTCCGTGGAGCTCGTGAAACTAGGGCCTTTCCATAAGTTTTAGTGCCTAAAATCTAAGCCCTTCGTAGTGATCTTCCGTGGTTCCATGCTCCATGGTGACAGTGGGTTGGTCCCAAAAATTTTCCCCTAACTATTCCTCTCCATTTAACTTTGGCGTGTTGGCATATGGTAGGTCGTGGAACCTCGACCTGGTGCCTTATCCCAAGCCCCTCAACTGTTAGATCCCAAATCTTCAACTATGGTTACAAGCACTCAATTTGATCCGAAGCTAGTCCCCAAAGTTCCACCCCCTCACGATTGTTGGTGCTTCCGTCTGTTGGCGCTGGTCTGATGGTTTATTATCACAGGTGCCAGAACCTTGGGCCGAGGCTAACATAGAGCCCTCGACTTCCCTTCATGTAGTATCATGGGTGTGGGGTGACTGAGGGCTAGGGCTTAGCCTCGGCCCCATCCCCCAACTTCAAATGACATAAAATTTAAATACTAATTTGGAACTATGGTAGTTAAGAATGACCATGTGCCCTGGCGTGCCACGTGAAAGCCCATTACTTGGCCATGTGGCATCCCACCATTGGTCCAACTCATAACCTCATTTAACCAATGAAATGCACAGTAAATTTGACCCAATACGGAGAGGCCAAGTGGCAGCCTTTCATTGGACCAAATAGTACAGTCGGCCTGCCAGTCAGCATACAGACTACCTAGTCAATAGTCCTGCATCCAACCTCCAAATTTTTTACCTGTTTATGAAATTGATCAGAACGCGATATCGGTAGCATAAGATATTGATTTTTAATGATTTAAGTTGCATTGGATTCAGGTCATCGATATCTACGCTTTGGTACAAGTTTCGAGCACTTTTGAACACTTTGCATTTTGAGCACTTTACTGATCCCTTGGCTCATTTTCCCAACTAAAAGCTTTTGGACCTCCAAAAGACTATTTCCAGTCAACAAATAGATGAGGGTACAATTCCCTCACTGTTCCCTTTTCAATACATTTGACTTTGCTTGATTTTGTACCTTTGAGCCCCTTGTGAAAGTGCTTGACGTTCCTTCTTCTTGAACTCCTTGTTTCTTTGTCAAGGATAAGATCTTGCTGCAATTATTCAAGGTTTTCAGGATAGAAAACGTCTCTTGAAAGAATCTGAACATTCTCTCTTGTATCTTCAATCAAAGGACGCTTACCCAATTTCAGTTTCTTTCTACCTTAAAGTTTTTTTTGTTGATGCAAAGCCTTACTTCATCTCCAACCTAAAAATTGTGGTCAACATGATGCTTATCATTTTTAGGCTCATACTTGGCTTGACTCTTCACCAAATGTGATCGCCATTGCCATGCACCATTCTTCCTCAAAGCCAAAACATTAGGAGAGCCAAAAAAAAGATGTATTAGAACTAATGTTCCCTTTTTCAAGTAGCTCTTGAATCTTCTTCCTTATTCCTACATTCTCTATCACTGACATCTTGTTCAAACCAGTGTTCAAAAGTGATGCATCCTGCTGCAAATGAACTTCATGTTGTTTACCTCTTTTGGGAGGCAACCCATTAGATTCTTGAAACATATTATCACATGTGTTAACCACTTCAACTAAATCATATTTTAATGTTGCATCACATTCTTGGAAGGCTTTAGATTCATCAACGTCTTTATGTTTAATAATCAACAATGCAAAATTCTGAGTACCATTCATGAACCTCTTCATTTGTCCAGCATTCACAAGTGATAAATTCAACTTCTTGCTATGTGCACTAACACTATAGTCAATCCCATTTTTAAACAGATGATACTTGTTCTCATGGCGATGAAAGATGGATTTACTGTCATATAAGTATGGGCTTCCCAAAACAATCCCACAAATTTCAAGTGGTATTGCATCAAGTTCTACCTCATCGATAAAATTTGTGGTGATGACAAATCTAAGTATGCATTTTCTTGTCACTTTCAATTTGGCATTGTCACATACCAAACCCAAAGGATAAGGTTCAGGGTGAGAAATGGTTTCCAAATTTAGTTTCTTGACAATGTCTTGTGAAATGAGGTTTGCTTATGATCCACGATCAAACAAAGTATCTACTTTGTTATGTTTTGTGATGACTCTAGTATAGAAAAGCTCTATTATTTCTCTTTCACTTTGAGTTTCAATGGGTTTTCTAGAAGAACTAGTACTTGCAATTGAATCCTCATCTTTCAATCCCATGGCTATGATTTTTGTGTCATCTCTGGAATTAGATCCTAGATCTTGATGTGTAGTTGCAACAATATTTTCTTTCTCATTGTTATTAAATTTTTGGGTCTCATCTCAGGATGAAGTTTCCAACAGTGGTCTTCATCATGGCCTTCTTTTGAATAGTGCGTACATGTGAGTTTTTCTCCCTCCTTCTTGACTAAAGCATTCCTTTTATTCTTGCCTTTGAACTTACCTTTTGCTTTTTCTCCATACTTAAATGACTTCTCGCTAGTTTCTTCATAAAAATTCTTCCCTCTTTCTTCTAAATGAGTTGCTTGTACACAAATTTCATCTAGTTTTGTAGTGTTAAACATGAGAATAATGTATCTCAAATAACTATGTAATCCTCCAATGTATTTCAATAGAGTATCTTGGGAGGAAAAATCTATACCCAAAATCAAAGCTCTTTTTCTAAATTCTTCAGTATAACTTTGCACATTTTGACCCTTAGCTTGCCTAAAGTTTTTCCAATCCATTATAGATTTTTGCATGTATGCTAATGGATAAAATTGCCTTCTTATTGCAACAACAAAATCATTCCACGAGGATAAAACCTTACCATATTTCTTCCTGTCCTCTTGAGTTTTGTCCTCCCACCAAATAAGTGCAGCACTTTCCAACCTAAGAGAATCAAGCTAAATTTTGGTCTCATCATCCTTGATTCTTTGTATCCAACAATACACTTCAATTTGACGAATCCAATTATCTAATTTCTCAACACTTACCTCTCCATCATACATAGGTAATTCAAACTTTATGTCAAGCTTTAACAGAGGACTTTTACCATGTCCTTTTGGAGAATTTGGAGGTGTTTTTGAAAGGGTAAAAGATGAGGATGAAGATGAGGATGAGGATGGAGGTGAAGGTGGTGGCTTGTCACAATTTCCTCCATTCCCTTTCGGAGGAGTGTCGCCTTTTCCTCCATCTCATTTTGGAGACTTTGAGCTCTCCCCTTGCAACCTTGAGTTCCTCTCTTCATAAATAAATTTTACCATTTCAGACATTTCAAAGAAATCTTTTCTAAAAGTTCTTTCATCTTCAGACATTCCTTTAGGACCTTCTTCATGTGCCATGACTAGTGAAGCTTGAGGTATGAGTGTTCTCCTTGAAACAATTTAAGATCTTGGCTTGATAAGTTCTCCCTCTCCTCTTTTAAGCTTCAGCCTTGTAAGCATCATAAAACACTTGCAAACAAAATCAAACCTTCAAAATAACCTTGAGCTTTGATACCAAACTGATCTGTTATGAAAACTTGAAGGTGATGGAAAAATTGCAAGTAAAATTTTATGTATTTTGGGTAATGGTTCACTTTACAAAACACATAAAATAATGATTTTTAAACTTAGTTAACAACAATAACATAGACAATATACCATATCATAAACACATAACAACGAAAATGATAAAGGAGTTTACCCGTCTCTTGGGCTACATCTCTTGGTCTAACTTACAATGTTGGGCCTCTTTCATTAAATGCTCAAATGTGTGTTTACATGGATTTATAGTGCTCATAATGTAAATATTATGGCCCCAATGACTTTAGAACAATAAAAAACCCTTAGCTAGGCTTTTATTGGGCTCAATTTAGCCAAAAACTGAAGAAGTTAAGCTCTCTCAAAATTTTCCCAATTAACTAATCTACAAAGTGCACTACTCTATTAGCAATCCTGCAAATCTACCTTTTCCATTGACCCATCACTCTAAAATAGAAAAAATAAACTTTTCAAATTTTATTTTAATTATAATAATTTTAATTTTATAAATAATAATAATAAATTCATAATTATGAAAAAAAGAGTTACAATTAAAATATTTATTAGTTTAAAAAAAAACATTTATTTAATGTTATTGGAAACAATTATAATATATTTTTTAACGTTATTCAATTTATTAACGTAAATGTAAAGAAATATCGCAATTAAAATAAAAGAAAGGAAACATTAAGCTCAATTTCAAATTTTATATTTCATTTGTATATTAAATTACAAAGAAACCTAAAATGTTATCCATGGCAATAAAAATATGCTCACATTATGGTACCGACTATTAATGCCCAACGAATCGTATTTGTTATATGTGGATAAGATGACGTTTAGTGAACTTATCTACACATTTAAGATGAGCTCCGATATGTGGATAATATTGGAGTCGTATACCGAGGTGGAGGAGGAATTGCTCGGACGGCTAAAAGTGGCTGCAATCTGGGCAAAAAAAATTCAAAAAATCTTGCAGAGGTAGTGTTTGAATCATGTTTTTGATGGTGGAAATGGATTTAGTACCATCAAAAACATTTAAGACACCTAAAATTTTGAAGTCTAACAACTATAACTTGGATTTACAGAAATCCTTGCCGAATTTTCTCTAAATATAACCGGAGTTTCCATAATTTTCCGGGCAATTCCTCTGGCTAATTAGACTACGGCAATAATATTTCACTTAGTCAACTTATCTAGACATTTAAGAATAAGCTCAAAGTTATTGGATGGAATTATTAGAAGGCCGTGAAAGATATTCAACATCTTGAATTTGTTATGTGTGGATAAGATGAAGCTTAGTAAACTTATGTAGACATTCAAGGATAAATTCGAAGTTGGTAGAGGGTCCTGAAATATGTTCACCATGTTTGTGAAGATACTGAAGGGGTATAAAGTGAAGATTTTATATATAAACAGATAAATGAATTAAAATTAAAATTATGAAAAGTAATGGGTGAGGTGAGTTTGCACTAATATTATTGAAATGTTCTTATCAAAGTATATGAGAGATTTCATATATAAGTTATTTGTGTTAGAGTTGGTTTTTACAATTCTATTTATTTTTTTATTAGCTAATTATAATTAGTTGTAAGTTTATATAAAGATTATGAGGAGGAAACGCTAGGCTTGCATTTGAAGAGTCATAGCCTTAAGGTTATATAAATAGTATTGAGGTTTCCATGAAGAAAACCAAACCCTCTTTGGAGTGGAGAACCATGGTTTATGCAAAATTTGAAAAAACCAAACCCTCTTTGGAGTGGAGAACCATGGTTTATGCAAAATTTGAAAAAACCAAACCCTCTTTGGAGTGGAGAACCATGGTTTATGCAAAATTTGAAAAAACAAAAATTGATTAAGAGTAGAAGTTGAATTCATGACTAAAACCTATAACTAGAGTGGAACAAGATCCAGATTCAACAATGACATCTGAAATATCACTGAGGTTGTCACGAGAGTCGCCGGGAGCATTTGAAAGGATAATGCCCCCATGCAAGAGCTGAGAATAACTTGGAGGTGGCTCTACTTTTCTAAATTGTCAAGTGCTACCAAAGCTTACTGTCGTCCTGCTCTTGATTTAGAATAGCATTGGCCACAAAATATTTGACATGCCATAGTGTGTAAAACTTAGTAGTTGTGGTACAACTAAAGCTAAGGCATGGCAGAAAGCCACGGATAATTGAATTCACTACCTCATTGTTCTAGGAGACTTGTTCTTGTTTAATCGAGTTCTCAATCAAATACAACCTTTGTTGACTATCAATCAAGATAGAGCAATGAAAATCATCAATTGTAGGAGCATCATCATTTTTGGTTCTCGTACACCTTAAAGAAACCTTGCAATGAGAATTGGAATGAAGTAACATAGTACACATAATTAGCAATAGAAAGACAAAAGCAAACCTAATTGAACTGACTATACTTTATAATAACCACAACTTACATGTACACTAGGGAAAGGGGTCCTAATATCCATCTTAAAGCATTGGAACTAAAGACCAAAGATAAGTTTAACACCCTTCTGCATTAAAGCATCTATTGCCTTTATGATAATCATTGTGTCATAAAAAACAAGACTCCATGACAAATACTATGTTCCATTATCCCTACCTAAAAAATAATTCAAATGTTAATACTCTAGATGTGAGAAATTGTCTATCATTTGGATATATGTGTGTTGTACATCCTCTCATGCCTTCAATCACCCTGTACTAGGAATATTGAAAGATTATTATTACCATGGTCTTTGTCATATGGAGGGTGAGGGCCGTTGGGTGCTTTCAAGCACATGGGCTGCTAAATAGCTTTAGTATGAAGAGTTCATCCATAAGTAGTGCAACATTTAGATTGGGTTAACTCTAGCTCAATTTATGAACATACAACAATTGGTTCAATGTTTAAATAAATATATTATAAATTATGATTTGACTATAAGTAAGAGGATAAAACTTTCACTTGGCACTTAGACTCCACAAATTGACAATTACAATATGTTATATTAAAGGCAATACATACAATAAAAGTATAGAGAGCATAGATTGCAACAGCTAAGTGCACATAGGTAGGGGTGTATTAGACAGGGCTTATTGGTAAGGGAGGCTTGCACTAAACTTTCCCGAGATAAGGTAATGTTTAGGAGGTTGACCATGAATTTTAGGTTTAAAGGTAGGGGGTTCAGACATATTGCCTATTGGTTGCAGAGTCATAGATTCACTGGTGGGGATGGCTTCCTTTTGCATCCGTTGAACGACATTACAACAAATAAGAATTATGAGTGACTAGTGGCAATGGAGACTTCATAGGAGCACACACTTAGGGTCTTCATTAGCAAGTTAACCAGTCAAAGCATGAGCACTGGGATAATTGAAAGTCAGTGAAAACAACACGTTCATTATCATTGTTATCGTTATAATGATATACATATGGCTTTGAGCACTGGGATCATTGAAAGTCGGTGAGAATAACACGTTCATCATCATTGATCTACAGATGGCTTTGAGCAGTGGGATCATTGAAAGTCGATGAGAATAACACGTTCATCATCATTGTTATTGTTATAATGATAGACAGATGGCTTTGAGCACTAGGATCATTGAAAGACGGGCAAAACAACACGTTCATCATCATTGTTATTATTATAATGATTGACGGATGGAGAGGGAATTTGAATGACATCTTAAGGTTCCCCTTGATTTGTAAATATATATCAATTATCATTTAGTAAAGATATCTGTATTGTTTGAGTATTTTAAAGGTAGATTTTGGAATATTTTGAAAATCTAATATATTATTTAGTTTAGTTTTATTCATATTTATCAAAATTTCAAAATATTCCAAAATATTTAAAATATACTAAGATTGAAATGAATATAGAGCAATCGAAGATCTAGTAACTTAGGTTTAGCTTTATTCATATTTATCAAAATTTCAAAATATTCCAAAATCTTTAAAACCTACTGAGATTGCAATGAATATAGAGCCACTAATAAACTCCACCCAATTGAAGGCTAGGGAGAGACTAGGCACCTTTATCAAGAATGAAGGAAAAGGATTACCTTAAGTCGCTGCAAATGATCTGATTTGCAATGATATGATTTACATCCCATGATTGATGTTGATGCTCAAATTTGCAAGGAAACCAATATTATTGCTAAGGATGATGAATACTTTGCAGCAAAGGTCGTTGTCATCTTGCTAGGCAAGCTCGCCATTTTTGTTGTCAACTTCCTAGGCTAGCTCGCCTTATTCTGTGTTTTCTACAAGAAAGAACTTCTTGGATGCTCTCAGAGCTTTCCATTTACAGATGTCGCTTGGTTAGTATTACAGAATTTGAAACCTCACAAGGTAAGATCAGATTATATTATTGACGATAGATTTTACGCTTCGCTCCCTTCCTTTTACACTATTTAATTTTTTTATTATGGGTTGTTGAAGAGTGTCAAAAAATGGATCGTGGTGCTAAAACCCATAACACTATTATGAAATCCTCATCTCTACAACGTTTTGGTCTTCTACATCCATAACTTGGATATGGATTTGAACCCAGAACTCTTAACTTGTTGCCGAAGTCTGGTATGGCTACGACATTCTCATCTCTGCAATGTTCTGAGCTTCTATGTCTGTATCTTGCCTGTAGATTCTAACCCAGAGCCCTCATCAGAGTAGCTGATGGTTTAAGTTAACATTCACATCCGCAACTAGGATCAAGGACTGTGTTGGGGAAAGTTCAAGGCCCGACATTTCTAGGTTGCATACACTACGCCCTGTTGTTGATTTTAGAGACGCACTGTATGAAATGACATGATTCCATGGTTGCATAAAAGAGACAATTGGAATGCATTCTCTAGGTGCTTCGCTTCCACCATAAACATGTCTGTTAGCGTAGTCACTATATCTTAGTTCCATATGCATTCCTACAACATGAACAATTATCCAACATAGGGTATTATACGCATCAAGGAGTACATTAAACACCTGAGAGAGTCATGTGAAGGGTAGTGGCAATTGCTTTGATCACCAGTCTCGAGAAGCACTTATTGCACTAACTAGTATAGGAAATGAGATTTAATTTTCCCATACATAACCTTAAAATTTTGGATATCTTATATATATATATATATAGTTGTGTAACTCTCATAATCATTAAAGACGAACTGGGACCAGAGACGATGATGGGAAAAGCCAAAGAACATAAAACTATGAGCTAGCTAGGCCCTTTTTCTCCACCACCAGTATGATCAGACTATATACTAGTCTCTGTTTAGGTTTTGTTTTCTCGTTTTAATGATTTCTACACCTTACTTTGATTCCTTTGATGTATTTAATTTCTTTATGTAAGGTACAGATGTAGTGACATAACTTTGAAAGCGGTTTAAGGCCCGACTTTCCATATGGTTGTAATAATTTTTTTATAGTCGTAAATATAAAAAGTGGATTAATTTACAAAAATGAGATTAACTTACCAAAAATAAAAATGTGTGTAAAAATTGTTCTAATAATATGAATTTTTAACATATGTTATCATTATATTATAATGAAATACATTTTATGATATGAATTTTTGAAGAGGAATTATATTTTTAATCTAAAATTTTCAAGAGAAATTATTTTTTTAATCAAAATTATAAAATTTAGATGATTAAAATCATTACTTTTAATTGAAAAATTGATTTAGATCCTTAAAATACCACACTTTCATCTTTATTTTATAATATTATGTAATTTTGTTAATTCAAAATAGTGCTTATCAAATTTTAGTTAAAAATGTGAGTTTTTTTCATTATTTTAAATGATTGAAAAAGAACAATATAATTTAGATTATGACATAATGAAATATTCATCATTCTTTTATTTTTATTATTTTATTTTGTTTTGATTTTTATGAGAGTTGCTTAATATTGTAACAAAATTTTATCAAGTGGCATAGTGATATGAAAAAGTCAAAATTTTCATATATCTCTACTCTTAAATAGATAAAATAAATTATTATGGTAACAAAAAAATGTTAAAAAATTAAACTAATTTTTTTTTTTAATAAAATATAAAATTCCATTTTCTATATTCGTTTTGTCTATTATTATTATAATAAAATAGCTATATATTATTATAACTCAACCATAATGTGTGTGTATATATATATATATAATTTAATAGAGATATATTAAGAAAAAATGAAATAATTAATAATAAATAGATAAATTTCTGTTTAAACAGCCACGATAACAGATCGATGAATTTGTACTTATTGACGTAGCAACTCAACCAACTTTATAACTGACACTATGAATTAAAAATGGGGCATATAATAAGAATATAACTCTCCCATGATAAAATCAAGTTTCAGTCCTCGACCTTTTCTACCATAGCAAAAGACAAAGCTCCACTAGCACGCCTTTGTGTTCGCGGCGTTTCGATCACGAAAACGAGATATATGATTATAATTATTATTATCGAATTTTAATATACAATAATAGTAATATATAATTTTCTCATGATAAAATAATAATAATAATCAATTCACCCATGATAAAATATTGTTTCAGGGCTCGACCTTTCCTACATGGGAAAAGACAAAGCTCCAACTATACTGACACCTTTGGGTTTGCCGCGTTTCCATAACGAAAACAGGAAGTATAGAGTAAATATTCTTTAACTAACTCATTGTTATGATCAATAAAATAAAATAAAATAATATAATAAATAAATAAAAGTATTTCCACAATTTAAAGTGTGCACTTTTCTCAATGAAATTAAATAAAAGATAATAGAAATCGAGATTTGACCTTCGCATGATGCATCCTTCGCGTCACCGATACATTTAGATAGAGGAGAGATGTTCCTGAAGGTGACTTCAATCCCTAAATTTATGTTACATCTTTATTTAAACTAAATCTATACTGACATAATTTAAATAAATATAACCTTAAGGTAACTCCCCAACTCTCCGACAATAAAGGTTTCTTTAGTGAGCCTCATGTACTTCGGGGAAAGGACAAGGCTACCCAACCAGGTTACAACTACCGTCATCTTATTGGCAACAGACAAGCCCGCGACCAATACAACATCTTTTGGGTGACTATACGGTAACTCCGCCAACTCTTTCACAATGCAGGCTTCTTTAGTCAACCTTATCTATTTCAGGGAAAAGACAAGGCTACAACCACCGTCATCTTTTAGGTAACAGACAAGCCCGCGACCAATGCCACATCTTTTGGGTGTCCGAGAAACGAGTGATTGTTTGCGTCGAAAAATACAAAACAAGGATAAAAAAACAAACCGCCAATTAGCCTATCATTTTGTCCCTTCGACCGGATTGCAACTGATAATTTGTCCCTTCGACCGCAGTGCAACTGATAATTTGTCCCTTCGACCGTAGTGCAACTCGAGAGAAGGAACATGATATTATTTTATCGGTTGTTTTGTGATTTGTGATTTTATTGATGTAATTTTATTTTCAAATATCAAAACATTTATTTTACAACGACAACCCGTTATAAAAAATAATATATATATATGTATAAAATTAAAAAATGTATAATAAGTATTTCTAATGATGAAGATTTATATCAAATTAATATCATAATTTATTGATGATGATGATGATAGTTAATGTTCCTTGAGACCAAACAATGGTATATCGGACCTAAAAACAAATTATTTATTTTGATTTAAGATTTTATTCCTATCCTCAAAAAAGGTTAAGAAGGTCAGTATTGTAAAAAATATTGTGAAACTGAGATCTAATGTGGTTGTACGAGGGGCACTCTAAGAGGAAGTGGTTTTCATCTTCAATGTTTCTATTCTCACATATATGGCAGATCCTTTCCATCCATGGCGTTTTAGGCACTGCCCAACGACTTGTTTCACTATGGAGCTCATGAGAATTCGTTCTAATCTTTGCTATATTAATTTTCTTCTTTGAGCTAGTTAAAATAGAGAGATACTTTTGATCTTCTAGGGTGGGGTTGATGACCTTCTTATAATAACTTAATTTTCTTTTAGCCGCTAAATCTTTCTCACACCACATCTTAATTTTCTTTTAGCCGCTAAATCTTTCTCACACCACATTTTTTCTTTGAACTTAGAAGTAACAATATCTTTAATGTTATTTATGTTTTGCAATGCATCATTTTCGTTGATCTCCTAATAGTTTAACTAGGCCCTTGTGTCTTTATGCCACCCTCAATTGAATCTTAGGTAGTTTTGGCTAGAATTTATTATATTATAATTTATTTACTTAATTAATAATTAAAAAATAAATTTATTTTTTAGATAAATTTTAATTTTTGATTTATAATTGTTATAAAAAATATTCAATAAATATTAAATCTTTACTATTTATTTAATAATTAAATTAAAATTTTATTTCAAAATAAACACTTAACATAATTAAAATAACATAATTTTTAATAATTAAATATAAATAAAATACTAATAATAATAATACCATTATTTTTAAAATTAATTTTCATATTTACATAAATTATAAAAACTAAAATCTTTAATTAATCAATTTTTTTTTCAATAAAATAATTTCTCTCCATCCATTCGCAATAATTAAAAGATAGTTAATAATAATAATATTTTTAAATCTGCAATAAGGCACGTAATTCCCAACCTTGACTGGACCAACAATTGCGTATTGAAACTGGATAGCAATAAGGCACGTAATTCCCAACCTTGACTGGACCAACAATTGCGTATTGAAACTGGATAGAAATAATCTCTGCAACAAAATAAATAATAATTTTGTTATTATCTCTGCAATCTAGAAATTATGTTTTTAATCTAAATTTTTCAATTGAAATTATCTTTTAATGTAAATCACAAATTTAGATGATTAAAATCATTAGTTTTAATTGAAAAATGGATTTAGATCCTTGAAGTACGACAATTTTATTTTTAAAATTTTTATTTTATAATATTATGTAATTTTGTTAATTCAAAATGGTTCTTATTAAATTTAGGTTAAAAATGCGAGTTTTTTTTTCATTATTTTAGATGATTGAAAAAAAACAATATAACTTAGATTATGACAAATAAAATATTCATTATTCTTTTATTTTTATTCTCTTTTGATTTTTATGAGAGTTGCATAATCTTGTAATAAAATCCTATCAACTGACATAGTGATATGAAAAGTCAAATTTTTGATGATGATGATGATGATGGTGATGGTTAATGTCCGCTGCTGAGACCAAACATTGGTCTATTGGACCTAAAGAAACAAATTATTTATTTTGATTTAAGATTTTATTCCTATGCTCAAAAAGCTTGGAGAGAAGCCTCCCGAGCTCACTATAATTTTGACATACATCTCTATTGTAATTGGATTTCTCAAAATTTGGGTGGTTTTAAAATGGATCAAATTTCTTAAAGATATTTTGCCACCATGTATAGATCTTTGATTATGATAAGCTCTAGTGTTTGAAATTTTTGTCTAATTATTATCTTATTTGCAATTAAATTTTTTATTATTTTTATTTTTAAATGGAATAATAAATTTTGGAAAATATTTAACTTTGAAGATCCCCTATCACTATTATAGTAGGTACAACTATTTCATAAATACCACCACAAATGAGCCAGTTACAACATATTTTTTTGAGACTTAAATAAGTAAAATAAATTATTGATTGAAAAAATATATTAAAAAATTAAACTAATTAAAACTTTTTAAATAAAAAATAAAATTCCATTTTTCTATATTCATTGGTTTATTATTATAATAAAATAATTCTATATATAAAATAATAAATCAACAATATATATATATATATACATATATGTAAAACTAACTCAGCAATCATATATATATATATATAAAATTTAATAGAAATATATTAATTTTTTTTTTATGTAAGTAATAATAAAAATAGATGGACAAATTTCTGTTAAACAGCCACGGAAAAAAAAACCAAACGATGAATTTGTACTTATTGACTTAGCCACTCAACCAACTTTATAACTGATACACTATGAATTAAAAATGGGCATTTAATAAGAATATAACTCTCCCGTGATAAAATCAAGTTTCAGTCCTCCACCTTTTCTACCGTGGGAAAAGACACGAAAACGAGAATTGAAAATGATATATATAATTACAATTATTATTATCTAAATTTTAATATAATTCTCTCATGATAAAATAATAAGAATAATAATATAATTCACCCATGATAAAATATGGTTTCAGGGCTCGACCTTTCGAACATGGAAAAGACAAAGCTTCAACTACCATGAGACCTTTGGGTTTGCCGCGTTTCCATGACGAAAACGGGAAACATGAGTATACTTTAAATATTCTTTATATAATATAATTAAATTAATAAATAAATAAATACAAGTAATTCCAAAATTTAAAGTGTGCACTTTTATCCATGAAATTAAAGAAAGGATAATGGAGATCGAGATTTGACCTTTGCATCCTTCTCGTTACCAATACATTTAGATACAGGAGAGATGTTCCTGAAGGTGACTTCAACTGATCCTTATAAACCATAGTTCGCATTGAAAGTTCTTTATAATAAAAAAAATATATTAATAATAACTGGGATAATAATAGTTTAAAATGCAAAACTAGTTGCCAAGAATCGTGATACAGTCAGAGGATTGCCACCCGAGTGGAACAGCAATTGCGTGCTTGGTTGAGACTCGATATTAAAAATCTTTGCAACGAAGCCATTGAACAAAATCCAGTCTAATCTTATGGCATGATTCCGGTGTCGCGAGATCGAATCACAAGCTGAAACTCTACGGTGTATTGTTCATACATACACTTAAGTTTTTCAGACGCATAAGCGCATCAGACGCCTCCGAATGACATCCGTTTAACTCACCGAACTTCTTCTATAAATATTTCTAAGATTCATTGGGCCTTTAACAAAATGTTCATGGCCTTCAATCCTAGAGACGAAATAATAGAATTATAGCGGTTGAACAAAATTAGAAGGCTTTTTAAAGGCAGTGGATCGAAATGACCGTAAGAATTATGAATATGAAGTATATGAGAATTTGCATCTAAGATATCAAAATAGCAATAAGAATGGCATATAGTATAACTCTAGTGACGAAATTATATAACGGGGTTTTAACAGCCGTGGACATAAATTCCTACAAGAATTCGCGTCAAAATAACAGAGGAATTTGCATTCAAGTAACAGATAAATATAAATTGCAATAAGAATATGTAGGTTACTATTTGTTTATTAAAGTAGAATATTTGATTGGATTTTAGGCGATGACGTATGATTTCAAACGAAACAGATATATTTACTCTGTCAATTCAAAGATTCAACGAATATTATTTTAATAGTTAAATATAGCGTAAATGAAAGTTTTAAGTTATTATAGTTTTGGTAAGAGAATAAGTTATGTTTCCAGGAAAATAAGAGAATAAATTATGTTATGACTGGAATAAAGTTATATTTTACAATGAATAAATATATGGAGGGATTGTTTTAATTTTTTTTTTTTTAAATATATTTTTGTGCAAACTTAATATAAAATATTTATTGTACAGTGAGATCAAATTAATTTAATATGGGAAATTTATTATAAAATAATTATTGTTTAGTGAGATCAAATTAACCTAACCTAACTGACTTTTACAACTTGGTCTATTTTTAAGTATTTTTGATAACTATCATTCTATTGTAAAAAGTCATTTTAAATTTGGCAAAATTTCCTTTATATAGGTTATGTAAATGAAAATATTTTTTACAACTATCATTTTATTCTAAAAAGTTATTTAATTAAATATTGTACATATAAAAGTGATAATGTAACATTCCCCGTGAAAAGTTAATGTTAGTAAATAGTAAAAGTAATTATGAACAAAGACTTTATTTGAAAAGTATATATAACTCTGTTATTAATTTTATGTTAATAAAAAACAATTGTGTTAGTACTATTTGAACTGAGCTTATGGTTAATCATGGTTAGTAACCCTAACTACCTTCAGGAGGTAGTTGAGACCCCAGAGGAAAAAGGGGGAATTGCCAAGTCTAGTTGGGATCAGATGGCAGAGAAGAAAGAAAATGTTCATGGTATGTCTGGTTAGGATCAGATGGCATTAAGGAAAGGAATTTTCTTGTGTACGCTATGTCTGGTTAGGATCAGATAGCGTTTACTGGCGAGACCAGTGTAATTGCAGTCGAGAGGACCTGCAAGTGCTTGGGGGTGGAAGATTAAAGAGGAACTCTTCCTACGGACGGGTGGATTGACAAGCATTACAAATAGGTTTGGCAGATAAGCAGGTATGGCTTACTACTTATACATCTGTTAAAATGTTTCCTATACTGTACTGTACTGAGAAAAGTGAAAAAAGCTGACAGTTATCTGCCTATTCTTCTTAAACAGTATTATGAAAACAATTATTGCATGCTGTGTGAATTATAGAAAACATATTCGAGTGTAGAACCGGAACTGAATATACAATCTGAAGGAAGAACACTAATGTCTGTATGAAAGACAACAACAGAACCTAAGTTTGCATGGTTCTTAAAGAAATAACAGAAAAACACGATAAAGGGTTTATAATAACCTCGGTAGCAGCATAAATGACCTATCAAGAAATGGTATAGTAAGAACCCTCATTCATATGTAAAAGCAAGAAAATATACAGACATTTAGAAAAGCAAGAAATGTACAGGCGCTCTCTGCTGTAATGAATGGTAGTAAAACCCTGATACACTATGTATATATTCATGAGTGAATCTAGAGAGCCTCGTGGCCCAGCAAAAGTAAAAGAACAAACTGTGCATTACGCTTAATCCACAAGGGAATATCAACAGAGAACAAATACGATATGATTTCCATACCAATGAAACTGAGCAAGTAAACTACGACCTCGTACAAGTATGGAAAAGGGGTAAAACCTTAACCTCGGCCGGCGAAAACATGAAATGAAACCAGAGACCGTTAATAAAGACTGGTTAAACACTTCGGCATGCTGTTACAGTCGCACAGTGGTGTCGCATGGCACAAAAATACAAACATGTATATATCTAAGGTAAACCCATAAAAGTACAATGCATTCTAATACCCTGAAAAGAACCAACAACTGTATTATATAAGTATAAGCACATAGTTGAGTTAGCCCGCAACTCTGTTTAGGAACAGTTGCCTTGTCCGCCTTAAACCGGACGCAAAACCAAAAGAAAACCTTTGAAATCTAAACTTAAAAGCGTATATGACCTCGACATTTGAAGAGATGGTCATGCAGTCAATTTAATTAGAAAGAAACATTAAAAATCCTGAACATTAAGTCTGTATATATATAGCCGTGGCCAAGAAGGCGAATAAACAAAAGAAGAACATTGTACATATAGCTGAAATCTATTGAATCTCTCGTGCTCTTCCTCTCTAAGGCATTTTAATGAAATAACCAGGGAATCAACCCTCATGTTCAGTATTAAAGCTTAAACATCATACTGTCTGAGTACAAACCAGAACAGGCTTCAGAAATAAACAACTATACATATCAGAGGGTTACGGCCATGCATGAAATGCTTAGCCTGTATCTTTCCCTAACCAAAGACTATCATCTAAAACAAGGATAGAAGCCCCGAATTGATAAAGGGACCCCAGGCCGCGGTGGTGCTACCCGGCATTCCTGTCAAAGTAATATAAACGCTCAGCTGTTACCCTGAACAGATGCAACAAATGAAGTTAAGTTAGGTGGCATTCGAGCCTACCTGTGATCCGGACAGCAGATAGAGCGAAGGGTTCCCTATCCTCGATAAGGAATAATCACCGGTTACCTGCACACCTGAGTCAAGCCAGGAAATCGAGAGCTCAGGTTAAATGATGAAATACCATAACAAAATAAGGACTGATACAGACGGTAGCAAGACAAGGGAACGACCTCATACCTGTTTATTCCAGTGCGAAAGAGGAACAGAACTGAAGTTTAGAGCTGAACGAAGTTGCATAAGCATTGGACAGGCGAATCGCCATAGCTCTGCGACACACCGTCGCAACGAAATGAGAAACAAAATGAGTTGAACAGAAGCACACAAAAACTATATGCTATACCATGCTTACCGACTGGTGGCAAGATCTCAACCCTCGATCTGCAGAGAGGTTCGTCCACCGTTCGATGGCCGGTTAGGGTCGATGGGATCCGGGCGCGAAATTGGTATGCCCGAGGTGACAGGCCCGTAGGTGCTTGGAGCACCGGGCGCACATGGCCTCACGCCATCTAGCCCTTGATCTTTCCAAATGGACGATGCTGCCTCGTCACCGAAGTCAAGGCCGGACACAACGTAAAACTTACAGATGTCTCGGGATTTAAACCAGTACACGATAGCAGCTGCCATAAATTCGCTTCTAAGGACTGACAGTCCCATTGGAATGTGCACATAAACCCGTTACATACTTTGAAACATTATATATGCTTTGAAATATATTGATTGTGATTCTCCACGATGAACCTTAGGATTATGATGTATAAAAGGAATATATATCAACTGAATGAAAAACATATGTATAGATATTCGAACAGTCATGACTACTACATTTGTTATGAGACTGTATTCATAAGGTTAATAAAGTAGAATGCATGTATGTGTTAATATATGGGGTTAATCGCCATAAAAAAAAAATTTGCTCCATATGTGTGCGTGACAATTTGGTATCAGAGCCAAAGGTTTACAACTCTGTGACCTTTGGGAAAATTTCAAAATTACAGTAACATAATATAAACAGTATCATGATGAAAGTTCAGATTACGCTAAAAGTAAATTATATCTGTTTAATGAGTGATTCTTAAGCAGGTAGTAGCAGGATGAGGAGAGCAATTAGCGCCCCTCATGGAAATTTGGATCAACCCGAAAATGTGGGACAACCTCAGGGACATCCTGAGTTTTGGGTGCAACTGGGAGCAGAAGGCCGCAATACTGATTCGATGCTAATGAGGACAGTTCAGGAACTGAAAGATGAAATGGCCCGGTTGCGTGCAGATAACACAAGATTAAATGTGGAACAGGAGAGGATCCTGAAAAGTTTATCCGATAAGCAACATCAACAACAGTCACATCCGAGGCCTGAACAGCCACGAGTATCAGATGAACACAGTTTTCACACTGAGCCAGAGGACGCGGAAGACAGAGTAGAGACGCGGGGAGAGAAGTCTGTCAATGCTTCTGATTACCAGACTCCAAAAAGACCACGGATGGAACTGCAAGGGGAGTTTCGGAAAATTAAACCACCTCATTTCGATGGGGAATCAGAAGAAGCTGCAGAGGCGTGGTTAATTAATATGAATAAGTATTTTCAAGTGTATGAATATGATCATCATCTTAAGGCAAGGCTGGCTATATTCCAGCTGCAGGCCAAAGCCACGCTATGGTGGGAGGAGGTCAAGATGGTGCGGGGAGTGAGTGAACAAGATGTGACATGGGAAATGTTTCAGAGATATTTCAAGGAGAAGTATCTGACAGAACGCTTTTATGATGAAAAAGCGCGAGAATTTCATGATCTGCGGCTTGGACAGCAGACCATTGACGAGTTCGTAACTAAATTCACATCCCTGCTTCGTTACGTGCCCTATATTCGTGAGGAGAAGGCTAAGGTACAAAGATTTGTTAGTAGCTTACCTCTGACAATGCGAGAAAGGATAGAGTTCGATAATCCGAGGACGATGGATGAAGCAATTCGGAAGGCAAGACTGTGTTATCAGCAAAACAAATCAAAAGGAGAAAATTCTGGGAAGCGTTGGACAGATAAGCGGGGCAGTAAAATGCCTATGGGAAGTAAGGGAGCACGCAACAGTTTTCAAAAAGGATTCTCGAAAGGAGCCAATACTAAAAATCCAACTAAAAATCAGAACAGATTCAAGCCTCCTGCAGAATCCAAGTATAGTGAACAGCAAGTTAGATTGGACAATGAAGGCTCAGCTCGGCCACCTGTTCAGTGTTGGGGTTGTGGAGGACCCCATTATATTAGAAATTGCCCTCATCGGAAGGACAGCGACCAGTTGCCCCAGATCTATGAAGCTTCGACAGTAGGAGATGTGGCTCGATCCATACCCAGAATCAATGCAGCATTGGAGGATCGACAAGCTGATTACCAGCCAACAATGATAGAGTTTGAAGGTAAGATCTTTGATCGACCTGTTTCTATTTTAGTAGATCCCGGAGCTACTTTAAGCTATATAAGTCCCAAAGTTGTGGAAAGCTGTGGTTTGCAAACTACCAAATTTAAAAGTCCTTGGCTAGTACAGCTGGCCACTGGAGCCAAAAGACGAGTACTAACTAAAGTCAGCAACTGTCCATTAAGGTTAGCTGGTCAAACAATAACAACTGAATTAAACGTACTCCCTCTTGGTTCCTATGATGTGCTGATAGGAATGGATTGGTTGGAACGGCGATGGTCTGTAATTAATTGTAAAACGAAAACAGTTTCTTACCGAGATGAACTGGGTGTGGGAAAAGAGATTCAAGGCATCCAGAAACCAGTACAGATTCGGCCGATCACGGCCTCACAGCTGGTCAAATGCATCCGAAAGAAATGCCAGATTTATGCAGTACAAGTGGGGTATGCAGATTCTGTGGATAAGGCTGCAACTGTTGAAAATATACCGGTAGTGCAAGATTTTGCAGATGTATTTCCTGAAGAAATTCCGGGGCTGCCGCCTAAAAGGGATTTAGACTTCACCATTGAGCTGGTACCCGGAGCAGCCCCAGTGTCCCGGGCACCCTATCGGATGAGTGTGCCAGAGTTAACTGAGTTAAAAATGCAACTGCAAGAGCTGTTGGATAAGAAGTATATCCGTCCTAGTGTATCTCCTTGGGGAGCACCTGTGTTATTTGTAAGGAAAAAGGATGGAACTCTGCGTATGTGTATAGATTATAGACAGCTGAACAAGCTGACTGTGAAAAGAAAATACCCCTTACCCCGCATTGATGAGCTGTTTGATCAGGTGAAGGGAGCGACAATCTTCTCCAAGATTGATTTAAGGTCTGGTTACCATCAAATCAGAATCAAAGATGAGGACATAGCCAAGACAACTTTTCGTACTCGTTACGGACACTACGAGTTTGTGGTACTGCCTTTTGGATTAACTAATGCACCTGCAACATTCATGTGTTTGATGAATGGTGTATTTCATCAATACCTAGACAAATTTGTATTGATCTTCATTGATGATATACTTATATACTCCTGGAATATCAAGGAGCATGAGGAACATTTGAGGATAGTGTTACAGACATTACGGGAGCATCAGTTATATGGAAAATTCAGCAAATGTGATTTTTATAAAGAACAGATCCAGTATTTGGGCCACATTATTACGAAGGAAGGTATAGTTGTGGACCCTGAAAAGATTAAAACTATAATGGAATGGCCTACACCCAAGGATGTAGCAGATATTCGATCTTTCATGGGGCTGGCTGGATATTACCGGCGGTTTGTAGAAGGTTTTTCTAGAGTTGCCTACCCTATTACCTCCTTGCAAAAGAAGGGAAAAGTGTTTAAATGGACAGCAGACTGTCAGCGGAGTTTCGAACAGCTTAAACATTTACTTACCACAACACCTGTGTTGTGTGTGGCAGATCCCGAAAAGGAGTATGTAGTTTGTACAGATGCCAGTAAGGAGGGCGTGGGTGGAGTGCTAATGCAGGAAGGTAAAGTGATTGCCTATGAATCCAGAAAGTTAAAAGAACATGAGCAGAAATATTCTGCCTATGATCTGGAATTAACCGCTGTGATCCATGCTTTGAAGATGTGGCGCCATTATTTAGTAGGAAGGAAATTTTTGTTAATGACGGATCACCACAGCTTGACTAGTTACTTTAGTCAACCCACTTTAAACGCAAGACAAGCAAGATGGGTGGACTTTTTGGGAAATTTCGATTTCGAAATTAAGCACTTAAAGGGAAAGGAGAACAGAGTAGCTGATGCACTGAGTCGAAAAGTGCATTGCATTTATGAGATTGGTATTAGTCAAGGGTGGTCCACTCTTGACAAAGAGATTGAGGAGGCTGCAGCGCAAGATCAGATTTATTTGCAAAAGAAGCATTTGGTGCAGAATTCAGACACCCGTTCAATACAACAAGGTTACACCTTGAATGCAGCCGGAATTTTGTGCTACCAAAAGAAGATTTATATACCCAATCAGGGTGGTATTAAAGAAAAGATTCTGGATGAAACTCATAGAAGTCCTTATGCAGGACATCCTGGTTACCAGAAATTAATCACCTCGCTAAGGAAGGAGTATTACTGGCCAGGCATGAAGAAGGATGTATTAGAATACCTGGCGCGCTGTTTGGAGTGTCAACAGGTGAAGGCTGAACATCAGCACCCTGCAGGATTACTACAGCCAATACCCATACCAGAATGGAAATGGGAGACCATAACCATGGACTTTATTACCGGTTTGCCGAAATCCAAAAAGAACAATGATTCTATAATGGTGGTAGTGGATAAACTCAGCAAGTCAGCTCACTTTATACCGGTTCAATCCACTTATCGTGCAGCTCAAATCGCAAACATTTTTATGCAAAACATATTTAAACTTCATGGGCTGCCGAAAGTAATAATATCTGATCGTGATGTTAAGTTTACCTCAGCTTTTTGGAGGACCTTATTTGAAGGTCTAGGAACTCAATTGAGCTTCAGCACCGCATATCATCCGCAAACTGACGGACAGACTGAGCGAGTGAATCAAGTAGTGGAGGACATGCTGAGGTCTTATGTGATGCAGCAACCTACGCGATGGGAGGAGTATTTACACCTAGTGGAATTCGCCTATAACAATGGCTATCACTCATCCTTGAAGATGAGCCCATTCGAAGTACTTTACGGCCGGAAATGCCGCACACCCTCCAGTTGGGGTGGACCGGAGGACAAATTCTTGCTGGGTCCTGAGATGTTGGAAGAAATGGAAGTTATGGTGAAAAAAGTTAGAGCTAATCTAAAGATGGCACAGGACAGGCAGAAGAATTTTGCAGATCGGAAGAGAACATTTAGAGAGTACCAAGTGGGTGAACATGTGTACATCAGAATTCGAGCTAGGAAAAGTACCCTCCAATGGAATGCTTGTGCCAAATTGGCACCGCGTTTTTGTGGACCATTCCAAATTCTGGCACGGGTAGGGCCGGTAGCTTATCAGCTCGCCCTACCCAGCCATATTCGGGTTCATAATGTCTTCCATGTATCAGTTTTAAAGAAATATGTGTATGACCCTAGGCATATAATAAGTTGGCAGGACATTCAGGTAAGGGAAGACTGTTATATAATGTAAACCTAAAATAGAATACTAGTAAGCAGCTGACTTGATTGTCATGTGTTTCAGGTGGAACCGGAAGGAGAGTTCCTGGTCGAACCAGTGAACATATTAGATCGGAGAAGAGTCGAGCTGCGGAAAAGGGTCATCAGCCAGGTTAAAGTGCAGTGGCAGCACTTTGGGCCTGAAGAGGCCACCTGGGAGGATGAACAAATGATAAGGGATACTTATCCCAGTCTGTTTTTGGATGAACAGCAACATCGGGACGATGTAGACTTTCAGGAGGGGGAGATGTAACATTCCCCGTGAAAAGTTAATGTTAGTAAATAGTAAAAGTAATTATGAACAAAGACTTTATTTGAAAAGTATATATAACTCTGTTATTAATTTTATGTTAATAAAAAACAATTGTGTTAGTACTATTTGAACTGAGCTTATGATTAATCATGGTTAGTAACTGTGGAATCAGTTACAATGGAACCCTAACTACCTTCAGGAGGTAGTTGAGACCCCAGAGGAAAAAGGGGGAATTGCCAAGTCTGGTTGGGATCAGATGGCAGAGAAGAAAGAAAATGTTCATGCTATGTCTGGTTAGGATCAGATGGCATTAAGGAAAGGAATTTTCCTGTGTACGCTATGTCTGGTTAGGATCAGATAGCGTTTACTGGCGAGACCAGTGTAATTGCAGTCGAGAGGACCTGCAAGTGCTTGGGGGTGGAAGATTAAAGAGGAACTCTTCCTACGGACGGGTGGATTGACAAGCATTACAAATAGGTTTGGCAGATAAGCAGGTATGGCTTACTACTTATACATCTGTTAAAATGTTTCTTGTACTGTACTGTACTGAGAAAAGTGAAATAAGCTGACAATTATCTGCCTATTCTTCTTAAACAGTATTATGAAAACAATTATTGCATGCTGTGTGAATTATAGAAAACATATTCGAGTGTAGAACCGTAACTGAATATACAATCTGAAGGAAGAACACTAATGTCTGTATGAAAGACAACGACAGAACCTAAGTTTGCATGGTTCCTTAAAGAAATAATAGAAAACACGATAAAGGGTTTATAATAACCTCGGTAGCAGTATAAATGGCCTATCAAGAAATGGTATAGTAAGAACCCTCATTCATATGTAAAAGCAAGAAAATATACAGACATTTAGAAAAGCAAGAAATGTACAGGCGCTCTCTGCTGTAATGAATGGTAGTAAAACCCTGATACACTATGTATATATTCATGAGTGAATCTAGAGAGCCTCGCGGCCCAGCAAAAGTAAAAGAACAAACTGTGCATTACGCTTAATCCACAAGGGAATATCAACAGAGAACAAATACGATATGATTTCCATACCAATGAAACTGAGCAAGTAAACTACGACCTCGTACAAGTATGGAAAAGGGGAAAAACCTTAACCTCGGCCGGCGAAAACATGAAACGAAACCGGAGACCGTTAATAAAGACTGGTTAAACACTTCGGCATGCTGTTACAGTCGCACAGTGGTGTCGCATGGCACAAAAATACAAACATGTATATATCTAAGGTAAACCCATAAAAGTACAACGCATTCTAATACCCTGAAAAGAACCAACAACTGCATTATATAAGTATAAGCACATAGTCGAGTTAGCCCGCAACTCTGTTTAGGAACAGTTGCCTTGTCCGCCTTAAACCGGACGCAAAACCAAAAGAAAACCTTTGAAATCTAAACTTAAAAGCGTATATGACCTCGACATTTGAAGAGATGGTCATGCAGTCAATTTAATTAGAAAGAAACATTAAAAATCCTGAACATTAAGTCTGTATATATATAGCCATGGCCAAGAAGGCGAATAAACAAAAGAAGAACATTGTACATATAGCTGAAATCTATTGAATCTCTCGTGCTCTTCCTCTCTAAGGCATTTTAATGAAATAACCAAGGAATCAACCCTCATGTTCAGTATTAAAGCTTAAACATCATACTGTCTGAGTACAAACCAGAACAGGCTTCAGAAATAAACAACTATACATATCAGAGGGTTATGGCCATGCATGAAATGCTTAGCCTGTATCTTTCTCTAACCAAAGACTATCATCTAAAACAAGGATAGAAGCCCTGAATTGATAAAGGGACCCCAGGCCGCGGTGGTGCTACCCAGCATTCCTGTCAAAGTAATATAAACGCTCAGCTGTTACCCTGAACAGATGCAACAAATGAAGTTAAGTTGGGTGGCATTCGAGCCTACCTGTGATCCGGACAGCAAATAGAGCGAAGGGTTCCCTATCCTCGATAAGGAATAATCACCGGTTACCTGCACACCTGAGTCAAGCCAGGAAATCGAGAGCTCAGGTTAAATGATGAAATACCATAACAAAATAAGGACTGATACAGACGGTAACAAGACAAGGGAACGACCTCATACCTGTTTATTCCAGTGCGAAAGGGGAATAGAACTGAAGTTTAGAGCTGAACGAAGTTGCATAAGCATTGGACAGGCGAATCGCCATAGCTCTGCGACACACCGTCGCAACGAAATGAGAAACAAAATGAGTTGAACTGAAGCACACAAAAAGTATATGCTATACCATGCTTATCGACTGGTGGCAAGATCTCAACCCTCGATCTGCACAGAGGTTCGTCCACCGTTCGATGGCCGGTTAGGGTCGATGGGATCCGGGCGCGAAATTGGTATGCCCGAGGTGACAGGCCCGTAGGTGCTTGGAGCACCGGGCGCACATGGCATCACACCATCTAGCCCTTGATCTTTCCAAATGGACAATGCTGCCTCGTCACCGAAGTCAAGGCCGGACACAACGTAAAACTTACACATATCTCGGGATTTAAACCAGTACACGATAGCAGCTGCCATAAATTCGCTTCTAAGGACTGACAGTCCCATTGGAATGTGCACATAAACCCGTTACATACTTTGAAACATTATATATGCTTTGAAATATATTGATTGTGATTCTCCACGATGAACCTTAGGATTATGATGTATAAAAGGAATATATATCAACTGAATGAAAAACATATGTATAAATATTCGAACAGTCATGACTACTACATTTGTTATGAGACTGTATTTATAAGGTTAATAAAGTAGAATGCATGTATGTGTTAATATATGGGGTTAATCGCCATAAAAAAAATTTTTGCTCCATATGTGTGCGTGACAGATAAAATTGTTATGATTTTCTCAAAATAATCAATGAGAACTATCATTTTATTTAAAAAGTCATTTTAAATTTGGCAAAATTTCCTTTGTATAGGTTAGGTAAATGAAAATATTTTTTACAACTATCATTTTATTCTAAAAAGTCATTTAATTAAATATTGTACATATGAAATTAATAAAATTGTTATGATTTTCTCAAAATAATCAATGACAACTATCATTTTATTTAAAAGGTCATTTTAAATTTGGCAAAATTTCCTTTGTATACGTTAGGTAAATGAAAATATTTTTTACAACTATCATTTTATTCTAAAAAGTCATTTAATTAAATATTGTACATATAAAAGTAATAAAATTGTTATGATTTTCTCAAAATAATCAATGACAACTATCATTTTATTGTAAAAAGCCATTTAAATTTGGCAAAATTTCCTTTGTATAGGTTAGGTAAATGAAAATATTTTTTACAACTATCATTTTGTTCTAAAAAGTCATTTAATTAAATATTGTACATATAAAAGTAATAAAATTGTTATGATTTTCCCAAAATAATCAATGACAACTATCATTTTGTTGTAAAAAGTCATTCTAAATTTGGCAAAATTTCCTTTGTATAGGTTAGGTAAATGGAAATATTTTTTACAACTATCAATTTATTCTAAAAAGTCATTTAATTAAATATTGTACATATAAAAGTAATAAAATTGTTATGATTTTCCCAAAATAATCAATAACAACTATCATTTTGTTGTAAAAAGTCATTCTAAATTTGGCAAAATTTCCTTTTGTCGTTGTCATATGCAACCAATCAAATGTGAATTTATCATCATCATGAGGTTCTAAAACCCTAAAATATATACCTTTCAACCCTTCAATGTCATCCTATAAAGTACCCTTCTGAAGGAAATACACACAATATTTCTCATTTATGATTTTCTCAAAATAATCAATGACAACTATCATTTTATTTTAAAAAGTCATTTAAATTTGGCAAAATTTCCTTTGTATAGGTTAGGTAAATGAAAATATTTTTTACAACTATCATTTTGTTCTAAAAAGTCATTTAATTAAATATTGTACATATAAAAGTAATAAAATTCTTATGATTTTCTCAAAATAATCAATGACAACTATCATCTTATTGTAAAAAGTCATTTTAAATTTGGCAAAATTTCCTTTGTATAAGTTAGGTAAATGAAAATATTTTTTACAACTATCAATTTATTCTAAAAAATCATTTAATTAAATATTGTACCTATAAAAGTAATAAAATTGTCATGATTTTCCCAAAATAATCAATGACAACTATCATTTTGTTGTAAAAAGTCATTCTAAATTTGGTAAAATTTCCTTTGTATAGGTTAGGTAAATGAAAATATTTTTTACAACTATCATTTTATTCTAAAAAGTCATTTAATTAAATATTGTACATATAAAAGTAATAAAATTGTTATGATTTTCGAACATTTAGGTTTGGCTTGAGCGCGACCAGGTCTGCATCTGCGAGCCTCGGCTCCCCTCGAGACCTGCCCTTTGCGGGCTCTAAACCTGCGATCCTCCTCGCTTCTTGCTGCTCCTGCAACCTGCGGACCTTCCTGCTTCAGATCTGATCGGATCCAAGACAGCCAGTCGTCCTTCTGGCTAGGGTGTGGCCTCTGCTGCGCTGCCCTTGTGGCGGCCGGCATCAAACCTGATGGAGTCTCAGGGCCAAGATCTGCCCTCCGGTCCTGCCGTAGATGCATTTAACCAGCTCCTGGCAGGTCTGCCTCCGAAAAAAAGAAATGATGCCTCCAAATTCGTCAAGAAACTAGATGAAATTCCAGAGATCTCTTTGCCTCCGGAGACCCCCATGCAAGTAGCTTTGTCGCTGGTGGATCGGGGACTTATTGGCCAATTCACGGGACTTTGGCCCTCCCCGAAAACTACAGAGCAATGGGTTAACAGGAACTGGGCGCCCCTGATCAGTCAAAGTGTTACCTCTTACTTTCTAGGGCGAGGGTATTTTCTTTTCGAATTTACCTCCAGAGAGGACAAAGACCTGATCTTTCGAAATGGACCGTACTTCATGGGTCCTCAGGGTCTCTACCTGAACAAATGGACCCCGGATTTTGACCCAGCGGTAGATGTTCCCAAGGCTGTTCCAGTATGGGTTCGTCTCCCAAATCTGCCGGTTCACTGTTGGAACTGGGACTCCTTGAAACACATTGGCAACTCCCTCGGGAAATTCATAGATCGGGCAAGCAACAAGGATCAGTATGATTGTGCCAGGATCTGTGTGGAGGTAGATCTAGAGGAGGGTTTACCAGAAGCAATCAAAATCAAAGTCGGTAGCTGGTCCCATGTGCAGATCTTGGATTATGAACAGCTGCCATTCAAATGCAGGAAATGCCACGTGTATGGGCACTTCGCCAGAAACTGCCCGTCTAAACCAGAGCCAGAGAAAGGAAATGAAGAGGGCTGGAACCAAGTAAGACAAGCTAGAGCCAACCACAAGGGGCAGAAACAGGGTGGACCATCCGGCAAAGGTAATTTTCAGGTTAATGCCCAGAGGCCCCCTACCAAAAAGGCGCAAGAAAACAAATTTGACCTTTTAAGCCAACTGACAGAAGACACTCCAGAGGTAGAGATCCAAAAGCCAGAATCCTCAAGGAAAAGCTCACCTCCAGCTTCCCCCAAAGAAGTTGAAAACCCCAAAGACACGGTCCCAGAGGACGAGGAAGAAGCTCCCTCGGCCTCACTCAAAGGAACAAGTCCCGAAGATCCAAAAGGCATGATCATAGAAGATGAAGAAGAAGAGCAGGAAACGGAAGAATCAGAAGAGGAAGGAGAAATAGGGGAATCCCACACCCCGGTAAGAAGATCAACAAGAGGCCGGAAAACAGACAGGGAAAAAAGGGAGCAGGAGACTTACAAAGAAAAACTCCAGGGCAGTCAGCCAACCTTGGAGAAAATGCTAGCTTCAAAGCCAAAGATATTGAAAAATCTGCCCCAAGGCTCCAAGGGAGCCCACCTGAAGCATAAATAATGAAGGTCATCTCCTGGAACTGCAGAGGGATGGGGAGCAAAATTAAAGAAGAAGCCATCAGAAGTCTAATCAGGACAGAAACCCCAGATCTACTTCTCGTCCAGGAGACAAAGCTGGAAGACATAGCCTTCCTTCAAACAAGCAAGAAAGTCTGGAATAAAAGCGAAGCAAGAGCAATCTCCGCCCGGGGCGCCTCAGGAGGAATAGGTACTCTTTGGAATATCAATAAATTTACAGTTCTACTCGAGGCCAGGAATACCCATTGGTTGATGCTGAAAATGCAGAACCTGGATACTAAGCAAACGTTCTGCCTCTTCAACGTTTACTCTCCAGTCAACGTTGGGGAAAAAAAGACTGTTGGGACTCTATAAGACAGCAAGCAGACTTGACAGACCTGGAAAACATAATAATTGCTGGCGATCTCAATCTTACCCTTCACCCATCAGAAAAAAGGGGAGGCAGCATAGTTAGAGATCCGGCTAGAGAATGGGTGGAGGACATAGTGCAAGACTGGGATTTGCTGGACATCAAACCCTCTTCAGGTAAGTACTCTTGGTCTAATAAAAGAGTGGGGCCTGGCCACATTGCTGCCAGGTTAGATAGGTTTATCATTCAAAGTTCCTTTCTGCTGCTAGGATTAGAGCCTAGAATGTATATTCTTGCCAACAACACCTCTGATCATAAGCCCATAAAGTTAGACCTGTTAGCTCATCATGATCTGGGCCCCATCCCATTTAGGTTCAGCCCTCTTTGGGTAAAGGAGAATGATTTCATGCAAACAGTCAAGGAATGTTGGAACCAACCAGTCAAAGGATCGCCATTCTATATTTGGGAGGAAAAACTCAGAAGGGTGAAAAGAGCCCTAAAAAGATGGGCCAAAACGCTGTCCAACCCAGCCACAATAAGGAAAACCATTAAAGCAGCTCTTGTTTCTCATCATAATGGTATGGAAAACGCAATGCTTACAAAGGACTCATTAGAACAAGAAACCCATTTACAACAGCAATATCACAAGGCCTGTTTAGCTGAAGAAGAGTATTGGAGAATGAAATCTCAGAACCTCTGGCTCAAAGCAGGGGATAGGAACACTGCTTATTTTCATAAACAAGCCCAGGCAAGGAAATGTTTCAATACTATCTCAGAAATTAAAGAGGAGGGAGATATCCATAAGGATTTTGAGCATATAAAGAGAGCTGCGTTTACTCATTTCCAGAATCTATATAGTGAAGACAAGGACCCAAGTCACTATCCAGAGCTGTTAGTCAATATACCCTCTGTAATTTCTCAGCGAATTAATGAATCTCTGGAGGCCAAAGTCACTAAAGATGAGGTGAAAAAGGCGCTCTTCGACATGGATCCGGACAAGGCCCCTGGGCCGGATGGTTTCTCTGCTAGATTCCTCCAAACGTGCTGGCCGATTATTGAAAAATATCTTCTCAAAATGGTACAAAAATCCCAAAATATTCAGAAAATCGAAGGCAGTACCAATTCTGCGTTTTTAGCACTCATACCCAAGGAAAAAGGTGCCAATAACTTCAACAGATTTCGGCCGATTTCTCTATGTAATACAGGGTACAAATTGATCACCAAAGTAATTGCAAACAGATTGAAGTTTATCCTCCCCAAAATAATTCCAGAGAATCAAGGAGGCTTCATCCATGGAAGGCAGATCGTGGACAACTTTTTCTGGTCCAGGAAGCAATACACTCAAGTCTACTCCGAAAAGAGCAAGGTATGGTGATCAAACTTGATTTAGCAAATGCTTTTGATCGAGTCAATCATAGCTTCCTTTTGAATGTTATGTGTAAGCTAGGTTTTGGAACAAACTTCATTAATTGGATCCGGGCTTGCATCTCGGAGCCTTGGATAGCTCCTCTTGTTAATGGAAGAGCCACAGACTTCTTTAAAGCCTCGAGAGGACTCAGGCAGGGGTGCCCTCTATCCCCCCTGCTCTTTGTCATCCAGGCCTCAGCCCTCAGTTTCCTGCTAGATAAAAAGTTGCAGGAACAAGAAATTAATGGTTTGCGCATTGCAAGAGGAACCAAAAATATCAATCATGCTTTATTTGCAGATGACACATTGATGTTAGGTCCCGAGTGTTGTTAACAAGAGCAAATGCCATATTTTCAGTTGGAACACTTCGCCTAGACTGCTATCTGCCATATCCAGATGTTTGGGCTTCGAAGCCTCCTCCTCCTGGTCGTCCTTTAAATACCTGGGCCTCCCAATATCTCAAAAGAGACCAACCAGCAAAGATTGGCTTCCACAGTTAGAAAAGTTCAAGGCAAAGATTCAAGCCTGGGGATATTCCTGGCTGAATGCTGCAGGCAAAACAGTCTTAATAAAGTCTGTTCTCAACAGCTTGCCCCTATTCCAATTTGCAGGTCTCCTCGCTCCGGCAACCATACTAAACAAAATGGAGGAATACATAAGGAGGTTTTTTTGGAAGGGAGGGAAACAAAATGAAAAAAAGATCCCTCTTGTCAGCTGGGACATCATCTCCAAGCCGCTGTGGGAAGGTGGCCTAAATTTTAAGAATCTTCGTCAACAAAATGTAGCAATGGCTGCAAAAATCGTGTGGAGGATCATCGCCCCCAATCCTGGCTGGGCTCAAAAGGTGCTCTGGAAAAAATATTTCAGAGGTTCAAGATCCAGATGCTTAGAAAATGTGATTCACCTGCCTAATTCGACATTCCTCAAAATTTATGACAGAGCCGCATCTCTAATCACCGCCCACTCCTACTGGATACCAGGCAACGGTAAAAAAATCAATATTTGGTCGGACAGAATCATGAACAAAGAGCCAATAGAAGCCAGAGCCTCCATTAACTCGCTGCGTTGTTGGATGGACAGAGAAGGAATGAAATCTCTGTGGGATATTTCATGTTGGAATAACTCGATCTGGGCAGGCTGGAAGCGATTAAATGTGCCGGACAACCTGAACTCTGAGTGGACCACGCTGTTAGACGCCCTCCAAGGATTGGCTCCCACGCAATCGAGGAAGAGAGACGAGATGGGTTGGGGGCCAAAAGCCAAAGGTTATGCAGTCGCACAGGGGTATGCCAAATTGAACGAGAAACCTCACGTTCCTCCGAATCCAGCTCCATGGCAAGGCGTTTGGCATCAGCCCTCATGGCCCAAGGTCGATTTCTTTGCCTGGGTCTACTGTCACGGGAAAATATTAACTTATGATAACCTGCAGAAAAAAGGCTTCCACGGCCCTTCCATGTGTCCTCTGTGTAATGAAAGCGTTGAGACAACAATCCACCTAATGCTAGATTGCAGCTTCTCCAGGCAGATTTGGTCCTATTTTACTCATGATCTGGACCCAAATTTCACTGTCCCTTGCTCCACTTCTGATCTTTTCGCTGAATGGTCAAACAGATTCCCAGGTCCTCCCCCTAAAAATCTGATTATCAAGGCAACATGGGTTGTCCTCCCAAAAATCATCTGTTGGCAATTATGGATAGAGCGCAACAAAAGAATATTTAGAAACACAAAACAAAGCCACAAAGTCCTGGAAACCAAGATAAAAAGCCACATAAAGGAATGCTTGATTGATATAAAAGACGACACCAACCTCAGACAGCAGGATATAGCATGGGGATCAACGCTAGAACTCCAATTTCAGCCAGCAGTCAAAAAAGCCCTCATTATCAAAGAATGGCAAATAAGAAAACCCGAGAATGACTTTCAAGAGTGGCTTAAATCGCAAGCAAGGCACTTCCTATTCTTTGATGGAGCAGCAAAGGGAAATCCGGGCAAAGCTGGTGCAGGAGGTGTTGTCCTAAATCAATCCGGGGAAAAAATTCACTCCTACGCCTGGGGACTAGATTACACAACCAGCATTCAAGCTGAGGCCTTGGCCCTCTTCCAAGGACTCAAGATCCTCAAAGAACTGGACATAAATGAAGCAATTGTCATAGGTGACTCTCAAGTCATTATAAATGCAATGGTTACCAACACCCCAGTTCAGGACCTCAATCTAGCAAGGCTGATTACCAGGATCAAAGGTATGGAAAACAACTTCCAAGACTTGAAGTACTATCACGTGTTGAGAATTCATAATAAAAAGGTGGACATCGAAGCCAATAAAGCTGTCCTTCTCTCTGCTGGGATCAAGCTGAAAGAGGATGAAGAATCATGGGATCCCATTCCATAAATAGACTGCTGCCATGTTCTACTGTCTGTTACTAAACCAATTTGTTTGTATTTCCAAGTGGGGGAAAATCTCCGAAATTAACTCAGTGGGGGTCTATCCAAGGAAGAAAATTGTAAGCTTCAGCTACATCCTTAGCAAAGAAATGCAGCAGGACAAAGAAGCTCAAATTGTAATCAGATTTTGGCATTCTGCCCAAGATTAATACAAAGCATCATAACCATTCCTGTAAAAAAAACAAAAAAAAATTGTTATGATTTTCTCAAAATAATAAAAATAAGAAATTGAGTTATAAGATTACATAATTGATGATGGTTGATGATCATTAAGGCTAAATTTGGTTTATTCAATTCACATGATATCCATTTAGTGATAAAAAATTTCTTTAAGTTTGACATTATATGATAAATCTCTTCCATTTTTTTTAGATCCCTCATAATACATTATTCCAACTATCTTACTCAACTAGTTGAGAGAATATCTTAACAACACTCTAATTTAGGAATTATCTTGTTGGAGGGAATCTCTCACATCCAACTATTTACAACCACTTCCTAAAAACTAGGAATAGACTCCTCATATAGACTAATTCTACCTAATAATGACCAATAAGCTCAACAATTAAATATGATCTCACACATAAGAAAAGCAGGAGTTACATACTTTAACATCACCCCTTCACAACTACGAGAGTCTTAATCTTCATCATCTCAACTCTTCAATATCGTCTCCTATGTAGCAAATAATTCGCTATGACTTGAAGAACCACCTCAATAGAACAATCTACCTCTAGTCCAATCTGGCACTTTCACTTTATACCTCAATCATGTACACATCACCAAACTGTTAATGTCCTTATAAATAAATAACCATCCACCAGAATGCATGGTTATATAATCATTATAAGTGTTGGTATAGTAGAATATCCCTTCATGTACATGGTTCATTCAACTTCCTGATGAACACCCCTTGAATGTAAAACTTCACCTCCTTGATTCTAAAACTAACAATATGGCCCACCATGTCATATCTAGTCACACATGGCCTACTCTTCAAAGTGTTAAAGAACTCCCTAATAGAGGTCATTGAACTAAACTATAGAAGAAATCAAGTCATTAGGGAACACACAATAAAGGGGTATGCATGCCTCTCTAGGTCTTATAACGACATGCCTTTTTCATGTTATATAGATATGGGTACAAAACACTCCATCTAATGGATATATTAGGTACAAAATTTTCAAGGACCACTAAATCAAATCAAAACAATATATGTAGACTTTCTACAACTACGATGTGTAGATCACATTACAATATATTCATGTGTGTTACTATTCAACTCACACAAATTTACCTTATTTGTCCATCATCATCTAATCTCTATTGTTGCCACAACTAATATCCTTTGCTGCCATGATGCTTCCATAAACACTATCACCTACTCTTCTTGGACCAAGCTCCAAAGATCTCTTTGTTGTATCAATAACCTCTATGTCCTCCTTGTTGCAAACTCATCATTTCACTCCAAAAAAATCAACTTGCAATCAACATTTGGTTTTCCTAGGAAATAAAAATGCAACTCACTTCCACCTCAAAAAGTGTCCATGCTCCTTCTTCACCTGAAGAATTGTCACCACGTACTAGCTAGAAATCATTCATAGCATTAATACCTTAAATTGAATTGGAACTTATTGTACTTTAGGGCCTAACATCAACTGACCATGAAGATTGAGTAATTGACCACCCATGGACCTACTTCCATCTATGAAGATACATGGGTGCCATCCACTCTACTCGATAATTATTTAGCCATGGACCTACTTCCATCTATGAAGATACATGGGTGCCATCCATTGTACTTGCTAATTATTTAGGAAAGTAGTGTAGACATGGGATTTATCTAGCTCAATCTTGCATTTTTTGCACCTTCCATTTTGGACTTATGGTGGAAAATTCAACTATCAATTTAAGGAGTAAAACACATAGGTAGAACTCCCTTCTGGCTATGCCACTTCTTTACTATCTAGATTCATGAATGATTACAACGCTACAAATTATCAGAAAGAGATAAAATACATAGTGATAAGATTACCATATTGTTCTACAATCATTCACACACTAGGAATCTCAATGTTTCATCTTTGACATCTTTGTTTGCATATTGGTTCAATTTTCATCTTGGAGTTCCATACTTTAGGAAATTGTTAGAGTAGTCAATTCTAACAACCATGCACCCACATATTGATTTGATTATGCTCAATATGTATTTTTTACAAACTCTAAATAATATCAAGCACACAAATTACTTTACTTCCCAAGGATTCTAACAAATTTTTATTGAAATAGAAATATGCTTTGATCCCTTTCCTAGCCCTCAACTAATGTTCACATTATTGTATTCAAGCTTTAAATCTTGGATCCATATTTTCTTTGAATTGGGGGATCAACTTCACACCAAACACAATTGTGATTCTCTTTGTAGCTTCTCTAGGATTCAACTTTAGCAACTCTTTATCACTACCATGTTTTTGTCGTTGTCATATGCAACCAACCAAATGTGAATTTATGGTCATCGTGAGGTTCTAAGACCCTAAATATATACCTTTCATCCCTTCAGTATCATCCTATAAGGTACCCTTCCGAAGGAAATGCACACAATATTTCTCATTTTCTTCATCAATTGGAAGCTCTCCACACACAAGTTTTGTATAAAGTTCTACTTTCTTCTTCAACGCTACATAGCTAACTAATCCATCATTTTCAAATTTTAGTTGAAGTTTATCCCTATGAGATTGATATTCAATGTCAGAGTTCTTTTTGAAGAAGATATTATGAGGGGCATTGTTCCTCTTCCTTGCACGATGCAAATCAATTTTAGGGGCAACATCCTTGTTTGACTTGGCCTCCTCTTGGGTTCTGTAGGGCCTAGCCCTCTATCCTAACAACAAAGACACACTCACCCCTTATATGACCTTCTATTTCTTAGGCATCACCCCTCACTTTGTCTACCATCTCAACAACCCAATGTAACAACCCTAGTAAAAATTCATGTAAAAAAATATATAAGACCAAGGTCATGGGACACGTATTCCAAACTGAATGTTGGGAGAACATCCTAGTGGGTGTTCATTTCGATTATTATGGCTAAAGGAAAATGGAAAAGGAAATTTCAAAGGTTTTGGAAAGGGAAAATAACAGTAATTGGAATTTTATTTATGAAAATAATGGAAATTAGGAGAAAACAAAGGTGAATGGTCAAAGGTTGCATGCGAGGAGGAAAATGAAGGAAAATAATGGAAAATGAAGAAAATAGAGGCCTCATTGATAAAAAGGCTTCTGAGGACCAGTTCATATACTTTTGTTAGTTTAGTTTTGGATCTCTCTCTCTATTCTCTCTCTTACACACTCTTCGACACTTAGAGTTTTCTTGGAACACTTCAATATTGGATCAAGAAAAGAAAAGAAGGCAAGAGGAAGTAAAGATCAAGCAAAGAAGAGCAGGATCAAGTGGCTACAACGAGATTATTTGCAGGCATTGAGTTGCATGTATGGTTTCCTTTCTAGTTCTGGCAGATATACAGTAAATCCTGGAGGGTGGTGTCTTGATTATGGCCTAGTGATCCCTGGATCAGATTGTGGATTGCGGTAAAACCTAGAGACTAGGACATAGGAAAATTCCTCACGGTTTATGTGGAGAAATTTGGTGGCATCCATGCTTGTTTAGGGCCTAGTGATTCGGTGGGGATTACGGTAAATCCTGGTATTGTATGTTTATTGTTTTGGCATAGTGATCCAGTGAGGATTGTGGTAAATCCTAGATCTAGTGATGAGGGTGAAGTGGTGTAGCCTTGGGAAGCATTGGTTGAGTTTTGGTTATGAGTCCCACATTCATGCTTGGAATATGGCACGGGGTTGATTTGCTAAAAGAAAATTTTGGTTCAGCTAATCTATGGTCGGTTGGTTCACAGAATTCCCATACCCGGTTAGCCTTTTGATTCATTAATAAGAGTTCCTTCTCCTCGGTATTTCATGTGTAAATGTACTGGTTCATATGTGGTATTTACGGTTATTGTATCCTTGTTATTTTTGTTGGTTATATGTTGGTTATGAGTATGTTTTATGACAATGACGATGTATGCCTCTCATCATGTTTTGATTTGTAAATGAATGAACAATGATTATATGACCTAATAGACGATAATGCAACTAATGTGATAATGCATCAATGCCTCCTTATGAATCTTAGATAAGTATGATACCCTATGCTCATATATGTTGTTATATCCTGTAGATTACGTGTGCACAATGTGTTCTATGGAATGTCTGTCATGGTTACGCTTGGTTAGGTAAAGCCCTTTATCAAGTTTTATGTTAGAGCCTTTCTCTTGGTGTCATTTATTGCCTTGGTAAGTATCATGAAGTTTCAGGCAGTGGTTTGGAGACTATCCCTAAAAAGTGGCTTAAATCTCGCAGTCTCTGGAACAGAACTAGCTGAAAAATACTACAGTCTCTCCCTTGTAGGCATTGTGGGAGAGACTAGAGGGTCCCAGTCACATGCATGCGCATGTCATGGGAGCGACTGGGGGTTTAATTCATTGAAAGGCTAGGTTAACTTAGGGGTTGGGAACCTAGAGTGGTAGATTAGCTCCTGGGGTTCTTGTACCAACTCAGGGAGGTCTGTAAGGTGTTGGTTCATCGGTTCCACTTCCTTCACTACAGTTAGGGAGTTGAATCATATCATAGTAACTCTTTGTCACATGTTTACCTTGGTGGAACAATTAGCTTGGGTAACTATGGGAGGAGGGTGTTACACCCAATTCTTTTATTGGGGATGCTATTTCATTTATGCAAATTCTTCAAAGCCTTTAGCACCCTTTATTTCAACCTATGTGTTCTGTCTCCAATCATCACAATTCGATTTTCACAAATTCTTGTTGTAATTTCTCGTGATTCTTTTTAACTTGAATTTATTCTTGTTTCTTTAAACCATAGGCCTTTTTCATAGCTTCAGTGGTATCTTAGTTTACTTCTCTTACTAGTCTCTTATGCCCACTTCCAGATCAGAAGAAATCTAGTCTAATCGACGCCCACATGTTTTTTATTTCAATATGTAAAGACATATCATCATCTATTTTACTTTCATTGTCTAAGATTTTGGTTTTATTATTCCCTTACAACCTCCGATGTTTCTACAAGTTTCTTGCCCTAAAAATCTTATTCCTAATGATCAAATCCCATTTGGGCTTCTCTCTCTGTCAACTTTGATCTCGACATCTAACTCAACCTTCTTGGAGTAGTTGACATGTCATGCAAACTTGAAGGTGATGGAAAAATTGCAAGTAAAAATTTATGTATTTTGGGTAATGGATCACTTTACAAAACACATAAAATAATAATTTTTAAACTTACTTAACAATAATAACATGGAAAATATACCATATTAGAAATAGATAAGAACAAAAATCATAAAAGAGTTCACCCCTCTCTTGGGCTACATCTCTTAGACAACTTCCAATGTTGGGCCTCTTTCATTAAGTTCTTAAATTTATGTTTACATGGATTTATATTGTTCAAAATGTAAATATTAGGTCTCCAATGACTTTAGAACAGTAAAAAACCCCTAGCTGGGCTTTTGTTGGGCTCAATTTGGCCAAAAACTGAAGAAGTTATGCTCTCTCAAAGTTTTCTCTACCAAATGATCTTCAAACTGCATTGCTTTTTTATCCATCCTACGAATCCACCTTTTTTGGGCTCGTCGAGTGACAATTGCGCTCGGCGTCAGCGAGATTCACGCCGGATTGAGTCTAAACTTTCGCTTACTTTAATTTCCCAACAAGGCTTGTAGACGGAAAACCAGGGCCACATGGGGCCATGTGCCCAGGGCCTAGGGTTAACCACCCGCGCCCATCAGCATAGCCCCCTAGATCTTTGACGTTTGGTTTTGTGGGTCCCTTGAAATCGAGGTCATTCCTTAAGTTTTAGTGCTTGAAATCCAAGCCCTCCGCGGTGATCCGCCATGGTTCCATGCCTCATAGTGACCATGGGCTGGTCCCAAAACTTTGCCCCTGACTATTTTGATCCGTTTAACTTTGACATGTGGGCATATAGTAGGCCATGGGACCTCAACCTAGTGCCTTGTCCTAAGCCCCCCAACTATTATCTCCCAAATACTAAATTGTGGTTACATGCTCTCTATGTGATCCGGGGCTAGTCCGCAAACTTCCGCCCCCTCACTACTGTTGGTGCTTCCGTCTGTTGGCATTGGTATGATGTTTTATTATCGCAGGTTCCAAAACCTTTGGCCAGGGTTAAGCTTGAGCCCTCGGCTCCCCTGCCTGTAGTCTCGTGGGCGTGGGGTGACCGGGGGCCAGGGCTTAGCCTCGACCTCGTCCCCCAACATCAAACGACATAAACTTTAAATATCAATTCAAAACTATGGTAGTTAAGAACCACCGTGCGCCCTAGCGGTAAGGCGCTGCAATGCTGCTCCATAGGTCATGTGTTCGACTCACCCAGAGGCCTATTCAGCCATAACATAATTTTAGTGAACCTCGGGGTGCCAATTGACAACCCATTACTTGGCCACGTGGCATCCCACCATTGGTCCAACTCATAACCTCATTCAACCAATCAAATGCGTAGTAAATTCAACCAAATACAGAGAGGCCAAGTGGCAATCTTCCATTGGCCCAAATTGTACAATCAGCCTGTCCAGTCAGAGTACAAACTGCCTAGTCAATAGTCCTGGATCCAACCCGCAAATGTTTTACCTATTTGGGAAAATGATCAGAACGTGATATCGATAGCATACAATATTGATTTTGAGAAATTCAAGCTCCGTTGGAGTCGTCGATATCTATGCTCTGATACAAGTTTCAAGCACTTTTGAACACTTTTAATTTTGAGTACTTTACTGATCCCCTGGATCACTTTCCCAACTGGAAGCTTTTGGACCTTCAAAAGACTATTTTCAGTGAACAAACAAATGAGGGTACAATTCCCTTACCCTTACCTTTTCAATTCATTTGGCTTTGCCTTATTTTGTACCTTTGAGCCCCTTGTGAAGGTGCCTCACGTTCCTTCTTCTTGGAGTTCTTGTTTCTCTGACAAGGATAGGATCTTGTTGTAATTATTCAAGTTTTTCAGGAGAGAAAAGTTCTCTTGAAAGAATCTGAACATTCTCTCTTGTGTGTTCAACCAAAGGAAGCATACCTAATTTCATTTTCTTTTTACCTTGAACCTTTTCTTTGTTGATGCAAAGCCTTACTTCATCTCCAACTTGAAAACTATGGTCAACACGATGCTTACCATGTTTAGGCTCATACTTGGCTTGACCCTTCACCAAATGTGATCGCCATCGCCATGCACCATTCTTCCTCAAAGAAAAAACATTAGGAGAGCCACAAAAATATGTATTAGAACTAATGTTCCCTTTGTCAAGTAGCTCTTGCATCTACTTCCTTATTCCTACATTCTCTAACATTGGCATCTTGTTCAAACCAATGTTCAAAAGCGATGCATCCTGCTGCAAATGAACTTCATGTTGTTTTCCTCTTTTGGGAGGAGACACATTAGATTATTGAAACATCTTATCACATGTGTTAACAACTTTAACTAAATCAGATTTTAATGTTGCATCACATTCTTGGAAGGCTTCGGATTCATCAACATCTTTATGTTTAATCATGATTAAACAATGCAAAATTATGACTAGCATTTACAAACCACTTCATTTTTCCAGCATTCACAAGTGATAAATTCAAATTCTTGCTATGTGCTTTAACAATATAATCAATCTCATTTTCAAACAAATGCTACTTGTTCTCATGGCGATGAAAGATGGCTTTCCTGCCATATAAGTATAGGCTTCCCAAAACAATCCCACAAATGTAAAGTGGTACCGCATCAAGTTATATCTCATCAATAAAATTTGTAGTGATGGCAAATATTGTCACATACCAAACCCCAAGGATAATGTTTAGGATGAGAAATGGTTTCCAAATTTAGTTTCTTGACAATGTCTTTTGAAATGAGGTTTTCTTGTGATCCACTATCAAACTGTTATAGATCTGATATGAAAGTATAAGGTAATAATATACGAAGAAATAATAAGATAGAAATATATAAATGCTTCACTTTATTAATCAAACCCTTAAGGTAGGGCAACACCATACATTCACTCCTTAAGGAAGGAGAACACTCCACAAGCCATATGCCTATTCATACAATAATCCTTGGCATCCCTCAATGTGGAGTCTCTAGCCTCTATATAGGCCTTATACATATAATACCATGGGTCATTACCATGGTTCCCTCAATACCATCTATCTAATACCATGGGCCCATTACATTATTACTAACTACTTGTGGTCCCTTACATGATACGGGTTAACCACCTTATTTATTACTATGGCCCATCCCATTATTACATTATTCCCTTAGGTACCTCCCTTTGTACCCCATATTATCCCCCCTAGGTATATAACATTCCACCCCCCTTAACATGTTTCGTCCCCGAAACATGGGAAGAACAAAAATAATAAGATCTACTCAAAAGAGTAGTCCACTGGTACCATGCACATGCATCTAGCCATCCAAGAGAAAGGTGAACCCTCGATCTCGCTGGTGCCTCACTTGCTTGAGATGGAAGTTGACCTTGGCAGCTCTTCTGTGTTGATGTGTAGTAGGTGGATCTTTGCTCCTCTCTATCTGTCATTCGGGGGTTGTTGTCCTTGTGGCTAATTGGTTGCCATCTTGTTGGTTGTTTTCTTGCGGGGTGATGTGGGTGATGATATGTTGAAATTTTAACCCACGGTGTCTTTTTCTTTAATTCACCCCTTACTGGAGCCTGACTGTTATCTGGTGCATGTTGTGGTGTCTTATCTTCCAATATTACTTCAACCACTGAGCCCTCATTTGATGTGTCGGCAGCTGTAACCTTTTCTGCTTCAGCCTTTGTTTGTGTTTGATTGTCGACCATCAACTGCTCATCATCTGATGTGTAAGTGTAATTAGAGCTTGTGCTTCTGCCTCCATAGTCTCTACTTGGGTCTTAATGCAAATATCCTGTAATGTAATTTTCTTCTTTTTATACTAGAGCTTCAGGAATTTCTTCTGCACATTAATATTGATAGTACCCACGGATTCCATCCAAGGATATCCCAAATCAACATCCACATTATCCATCTCTAAAGTATAAAAATCACCATGCAACACATACTTGTCAATAGAAATCTTCAAATCCTTATACACTTGAACATCCTCATCATCAACCTGTGCGTTTTCAATATGTTTTGCTGGCACTTGCAATTTTTTTGCCAAGTTGACATTTATGAGATTTTGCTTGCAACTCGGATTTATAAACACAATGATTGTCTCCTTCTGAATCAATCCATGAACCTGCAATAAGGAGACACCAGTAGAAAATAACCTCTTACGTGTCTCATTCTTTTTTCTAGCACAAGACCATTTGTCCATAAGGAGTTTTTCCAATTCTTTATTCGAAAATTTGGACAAATCTTTGATGCCAAGTGAGTTCCACCATATGGCAGCCTCTTCTTTCAAACTAATCAGTACTATAGACCTCCAAAATTCCCCATATTTGAACTTTAGTCTTTGTATGAATTCTTCAATAGTAGGGCTATCATCTTTTGCTGTAAAATTTTCCATGAAGAGGGTTTGAGAAAAATTCACTTACTTGGAGAAACTTTGAAATGGCCACAATTCCGTCAATATTGCTCAGAATCTCTATTATGACTTGTTTTCGGAAATGGAACAACCATTCTACATCTGCCCATATGATAGAAATCCTGATCCAGGCACCGAAATTTCAGATATGCGCTGCAACTCTCCTGTTGTCACCAAAAATTCTGAAAAAATAGTTGATTTTTAAATCAACAATATCTCCCTCATCCAGACTTCGATTCCACTGATTTTTTTTTTTGAAATCGGGTATTTTTTCATAAAGAATCCAGATCAGCAATTAGATTTTGTAGATTTTTCCCCAAAATGTACATATCTGCGCCGCAAACTCGCTGCCCCGAAAAAATGTCTGCAACACCACTAATTTTTAGATCAACGATATCTCCTTCATCTGGACTTTGATTCGGCCGATTTTTTTTTGAAATCGGGTATTTTTCACAAAGAATCCAGATCTGCAATTAGATTTTGCAGATTTTGCCCCAAAACATACAGATCTAGTCTTCAAACTCGCCGCCCTAAAAAGTTCCTGCAAAAAATAAAAAAAGTTCTCCACTTTTTCCCAAGAAAGTGTTTTGATACCACTTGTTATAGATCTGATATGGAAATATAAGATAATATAAATAAACAATATCTGAATATGGATAGAAATGATTCACTTTATTGATCAAACCCTCAAGGTAGGGAAACACCATACATTCACTCCCTAAGGAAGGAGAACACTCCACAAGCCATATGCATGTTCATACAATAATCCTTGACATCACTCAATGTGGAGTCTCTAGCCTCTATATAGGCCTCATACATACAATACCATGGGCCATTACCATGGTTCCCTCAATACCATCTATCTAATACCATGGGCCCATTACATTATTACTAACCACTGTGGTCCCTTCCATGATACGGGTTAACCACCTTATTTATTACTATGGCCCATCCCATTATTACATTATTCCCCTGGGTACCTCCCTTTGTACCCCATATTATCCCCCCTACCCCAAATTTAGTTTCTTGACAATGTCTTTTGAAATGAGGTTTTCTTGTGATCCACTATCAAACAAAGTATCTACTTTGTTATGTTTTGTGATGACTCTTATATAGAAAATCTCTATTATTTCTCTTTCATTTTGAGTTTCAATGGGTATTCTAGAAGAACTAGTACTTGCAATTGAATCCTCATCTTTCAATCCCATGGCCCTATGATTTTTGTTTCATCTCTAGAATTAGATCTTAGATCTTGCTGTGTAGTTGCAACAATCTTTTCTTTCTCCTTGTTATTAAAATTTTTGGGTCTCATCTCAAGATGATGTTTCCAACAATGGTATTCATCATGGTCTTCTTTTGAATAGTGTGTACATGTGAGTTGTTCTCCCTCCTTCTTGACTAAAGAATTCTCTTTACCCTTGCCTTTGAACTTACCTTTTCATTTTTCTCCATTCTTAAATGACTTCTCGCTAGTTTCTTCAAAAACATTCTTCCCTCTTGCTTCTAAATGAGTTGCTTGCACACAAATTTCATCTAGTTTTGTAGTGTTAAATATGAGAATAATGTGTCTCAAATAACTATGTAATCCTCCAATGTATTTCAATAGATTATCTTGGGAGGACAAATATATACCCAAAATCAAATCTCTTTTTCTAAATTCTTGAGTATAACTTTGCACATTTTGACCCTTAGCTTGCCTAAAGTTTTTCCAATCCATTATAGATTTTTGCATGTATGCTAATGGATAAAATTGCCTTCTTATTTCAACAACAAAATCATTCCAAGTGGATAAAACCTTACCATGTTTCTTCATGTCCTCTTGAGTTTTGGCCTCCCACCAAAACTCAAGAGAAGCATGCTGAATTTTGGTCTCATCATCCTTGATTCTTTGTATCATACAATACACTTCAATTTGATGAATCCAATTATATAATTTCTTAACATTTACCTCTCCGTCATACATAGGTAATTCAAACTTTATTTCAAGCTTTAACAAAGGAGTTTTACCACGTCTTTTTGGAGAATTTGGAGGTGTTTGTGAAAGGGTAGAAGAAGTAGAAGATGATGAGGATGAAGATGAGGATGAGGATGGAGGTGAAGGTGGTGGCTTGTCACCACTTCCTCCATTCCCTTTTAGAGGTTTGTCTCCTTTTCCTCCATCTCCTTTTGGAGAATTTGAGCTTTCCCCTTGCAACCTTGACTTCCTCTCTTCATAAAGAACTTTTACCATTTTAGACATTTCAAAGAAAGATTTTCTAAAAGTTTTTTCATCTTCAGACATCCCTTTAGGACCTTCTTCATGTGCCATGACTAGTGAAGCCTGAGGTATGAGTGTTCTCCTTTAAACAATTTGAGATCTTGGTTCCACAATTTCTCCTTGTCCTATTTTAAGCTTCAACCTTGAAAGCATCAAAAAACAATTGCAAATAAAATCAAACCTTCAAAATAACCTTGAGCTATGATACCAAAATGAAAACTTGAAGGTGATGGAAAAATTGCAAGTAATTTATTTATTTATTTTTTTGTATTTTGGGTAATGGATCACTTTACAAAAAACATAAAATAATGATTTTTAAACTTTAGTTAACAACAATAACATAGACAATATACCATATCATAAACACATAACAACAAAAATGAGAGTTCACCCCTCTTGTGGGCTACATCTCTTGGTCTAGCTTATAATTTTGGGCCTCTTTCATTAAGGGCTCAAATTTGTGTTTACATGGATTTATAGTGCTCATAATATGAATATTAGTCTCCAATGAACAATCAAAAACCCCTTGCTAGGCTTTTGTTGGGCTCAATTTGACAAAAAACTATAAAAGTTAGGCTCTTTCAAAGTTTTCTTTGCTAACTAATCTACAAATTGCACTGCTTTGCTATCCATCCTACGAATCCACTTTTTCCATTAACCCAAAATAAACTTTTCAAATTTTATTTTAATTATAATAATTTTAATTTTATAAATAATAATAATAAATTCATAATTATGGGAAAAATTAGTTACAATTAAAATATTTAATAATTAAAAAAAAATTATAATACATTATTTTAATGTTATTGGAAACCATTATAATATATTTTTTAACGTTATTCAATTTCCGCGCAGCGATTTGACTGCTAAGTCTACGAAGGCATACATACTCTACCCCGCTTTGGGTTTGAACCTGTGACCTATTAGGAGGAAACACATGCTCTTAACCATTAGGCCCACTCATGAAATATGCTCACCATGTTTTTAAGATACTAAAGGTGGTATAAAGTGAAGATTTTACATATAAACAGATAAATTAATTATAAATTCTTTTAAGATAATTGAATATGAGAGAATGGTCATATATTGAAAGTTTTATTTAAAATTATGAAAAGTATTGGATGAGGTGAGTTTGCAATAATATTATTGAAATGTTTTAATGTTTTTCTCAAAGTATAGGAGAGATTTTATATATAGGTTATTTGGATTAGAGTTAGTTTTTTCAACTCTTCATTTTTTTATGAGCTAATTATAGTTAGTTGTAAGTTTACATAGAAACCATGAGGAAGTAACACTAGACTAGCATTTGAAGAGCCATAACCTTAAGGATATAAAAATAACAATTGAGGTTTCTATGGAGAAAACCAAACCCTCTTTGGAGTGGATAACCATGGAGAATTCAAAATTTGAAAAAACCAAAATTGACTAAGAGTAGAAATTGAATTCATGACTAAAACTTATAACTAGAGTGGAACAAGATCCACATTCAATGATGATGTATGAAATATAACTAAGGTTGTCACGAGAGTCACCGAGAGGATTTGAAAGGATAATGCCCCCATGTAAGAGCTAGAGACTTGTTCTTGTTTAATTGAGTTCTCAATCAAATACAACCTTTGATGACTATTAATCAAGATAGAGCAATGAAAATCATCGATTGTAGGAGCATCAACATTTTTGGTTCTGGTACACCTTAAAGAGGCCTTGCCATGAGAATTGGAATGAAGCAACATAGTACGCATAATTAGCAATAGAAAGACAAAAACAAACATGCTAGTTGAACTAACTATACTTTATAATAACCACAACTTACATGTACACTAGGGAAAAAGGGTGCTAAGATCCATCTTAAAGCGTTGGAGCTAAAGACCAAGGATAGGTTTAACACCCTTCTGCATTAAAGCATCTATTACCTTTATGATAATTGTTAACATAGTTGAACTAACTATAATTTATAATAACCGCAACTTACATGTACACTAAGCAAAGGGGTGCTAAGATCCATCTTAAAGCGTTGGAATAAAGACCAAAAATAGGTTTAACACCCTTCTTCATTAAAGCATCTATTACCTTTATGATAATCGTTGTGTCCTAGAAAAACAAAACTCCATGACGAATACTTTGTTCCATTATCCCTACTTAAAAAAAACAATTCAAATGTTAATCGTCTAGATGTGAAAATTGTCCGTCATTTGGAAATGTGTGTTGTATGTCCTCTCATGCCTTCAATCACCCTGTACTAGGAATATTGAAATATTATTATTACCATGGTATTTTTCATATGGAGGGTGAGGGCCGTTGGGTGCTTTCAAGCACATGGGCTACTAAATAGCTTTAGTATGAAGAGTTCATCCATAAGTAGTGCAACACTCATATTGGGCTAACTCTAATCAATTTATAAACATATAACAATTGGTTCAGTGTTTAAATAAATATATTATTAATTATGATTTGAATATAAGTAAGAGGATACAACTTTCGCTAACTACTTATACTACACAAATTGACAATTACAACATTTTATATTAAAGGAAAGACATGCAATAAAAGTATAAAGAGTATAGATTGAAACAGCTAAGTGCACAGAGGCATGGGTGTATTAGAAAGGGTTACTGGTAGGGGAGGCTTGCATTAAACTTACCGAGATAAAGTAATGTTTAGGAGGTTGACCATGAATTTGAGATTTAAGGGTAGGAGGGTCAAACATACTGCCTATTGGCTGCAGAGTCACAAATTCACTGGTGGGGATGGCTTCCTTTTGCATCCGTTGAACGACATTACAACAAATAAGAATCATGAGTGACTAGTGGCAATAGAGACTTCATAGGAGTACACACTTAGGGCCTTCATTAGCAATATAACTAGTCAAAGCATGAGCACTGGGATAATTGAAAGTAAGTGAAAACAACACGTTCATCATCATTGTTATCGTTATAATGATCTACAGATGGCTTTGAGCACTGGGATCATTGAAAGTCGATGAAAACAACACATTCATCATCATTGTTATTGTTATAATGATAGAGAGATGACTTTGAGCACTAGGATCATTGAAAGTCGGGGAAAACAACACATTCATCATCATTGTTATTGTTATAATGATAGAGAGATGACTTTGAGCACTAGGATCATTGAAATTCGGGGAAAACAACACATTCATCATCATTGTTATTGTTATAATGATCTACGGATGTAGAGGGAATTGGAGTGACATGTTAGGGTTCCCCTACATTTGTAAATATATATCAATTATCAATTAGTAAACAGATATGTATTGTTTGAGTATTTTAAAGATAGGTTTTGGAATATTTCGAAAATCTAATATATAACTTAGTTTAACTTTATTTATATTTATTAGATTTTCAAAATATTCCAAAATCTTTAAAATAAACTGAGATGGCAATGAATATAGAACCATTGAAAATCTAGTATATAACTTAGGTTTAGCTTTATTCATATTTATCAAAATTTCAAAATATTCCAAAATCTTTAAAACATATTGAGATTGCAATGAATATAGAGTCACTAATAAACTCCACCCAATTGAAGGCCAAGGAGAGGCTAGGCACCTTTATCGGGAATGAAGGAAAAGCACTACCTTAAGTTGCTACAAATGATCTGATTTGCAATGATATGATTTACATCCCATGATTGATGTTGATGCTCAGATTTGGAAAAGGATTACCTTAAGTCACTGTAGATGATTTGATTTGCAATGATATGATTTACATCCCATGATTGATATCGATGCTCAAATTTGCAAGGAAACCAATATTATCACCAAGGACGATGAATACTTTGCAGCAAAGGTCATTGTCTAGGCTAGCTTGCCACATTCTGCGCTTTCTGCAGGAAAGAAATTCTTGGATGCTCTTAGAACTTTCCGTTTACAGATGTCACTTGGTTAGCATAACAGAATTTGAAGGCTCACAAGGTACAATCAGATTATATTATTGACAATAAATTTTACACTTCGCTCCCTTCCTTTTATACTAATTAATTTTTTTATTATGGTTTGTTGAAGAGTGTCAAAAATTGGATCGTGGTGCTGAAACCCATAGCACTATTATGAAATCCTCATCTCTACAACGTTTTGGTCTTCTACATCCATAACTTGGATACGGATTTGAACTCAAAACTCTTAACTTGCCCGAAGTCTGGTGTGGCTACGATGTTCTCATCTCTGTAATGTTCCGAGCTTCTATGTTTGTATCTTCCCTGTAGATTCTAACCCAAAGCCCTCATCAGAGTAGCTGATGGTTTAAGTTAACATTCACGTCCACAACTAGGATTAGCGACTGCGTTGGGGACAATTCAAGGCCCAACATTTCTAGGTTGCATACACTACGCCCTGGTGCTAATTTTAGAGATGCAGTGTATGATATGACATGATTCCATGGTTGCATAAAAGAGACAACTGGAATGCATTCTCTAGTTGCTTCGCTTCCACCATAAACATGTCTGTTAGCGTAGTCACTATATCCTAGTTCCATATGCCTTCCTACAACATGAACAATTATCCAACATAGGGTATACACGTCAAGGAGTAAATTAAAAACCTGAGAGAGTCGCGTGAAGGGTGGTTGCAGTTGCTCTGATCACCAGTCTGGAGAAGCACTTGTTGCACTAACTAGTATAGGAAATGAGATTTAATTTTCCCATACATAACCTTAAAATTTTGGATATCTTTAATATATCTATCTCTATATATATATATATATATATATTGTTGTGCAACTCTGATAATCATTAAATACGATCTGGGACCGGAGACGATGATGGGAAAAGCCAAAGAACAAAAAACTGAGGGCTCGCTAGGCCCTTTTTCTCCACCCCCAATATGATCATACTATATACTAGTCTGTGTTTAGGTTTTATTTTCTCGTTTTAATGATTTCTCCGCCTTACTTTGATGCATTTGATGTATTTAACCTCTTTATGTAAGGTAGATGTAGTGATATAACTTTGAAGGCGATTTAAGGCCCGACTTATTTTATGGGAGGCTTTAGATAATTATGGTTGTAATATTTTTTTTACAGTACTAATATAAAAAGTGGAATAATTTACAAAAATGAGATTAACTTATTAAGATAATAAGAATATAAGAATATTAAATTTAAAATTTTCTTTCATAACTTGAATTTTTAATGTATGCCATTATTTTTAATGTATGTGATCATTATAATTATAATGAAATACATTTTATTATATGAATATTTTATTATATCAATTTTTTAGGTGAATTTTTTTATTATCTAAATTATAAATTTAGATTTTTATTAAAATCATTATTTTTAATTGAAAAATGGATTTAGATCTTTAAAGCACTATGGTTTCATCTTAATTTTATAAGATTATGTAATTTTGTTAATTCAAAATAATTCTTATCAAAGTTTGATAAAAGTTGTGAGTGTTTTTTTTCATTATTTTAAAATGATGAAAACAAAATAATATAAGAAAGATTGTTACATAATGAAATATTTATTATTCTTTTCTTTTTGTTCTGGTTTGATTTTTATAAGAGTTGCATAATTTTGTAACATTTTTTTTTTCAAGTGACATGGTGGTATGATGGAGCAAATTTCTTAAAGATATTTTATTACTATGTATAGATTTTTGATCACGATAAGTTTTAATGTTTGAAATTTTTGTCTAATTATTATCTTATTTGCAATTAAATTTTTTATTATTTTTATTTTTAAATGGAATAATAATTTTTGAAAAATATTTAATTTTGAAGATCTGTTACCACTATTACACTAGGTACAACTATTTCAGAAATATCACCATACATAAGCTAGTTACAACATATTTTTTAAAACTTAATCGACATAATTGTTAAAATGAAATAATTTATTAAAAATTTAGATCAATTAATTTTTTTTTTTTAAATAAAAAATAAGATTCTATTTTTCCATATTCATTTTTTCTATTATTATTATTATAATAAAATTATATATATATATATAACTCACCGAACTTCTTCTATAAATATTTCTAAGATTCATCGGCCTTTAACAAAATGTTCATGGCCTTCAATCCTAGAGACGAAATTATAAAATTATAGTGATTGAACAAAATTAGAAGGCTTTTTAAAGGCTGTGGATCAAAATGCCCGTAAGAATTATGAATATGAAGTATATGAGAATTTGCATCTGACTAAGATATCAAAATAGCAATAAGAATTGTATATAGTATAACTCTAGTGACAAAATTATAAAATTAGAGCACTTGAACAAAAGTTAAATGGGGTTTTAACTTTTAACAGTCGTGGATCTAAATGCCTACAAGAATTCGTGTCAAAATAACAGAGGAATTTGCATTTGAGCAACAGATAAATATAAATTGCAATAAGAATCGCAAGAATGACAGATCAAAGCTACTGGAGCATTTGTGAGGTGCAATCTTTAAACTCTTTAAATTAAATGGTAGAGAATATCTTCACATTACAATATGTTCATGTGTGTTATTATTCAACTCAAACAATGTTACCTTGTTTGTTCGTCATCATCTAATCTCTATGGTTGCCAAAAGTAATATCCTTTGAAGCCATGATGCTTCCATAAACACTATCACCTACTTTTATTGGGCCAAGATTTAAATATCTCTCTGTTGTATCCAATACCTCTTTGTCCTCGTTGCAAATTCGTTATTTCACTCCCAAAAAATCAACTTGCAATCAACACTTGGTTTTCTTAGGAAAGAACAATGCAACTCACTTCCACCTCAAAAAAGTGTCCATGCTCCTTCCTTCACCTAAAGAATTGTCATAACATACTAGCTATAAATCATTCATACCACTGATACCTTAGATTGAATTAGAACTTATTATACTCCAGGGCCTAACATCAACTGACCATGAAGATCAAGTAACTGGCCATCCCATGGACCCACTTCCATCTATGAAGATACATGTGTGCCATCCACTGTACTTGTTAATTATCTAGTAAACTAGTTTAGATATGGGATTTATCTAACTCAATCTTGCATTTCTGCACCTTCCATTTAGGACTTATAGTGGAACATTTAAAAACCAGTTCAAGGAGTAAAACATATAGGTAGAACTCCCATCTAGCTACGCCACTTCTCTACTATTCAGATTCATGAATGATTACAACACTACAAATTATCAAAAAGAGATAAAAGACATATTGACAAGATTACCATATTCTTCCACAATTGTTCACATAATAGGAATCTCATTGTTTCATCTTTGGCATCTTTGTTTGCATATTAGTTCAATCTTCATTTTAGAGTTCCATACTTTAGACAATTGTTGGAGTAGTCAATTATAACAACCATGCAACCACATATTAAGTTGATTAGGCTCAATATGTATTTTTTACGAACTCTAAATAAATTCAAGCACACAATTTACTTTACGTCCTAAAGATTCTAACAAATTTTCATTGAAATAGAAATATGCTATGATACCTTCTGTATCCCTCAATTGATGTTCAACCTATCATATTTAAGATTTAAATCTTGGACCCATATCTTCTTTGAATTGGGGGATCGAATTCACACCATGCACAATTATGATTCTCTTTGTAGCTTCTTCATGATTCAACTTTAGAAATTCTTGTTCACTACCATGTTGTCATCATTTTCATCTACAACCAACCAAATGTGAATTGATCTTCATCATGAGGTTCTAAAACCATCAAATATAGACCTTTCAATGCTTTAATGTCATCCTCTAAAGTACCCTTCTGAAGGAAATACATACAACATTTCTCATTTTCTACATCATTTGGAAGCTCTCCACACAGAAATTTTGCATAAAGTTCTACTTTGTTCTTCAATGCTACATAGCTAACTAATCCATCATTTTCAAATTTTAGTTGAAGTTTATCCCTATTAACTTGATATTCAACATCAAAGTTTTTTTTTTGAAGATATTATGAGAGGCATTGTTCCTCTTCCGTACATGATGAAAATCAATGTTACGGGTGACATACTTGTTGCACTTGTCCTCCTCACGTGTTCTGTAGGGTTGAGCCCTCTATTCTAATAAGAAAGACACACTCACCCCTTATATAGCCTTCTATTTCTTAGGCATGACCCTTGACTTTGTCTACCATCCCAAAAACCCTATTCATTTATTGGGATGTTGTTGCATTTATGCTCATTCTTCAAAGCCTTTAGTGCTGTTTATTTCCACCTATGTGCTATGTCTCCAATTCTCACAATTTGTTCTTCAAAAATTCTTGCTTCAAATTCTCTCGATTATTTTTAACTTCAATTTATTGTTGTTTCTTTAAACCATAGGTCTTTTCCATAACTTCAGTGGTATCTTAGTTTACTTCCCTTACTAGTCTTTTATGCCCGCTTCCAGTGCAAAAGAAATCTAGTCCAACTTCCAGTGTTGCTACAAGTTTCTGGCCCTTGAAAATCTTGTTCATGATGATCAAATCCCATTTGGGCTTCTCTCTGTCAGCTTCGATCTTGACACCTAACTGACCTTCTTGGAGTAGTAAATGAACTTGACTAAATACATACCCTCAACTACCGAAATGGATCATAGGATTTGAACCAGAAACCCCCACACTAAACATTAAGATAAGAAGAAATATAAGAACACTTATCTTATAAAAACTATATAATTGGCTATAGATGATGGACATTCCACCCAACCATAGAATTTCTACTCCACTTTTCCCAATAGTAAATCACCCTTGGGCTAGGGTTAGAAATGCGCAATAAATTATGTGTCCTATGGATGGATATTGTCTAGTCACAAACTAATACCTAGTAAAATAAATTCTATAACAATTTCAATAAACCTATTTTGTTTTTTCTCAACCCACACAAACCAAGGAATGGGGTCCCATTCTCTGCCATAGAGTCCCTTAGGCTCTCCCACTTCCCTCTAGGGTTCCAACAAGGGATATCCAAGAAATCTCTTAGTTGAGGACTCTAATTACTATCGCTGCCTAAAATTTATCACAACACTAATACTATTAAACCTTTTGCAATTTTATCCATAGAAATATCACTTATAGGCCCCAAAAAAAACTTCTTCGTGCATTTAATATCTCCAAGAGGTTATCATAAATACCCACTATGACTACCTACTATCTCCTAACACCCCATGTTTTTCTTCCCCTCTACCCAACTTTAAAAGTTACTCTCGTTACTATTCAAATATCATTTTCTCCCATATGTTGACTGTTAAATTTCTCAAAGTTTGTACTCAACCCATGCTTTCAATAACTATGTAAGGTGTCTTTTCCCACCAACCTCTCACATGCATTGAATGATTTGGGTTTTTGAAATAACTAAAAGGGGAAAATAGATGTTTCATCACAATTTTTTTTTTGAAAGGTGTAATAACCGCCTCATTGATTTTCTATGTATATAAGAAAAATAAGACCAAGGTCCTGGGACACGTATTAAAAGTTGAATGTTGGGAAAAATATAGTGATGTGTATCATTGGTGATTAATTACTGGCTATGGAAATTTGCAAAGGCAAAGTGATATGATAGTTTATCAGATACAAAAGAAAAGTTATTAGCATGGGATCATAATACAGATAATGAGTATAGTATTTCTATGACTTTCATCCAAAGGGTTAGATTTATTCATAATGAATTTGAAGAAAAATGTGGTGGGGATAAGACAAAGGTTAGTCTAGAATTTCGGAAGGAATGTTGTATGGAAATAGGCTATCAAATTGAGGAAAAAATCAATTCAAAAGGAGGAAAAGTACATTATGATATATTCAGAGGTATTGATAACATTTTCCAATTGAAATTTAGAACTAGAGAGATATGGGAATTGATTAATGATATTTTTAGCATGTGGGAGAACATTGGCATTAAAAACCAGAAGGTCAAAAAGTCTAAACCATTGATATGTAGCAGCAATAAATCAGGTCCTGAAATGAAGCAACTTCCAGAAGATATGACTATCACACCTTGGAGATAATTGCAAGGAGTGAAGGATGAAAAACTTTTCAAAACAATACTATCTCGTGTGAAGTTAGGGCAATTACCATTTGACAAAATGAGTGATGAATTTCAAAAGTAAGATTGCTGAATTATTTTTACTTATTTCTAGGTTATAAATTTCTTTTAAATATAACATATTGTTGTTGGTAGTATTTGTTAATAATACATATCATTATATTAACTTTTTTTACTTTATCTATTTAGACACAAGGTTTACATGAAAATACAAGAACAAATGGTTAAATTGTTGAATGAAGATACTGGGATGATGTTGTATGCAACTACCCATATTCAAGTTCTACAGCAACACTAAAATATTTTTATCTTGCATTTAAAAAGGTATGTTGATTTGTACATTCATTTTTATTCATATGTATACTATTTTTATTTTATAACTTATACATATATTTGTTTATTTTATTAAAGATGAAGAAGGATGCAAATGGAGCACCAGATAATTTCAAAAACTTTATTGAAAAAATTAAAATTGAAAGACTGAGAAAGCATCGTCTTAGTAAAGTTGAACTTGATCCAACTCTTACTCATTTCATTTGGAATGGACTTGACATTATTCAATATCAACAAGGTGATTGTGAAGACATTACTGAACTCATACCTAAAATCGATTATTCCCTACTTATTGCAGATATTCCCCATGGTTTCAATATCCCAAACATTGACTATGATAACGACCCTTATACCTATCAAAATCTTAGTAAAGTGGTTGTGGGATTGTAGAAGTCACATCATCACCATTATGGATATTTGTGACATTTCATTCAGACACACAATTGGCAATGTTATTGACTAGCTTCAAGGGGAAAGCAAACTCAAGGATGCTGCTTACATGGTAAGACGTTGAAATTGTATGTTTGATTAATGTTAAAAAATCCATTTATGTACAAGTTAGTTGAACTTTTACTATTTCATGTTACAGGCAAAAGTCAAATCTTATTAACCGTGAAGATCAACCAATTATAAGTGACTGTGAGTTCATCCATGTTATAAGTTGGACGAAAGAGGATAGTTATAAGTCTATGATTCTTAATCTGGTAGATGGGAAGAGGCATAGCCAAGTACTGGTTTATGATGTTGTTGTAAAAAAACTGCCAAGTACTAGTTTATGATGTTGTTGTAAAAAACTAACATATGATGATAAAGAAGCAAAATGAGAGATAATTAACATTTATCAAAAACCACAGTCATTAATTAACTATCTTATAGACTTATGTTCAAATGAAGGAGATTGGGTTCTAGATTTATTCTCAGGCTCAGGTAAGTTTTATTATATAAAATTGAATTTCAATATCTTCTTTCTTAATTTATATGTGATTATACTAATTTACTTCATTATTTCTTTTGTGCTTGATAATTAGGTACAACACTAGCATGTTGCCTACAAAAAGGAAGAAATTGCATTGCCATTGAAAAAGACCCAGTACAGTGCAAATTTATTCAACAAAGAATTAATGCTCTTCAATTTCTTCCAGATGCAATGTAAGAAATTGGGTTTAGGAAATGAGATTTTAATGAATCATGTGTGGCAAAAAAAACAAAAGAACCTCAACCACCATTAGATGGAATGCTTGGAAAGACATACATTGGGCAATTCGAAGACATCAAAGATCCATTAGAAGAGGAAAATGAGCAAACTGAAGTAGAAAATATTGTGGAAGAAGACAATGATGAAATTCTAGAAGATGAGGAGTTTATATTACATGATATTATTGATTAAATTTAAGTTATGCTTGGAAATCAAGTTCATTTTTTGTATTAGCTATATTTGTAATGTTTTGACTTTGACATTTTATGAAAAGAATAAGTATTCAGTTAATGTTGTTATATTTTCAATATTTGTATTATGTGATTTTCACTTTAATTTTTACATGAATCATTATTTTTTGAAAAAAAAATATGTGATTATTATTATTTTTTGACATGAAATTCATAAAAAAACTATTGTTTAACTATTTTTTGTTAAATTTTTCTTATAAAAATTGTGATTTTGACATGTCATTTCTAGCAAAAAAGTTATCAAAATATGTAATTTTTTTGTTATATTTATGTTCAAAATGTTTATTTTCATGTCAATTGTTAAAATTATTGTTTTTTAGAGACAATTATTTGATGTGCATTGAAAAATTAATTAACAATATATAAATATGTAAAATATCGACCTTTTTCTTTAACTATGCAAAAAAATAAACATCTCGCACATTGCCCTATAGCTCGCATGGTTAGGGACGACCGCTTATTGCCTCCCCACCTAGGTTCGACCCTCGTGCATGACTCGCTGCTCCGCAGCTTATGTCTCTTATTTCGCTCCGCTGCTCCACAGCCTATGGTTTCAATCATGCTTCTGTAAATATGTATATATGTACAAATGTTGAATTTGGGTTAATAAAGCTTCTATAAGTGGGACTTACCCCCCACATTTTAAAAAAATAAACATCTCACAACAACAACAACAACAAAAATTTAAAAGAAAAACAAAAAAATATGAAAAAAAAGGCTACTTAAAAGATTGTTAAATTTAGAAAATAATTATTCACATTTAATACATTAGAAAATTTAAAGTAAAAAATAAGCTTTCTAAAAAAGGGCCTAATGCAACATCAACACTTTTTAAAATAAGTCTGCAAATCACTAACATTCTAAAAATTAATATACATAAAAAAATTCGAAATGTCAAAAACTATATATATATATATATATATATATTCTGAATCAACGCTTTTCAAAATCGGTTTATTTTTTGCTATCTCAAAAAAACGGGTAATCGTATCAGTACCCGTATCAAAGTTTACATTGTTATTCTCTATACAATGACAAGACCTCAAATTGCATATCTAATCTAGAGAATAACGAGATGAATTATTGCATTCTCGATTAATTCAATGTGTAGTTGGATGGATAACATTTGCAATTAGACCTCTTCAAAATTACAATTATGGCCTCCTTGCATCTTTCTTATATGTTCTCATTGCTTATTTGTTAGCCAAAGAGTTTTTCTCAATATTGATAATGATCTATCAATACATGAAGAAAATTATGTTATGACAAAAAATTTGGAACCTATCAAATGTCGTATCCAGGTTGAATAAAGAACAAATGACGAAGATTCTATAAGTACAATATATGAATAATTTAAACTTCATGTTTTATATTATTTGTTTATTCAACAATGTTGATAACAATTTATTTATATTCAATATGAAAGTGTTCTCTTATTTAAAACATTGTTGAAATGAACTGCTCAAATCCACATGATTTTATTGGGGAAGATGTAACTCACTTTAGATCTTAGGTTCCACATCTTCTTTGAGTAACTTTAATTAGGGTTCTAATAAAGATAGCATTAATGGTTAGCCTTAAGTCCTATTGTGTTTAGTGCATGATAGTGATAACAACAAGAACTTTGATAACAAGATTCACTCTATGTTAGGCATAAAATATGTAAGAAAATAAGTCTTCCAATTAATAGAAAATATTTCTTTTTAGGTCTGGTCAAAGTAGCTATGCATAAAAACTCTCAACCTATGGAACACCCCACTGCAAAATGTGCCTTGGATTCCCTTTTCTGAGTGGTGCACTCATTTACTTTAACTTGGAAACATATATAAATCATAATCAAAATTCCTCTCAACAAAGTGCTCCGTGGTATGTGGCACGGGCGCTTCAGTGGGGAAGCAATACCATACCACGTGGGTTCATATTGGGGGATATATATTAAGGGAAAAATGACATAATATATTGGGGGATATATAAGGGGTAAAGGGTTTTTATATTGGAAAGTATAACAAATGGGGGTGAAAGTTAATGAAAAAATATAAAGGGGTATAAAAAATGTTAATGAAAAAATGGATACTTACAATATCTAGTGAAATTAGTGGTATTTAAATTGGGAAGGTTTATAGGGTTCGTATTGGTAGGGGGTTAAATAATGTGATTTTTAGAGGTATTTTCCAATATGTAGTCAAATTAAATTTATTGTTTAATATGCCACGAATGCACGTGATACGTCAGAGGTTCATTGAGTGAAGCCCCCATCGTATTGGTGGCATTTTCCTTTATACCAAATTTGGCAACTTTGTCATTCTCCTCAATTATATAGATTTCCAAAAGTTCCATGTAATATGCCACATAGTATAGTGGTAGCAATTTGTAAGGTAACTCTAAAAGCTCACAAATTCAACAAAGTTAACATGAACAATGAATGGAGGATGATTACCAAATTTTTCATTATTTCTTATTGCTGCAATAACTTTATTTTTTTTGTGCGTCTATTGATTTATTGGCTCCAGAATAGAATGATCACTCCCATGAAGCCTTAAAAATTTTCAATAAAATGTAAGTCAAAAAATAAAACCCAACTTAATTACAATATTTCATGTTATGCCCATGTTTAAATTTTGAATTTTATATACATATAATTTCTTATTGTTATAATAATATTTTTATTTTTATTTTATTTTTTATTTTTTTCTATTACCATGTTTAAGGTTAGAATCTCTTATATATTTATATATATGAACAATGTAATAAATATTATATAAATTAAAATATATACATCTGATATATATATGAAGGAAATAAATGCAATAAGCCTCACTTTTATGCAAATTCCATTTAGCATATCAAGAGGAAACACTTTCTCTAGTTGTAAAGTTGGGATGTGGCATCTGAAATGCACTGTAGTGCACATTTTTCGATAGAAGTTTCTTATTCATTGCCATCACCATACCCACTAGAAAACCACCTACAAATTTCAGCGCTCAGATTTTGACAAGAAAGTCCCAAACCGCTTTTTCTTTTAGTCAGAACCCAAAATCATCAACCTAAAAAAATCTTCAGAATTGATACATATGTTACTTTCCATATGATTTATGGTTTCTAACACTTGTGTATTATGACAGTTTTATATTTTCTTAGTGAAAGCATGAAAGATATGTTGATCGCTATTTAAAAAACAAGTTCGCGTTGCACACGACATACCTGCCCAATAAAAGCTTGTATATTAACTTCGAAAAAAAAAGAAAAAAGAAAAAATGTGTTGCATAATGGATCTAAATTAAGAATAAAAGCATTCACAATAGTTTTTTTTTTAATGAGTAAATACAAACACATTGTTATAGCATTTTTCAATATAAATATATAGAGCGAAAAGCCACAGTATCCATCACAACATTTTCAATGAAGCACATCCATTGCCAATTGACCGAGGTATAATCAATCACATTTTCAATAAAGTACATCCATTACCAATTGATCAAGGTATAATCAATTTGGACGAGATGCTCGGAAACACAATCTCTGAGATGCCCTAATGCTTTGAAAGTTCAGTTCAAATGTTTAGGAAGGTCACTCTTTATAGGTTTGATTTTTGTACGCTACACCATAGTTTTCTGCAAAAGCTAATTGCAATCCCATCTCCTTCTCAAACTGTGTCGCACATATTTATTTGAATATTAGTATGAACGTATAAATCTGGAAATATGCGAACCCTTGTCACTATGCATTTTATAAGGTCGCTAATTTATGGGGTGGACGGATGGGGAATAGATGACCTTTTGGGCGCTCTCCCACCAGCCAGTTTTGGGGATAGATCACTTCAAAGTTGTATTTAATAGAGATACTCGATCTAACTCCACGAATTGTCGTTGGGAGAGGTCGTCACTACTGGATCTACTGCTGAATCCAGTGAGTTACCACTAGAATCAACAGAATGAACTGGAAGGTCGTCGTGTAAATTTGATCAAGATATTTATAGCCTTATTAGCACCTCTTAATCTAACATGTATGCCTTATAATATTATAATAAATTATAATATTATGTAATGTGAAAACCATGTTGCCCACCTGTTCGCACAAGACATTAAGAATGGAATGCACACATGGAAAAACACACCACCGCATCGGCCCGTCTGCCAACCACTTGTCCACACTAACATACTATCTCCATACATGTTCACCAGGCTCACTGACATCCGGTCCTTCTCCCTGTTCCTTATACTCTGGCTAGATGTTTCTAGTAACTACACTGATGGGTTCCGGAAGGTCTGTCATCTTAGATCGAATCCATTTTGTCTCGTTCCCTGCTTTATTTCCTGCCATTCTCATTTAGGGCCCAAGCAATGGGGCACACTACCAGAGTTGATGAATTTTCGTTTACTTAGGTTTATGGAATAACGCATTCAGCATTTCCTTGCAGCAGATGATGATCGTCATGCCACTATCGGCATTGCAGCAAATGATATTCGCCTTGCCACTGTCAGCATTGCAGATCGATTACTAAATCCTGGAGGCATTTAGTCTTTTTCCAATGGCCTTTGCTGAGACGCTGGGAAGCGACTGGGTAAAATCAACCCAGTCGAAAAGGTGAAAATGATTTCCTTGTTATTCTTTAATTGAGTCAAGTTAATTATATAATATTAGTTAAATTATATAATGTTAGATATTTGACAAATGATTTTCCTTGCATGCAAGGTGTTTTTCGAATACATATAGTAAGTATTTTTAAATCCTGAAGGAGTTCCAAGAGTGTCTTCCACAACTACTAAATCATGGAGTTATTTACTCTTTTTTCAATCACCTATATAATGTTAGTTAAATGATATAATGTTAGATATTGGACAATTCTCTATATACACCACAATATAGTGTAAACCTTCGCAACACGAGGGTTATTACACCATGGTGTAGAACATCACAACATGAGGGTTTAGTTCAGTGATTATTTATATTTCTCATAAAAAGAGATTCAGAGAAAAGCAAAATGACAAGGGAGGAAATATATTATTGCATCACTTGAGAATACACTCCATGGAGCCCAAAATTAAGATTGTCAAAATTAGCCTAATCCAACATATCAACCAAGAAAAGGTATCCTATGCATCTATCCAAACTCGACCACCAATTTTTAACTACCAATATATGTTCCAAGCTATACTCATTTATAGTGTCGGACTGTAGCTTCCATGATCTCATCCTGAATCCACTTTGTAACATCTTGTGGCATTGAGGACATGAAAAATGAAGCGGCAGTTTGACCAGAGGCGAAACTTTCCATTTCCTAATTGCTATTTAAAAGAAAATTGGAAAAACTTACACTAAATTTCATTTATACCACTTCGGTGAATATGGTGGGCGGCCGGTTCACTCAAGGTTCAACCTTGGATTGTGGTTAGCTGCCTTTTTCTCTCTCCCCCCTGCTTTCGGCACTATAAATTCACATCAACCTGTCGGACATCTCCATCGCTACTCCCTCTGGTTCTCTAATCTGTAGCCACTCCCCTTTTGTCATTTTCTTTGTGTGCAGGGTATTTTTTGGATACATATGGTGAGTATTTTGAAGATCTGAAGGAGTTCCATGAGTGTCTTCCACAACTACTAAAGCATGGAGTTATTTACTCTTTTTTCAATCACCTTTGTGGAGATGATGCATTTTTTCATGTACTTTACTGTCAATTAGTTGTACTTGAGCTTGCACATCTGGGTTACACCATGCAGTTCATCCCTTTACCGGTTAAAGATTTCTTAGAGAAATTCCCCTTACCCGTAAAATATTTCTTGGGGAAAAATGTATGGGAGGGTGTCAAGCCAAAATACAAGATGCTTATTAATCTCTGTCAATTATATTTTCAAGATCATTCGGGATGATTTAATCTGTATTTTATATTTCTTATCTTTTTTAGCCAATCTTTGTTCAAAATTATTGGTTATGATTATTCATTTTAATTTCCAATATAACTTTACAGTGGGCACAATTTGGCTTTCAATGTTTGTTTGTATGTGTCTTTCAATGTATGTTTGTTTGAGATACAACTCGCAAGGTGTCAGAGCTTTCTTCCTGGACAGAATCCCTTTCCAATACCAATTTGTGAGCAACCAACAACAATTTTCTGGCAAACAAAGAGGGAACCTATCAGGAATTGGACAATACAAAGGACGGTGACCTATCTTCACTAACATTGGGTTTATTAGATCTCAAAGTAGAAGGTAAGGAGAAATTCTCTTCTGCATATTTTAGTTTTTATTGTACCTTCAAATGTGACAGTGTTTGTTTTACATCATGCATTCTCTAGGTTAGACAACATAACAATTATTTTTCTAATCCTATGCCATCCTCTAAATGAAGGTGTGAGAGGAGAGAGATTGTTGTTGATGAATTTGTTACAACATCTATGTGACTACCTTTGTCCTACTACAAAGCTCTCTCTCAATACATGAATGGGACCAGGTTACCGAGGATGGAAATGAAGGGAAATGAAAACAATTATATATCAAAACAACTATATATGGGAACATGAAGCAGAGTCAATACCAAAGCTTGTAGTGAGTTAATTTAGAGAAATGAGAATAGTTATATATAGCAACATGAAGTGGGGTCATTACCAAAACCTTGAGCCAAGCCAATTCATATAAATGTAAACAATTTTATACGGGAACGGAAGCAGAGCGAGAAAGGAGTTTTATGTACCTCTTCCTCCTCCAGGAGCATTTATTCAAAACAATATTTTCAATGTTAGCAAATAGAAGAGAGAGTTTCAATGCTAATTTTCATCTCCTCTAGGAGCATTTGGAATAAGAGAACAATATCCCAGCAAGCATACATGTGTGAGAATGTTGCCTAACTTCTCAGCCAGATGTAAACGAGAGCACTTCTACTCAGGTATGCTTACTCTAGGTATGTCTTTTGTCTCTTGGCACCATATGTTCATTTAATTGTCATCTTGGAGAAGAATGTCGCACTAGGGCAGAGCATTGGAGTTGAGAAGAATGTCGAGCCATGGCAAAGCATTGGAGCTATGAATGCTGAGAAGGCTACAACTAGCGAGGGTCCAGAAGCTATCTAGAGAAGAATGTCGAGCCATGGCATAGTGGTGAGCTCCAGTATTGTAGCAATAATGCTACAACTCCTGGGGCTTCCTGTCTCTCATTTTATCAACCCGGTAGTTCGTACAAACTTGGAAGCGACGGTGCTATATGCACAAGTACTAGCTCTTGTTGCAGCTGTCACTTGGCCAGCTGGCACAAGTCTGCTAGGGCTCAAGCCAACTTCTATAGGCTCTCAGAAGAAGCTTGCTAATTGATGGACGAAAGCTAATCTCAAAGGAAAGCTACTTTACTTGACAAAAATGAACTGAAAGCAAATCAAAGCATGTAAACCTAGGAAACCCTAATTTAACTAGTCTAACCTCTACAATGCAAGAAATGTGAATGAAACTTCTACCAATGCTGTTGTTACCTCTAATAAGTGCAAATGCATGGATCTAAACTACTTGCATCATGAAAGATATGTTTTGTATTTTTCCTTTAAGTGTGTGGAATGATTGTGATCTTGTGCTAACTAGGGTTTGGTTGTGCAGATGGGATGGAGAAGGAAGGAAAGTGTGGGATAGGTTGGGGAGGCTAGGAGAGGTCCCTAGGGATCCTTAGCATCCATCCACAGAGGTTCCTCGCATTCAGATGCTCAGCAACCGAGAGAGTGGCCTCCTACAGGATGGCTGTGGAGGATCCTACAGGATACTCTGTTTTCTACAGGATGTCTACAAATGGCTACAGGATGACCTACCGTGAGTGTTTGGAGTGATGGAGGAGTAATGGAATGGTAGGGGGAGATGTGTAAGGTAGGAATGAGGCTGGTGATGGCTGTAGAAGTGGAGGAATAGGATAGGGAGTGAATGTAGGGAGTAGGTTGGAAGATAGAGGGCTAGGTCAATGAAAGGGCTAGAGAATGGAAGTACGTGAGGAGTGAAAGACTTTGGGAGATAACAGAGCGGAGCAGGGGTTGAAGATGTGTGTGCATGCGGGATCAAGATGGAGAATGAAGTAATGGAACGAGAGAGAGAGAGCAGTGTAAGTGAAACAAATGCTTATGACTGTCACCAAACCGAAAATGCATCAACCTAACTATCTGTGCTTATAAATTCAATGAACAACAATTTAAACGCGAAGGAGAATGTGGATGAAGCTGTGGTAAAGGAGTGTGGTGCAGGTGTGAATCATGTGGAAGCATCTAACATAACGTGACTGTGTTTGCAGCAATCATGGAATAAAGAAATGCGTATTTTTGGTGGCTAGTCATGGACTGCACTCCAATCCCAGATGAGACGGCAGTGAGCCTTAACAACCTTTTTGTTGGAGCTCCAATGGACTATATCTATCCTTTGCTACACTAAACAACTGTAAACAAACTCACCATAAGCAAATCCTATCTAACTCATGAAAAAGACCAACTTAACAACCTGTAATTCGAATTGCATGTGCAAATGAAAAGCTCAAAGTGCTGAAATGAAATGGAAACAACACTACAGCAGAGGGGATCTATGGCTCTCAGGTTGGGCCCTAACCTGAGAGCTATAGTCTCCTTAAGAAACTCAGAACTAGATCACAAACTGCCTTCTTTATTCATAATCTAATGTCATGCCAAATTGGCTTACAGAAAGGAACGAAAACTGAACTGTGCTCCAAAATTACAATAGCAATACGAGAGTTTCAACAACCTATCCAAGGCTAAGGCCTCTATACTTATACAAAAAAGATGATCCAACAAATATCCTTGATTTTAAGAGCTCGGCTGTCCAACTTCGAGTTTAACTGCTGATCCTGTAGGACAGTCATAACTACTGTTCCTATAGAACAGTTATAACTGCTGTTCCTGTAGGACAGCTGGCTGCTTCTTAAGCTTGGAGGGGAGATGGATTGGAGCTCGGAGTTCTTGGTGGGAATCACGAGGAATGTCCCAAGACTGTGGACATCCTCTCCTAAAAACCAGCAGTGCCACCTCATTGTCTCTTTATCTCCTTTTTCGTTGTCTCTTGCTCCCTTTTAATGCCAAAACCTGGAATCATAATGCATTAGTCACGTAGATAGAGTGCCTACCCTTCTTCCTACAAACAACATGAATAAACTAAGAAATGCATGCATAAGCAATAAAAAAATGAATGGTTTGAGCAAGTAGAATAGGCCAAAATGAGCCCAAATTGTACCAAAATTGGGGCTCATCATCACCCCCCAGCTGAACCATTTGCTCATCCTTGAGCAATTTTTCCCCGGCTCCTTGTCCTTGGCCGAGAGCTGGGGCCCAGAACCTGCTCCTTCTTCTCTATTTTTGGGGCCTCTGTTTTCTCTGCCTCAGGTGGAGACGAGGGTGGTGCTTCTTCCCCCTTTTTCATTTCCTTGAGCCAGGCTTCAGAAGGCGACTGGCCTATTTTCCGCGTCCAGGAAGTGACTTTTGGGCTTCCCTTCTCAGGGGTGGCCTGTGTTTTAGAGGGAGTTCTTGTATTGGGTGAAGTAGGGATGTCTCCTGAAGTGGGTTGGCTGCTGGGTGGAGGCTGCGACTTGTCTGTTTTCATTCCCTGACTCCTCCTTGCTTCGGAAGGTAGAGGGATCTCCCTCTCTCTTTTTTCTTTGGGTTTTGCCGGTGTGTTGAGGGCAGCCAGTGCCGCTGCCGCCTTCTTTTCGAGGATGCTAGACTTCTCTTTCTTGTGCTTTTCTCTCTCAGAGCTCCTTGTAGAGGGTCCCTCCTCCTTTGGTTTCGGGTTTCCTTAGCTCTTGGGCTTCCCGTAGGAGCCTTTTCTTTTAGCACGTCTGGGCTTCCTGCAGGAGCTTTTCCTTTTTCTTGAATTTTTGGGCTTCCTGTAGAAGCCTTTGTCTTTGTTTCCAGACTTCCTGTAGAAGTCTGTTCCTTAGTGATTTTCGGGCTTCCTGTAGAAGACCCTACTTTGTCCACTTTCGGCCCTCCTGTAGAAGACCCTTTCTTTACGCTCTGTGGGTCTTTTGTAGAAGATCCCTTCTCTGTTTTTGAGCCTCCTGTAGAAGCCTTCGTCTGCTTTCCTGTAGGCGTTGTTCTTGGGCTTCCTGTAGAAGCCTGCGTTTGTTTCCCTGTAGATGCAACTGTCACCACCTTTTCTTGCTTGGCTGCATGGATTTTGCTTTTGGCTTTGACTGCAGGAGCTGACGAGGTGCTTGGGCTGACAGGGACCACCTCCGCTTTGTCCATTCTGCTCTTCATCCTCTGTTCTCTTGCTGTCAAAACAGGTGTGTCACCCTCCTCTTCGTCTTCCTTTTCTTCTTGCTTCCTCTTTTGTTCCTTCCTCTGCACCGTGGCAGGGGTCTTCGGACCTGGTTTCCTCTTTTCTTTGGCCACTGCCTCTTTGTCTTCACTACTGGAGGAGCCACTATCTTCGACCAGCATTTTGATGTCCCCATCTCGTGTTAGATTTCTAAATGACTCCCAGGAGAGGGGAACTTTATAGGAGTGCAGTGCATCCTCTACAAGCAACTTGATCAGTCCATGGTGTGCCACCTGATCTGGGACGCCACCCTTCAGCTTCGTAGCACATTCCATTAAAGATTGCAATAGGAAATAAGGAATGCTTAATTTCTTTTCTACAGGAAGCTCACTTCGGTGCCTTAATTCGTTCAGCAATCGGAAATGGTACCCGTAGACGATGCTATAGCGCCCCTCACATGTAATATATTTCATAACCTGTAAGATGACCTCGTTCCAAGGTGGTGTCAAACTGTTCCTTCGTACTCCATTCTTATCCTCGGAGAATTCTTCCTCAGGTGGAAAGAATTCCTTCTTTGCTTGCTGGCTCTGTTTTCGTTCTTCTTTATCCCACGGGAGACCCATAGGAAGCTCAGTGATTCTACTGATGGACTGCGGGGTTATCTTGAGGCTTAGGCCTCTGAAATTGACTGTGGCCAGCACCTTGGATTTTGGCCTCAGGGCCTGCAAGAATTCCTCGGCCACTTCCTCATCGTACCCCTGCAACTTATCACAAAAAGACATCCACTGTGCTTGTGTAAAGAGCTCTACCACTGCCTGATTTCTCCTCAATGTGGTTGAATCAGTGGGCTCTCGCCTGATAAACCCACCAGGCATGATGAACACAGTGGTTTTGACCAAAGGCGGTAGATACAAAGGAAATTCGGTCTTATAGACAGAGCATGCAATGAATTCACAGACCACAGTCTAATTATACTGCTATCCTGTAGAAGCGATAGTATAGGCACGGCAATCCAATATTTCTTTTTATGACCAGACTGTGAATAATGACCTTGCCACCTTTGAAAACCAATTGCGGAAGGAGTTTCAGGGTTACCTCTTTTCCGCCACCTTTTTTACGTGAAGACTTCACCTTCCTGTAGAGACTGCTTTCCTGTAGATACTGCTTCCTGTAGGACTGCGTTCCTGTAGAAACTGTTCCTGTAGGAGCAGTGCGCAGACTTCGGGGGGAGCTATAGTTGGACAGCGGTCGAGAGGTGCCTTACCAGCGTTCAGGTAGCCGAGAGCTTGGCGTATCAACATGCAGAGGTAATCAGAGGAGCTACTCGAGTTTTGAAGTGAGGTTGATGGATATACACGCTTAATCGAGCCGATTAGATTTTGAATCGGCGCAGCTCGTGGTGCGGGGGGTGAGCTGTCCCCGCCGGACCGTTGGGTGACGTCACCCATCATCCGCCTGCACATTCGCTTGCTGCCGCATTCATTCCCACAGATCTGCCGCCGCCCTTTTCGGTTAAACTCGTTTCACGGTTGACGGGACTAATCTTCACGTGCGTGCTACGTGTGTCTTTTGTCGTGGCTGCCACCTCATCATCTGACTATCCCTTCACTAGCTGATGTGGCCATTCAACTGGCCTTACGGCCGCTCAACCATTCACCTTTATGCCATGCAAAACAAATCAAAGTAATATCCATGCAATTTGATGGAGAGAAGGATTAGAACACTTACCTGCGCGCGGCTGCACATGATTTCCAGTTTGTGGACGATGGATTTACCTGCTGCACGCGGCTTACACAGACCCGGAGGCACATGGCTACCGATTGTTGACGCTGGAGTGGATGGTTTTGCGTTCATGCGCCCGTGTTTTATCTCGGATGGCGGTGTTGTGGACGGTATTCACTCGAGCAGGTTGAACTGTTACAGGATCCCCGCGAGGGGTCTTGTCACAGTCCTTTCTCCTTGGGTGCATGCTGCATGCTAGCGGTTATGGCTTCTCGATCTCGATCCCAGCGCTTCTGATGCATAACGTGGATGTGGTATGGCTCTCGGTGCTTGGTTTTTCTTTGACAGATGTTTTTTCACGAGAACTCATTGCTTTGTTGTGCTGCTGCAGAGATCTTGGTTGCATGGCGACGAGGATGGTGGAGCAAGATAGTAGCAATGTTCGGGGGTGCCATCAGTGGCATGCATGCATTCAATCCACTCCTCAGTCTCTAGATCTTCATTTGAAACACATTTCGGCCGTCGCAACCTTCTACAGGAAGTTTCCTGTAGAACACAGAGCTTCCTGTAGAAATTTTGCACTTTCCTATAGAAGATCCGCGTCTTCCTGTAGGAAGACTGTCTGTTCCTGTAGAAAACTGTATCTTCCTGTAGAAGATCCAAATCATGATAAAAATTGCACATACCTTGAAAAACATTGTTATTCTTGGAGGAGGTGTTGATGACATCCTTTGATAGCATGATGAAGGCCCCTGGCTTGGAGTGGAGAGGCTTCTTCTCCTCCATAGAACATCTGCATGCAAAACTTTTATTGTGCTTATTGTTTTTTCTTTTTTTTTTCTCTCTTTTTTTTTTTTTTTTTTGAAAAGATAGCAGGGGCGCCCCAAAGAGGTTTTCACCCTTGCTACCTGCCCTGAGCGCCTCAAAGAGGTTTTCACTCAAGGATCTTTTTTAAACTTTTTTTTTTTTTTGAAAGACAATAGGAGCGCCTCAATGAGGTTTTCACCCCTACTGCCTGCCTTGGGCGCCTCAAAGAGGTTTTCACCCAAGGATCTTTATTTTTTCTCTTTTTTCTTTTTTTTCTTTTTTTTTCTCTTCAGGGTATGCCCACAGTGGAGGCAGAACCCTTCTCTATGACCAAAACAGATTTCTCCATAGTGCTGATAAACTCTTGTCTTGAGAGAGGTCTTCTGTAGATCTTCAATCGGTGCCCATTGACAAGCATGGGAATGGCTTCCTCATCAATGGTTCGAATGAGGACAGATCCATTGTCATGGCACTGCTCCACTACATATGGTCCTAGCCATCTGGTTCTCAACTTCCCCTTGAAATCTTTGAATCTGGAGTCATACAACAAAGCCCAATCTCCCGGCTGGAATTGCTTGTCATGGAGATGTTGGTCATGCCACACCTTTCTCTGAAGTTGAACCACTTCTGAGTGAAGGAGGGCCTGCATGCAGTGCTCATCCAGTCCATTCAGCTGCAATAACCTTTCTTGCTGTGCATGGCTGAGATCTAGGTCCAGCTGAGCTGCCATCCTCAAAGTGTTATACTCAAACTCAATGGACAGCAAAGCTTTCTTCCCATAGACCAGCTCATAAGGTGTGAAGCCGGTGGTGGTCTTCCAAGTGGTGTTGTAAGCCCATGTGGCCTCAACCAGGCGATCTGCCCAGTCCTTTCTGCTGCTGCTCACCACTTTGGTCAAGATCCCTTCTAATGCTCTATTGGTGACTTCCACCTGCCCATTTGCTTGAGGGTGATAGGGGGTGGAAGTCCTGTGCTTGATCTTGTGATGAGCTAGAAGATCTTCAATCAAGTTGGATGTGAACTGGCTCCCCTGATCGGTCACCAGCTCTCTTGGGTAGCCAAACTTGTAGAAGATGTTCTCTCTTAAGAACTCGACCACCTTCTCTTCTGTTGCTGCTTTGATTGCTTTAGTCTCTGCCCACTTTGTCAAGTAGTCAGTACACACAATGATGTAGGATCTCTGCCTCGAAGAGGGATTGATTGGACCCACAAAGTCCATGCCCCACTTCTCAAATGGCTCAAGAGTCACTTGAGGTTGGAGAGGCATCTCATCCCTTTGGGTCGGTTTCCCCATTCTTTGGCATTGGTCACACTGGCTAACATATCTTCTGACATCTTGATGAAGTGTGGGCCAATAGTAGCCTGCCTGCAGGATCTTGAAGGCAGTTCTCTTTGATGCAAAATGTCCTCCACAAGGCCCATCATGACAGGTGAGGAGGATTTCAAAGACTTCCTCTTCCCTTACACAATGCCTTAAGATCTGATTGGGGCCAAGCTTGAACAGATTGCCCCCAATCCATGTAAATGAGGCACTCTTTCTGATGATTTTGCTCTTCTCTTTTGAAGAGAGGTGCGGAGGGAACTGAGCCGAAACAAGGTAGTTTGCTATATCAGCAAACCATGGAGAGAGTACTGAGATAGCAAACAGATGCTCATCAGGCATCTGGTCATCCACCGTCCCATCTTCTTCTGCAGACAAATCCAATCTAGACAAGAAGTCAACAACAACATTTTCTCTCCCTGGTTTACCAACAATGGTTAGATAAAACTGCTGCAATAAAAGTAACCATCTAATAATACGAGCATTTACATCTGGTTTATTCATCAAATATCTAATAGCAGCATGGTCAGTATGTACAAAAGTCTGGTAACCAGTAATATAATGTCGGAACTTGTTCAGTGCATGGACTACAGCTAAGAACTCTTTCTCGGTTATAGTGTAATTCAGCTCTGCTTTGGACAAGTTTTTGCTGACAAAGTAAATGGCATATGGAAGTTTTTCCTCAACTTGTCCTAAAGCTGCACCTATAGCTTTGTTCGAGGCATCAGTGTGGATGTGGAAAGGTAGGGCCCAGTTTGGACCTCTCAAGATTGGTGCTGACACCAACTTGTCCTTTAACTCATTCAAACTCCTCTGACAATCGTCAGTCCACTTAAACTCCACATCTTTTGCCAACAGACCAAACAATGGTGAGGCTAACTTGCTGAAGTCCTTAATGAATCTCCGGTAGTATCCTGCTAATCCCAAGAAACTCCGGACATCCCTTACTTTTTGAGGAGGTGGAACCCTCTTGATGAGAGCAATTTTGTTAGGATCCACCTGCAATCCTTGGGAAGAAATGGTATGGCCTAGCATGGTCCCTTCAGTCATTAGGAATTCACATTTTTCAGGGCTGAGGGACAAGTTCATCTCGGTGCATTTGGTTAGGACTTTTCCCAAGTTGGACAATGCTTCCTGGAAGTTGGCCCCATAGGGAGTAAAGTCATCCATGTATATTTCCACTGCATCATGGACCAACTCCGAGAAGATGCTCAAGACAACTCTCTGAAAAGTAGCAGGAGCATTGCATAGCCCAAAGGGAAGGACTCGGTAGTCAAAGGTACCCCAAGGACAAGTGAAGGTGGTTTTATCTTGGTCTTCCGGGCTGATTTGGATTTGATTGTACCCGCTAAACCCATCCAGGAAAGAGAAGAACTTCTTTCCTGCCAGTCCATCCAACACTTGGTCTATGAAAGGTAGAGGGAAATGGTCTTTCTTGGTAGCTTTGTTCAGCTCACGGTAATCTACACAGATCCTCCACTTCCCATTCTTCTTGGGAACCAACACTAGAGGGGACACCCATTCACTATCTGAGATGGGGTAGATGAATCCGGCATCCAACAGTTTTTGCAATTCTTCCTTGACAATGTCTTTAAGGGCTGGATTCATTCTCCTCTGAGGTTGCCTAACCGGTTTACAGTCCTCTTTGATGTATATATGATGAGTACAGACCGAGGGATGGACTCCTTTCATCTCCTTATAGCTCCAAGCAAAAGCATCTAGGTGGCTGGCTAACAGGTTGCACAGCTCCTTTTCTTGAGAAGGAGATAGGGAGGAGCTGATTTTCAATGCTCTCTCAGGGCCGAACTCCACATTCTTAACTCTGGGAGTGACAGGGTTGGTTGTACAAAGATCCACTAAGGTGCTAGCTTGGGCATCCTCCACCAATTTTTCTAAAGGTAGGGCACTGGTAGGTGGGTTTTGGATCAAGTTCTCGATCAAATCATCCTCGGTTGGGGGATTTCTTCTATTGGTTTCTATGGTACACAGAGGTGCTGAATACACCTCGTCTTCTTCTCCTTCTTCCAACCAGAGTGGTAAGTCATGCTCCAAAGAGGGTTGGGCAGGAGGGTATAGGACAAGTTGCTTGGACATAGGACCCTTTTTGATGGTCATATTTCCGGCACGACAACTGATATAGGCATCTGCAGTGGCTAACCAAGGCCTTCCCAAAATGAGGGGATATCCAGTAAGCTTTGCCTTTGGTTGCAGAACCAAGAAGTCTGCAGGATACTCCCAAGAGTCAATAGAGACCAAGACATCCTCCACAATCCCTTCGGGAGTCACATTGGAGCGATCTGCTAATTGCAGTACTGTCGAGGTCTTCCTCAAGGAACCTTGAAGATTGAGCTTGAGCATGGTATCCCTGGTCATTACATTAATGGCAGCCCCCAGATCAATCAGGGTGTGGGGTATGATGGTGCCATTGATGTGGACATCTACTACAGGACTTCCAGGATCTAAGTACTTTGGGCAGATGACTTGTCCTAGCATAAGGTCAGACAGTTGTCCTATGACATTGATAGTTGAAGCATCTTTCTTCCGTCTGCCTGGATGTTTGAAACACTTCTCCTTAACCAGCTTGTTATAGATTGGCACATCCTTGATGGCCTAGAGAAGGGGTATCTTCACACACAACTGCTTGAGCTCTCCTAGAAGCTCATCTTCTTCTGGGTTGGGTTGTGTGGTGGCTGTAAGTCTCTCAGGAAAGGGTGGAATAGGCTTTGGTTCACTCTCCTGATGGTTTTCCTCATCCTCTGGGGGAGGAGGTTGGCGATCTGGAAGAGTCTTTCCAGATCTAAGATTGATCTCCTGGATCTCCACAACATAGGTAGGGCATGAGGTCTCCCCAGTATATACCTGCTGAGCCTGTCTATTGTTGGGGTTCGGGTTCGGTTGGGCAGGCATCTGAGGTTGCCTTGGAGGAGCAGGAGGTAATGGTTGTGGCTGAACTGGAGGTGGAGGCAGAATGGCGGGAGGAGTGTTGTACTGGGGCCTCCACCCCGACTGAGGAGCACTCCATTGAGGCTGCGACTGGGTATGTGAGTGATATGGATGAGAAGTAGGTTGAGTAGGATACTGAGGTGGATAAGACCATGGAGGAGGCATGGACCAAGAAGGATGAGCAGGGGGACCCCAGGAAGGCATAGGAGTCGATTGGTTGGGGTTGTAATAGGCTTGTGGTGCCCCTTGCATTCCCTGCTGATAAGGTCTAGATCCTTGAGGCCTCCTTTGGTTGATGAAGTAGAGAGGTTCAGTGGGGGCTTCGGTTCCTTGGTACATGGCTTTAAACCCAGGTAAGGTTGGACATTGATTTTTTGGCTGGTCCTCCTCACAAACGAAACACACTTCAACCGAATGCAATGGACATTCGTTCTTAGGGTGTCTTCTGGTGCACCTAGGACAGAAGACAGCCAAGGCTTTCTCAGCTTCTTCTTTCTTCTGCTGGATCCTGAATGTGTCCAGCTGCATGGCAATGGTCTGTCTCACCTCACTCTTAAGATCTTCTAATTGGTTTGTAAACTCATGTTTGGAGAAAGGGACACCAGTGGAGAGGAGATTTCCTCTACCTCGTTTCCTAGCTGCCCTAGAATGATTTCTAAACACAGTTTTGATGTCCTCATAAGGCAATTGGTAAATGTCCCCCCCAGCTAACATGTGAAGGGTGTCTAAGAGATCTTCAGGGACTCCTCGGAGTAGAACCAACTTGAGGGATTCAGGGTCAAGTGTGCACCTGGCCCGTTTATAGCTAAGTTGGAACCTCTCCTCATAATCCTCTAAAGACTCATCATTCCCCATGGTCATTCGAAAGATCTCTCCTTTCGTTTCCTTGGACCTACAATAATCCCGGTACTTGGTGTTGAAGGCTTGCTGCATCTGAGCCCATGTGGTGATACTATTCCCAGGCAAACCCATGAACCAGCGTAATGCTGCATCCTTGAGAGTGGAAGGGAAAAGTTTTAGCTTTTGTTCATCTTCAGTATAGTCATAGGTTCTACAGAGGACAGCAAACTCAAATAGGAAGGTATCAGGATCCTCAGTGGTCAGTCCATGGAAGTGAGGCAAAGCAGAGGGGCTAATGTTTTTCATTTTCATCTCTCCATTGGTCTCTCGGATGGGGAAAGCTCCTTCTATTCTCTCATCTTCTCTCCTATTATCAGCCATGGCTTCAGATGGAGTGGTCTCTAACTCTTCTTCTTCTATAGGGTCTTGGTATATCTCAGGATGTTCACCTATAGGTTCCTCTGGGTCATTGTCACCAAAGAAGAGAGAAGGGTGACTCAGTGATGTGGTGGGGGTGTTTGGTAGGAATTTGCCTGATCTATCTCGGTTCCTACGAGGCATGAAATGGAAAGGACTTTTCTCTTTTTTTTTTGATTGCTTTTTCCTTTTCTTTGGTACCTACAAAACTGAAACAAAGTGATCTACAACTAACTATATTGCTCAAATGAAATTGCAGAATTGGAAAGCTAATCTAGGAAAGCAAGAAAAATTACTCTAGGAAAGCAAGAAATATTAATCTAGGAAAGCAGGAAATGCTAATCTATGAAAGCAGGAGATGCTAATCTATGAAAGCAGGAAATGCTAATCTAGGAAAGCAGGAAATGCTAATCTAGGAAAGCAGGAAATGCTAAGCTACTTTTGCAGAATGGAAATGAAATAAACTATTGAGCAGAAGTAAGAGTACGAAAGTAGAAGAAAAGCAACAATTACTAATACTCTGACGCTTCCCCGGCAACGGCGCCAAAAAGATGGTGAGCTCCAGTATTGTAGCAATAATGCTACAACTCCTGGGGCTTCCTGTCTCTCATTTTATCAACCCGGTAGTTCGTACAAACTTGGAAGCGACGGTGCTATATGCACAAGTACTAGCTCTTGTCGCAGCTGTCACTTGGCCAGCTGGCACAAGTCCGCTAGGGCTCAAGCCAACTTCTATAGGCTCTCAGAAGAAGCTTGCTAATTGATGGACGAAAGCTAATCTCAAAGGAAAGCTACTTTACTTGACAAAAATGAACTGAAAGCAAATCAAAGCATGTAAACCTAGGAAACCCTAATTTAACTAGTCTAACCTCTACAATGCAAGAAATGTGAATGAAACTTCTACCAATGCTGCTGTTACCTCTAATAAGTGCAAATGCATGGATCTAAACTACTTGCATCATGAAAGATATGTTTTTGTATTTTTCCTTTAAGTGTGTGGAATGATTGTGATCTTGTGCTAACTAGGGTTTGGTTGTGCAGATGGGATGGAGAAGGAAGGAAAGCGTGGGATAGGTTGGGGAGGCTAGGAGAGGTCCCTAGGGATCCTTAGCATCCATCCACAGAGGTTCCTCGCATTCAGATGCTCAGCAACCGAGAGAGTGGCCTCCTACAGGATGGCTGTGGAGGATCCTACAGGATACTCTGTTTTCTACAGGATGTCTACAAATGGCTACAGGATGACCTACCGTGAGTGTTTGGAGTGATGGAGGAGTAATGGAATGGTAGGGGGAGATGTGTAAGGTAGGAATGAGGCTGGTGATGGCTGTAGAAGTGGAGGAATAGGATAGGGAGTGAATGTAGGGAGTAGGTTGGAAGATAGAGGGCTAGGTCAATGAAAGGGCTAGAGAATGGAAGTACGTGAGGAGTGAAAGACTTTGGGAGATAACAGAGCGGAGCAGGGGTTGAAGATGTGTGTGCATGCGGGATCAAGATGGAGAATGAAGTAATGGAACAAGAGAGAGAGCAGTGTAAGTGAAACAAATGCTTATGACTGTCACTAAACCGAAAATGCATCAACCTAACTATCTGTGCTTATAAATTCAATGAACAACAATTTAAACGCGAAGGAGAATGTGCATGAAGCTGTGGTAAAGGAGTGTGGTGCAGGTGTGAATCATGTGGAAGCATCTAACATAACGTGACTGTGTTTGCAGCAATCATGGAATAAAGAAATGCGTATTTTTGGTGGCTAGTCATGGACTGCACTCCAATCCCAGATGAGACGGCAGTGAGCCTTAACAACCTTTTTGTTGGAGCTCCAATGGACTATATCTATCCTCTGCTACACTAAACAACTGTAAACAAACTCACCATAAGCAAATCCTATCTAACTCATGAAAAAGACCAACTTAACAACCTGTAATTCGAATTGCATGTGCAAATGAAAAGCTCAAAGTGCTGAAATGAAATGGAAACAACACTACAGCAGAGGGGATCTATGGCTCTCAGGTTGGGCCCTAACCTGAGAGCTATAGTCTCCTTAAGAAACTCAGAACTAGATCACAAACTGCCTTCTTTATTCATAATATGATGTCATGCCAAATTGGCTTACAAAAAGGAACGAAAACTGAACTGTGCTCCAAAATTACAATAGCAATACGAGAGTTTCAACAACCTATCCAAGGCTAAGGCCTATATACTTATACAAAAACGATGATCCAACAAATATCCTTGATTTTAGGAGCTCGGCTGTCCAACTTCGAGTTTAACTGCTGATCCTGTAGGACAGTCATAACTACTGTTCCTGTAGAACAGTTATAACTGCTGTTCCTATAGGACAGCTGGCTGCTTCTTAAGCTCGGAGGGGAGATGGATTGGAGCTCGGAGTTCTTGGTGGGAATCACAAGGAATGTCCCAAGACCGTGGACATCCTCTCCTAAAAACCAGCAGTGCCACCTCATTGTCTCTTTATCTCCTTTTTCGTTGTCTCTTGCTCCCTTTTAATGCCAAAACCTGGAATCATAATGCATTAGTCACGTAGATAGAGTGCCTACCCTTCTTCCTACAAACAACATGAATAAACTAAGAAATGCATGCATAAGCAATAAAAAAATGAATGGTTTGAGCAAGTAGAATAGGCCAAAATGAGCCCAAATTGTACCAAAATTGGGGCTCATCACATAGCATGGGAGCTATGAAGTCTAAGAAGGTTGCAACCAGCCAGGGCAGAGGGTTAAGAACACATCTTCATAGATGTGGCAGAGGGTGTTAATGAGTTGGAGAGCGATGGTGGAAGGTGTAAACAATGGTGGCAGGTGTAAGCAGGCGATAACAACTATAATTTCAGGAGTAATTGAGAAATCAATACAAATATACAAAACATTTTTTCAAACTGTTTGTATAACATTAAATGTCATGAATTAATGTTAAACTTTGAAATAACGTTAGTTTTAACTTTGTGAATTTGATTCAGGTTTAACTTGTTTATCCTAAATTTAATAGATTGCTGGCCTAAAAACCTTAGGATATTGTCCCTCCCTCTACAATAAGTGCTATAATGTGATACCCAATCAAAACACTCACAAATTGTTTTAAAATATTATTAAAGTTGTTTAGAACTTTGGTTAAATTGCACTGAGAAGAATAGTACAACTAAGATTAATATAGGAGCGTTCGCTATATACCTGCATGGCAGGTATAATAATAGTGAATTGTTGTTGGTGGTCGACAATGTCATTGCATATGGAACGACGTCTGTGCGGAATTAAAAGCAGTGACGAAACCAACAGAAGATTGAAGCCATAGAGTTGAATGAGATTCTTCGTGCTTCGTACTGTGCCACGCCAGTCTAAAGATTTATTTATTCGGTGCTCATTCGTACGGACAGTAGACAATATCGATGTTTATGCTCCACTCACAGTTGTAAGTCAAAACAATAATTATTATTACTTCTAAATATTCTCATCACAAGCGAAATGCGTCACTTACATTTTTGTCCATCAGAATAATGGAGTTGTAGGGAAAGTTTAAAAAGTTGTATTAAAGACAACTCTCAAAAGAATTATTATTATTATTATAAATATTATCATTACAAATTATTTTTTTTTTTTAATTATTTAAAAAATAATAATTATTTTTAAATTTTTTCATTATAAATAAATGTGTTTTTGTTTAAAAATATATTTGGTTTAAAATGAATATTTTGTAAAGACAATTCACTCAAAGTGAAAGTTGACTTTTCAAAATAATTTTTATTAATTTTTTTTTTAAATGAAATTTGAATCAAAGATATAATTGTAACTAGACCTACACAAACCAAGTGACACACATAATAATTTAATGTTATCTATTTTAAATCGATTGTTATATAATACTTATACACATACATATATAATAATTTAATATTTTATATTGTTTTTTATATAATATTAATAAATTTCATTTATAAAGAACTATACGCTATTTCATAAAAGGTATTCTAATTGATTTAGGCCAGATTTAGTTTTCGTGATAAAAGTTGAAAGTGGAAATTTATTAGGAAAGATAAAATATTATTAAAAATTATATTTATATTTTATAAAATTATAAAATTTAATTAAAAATTATTAAAATAAAATATAATAATTTAAATTCATCTAATTTTGGATCTATCATGTGTCGAGATGAAATCTTTCCTCGTGTAAGTTTTTTTGGAGTATAGAATATTATTAATTAATTAATAATTTATTATAATTAATAAGTTAAATTATTTATAATATTATTATTAAATTAATATTTATATTAATTAATTATAATATTGTTTTTTCAGTTAATATTTTTTCATTTATGAGGCAAAATAGGTTGGCTAGTAGGAAATTCTCAAAAATGTTAATTCTAAGCCTTGACAATTTTCTATCCAAAAACTAAGAGGGACCCAGTACCAGAAAATTAGTAAGATTAAGACACAACAAATTACCACTATGATGGAGAACCAAGGGAGAGGTGGCTAAAAATCACAATGCATATATTTTTCCATATGACTCAAGTGACCACCCATGTGATCCAGGGTTTCCTGTAGATGCCATTAGTTGTGTTGGAGACGAGTTAGGTTGTCTTGCACGTGCCATTGGTTTCGCTAGAGATCATTCATGAAGGCAATGAGGTCATTTTTCATCATATCTAGCCTTTAACAGTTGCTCCTTGAACACCTAATATTGCCCATGCATGGTAAGCATTTCTTTGAACACTTCAAAATATGAGTCATAATGTCTGGTGTGACATGCAAACCCCTCTGACCCATGGTGTTCTTCATGTCGATTAGGAGAATCAAGATCCTGGGTAGGGATGGGTCTTGATGGAATTGTCAAGTCTGCAGTGTTGAAGAATTTAACTAGATTCGATCTTCATAATTGTACTTGAGTCATAATGAAATCTATTTATCAAAAGAAAGAAAAAGAAATTACTATTATTATTATTATGACTTATTAAAGCATGGTTTTCATGCTTCGGTCATCATTTTATAGGTCAAAGTCCCCATTGAGAGCTTATAGGTTTCATATTGAATCATTAGTCATTATCCATTTTATGAGACCCTTCTTGGGCTTTTGTATCATGTAAAAAGAATTATTATTGAGTCAAATAAGTCATTTAGGCCTCCTCCACCAAGTCAGCCTCAAGAAGATCAAGTCGGCCTCAAACAAGGTAATTCCACCTCACCAGAAGCCTATATATTGGAGCAACTCGACTTCATTTGGAACACTCTCTCATCAAGTTCAATTTGCAGTAAAAAGTGCAATAAACTAGTTGTAGTAAAAGGTGTGAAGTTGCTAGAGAAGAAGGAAAGAAGATGGAAGAAGGAAATTGATTTTTTGGGTTACCTTTATCTCACACATGCAAAGTTATTGAGCTAAAGTTAGGACCAAAATTCTCTCTCTATTGCAAGATTGAAGTTCTGAAGTTGGGGTCGAAAATTATGTTGTAGTTGTAGTAAATTAGATCAAAGTTTATGGATGTTGTTGGGTTGAAGTTGTTGCATCAGGGTTGGAGATGTGAAGTTGTTACGTTAAGGTCGAGGTTGTGAAGTCGTTGCATCAAGGTTGAAGATGTGAAGTTGTTGCATCAATATTGAAGTTGTGAAGTTGCATCAAAGTCGAAGTTCTGGATTGAAGTTACAATTTGAAAGGCTGACACTTACAAGAAGGAAGGGCTGACTTGGTGGAGGAGGAAGGTATGTTGGTCCAGTGTCTTAGTTGTATCACTGTCATATGAATCTACTGAATGAAAAGTTCTTGATTGGTTTTTCTCCTAGATAGGGGATTTTCCCTGGTTGTCTGCGTACATATGGTGTCCATGATATTCATGTTTTTTATTTGATAATTGCTTGATGAAACAAAGATAAAAGAAGATCATAATAAAGATAATAAGAACATAATAATATCACAAGTAATTATCATCATAAAAAACTATTTTTTCCTTTCTGGTTTTCCAACGTGGTATCAAAGGTAAGGTAAATATGAAGGAAAAAGGCAGCCTAAAGGTTTATTAAAAGAAGAATATGGAAATCTCAAGAAGTTGAATAAGGGTCATCAAAGGGGATAATATAAGGAGAGAAGCCTACTATATTCAATAACCATATCTAACTCAATAAAGGATAAAAAAATTAGAAGGAGCACCCAATTACAGGGCATGGGAAAAGAGGATAGATTTCATCCTCGAGAAGAATAAAGTCTTGGATCTAGTCAAGGGAAAAGTAAAGAAGCCTACATATGAATCAAGTGAAGCAGTGAAAGCAAAGTTTAGAGAAACAAAGATTCTGGCCATGAGCCTAATAGTGGATGGAATAAAGGATAGCCTCATCCCATGTATATGCAACATGTATTCCACTCAAGAGATTTGGAAGGATACTCCTAGATTCAAGAATGCATGTAGTCAATAAGAAGTCAGAATATCTTTAGTAAGCGACAAGGAGACTAAAGAAGAGAAAATATCAAATGCTTATTCCACTCATCACAAGAATAAAGGAACCTTTAAGAAGTCCAAAGGGCCAAGGAAAAAGATAGACCTATCCAAGAATGAATGCTACAATTGCCACAACATGGGTCACTATAAAAGTAATTGTCCTGAGAATCCAAGAGGAGGAAGGGATCAAGCAAACATTGCCAACGAAGGTTCACCAAAGAAGAAAAATATGGAAGGATCAAAAGTCAAAAGCCTGTTTGTTAGAGAATCTATCCGTTTCATATCCTTATACTTTAGGTTTTTAATTGTTTTCATTTATTCTTTGATTTCTAGTATTTATAGGTTTAACATGCTTTGGAAAAACATTTTTGAATTGTTTTGATAAAGTTATAAGTATCCCTCGAGATTGGATTGAGAGGGAGCCCTCACCATTTTTCCAAATATAAGTATCTTACTCCTTGTATTATATTTTGACTATTTCCCTCTCTTATCTACATGTGTTTGTATTAGATGCTAATAACATTTCTTTTATATTTTTCCTTGTTTAAGAAAGCCTGTTGATCTGCTCAAGGGTTGTGGAGGAGACCTCACAAAGAAAAAGTCCTATTATAAGAGAAGTTCTTCAAGAATTGGTGTGCTACAAGGTTTGTTAAGAAAACAAATCAAAGGTATGTCTTAGACCATAAGCTTCATGATAAAGATATATTCATTCATTTTGATAATTTGTTCTACATTACTAACATCGATATTTCTAGGACCTTTGAATCATAAAGATTCTTATTTGGGTGATTAATTAATAGATTTAATCGACCCTCTTTACACATTTAATAATTTGTGTGGAACCCTAAAAAAGGTTCTTTGTAAAACCCTAACCTAAGGTTATGTCGATGCTAATGTGAAATCCCTAGTCTACTTAGGGTTATTGATGAAATCTAGAAAATACTATTCTTTTGATGTTTGGTGTTTTGATTGTAATGTCATGTTTGGGGTTTTGGTATTGTTATGGAAACCCTAGTCAATTAGGGTTGGATGGTAATATATTTTAAAATCCTAGACTTTTAAAGGTTTTGGTAAACTAGGGTTTACGACCAAAACCCTTATATAACTAGAGTAAGCTCTTCAGAATGAAACCCTAGGTGAATGTTTTTTTATTTGATTGAAACCCTAACCTGATCAAGTTTGCTATATATCTAACTTTTATTGATATTTGTGTCTTAGGTTTGCCTAATAAATATTATTATGGTATGCTTATGCATGATTATGAAATCCTAGGTATGTATATGTGCTAACCTACGCGTTGATGTTCATAGTTCTAGGGTTTGTAACTAAGCCCTAGTAGAAATTTGATATTATAGGACATGGTGATAGTCTTTCCATTATGATGATAAAATCTAGGGTTTACAACAAACCCTAGTAGAAGTTGATCATATTGTTGAAACCTTAGATTGTGCTATGAGTGTCTCAAAGATGGAATCTAGGGTTTGCATTAAATCCTAGTAGAAGTATAACATATGAATTCTAAAGTTGTTGGATGCATTGTAGAACTATACTTGTTTGAATTTATTCTAAGGTTTGCAATATATTATAGTAGAATATGTCATATCTCTAAAATAAATCTTGAGGCCCTAGATATAATGAGACTGATATTTTGATTAAGTTATGGATGTGATCTAAGGTTTGTAACAAAACCCAAGCAAGAAGTTGAAGTATAGAAGTATGTGTCTCTTGTTTATTATAAACCTAACTAAGTTTAGGTATTTGATGTCTAAAGTCTTCATTATTCTATGATTCTGACATAGTTAACTTCATACTTCTATATATGTATTTGGTTGTACTTGTTTTCTAATTTGTGCAGATAAATAATCTTCAATGTGTTGAAGATATTAGTAAGAAAAGTTGACTTGATTGGCAAGCATGATGAAGGAAGTTATATGAATGATGATGATCAAAATTACTCTAATAAGAAGGATGGAAGCCATAAAATATTCTCTGGTGTCATAGAAAGTAATTGATCTAAAAAAGGGTATATCTCCCAAGTTGAGAGGGGGGGCATATTATAGTCATGATGGATACCTTGAAGAAGAAATTGGAGAATGTATATTCAGGTGTTGCGGAAGGAAGGATAGCAAGATCCAGTTGTAGAATATTTTGATGCATGTGAAGTAGGAAAGGAAGTTGTATGATTGAGGAAACTTTTGTCAAGCTTTGTTTCTAAGGCCTCTAAGTTCTACTGTGATAAACTGTGAAGCAGCATCAAGATGTTTGAAGACCCGAAGGTTTGTGTTTACTTATGTGTATTTGAAAGGTTGTTACTGATTAGGGTTGTCTTTGTACATGTAAATTTCTTGGACTTTTGGAAGCATGTTTTACATGCTTGATGTTACCGATATGTTTGATTGGGAGAGATTTGTTACTGATTTGAATAATCAGGAGTGTTGAGGCTTTGTGTGTAATACACATTGCCTGGGAGGACATCTGGTTGGTCTGTGTGTTAATGTCTAGTTCCCGAAGTAGGGAGGGTGGAATTGGTCATAGAGCTCTGACCTTGCATTACGCACCTAGTTCCCTGGGTTGATGGTTAGCAAGTAAGCCTAATGGTACCTAGAGTGACTGAAATCTTTAGTCCATCTTAGTCCTACCTGGATAGATTTCCCTAGTCAAAAATCTAGTTTGTGGCACCGTGAGTGCCTAAACTCTTAATAGTTCATTTTGAGATCTTCCATGTACCTCTATAGATATATGTAATTATGAATACCTCCCTATTTAAGAGGTAGTGTTGAAGAATATAAATAGGTTAGGTCTTCATAAATGTACTTGAGTCATAATGAAATGTATTTATCAAAAGAAAGAAAAATAAATTATTATTATTATTATTATTATGACTTATTAAGGCATGTGTTTCATGCTTGGGTCATTATTTATAGTTCAAAGTACCCATTGAGGACTTCTAGGTTTTATATTGAGTCATTAGATCCATTGTCCATGTTATGAGACCATTCTTAGGCTTTTTTATCATGTAAAAAGAATTATTATTGACTCAGATATTTCATTAGGCCTCCTCCACCAAGTCGGCCTCAAGAAGATCAAGTCATCCTCAGACAGGGTAATTCCACCTCACCAGAAGCCTATATATTGGAGCAACTCAACTTCATTTGGAACACTCTCTCATCAAGTTCGATTTTACACTGAAAAGTGCAGTAAATTTGATGCAGTTAAAGATGTGAAGATAATGGAGAAGAAGGAAAGAAGATGGAAGAAGGAAATCAAATTTGTGGGTTACCTTTATCTCACACATGTGAAGTTATTAACCTAAAGTTGGGACTAAAATTCTCTCTCTATTACACGATCGAAATTATGAAGCTCGGGCTCGAGAATTCTGTTGTAGTTGTAGTAAAATGGATCAAAGTTTCGAGATGTTGCTGGGTTGAATTTGTTGCATCAGGGCTGAAGATGTGAATTTGTTGCATCAAGGTTGAAGTTGTGAATTTTTTGCATCAAGGTCGAATATGTGAAGTTTCTACATCAAGGTCGAAGTTTTGAAGCTGCATCAAAGTTGAAGTTTTAGATTGAAGCTGCACTTTGAGGGGATGACACTTACAGGAAGGAAGGGTTGACTTGGTGGAGGAGGAAGGTCATTTGGTCTAGGGCCTTGGTTGTATCACGGTCATATGAATGTACTGAAATGAAGAGTTCTTGACTGGGTTTTCCCCTAGATAAGGGTTTTTCCCTGGCTGTCTACCTACATTTGGTGTCCCCGATCTTCATGTTATGTATTTGATAATTGCTTAATGAAAAAAAGATAAAATAAGATCATAATAAAGTTAATAAGAACATAATAATATCACAAGTAATTATCATCATAAGAAAATATTTATGCCTTTCTAGTTTTCCAACATGCAAGAGGGCGACTAAATTGACCCCTATCCCCACAACCTTGACAGGCGTGGCCATGTTAGCATGCCATTGTGTGACTAGCTATAAATCCAAAACAAATAGGACTATAAAGAGAACCCGAGATTATCCATTGAGTTGAGAAACTTGTACCTGCAATAGAGCAGGAACCATAGACCTCAGGATATTCTCAATTCTAAATGCATGCAACCCACACAAGAAACTTAAGAAAGCGGGGTTCTGATTGAATGTATTTCAAACTAGTAAGCACAAACCCAATCACGTCATAGTCAAGATCTTGAATATACCACTACCAGCCTTGACCCCTATCCACAAACCATAGACAAATACTAACCACAAAATATGAATTACTTGACGAGTCTCTCAAATGTGCTTCGACAAAGACACTTAGAACCTAGGAAAGTAACAAGTTTTGCAGACCTCCAAACTTCCACAACGACTTGCATTGAATGAGCGACCCTCTCCTTCTCAGATTTACCAAGCGGCATTATGAGAGATGTCCCAGGTAGGATAGGCTAAATACCTAGAATTGTACCCACAAATTTGTTCTCACCACATAAGACTGACAATTCACCAGGCTAAAGAAAGCATACCGCAATGGTAACCACCAAATGGACTCCAACTGAACAAAAAATCTATAGAACACCCAAATAGAACCAGAGATCCAAGTAGAGCAAGGAATCTAACTTTCCTCCAAGACCTCTTAACTACGAGGGTAGGAGCACCATTACAAGCCTACAATTAGTGGAGGGAGCATGGCTTCATCTCTTTGCAACTCCCCAAAATGCATAAACCTTCTAATCTCGGGTCCCAGGTTCACTTGCATGCCCAATTTTCCCTCGATAGTGCATGCAAAACGGGAAGTAGAAGAGGAAAATACCATTTACGTTAAACCTTAATAGTTTTACAAGGCCTGCATAAGGCTAGCCCTTTCGCTCCTTTGAACACCAACCCACCATCGACAACCAGCAACCACAATGGAGGACCTCTAACCACCTCCCAAGATTAGCATGTTTGATACAACTTGGTCATGTTCATTCTACATGGGGGTAGCATGCAACATTGCCCTTTGCCCCTCCCCCCATTAATGGCTACAGGATCTAGTGGGGTGACTAGCACTCCCCTAATCCACTATTCATTTGATTTTCCACCCCATCGGCGTATAATAAATTAATTATTATAAATAAATTAAAATTTAATAATAACTAATTTTCTTAATTAATGTTATTAATTTTATTAATACGTATTAATTTATTACTTTATTAACTAGTTTTTTAATTAATATTTTTTTTTTATCTAAAAGAATCAACAACTAGGCTAGTCGCATACTCACATGATGCAAAGTTGATTCTGAACGTTACCACTATAACCTTTAGGTGTTGATGTATGCCCCTTCCACAAGCACAGGTGAATCGAGGGATTTGAACCTCAAACCTTCCTGCATATAATGCTTCATTTTCACGACTATTTCCAATTCAGCTGCCCCGAGGGACTTTAATTAATGTTATTAGCAGTAATAACGTTAATAATCATTTAACATTAATTATTTTAAATTATAATGATAATGTTATATGATTAATATTAACATGATTGAGGGATTATATTCTAGCCTAACATCTCTCTCGATATTAAATAGTAGTAATGAAAAATAATTATAACCTTGTTTTTAAAAAATTAAAATCATGTAAATTTCAAATGGTTAATTATTGAAAATTAAATAAAGAAATTAAATTTTATTTTCATAATCTAAAATTACTAAATCTTTATTTCAAATGATAAATAATTCATTTTGTTCTAATTAGCATTTTTTTATATCAACTAAATATATTTTTTATTTTAAAAAAATATATATATAAACAAAACAAAATTACATATCACCCTCATATTAAGTTATTAAGTTATTGAAGATGTCTCTCAACACAATAATCAATAATAATTTAAAACTTTAAAAGTAAAAATATTTGATAAATATTATTTTTATAAAAATACCTCAGATTATACATTTTCTATAATTTTCATTTTTAAGAATCATTTTCATTTTCTCAGTTTTTTTTAAGTGAAATCGTTGGTAAAATTAAAAAACAAAATCTCAATTTTAAATTTTGAATTTGTTTTTAACTATGATAAAATTGTAAACCACTCCTATGCATGATTGTAATGGCTTCATTATTTTAAATTATTTAAAACAAATTATGTTAAGGAAAAAATAATGGCATTTAAAACAAATTAGGTTAAGAAAAAATAATGAAGCCATTACAATCCTGCATAGTATTTATATATATATAATTTTCATTACAATCCTGCATAGTATTTATATATATATAATTTTCATGTTTTTAGGTTAACGATGTTATTATAGATTTTTTATATAGTTTTTATAAAAATAAATTTATAACTTAAATAATAATTTATTTATTTATTTTATGAATTTTATAATAATCTAAAGTATTAAAAAAATAATAATTTATTTATTTATTTTATGAATTTTATAATAATCTAAAGTATTAAAAAGTCAATATTGTAATAAATATTTTGATATTGAAATTTAATATAAGTATACACATGTCATTTTAAGAAAAATAATTCTTTATCCTTCGCCTTTTATTATGTTACGAAAGAATTTTTCATTTTTATAATAAAAGGCTAAGGATAAAGAATTATTTTTCTTAAAATGACATGTGTATGCTTATATTAAATCTCAATATCAAAGTATTTATTACAATATTGATCTTTTTAATACTTTAAATTATTATAAAGTTTATAAAATAAGTAAATTATTATTTAAATTATAAATTTATTTTTATAAAAACTATATAAAAAATTTATAATAATAAATCTAATAACATGGCTAACCTAAAACATGAAAAAAATACTATGCATGATTGTAATGATTTCATTATTTTTTTCGTAATATAATTTGTTTTAAATAATATATATATATATATATATATGAAAAAGATGAGTTAGTTTTAATAGGTATCCCCCACTTCTACCAAATTCCTCTTTAAACCCCAATATCTTATATTCCCTCATCAACCTTCATTTAAAAAAAAAACATCTAAAATATATTGACTCTATTTTTTCAAAAATTTAAAACCTCATTTTATGAATGTATGTGATTAAATAATGGTCAACACGATGAAGCCCATATATAACATAACTTGTTCTTCAAAGCAACAAGAGCTAAAATAAAGTTAAAGATAAAAAATTACTCTAAAGGCTAACCATCTTTTTGTGAAAAAGCTCCTTTGACTAAAATTTGATGGTGAATCTCATCCTAATAAAAGGAATGCAATGAGCTAACCTCATGTGAAAAATACTCTTGCACCTAACTTTCCACAAAATAAATAATGTATAGATCACTCAAATAATGCCAAATCCCTACACAAAAAAAAAGGTTAAACTTGAAAAAAAATAAAAAAAAATAAATAAAAATTAATTAATTAATAAAAATCACCCCATAAAGAAAACCAACCATTAATCCTACCGAGAGGCACCCGTGAGTAGTGATCCTTAAGAAACCTTCGAAATAACTTGACAAACTAAAAATCCTAAAGGATGTGCTTGATTGTATAAAATATTACAAATAAGAAAGAGGCTATCAAAGAGTCTACTCTTGGTCAACATGACCTTGGACAAAACCCATAATAAATCACCAATCATGAAAATCTCTTTACTTGTAGGAAAGTTGAAACAAGGAAACGTTATGTAGGCAACAAATCGATCTACCCCTTGAATCCATGAATAGCTAGTGAGCACTCATGACTAGGTATAATGGATATTTTTGATGTTTCATGGAATACAAATTATGAGAATCATACTACTACAATGGATGACCAAGGTACCAACTCCAATCACTCTAGAGAAACCTAGGTATCCTAGTGTTCATTTTAAATAATTTGGTCTTTAGGCTAAGAATTCATAATTCCATCATCAAGAGACAATCAAGGTCTTGAGGTCAGACTCCTCATGAAAAGCACACTACTCATTCCAATAATAATAAGTCAAATCCCACAAATCTCCCTAAAAGAAGATATATTTCCCGCTTAACCTACATAACTAGAAGTGAGGTGACTCCGCCATAATAGAGTCTTAAACCCTCCAAATCCAAACAAGTTGGCAAGCTAAATCACAACCTGTGATTTTTCCCTTCCATCTGTAATGAGCCAAAACCTACAACCATTTTCCAAGCTACACAAATGGTCTAAAAAATGAGAGAGAATGACACCTAAAAAAGGTGAGACAATGACATGATATTACAAAGTTTGAAAGCCCCACAAATTCTACCTAAATGCTAGATTGGAATCACCTAATGCAAAATAAAAATATTCCAAGGACTACCTCACCCACATGGCCACACGAATGCTATCATATGTGGCAACATCAATCAAGCCTTAGTCATCCTTGAGCATTCTACAAAAACCACATGGAATAAATGGAAAACCCTACACCCCACAATCCTTGGACCATGAATCAACTTTGAAAATATACTCAAGTCATTAGCAATGTGTTATGATAGAAAACCAACAAGAGATAATATTCTTGAAAAGTTTGAAGAATAAAACCAACAATAGTCAGCTTGACTACAAATGGAAGGTCTATTAGGGGAAATTTGAGGTCTGAAATGGGCCTCCTAAGGAAATTATAAAATAATATCGGAAATAATAAAATAAGATTAGATTGCATCATCAAATTTTAGAGGAAAAAAAAAAACTATTTTTTCAATTCATATTTTGAACTTATCTCCCTTGTTGGATGCAAAATTTGGTTCTTCATCCAAGAAGTACCCATGTGGCATACTTTCAATGGACCCTACCACATGAAAAAGGATAAATACATGAAAAACATTATTGCAATCATGTTTTTCATGTATTTCTTATTTTTTGTATAGCAGGGTCCATCGAAAGTATGTGACATGGGTACTCCTTGGATGAGGAATTAAATTTTGCATCCAACGAGTACTCCCTCTCGAAATTTGAGTAAAACCTTAGGGAGATAAGTTGAAAATACAAGTTGAAAAAGTAGTTTTATTATTTTATTATTTTTTAATATTTTTTTTACTCCAAAAATGGTGAATCATCCCCATGGTTGACATCATCATCTTGAATCTTATCGGTTCTTATAAAGTTATTTTGGTTGTACATTTTTCTTAGGAGGCCCATTTTAGACCTCAAAATTCCCCTAATGATTGTAAATTCCCCTAATGCTTGTGGTGCCATAAGTGAAGCTTTATAATGTATCTAGTGATCCATATTGGACCATTATATTGTTGCTTTTAGGGTGGAAAAAATGGATAAATTAGCTTACATGAGTAGTTTTAGCGGCAAGACCCAGTTTGGAGAATTATGGTAAAAAATCCTTTTACGTTCAGGCTAAGTCCTTAAGTGACGTTTATTGGGGATAAAAATTTTATGCTTAATTTCACAACCCGTGATGTTCTTTTATACATAGATACATTTCTAATGATTCAATAGATATTCCAATCAAAGCTTGGATGCAAAAGTTATGCCTCCTAGAAGTTAACCTATTGTGATTGACCACCATAATTCAAGAGGATGCCATATAAACCCTCATTACTCATGGAAAAGGATATAATCACGTGGAGACTATGAATAATACTCTAGAATGGTTAGAGTTATAACTCATGTTGAGGGTTGAATGGGTCAAAATTAAGTCCTATTTAGCTATCGAATTGTGTTATAACTGGGTTATTATGAAGAAAGGGGATTTGAATATATTAGAGTGCATTTTGTTTCATAATAGAGAAAAGTAACCGAGAGTGGATAGAAAGAAAGCATAATAGGGGTGAGTTGTGTTCTATAGTATCCCGTGGCACACAAGTCTCAAACAACTCCATACACACAAGTCTCAAACAACTCCATAGAGAGTGTATCTTTCTTTGTATTTGCTTCATTTCCATTCAGATAAAAGAGAGCAGATCAAACTCACATTTTAATTGGGTTTTCTCTTGAAAGGGTTTCCTAGATCATATTTGGGTGTTCATTGTGATTGGTGTATATTTGTAATTCATTGTTATCTATATTTCACATTTTATCTATTGCATGCAAAGTAGGAAGATAGTAATAAATAAACCCATGAATCTAAGGAAAAAATAACCCTCATAGTATATATTTTAGATTTCATTCTATTTTTATTAGATTTGTTATGACAAACTATCCAATGGAATATCCATGATAGTTATAGATCACCTAGGGAGGATACTATGGGGTACATAAGTAGGTATCCAAGGGGATAATGAATGTCATATGGATATAATCATGGAATACACCTACTTGTTAGTTGATGGATAACAACTAGGTTCATTATGTAGTTAAAGGAAATAATAAAGTAATAAGGAGTAGTTGACATAGAGAGTACTCATGTCAGGTATAAATACACATGATTATATTTATTTTGAGATATAATGGATGCATTGTCTTATGCCAAGCGTAGTTTGTAGAGTGATTATTTCCATTATTATCTAATCATGTTACCCTATCTATTGTCGCTGAGACAAACACGCTCCAAAATTTTTCCTACGCTTGAATTTTGGAGCCTACCATGGAACTTGTGATCGGTCATTTCATTGTCACTTCTTGGTCGATCAATGTTTTGTTAAGTCTTTGAGCTCCCTTCTTGAATTGTAAGTGTCGAGTGTGCAACAAGTTCATGAGCACATTTTTTTACGCAAGCTTGTACAAGCATAGCACAATCCATCAATATTGTGCCTGTGTGATGATCAACCCATGTCGATAGTCAATGCATGCTTTCATTGACAGTCTCTCACTTTTGGTTGTGATTGTAATTTTGTTTCGGTGAGTTTTCCAAATTGTCACTTTGTGTGTCTTCACTTTCGTGAGTGTTGTTTTCATGTTTTCAATTGTCACATTTGCTTGTTTTCATCTTAATTAGTGTCATTTTCATGTTATCTTGGCTCTAGAATGTGTTGTTTTCACCATTGTTCGCATATTGCAAGTGTCATTCACACTTTTCTCTTTATATAGCAAATGTCGTATTTTGGCATGGGAAGTGTCGCTTATCATGTAAAGTGGAGTTTTTGCTTGTTTCAAGGGGTAAATTTGGTGTTTATGAGTCCTACTAGTCATGTAGACATGTTTTACACTCATTCCCAAAGTTTCATGCATTGTCACACAAGTGTCGTCACTTTCGTTGTAAAGTGTATATTTTGTGTCGCACTTGGAGAGGTATGTTGCATTGTTGTCGCATTGAGGGCATCATGTTGTTCTTATTTTTTTGAGTGATCAATGTTGTGTCATTGACTATTCTGAGTGTGTGATCATGATCTAGTTTTTCTCTGCTCACTTGAGCCTCACTGATCCCACACTTAGCCTTATCTAGAAAATTTTGTTCCCAGGCAACTTGACTTCACTCAGCTTTCCTGAACTATGCATTGTGCAATCTCAACCCTCAAGCCCTGACCTTGCCTCTTGGAAATGTGCACTGTACAATATCAGTGCTCAGTCCTAGTCCTTGAGCTCCAAAACTGTGCAATCCTTGCCTCCATCCAGCCTTCTTTGCGCACTGTGCAGTCTCAAGCATCAAGCCTCATACTTAAGCTCTTAAACTCGTAATTGTGTAATCACTTGGCCTCTCTCCCTCCAAAACTACACATTGGGTAACTTCAAGCCTCGAGCCTCAAGCTTAAGGCCTTGAACCCCTCAACTGTGAAATCTCCCAACCTGTTCTCCTGTCTGAACTACGCATTGGGAAACTTCAAGCCTCAAGCTTGACCTTTTAAATTCCTCAATTGTGTAGTCACTCAACCCATGCCTTCAGAACTGCACATTATGCGATCTCAAGATTTAAGCCTCTAGCTTGAGCCCTTGAGTCCCTCAACTACACAGTCCCTCTACCCAAGCCTCCATAATTGTGCTCTGCGCAATCTCAAGGCTCAAGCTTCCAGCCTGAGCTCTTGAGTCCCTCAACTGTGCAATTATTTGACCCTGGACATCATGAACTGTGCATTGCGTAGTATCAATCCTTAGACCGAAACCTTGGCCTCTGGAACTACGAATTCTTGAGTCATGCACTCAACCAATCATTAGTTCCAGTCCTGACAAGTGATTGCATGAAGCATCTTAGATTAGGGATTTATCGGATTGAGGTCGTCTTATCATGAGTGGATTGCAGTCGCAGGTATTCTATTATGTCATGACAAGATGACGATGAAGGAGATGGAGAAGGAGACCATGCTAGAAGACACTTAAGGAGCTGAGGAGATAATATGATCATCATGTGAGAAGATGAAGAAACGTTGGATTACAACAAAGGAGCTGTGTGGCTGCATGTCAAGTTGCTCGAAAAAACCAAAGATCGGGACCAAATGAAGACTTCATTTTATTCATAACCCTTTGGAGGGAAAATATTAAGAACATAGCATATCTCTCATGAAGACAAAGTGTTGGATACATCTCTTATTGGAGAAAAAGCAACAAGAGGAACAACTTGGCATTACCACTTGATCATGAAGTCCATATTGTCATAGTCAAGTTGTGACCTATGCAAGTGTAACCACAATGTCATGTGTGTCCTTGTGTCTTTCCACATCACTTGTGGATGTAATGATGTAAATATCACAAGCACGAGACAAAATTTAATGTAAAGTGGAAGTCCAAGAGTCATCCATGTAATACGAAAAGTCATGTAGGAAGTTGAAAGGTCATTGATAAGTCAAACAGTCATGAGGGTAGTCTAAGAGTCAAAAGGGAGGTTAATGGTCACCCCATTTGTTATATATGCACCGTCATTTCTCATGTAAAGTACATTTCACCTTGGCTTCTCCCATAAGGAGTCAGAGAGACAAAGTTAGTACTTTTGGGGAGAAAGTTGTGGCAACAATGCTCCACTATTGGAGCTAGTGATGTTCGTTGTATTCATGTATCTTGGGACTTTTGCTTAATATTTGAAGCCTGACGGCTAACGCATTTTCATGCATGGATTGTGAATATTTGTAAGACTATTTAGTAAATGTTTATGATTCATGTTTTATTTCACCTGTACTAAAGCCGTTGAACTATTATGGTTATTTTAGTGCTTATCTTATTGAAATTGTGTTGTAATGGTTGTAACAATTGTCACATCTATGTTGATTATTCTTCTTGATGTTAGGTGATTCTCTTTTGCTTGTTTGCGCATCTAATAGTGTGGTACTATTACCTATGATCCGAACTTAAACAAGAACACACCAACTTACAGATATAATCATAAACATAGAGATGCAGCATAAAAACACTTCATTTCATTAATAGAAAAATATTGAACTATGCTTACAAATAGAATGGAAATAAGATAGCCTGGGTGATGGTAGCTTATCTCTGAGAAGCGATGTGGCGAATACATGCCTTTGAACTATGTTACAATGAGGCTTAGGGGCCTATTTATTATTGGAAAACATGATAAAACCATAAACAACCAAAACCCTGACCCCAGGAGATGTAAAACCAAGAGTTTGTGGGCCCTGTTGGAGTTAGTTGGGCAGCCAACTTCCTGAGGTCGTAACTTGGTCGTATTATCTCAGTTTGGTGCGTATGATGCCTTGTTGGAAAGGTCTCTTTGAGTACTACATGTTTCATCGCATGCCCTTTCCTATTTCTATGGGCCTGCCACGGGCCCCAAAAAGAATGTCATTTAGGGGGTCAAAACTACTCCGGAAGTTGAGGACTCGAAAAACTGCTAAAAATAGTAAATTCTAAAATGAACAAGGAAACAGATGAAATTGACTGGGGGGTCTAGGTGGAATAGGCAGGTGGCCACCAATATCCACCTGGATCATTCCTCCCCCTTTAGGAAGCAATGGTCCCCAGTGCAAAGCCTCCATGAGGTGAGGAAATTTATGTTGAACCTGGTCCCTAGTGAACCACTTGCCCTAGTGAAGGAGTTGGCCTGCTTTGACAACTCGATATAGTTGTATCCTATATTGGTGAGTGTTATTGATCTATGTTTCCATGATCTAATCAGTTGTGGTTTGTTCCATGCAGTCTGGGTTAAGCTCTGTTGGTTTGAGTTGTTCTGCAATGTCATATGTGTCCAACAATGGTGGAAAGTATGGCCGAAGGCGATCTACATTGAACATTAGCTGCAGACCAAGGAATGGTGGGATGATGAGCTCGAAGGCATTGTCATTGATGGCCTTAGTGATGGTGTATGGCCCATATTGGAGTGCGCGAAGCTTGTGGTGGGGTCCAGCAAGGTGCTCCTTCTGCAATTTTAGCCAAACTTTGTCACCCACCTGGAACATGTGCAACACTTGATGTGGATCATCGCGCTGCTTGTACTTAGCATTGGATTTTTCCAATATATCATGGACCTGCTGGCGGATGTGTTGAATGTGCTCAATGAAGTTGTTATCCCTTTCAACTTCGGATTGAACGTGAGTCGAATCTACCTGAGTGGCTACAAATGGTATGGCCACATCAATGGGGCATAATGGCTGAAATCCCAGCCCTACATAAAAGGGGTTGTGGCCTGTTGAGCTGTGGAGAGCTCTATTGTAGTTGTGTTGGACATAGGGGATATCTTCATCCCATGTTTGTGGATGCTTCATGTTTTACATGCGCAGAATGTGTACAATCATCCTGTTGACAACCTCTGTTTGGCCATCAGTTTGGGGATGGAAAGTCGTGGACTTAGTAAGTTTTGTATCTAGCATCGACCAGAGACTTGACCAAAATGAACTCAAGAATATTTTGTCCCGATTTGAGACAATGGACTGTGAGATCAAAAAGTGTAACCATACTCGCTCAAAGAGGAGCTTATTAGTCGCCTTTGCTGTGATACTCTTCTTGCAGGCCACCATGATGGCCATCTTAGAGAATCTTTCAATGACCATGAAAATGCAATCATTGCCATGCTTAGTAGAAGGAAAGCCCAACATGTAATCCATGGAGACAGTTTCCCAATGTCGGCTAGGAGTAGGTAGAGGAGTATACAAGCCTTGCTTCTTGATGATTAGTTTGGAAATGGCACAGGTGGTGTAGGATCTAATGTACTTCCCAACATCCTGACGAAGTTTCGGCCCATAAAAATACTTCTACAATACCACCATTGTTTTCTCTACTCTGAAATGTTTAGCGACCTGACTGTAGTGTGCCTCCCAAATCATCTTTGCATGCTCGCTTGAAGGAACACAGATGTTTCCCAGGTGGCATAATAGTGCATCCTGAAGGTGAAAATTTGGAACTTGCTTCCCTCCCAGGAGTGTTTGGTATATGCTTCTGAATTCTAGATCGCTCTTGTAAAGATGCGGCCACCCCGATGTATCGTGCCCATAGGAGTCGAGCACAGCTTTCAGCGCCATGACTGGTGGTTGGCTGAGGAAATCAATAAAATTATTAGTGCTGCCCTTCTTGTACTTAATGTTCAAATGGAATTGTTGCAAATATGTGGACCATTTCTGATGGCGATTATTCTGCAACTTCCCTTGTGTCTGTATGAACTGTAGAGGTTAGGGGTCTGTTTTGTTTCCTTCCTCAAAATGTAATGCTTCCATTGACGGCAGGCCTGCACAATGGAATACATTTCTTTGTCGTAAGTGGGGTACTTTTGGACTGTGTCTGAAAGTGTCTCAATGTGGTAAGTCATTAGATGCCCATGCTAAGTAAGAATTGCACCAATATCATAGTCAGAGGCATCTATCTCAATCTCAAATGGTTGTTGCAGGTCTAGTAATGTGAGCATTGGTGCAAAATAGAGGCGATTCTTCAAATTGGAGAACGCTTGTTGTTGGATTTCCGACCAAAAAAACTTTGCTTTCACTCTGCCCTTGGTGACTTGACTTAAAGGCAAAGTGATATGAGATAACCCCAACACGAACCTACGGTAGAAATTCGCAAGACCTAAAAAGCTGCGGAGATTTGTTAGAGTGATTAGAGCTGGCCAATCCCGAATGACTTGTATCTTGGATTGGTCCACATGTACACCCTGCTCATCAATGATGTACCCCAGATATTGAACCTAGGCCAGGCCAAAGGTGCATTCCTCCAAGTTAGCTCACATATTGTGTTGACTCAGAGTTTGAAGGACCTGTCAAATATGGTGGAGGTTCTCTTCCCAACTCTAGCTAAAGATCAAGATGTCATCTAAATACAGCACCACGAATTCATTGGTGAAGGGTCACAAGATGTCATCCATCAGTCTCATGAAGGTTACAGGGGTGTTCGTCAATCCGAATGGCATGACCAACCATTCGAAAAGGCCCTCCTTGGATTTGAAGGTAGTCTTCCACACATCGAAGGGTTTGATATGCACCTGGTGATAAACTGACTTCAAGTCAATCTTTTTGAAATATTTTGCCCCCTTGAGCTGGTCCAGAAGGTCATCGATCCACTAGATTGCATACCTATTCCAGACAATGATCTTGTTTAGCACCCGATAGTCAATATAGAGCCTCTAGGTCCCATCCTTCTTCTATACCAATACAATCGAGCTTCCACAAGGTGATGAGCTTGGCCTGATGTTCCCTTTCTATAATTTTTCCTGAATCTGCCTATTGATCTCATCGTTCTCCAGAACAAAGCGTCGATAGATCAGTCCATTGGGCATCGGCGTGCCCGGGGTCAGATCGATGGAGTGTTTGACTTGCCAATGCAGAGGTACCCCTTAGGGTGAGATGATAATATCCATGTACTCCTCCATGACCTCTTCCATCTATTGCTAGTGTGTAGAGGAGCTCTGCCTAGAATCCATGGCCATAACCTTCTTCTTGCCCTGTGGGCAAATCATAAGGAAAACAAATTTCCTAGTCTCGGAAATGATCTTACTACATTTCTTTGCAGTGATCAAAGAGATTGCGGTAGGCGGGTCTACCTCAGGTATCCTGTATAACTTATTAGCCAAAGTAATAATCATAGAGCGAGGTCTAGACTCATATACAACATGTCTCTTCCACAAGTATGGTTTTCCTAACAATACATCACAAAATTCAAGAGGAGAAACGTCACACAGTACCTCATCTGTGAAGGGCTCGATGTTGTAGTGAAGGCGACACTTCGGGCTGACACAAAGATCTCATCCTTGGTGAAGCCACCCGATGGTGTACGACTGTGGATGTGTTATAGTCTTTAGGCCCAACCGCTTCACGGCCTCTCCTGAAATAAGGTTCTTTAGGCTCCTACTGTCGACAATGAATTGTAAAGAAGAACCATTCACCCACATCTATGAGTGGAAGAGGCGTTCCCCCTGCTTTGAATATTTAAGCTCAATCTTCTAGATCTTGGTGATGGCCATGGTGGCATTGGGCTCTGCATCAATGATCTGCTTCCATTTTTCAGTTCCTTATCAGGTTTTGATTCAGAGTCAGAACCTACATCTGATTCAGAAGCCTTCAAATCGGCCGCCAGTGACTGCTTGGCCCGACACTCACTTGTATTGTGAGTGGAGCTCTTATGGAACTCACACAATTTTCTTGTGTCCTTCTTCTTCTTCAGGGTGTTGTTATTTGTTTGCAGATTCGAAGGGTTTTCTTGGGTAGTGCCTCCTTGCCTTGGTCCTTTGTTCTTTGGTTTGGGGGTGCCTTTTCCTTGATTTGGATTCGCAGATCCAAAGTCTTGCTTCTTCTATTTAAACTTTTTCTCAATCCTGACAGTGTACCAATACGGCGTGTCAAGCGAGGAAATGTCCAAGAACTCCATCTCATCTTGGATGTACTTATGTAGATAGTTGTGGTACTTGAGAACCAAATGCCGCTCAGTATCCTTGATACCCAGCTTTGTGCGAAGGGTATGGAAAGTATTTGTGAACTCTGGAACATATTGGTCCCTTCCCTATCGTAGCGTGTTCCACTTTATGTATTTCTCTTCATAGCTCCGGATAGGGTAATATTGTTCCTTGATGGTGTCTCAGAAAGAAATCCAAGTGGGTGCGGCTGAAAACACCGAGGGTTCACTCTCATGCTTTTGTTCACAGTAGGTTTCCCACCAATCCTTGATGTGTGGGGCAACTTTAAGGAATGCAAAAGTAATCTTTTCCCGATTAGAAAAGTCTTGAACTGAAAAATATCCTTCCAATATATTTAACCATTTATCTACATGATCTGGATTTAAATAGGAACACAACAAATTACAGAGATAACCATAAACACAGAGATGCAGCGGAAATAATACTTCATTTCATTAATGTAAAATACTGAAATATGCTTACAAACAGAAATGGAAATAAACCAGCTAGGGCGATGGTAGCTTATCTCTGAGAAGAGATGTGGCAGCTACATGCCTCTGAACTGCCTTACAATGAGGCTCAAGGGCATTTTTATTATTGAACAATAAGAGCAAACCCTAAACAACCAAAACCCTAACCCGAGGAGATGTAACACCAAGAGTTTATGGGCCCCGTTGGGGTGAGTTGGACAGCCAACTTCCCGGGGTCACAACTTTGTCATATTATCTCCGTTTGACGCGCATGATAACCCGTTGGAAAGATCTCTCCGAGGACTACAATGGAAAATAGGATTTTAAACAAAAATTTGTTGGGGGTAGTTTCCAAAAAAACGTCGTTTAGGGCCTCAAAACCGCTCCGGAAGTTTAGGACCTAAAAAACTACTAAAAATAGTAAACTTTGCTACAATTAAGGAAACTGAAAAACTGAAAGAAGCAATGGTGGGGTTCCAAGTGGAATTGGCGGGTGGCCACCAATATCCACCTTCATCATTCCTCCCCCCTTAGGAAGCAATGGTCCCCATTGCTTTGAGTTCTTCCATGAGATGAGGAAACTTTTGTTGAACTTGGTCCCTGGTGAGTCACTTGCCCTAGTGAAGGAGTTAACCTGCTTTGACAACTAGATACAGTTGGATATTTTGCTGGCGAGTGTTCTTGATCTATGTGTCCATGATCTGATTAGTTGCAGCTTGTTCCATGCAATCTGGATTTAACTCTGTGGGTGTGAGTTATTTTGCAATGTCGGATGTGTCTAGTAATGGTGGAAAGTATGGCCGAAGGCAGTCCACATTGAACACTGGGTGCAAGCCAAGGATTGGGGGAATGCTGAGCTCAAATTAATTGTCTCCCACAACCTTGGTAATGGTGTAAGGACCATATCAAAGTGGTCTGAGTTTCTAATAGGCTTTTGTAAGGCATTCCTTTTGCAAATGTAACCAGACTTTGTCGCCCACCTGAAACTTGTGTGGCACCCGATGTTGATCATGTCGTTGCTTGTACTTGGCATTTGGTTTCTCCATATATTCATGTACCTACTGGTGAATATGTTGGATGTGCTCAATGAAGTTGTTTGCCTTATCTATTTCGAACTGGACATGAGCTGAATCTGCGTGAGTAGCTACAAATGGCATGGCCACATCAATGGGACATAGTGGTTGGAATTCCAAGCCCACCTGAAAAGGGCTATGGCCAATCGAGATGTGTAGAGCCCGGTTGTAGCTGTGTTGAACATATTGGAGGCTCTCGTCCCATGTGCATGGATGCTTTGAGTTGTACATGTGCAGAAATGTGTACGATCATCCTGTTGACAACCTCTATCTGGTCATCAGTTTGAGGACGGAAGGTTGTGGACTTAGTGAGTTTGGTGTCCAGCATCGACCAGATATTGGACCAAAATGTACTAAGGAACCTACTATCCCAATCTTAGATGATAGACTGTGGGATCCCAAAGTGTACCCAAACTCGTTCAAAGAAGAGTTTAGCAGTGGCTTATGCTGTGATATTATTCTTGCAGGCCGCCATAATGGCCATTTGCGAGAACCTGTTGACGACCACAAAAACACACTCGTTTCCATGATTAGTGGAAGGAAGGCCTGACATGTAATCCATGGAGATAGATTCCCAAGGTCGACTAGGGGTAGGCAGCGGGGTAATAGAGGCCTTGCTTCTTGATGGTCGGTTTGGCAATGGCGCAGGCAATGCATGATTTGATGTACTTCCTGACATCCTGTCGAAGATTCAGCCAATAGAAATACTTCTGCAATACGATCACCATTTTCTCAACCCCGAAATGCCCAGCAATTCGACTGTATTGTGCTTCCCAAATCATCTTGGCACGCTCGCTTGAAGGAACACAAAGGTGACCCAGGTAGCATAACAAGGCATCCTGGAGGTGAAAATCTAGAACATGCTGACCCTATAAGAGTGTCTGGTATGTGTGGCCGAATTCTGGGTCGCTTTTGTATAGAAGTGGTCAATCAAAAGTCTCGTGCCCACAAGAGTTGAGCACGGTGGTTAACGCCATGATCGGTGGTCGACTAAGGCAATTTGCAACATTATTGGTGCTTCCCTTCTTACACTTGATATTCAAATGGAACTGTTGCAGGTATGTGGACCACTTCTGATGGTGATCATTCTGCAATTTCCCTTAGGTCTGTATGAACTGCAGGGGTCAGTGGTCTATGTGGATGATGGTTTCCTTCCCCAAAATGTAATGCTTCCATTTTCGGCAGGCCTGCTCAATGGAATACATCTCTTTGTCATAAGTGGGATACTTATGGACTGTGTCTAAAAGTGTCTTATTGTGATATGCCACTGTATGCCTGTGTTGAGTAAGGACTTCCCCAATAGCATAGTCAGAGGCATTTTTCTCGACCTCAAATGGTTGTTGCAAGTCTAGTAATACAAGCACTGGTGCCGAGCAGAGGCGATATTTCAACTCTGTGAATGCCTTTTGTTGAGATTCAGACCAAAATAATTTTTCTTCGCTCCTGCCTTGGTGACTTGACTTAAGGGCCAAGTGATATGAGAAAATCCCAACACGAACCTGTGGTAGAAGTTGGCAAGACCTAGAAAGTTGCGAAGCTCTGTCAGAGTGGTTGGAGATGGCCAATCCTGAATGACTTGGATCTTGGTTGGATCCACATGTACCCCCTGTTCATCAATAATGTATCCCAGATACTAAACCTGGGTCATGCCAAAAGCGCATTTCTCCAAATTGGCACATAACTTGTGTTGCGCAATGTTTGGAGAACCTGTCGGATGTGGTGGAGGTGCTCTTCCCAACTCTAGCTGAAGATCAGGATGTCATCCAAGTATACCACTACAAATGAGTTGGTGAATGGCCACAAGATGTCATCCATTAGCCTCATGAAGGTTGCAGGAGCATTCGTCAATCTAAAAGGCATAACTAAACATTTGAAAAGGCCCTCCTTGGCTTTGAAAGCCGTCTTCCACACCTCGAAGGGTTCGATTGGTACCTGGTGATATCCTGACTTCAAATCGATCTTGCTTAAATATTTTTCCCCCTTCAGTTGGTCCAAGAGGTCATCAATCCATGGGATCGAGTACCTATTATGGACAGTGATCTTGTTCAGCGCCTGGTAGTCAATACAGAGTCTCCAAGTCCCATCCTTCTTCTTTACCCACATGATCGGGCTCCCACAACGCGATGAACTCGGACGTATGTGACCTTTCTACAACAGCTCCTGAATCTGCCTCTTGATTTCATCGTTCTCCAAAACAAAGCACTGATAAATTGGTCCATTGGGCAGCGACGCACCTAGGATCAGGTCGATGGAGTGCTTGACTTGACAGTGCAGAGGAACCCCTGCGGGGGACGTGAAGATGTCCTCGTACTCCTCCATGACCTTGTCCATCTATAATTGTCATGCGAAGGGGCCTTGTCTGAGGTCGTGGCCACCATCTTCTTCTTTCCTTGATGGTGTATCATCAGGAAAACAAATTTCCCTATTTTGGAAATGAGCTTATTGCATTGTTTTGCAGTAACCAAAGGGATAGTGGTAGGCGGTGCTACCTCTGGTATCCTGTACAACTTATTTCCCAAAGTAATAATAATAGCACGGGGCGTTGATTCATACATAGCATGTCGCTTCCACATGTATGTTTTTCCTAATAATACATCGCAAACTTCAAGGGGAGCAATGTCACACAATACCTCATCTGTGAAGGGCTTGATGTTGTATGGAAGGTGACACCGTTGACTCACGCGAAGATACTGTCCTTGGTGAAGCCACCCAATGGTGTACAGTTGTGGATGCGATGTGGTCGGTAAGCCCAGCCGCTTCATGACCTCTGCCGAAATGAGGTTTTTTTGGCTCCCACTGTCAACAATGAATTGTAGCAGGGAGCCCTTTACCCACATCTGGGAGTGGAAAAGGCACTCCTACTCCTCTGGATCTTCAGGTTCCTCCTTCTAGATCTTCATGGTGGCAACGGTGGCGTTGGGATCCGCATCGATAATCTGCTTCTGCTTGTCATTCCCCTTTCGGGTTCTGACTCAGAGTCGGAACATGCATTTGATTCTGAAACCTTTAGCTCAGCCACCAGTGATTACTTGGCCCGACACTAACATGTGTTGTGAGTGGAGCTCTTATAAAACTCACACCACTTTCCCGTGTCCTTTTTTGGCTTCGCGACAATGTTCTTTGCTTGCAACTTTGGAAGGTTGTCTTGGGCCGCACCGCCTTGGCTTTGTCCTTTGTTCTGTGGTTTGGGGGCACCTTTCCCTTGCTTCGGATTTGCAGATCCAAAGTCTCGCTTCTTTTGTTTAAACTTTTGCTTGACCTTGACGGCATATCGGTATGCCATGCCGAGCGAGGAGATGTTCAGGAATTCTATTTCTTCCTGGATGTACTTGTGCAGGCAATCATGGTATTTTAGTACCAAATGCTGCTCTGAATCCTTGATACCCAACTTTGTGCGAAGGGTATGGAAAATATTGGTAAACTCTGGTACGTCTTGGTGCCTTCCCTGGCGCAGCATGGTCCACTTTGTGTATTGATCCTCATAGCTTCCAACAGGGTAGTACTGCTCCTTGATGGCATCCCAGAATGAATTCCAAGTGGGTGCGGCTGAAAATAGTGAGCCTGTACTTTCATCCTTCTGCTTGCAGTAGGTTTCCCAACAGTCCTTGACGTGGGGGCCTTCTTTGAGAAGAGCGAAAATAATCTTTTCCCGACTAGAAAAATCATGAACAGAAAAATAACCCTCTAGCAAATTTAACCATTTATCAATGGCATCTGCGTCTATTTGACCCTTGAATATGGGGATTTCAAAATTAACTTGTACCTTAAACAGTGTGGCATTTCCAGAGTAGCTATTGGAATCCGATGCGTCACCCCTGGGTAGCCGCTGAAGGATTTTGGAAAAGTTGTCCATCGCCGCGTTCCTTTGTCGCTCGATGGCTTCTTCGAGCAAGATTATGATAGGATCTCCTGCCCCCTCATCTTTCTTTTCATCTTCCATGGGAGGCCATCGGGATTTGTGAGGCTGGTCTTGCAAAGGTTCGACCAATTCAAGCCCTAACTGCTTATATCCCAACTCGTTGTGGACATGCAAAGAAAACAAAGAAAAAAAGCAGACCGCTCTAATACCACTGATCCGGATATAAACAGGAACACAACAAATTACAGAGATAACCATAAACACAGAGATGCAGTGGAAATAATACTTCATTTCATTAATGTAAAATACTGAAATATGCTTACAAACAGAAATGGAAATAAACCAGCTAGGGCGATGGTAGCTTATCTCTGAGAAGAGATGTGGCAGCTACATGCCTCTGAAATGACTTAGAATGAGGCTCAAGGACATTTTTATTATTGAACAATAAGAGCAAACCCTAAACAACCAAAACCCTAACCCAACGAGATGTAACACCAAGAGTTTATGGGCCTTGTTGGGGTGAGTTGGACAGCCAACTTCTCGGGGTCGCGGCTTGGTCATATTATCTTTGTTTGATGCGCATGATAACCCGTTGGAAATATCTCTCCGAGGAGTATGACAAAAAAGACGATTTTAAAGAAATTATCATTGGGGGTAGATTTCCAAAAAAACGTCGTTTAGGGCCTCAAAACGGCTCCAGAAGTTTAGGACTAGAAAAACTGCTAAAAATAGTAAACTTTGCTACAATTAAGGAAATTGAAAACTAAAAGAAGCAATGGTGGGGGTCCAAGTGGAATTGGCAGGTGGCCACCAATATCCACCCAGATCATTCCTCCCCCCCTTAGGAAGCAATGGTCCCCATTACGTTGGGTTCCTCCATGAGATGAGGAAACTTCTGTTGAACTTGGTCCCTCATGAGCCACTTGCCCTAGTGAGGGAGTTTGCCTGCTTTGACAACTTGATACAGTTAGATATTCTATATGTCCATGATCCGATCAGTTGCAGCTTGTTCCATGCAATCTGGATTTAACTTTGTGGGTGTGAGCTATTTTGCAATGTCGGATGTGTCTAGTAATGGTGGAAAGTATGGCCGAAGGCCGTCCACATTGAACACTGGGTGGAGGCCAATGAATGGGAGAATGTTGAGCTCAAATGCATTGTCTCTCACATCCTTGGTAATGGTGTAAGGACCATATCGAAGTGGTCTGAGTTTCCGATAGGCTCTGGTAAGGCGTTCCTTTTGCAAATGCAACTAGACTTTGTCGCCCATTCGAAACTTGTGTGGCTCCCGATGCTGATCATGTCGCTGCTTGTACTTGGAATTTGATTTCTCCAGAATGTCATGGACCTGCTGGTGAATATGTTGGATGTACTCAATGAAGTTGTTTGCCTTATCTATTTCGGACTGGGCATGAGTCGAATATGCGTGAGTAGCTGCAAATGGTATGGCCACATCAATGGGACATAGTGGTTGGAATCCCAAGCCCACCTGAAAAGGGTTGTGGCCAGTCAAGCTGTGGAGAGCCCATTTGTCGCTGTGCTGAACATAGGGGAGACTCTCGTCCCACGTGTGTGGATGCTTTAATTTGTGTGCATAATGTGTACGATCATCCTGTTGACATCCTTTGTCTAGTCATCAGTTTGAGGATGGAAGGCTATGGACTTGGTGAGTTTGGTGTCCACCCTCGATCAGAGATTGGACCAAAATGTACTCAGGAACCTACTATCCTGATCTGAGATGATAGACTATGGGATCCCAAAGTGTACCCACACTCATTCAAAACAGAGTTTAGCAGTGGCTTCTGCCGTGATATTCTTATTGCAGGCTGCCATAATGGCCATCTTCAAGAACCTGTCGACGACCACAAAAACACAGTCATTTCCATGCTTAGTGGAAGGAAGGCCTGGCATGTAATCCATGGAGATGGATTCCCAAGGCCCACTAGGGGTAGGAAGCGGGGTATAGAGGCCATGCTTCTTGATGGTTGGTTTGGCAATGGCACAGGCAGTGCATGATCTGATGTACTTCCTGACATCCTGTCGAAGATTTGGCAAATAGAAATACTTTTGCAGTACTACCACCATTTTCTCGACCTTGAAATTCCCAGCAGTTGGACTGTAGTATGCTTCCCAAATTATCTTGTCACGCTTGCTTGAAGGAACACAAAGGTGACCTAGGTGGCATAACAAGGCATCCTGGAGGTGAAAATCTGGAACATGCTGACCCTCCAAGAGTGTCTGGTATGTGTGGCCGAATTCTAGGTCGCTTTTGTAGAGAAGTGGCCAATCAGAAGTCTCGCACCCACAAGAGTTGAAAATGGTGGTTAAAACCATGATCGGTGATCGACTGAGGCAATCTGCAACATTATTGGTGCTGCCCTTCTTATACTTGATATTCAAATGGAACTGTTGCAGGTATGTGGACCACTTCTGATGGCAATCATTCTGCAATTTCCCTTGGGTCTGTATGAACTGTAAGGGTCAGTGGTCTGTGTTGATGACCATTTCCTTCCCCAAAATGTAATGCTTCCATTGTCAGTGGGCTTGTAAGTTTCTCACTTTGATATGCCACTGGATGCCCATGTTGAGTAAGGACTTCCCCAAAAGCATAGTCAGAGGCATCTGTCTCGACCTCAAATGGTTGTTGCAAGTCTGGTAATGCGAGCACTGGTTCCGAACAAAGGTGATCTTTCAACTATATGAATGCCTTCTGTTGAGATTCAGACCAAAAGAATTTTTCTTTCGCTCCTCCCTTAGTGACTTGACTCAAGGGCCAAGTGATATGAGAAAATCCCAACACGAACCTATGTAGAAGTTGGGAAGACCTAGAAAGCTGCGAAGCTCTATCAGAGTGGTTGGAGATGGCCAATCCCGAATGACTTGGATCTTGGATGGATCCACATGCAGCCCCTGTTCATCAATAATGTATCCCAGATACTGAACCTCGGTCATGCCAAAAGTGAATTTCTCCAAATTGGCACATAACTTGTGTTGTCGCAGTGTTTGGAGAACCTGTCGGATGCAGTGGAGGTGCTCTTCCCAACTCTGGCTGAAGATCAGGATGTCATCCAAGTATACCACTACAAATGAGTTGGTGAATGGCCGCAAGATGTAATCCATTAGCCTCATGAAGGTTGCAGGAGCATTCGTCAATCCGAAAGGCATAACTAACCATTCGAAAAGACCCTCCTTAGCTTTGAAGGCAGTCTTCCACACATCGGAGGGTTCGATTGGTACCTGGTGATATCCTGACTTCAAATCGATCTTGCTGAAATATTTTGCCCCATTCAGTTGGTCCAGGAGGTCATCAATCTGTGGGATCGGGTACCTATTACGGACAGTGATCTTGTTCAATGCCCGATAGTCAATACAAAGTCTCTAAGTCCCATCCTTCTTCTGTACCAACACGATCGGGCTCCCACAGGGCGATGAACTCGAATGGATGTGACCTTTCTACAGCAACTCATGAATTTGCCTCTTGATTTCATCGTTCTCCAGAACGGAGCGCCGATAGATTGGTCCATTAGGTAGTGGCACACCTGGGGTCAGGTTGATGGAGTGCTTGACCTGATAGTGTAGAGGAACCCCTGCCGGGGAGGTGAAGATGTCCTTGTACTCCTCCATGACCTTGTCCATCTATAGTTGTTGTGTGGAGGAGCCCTGTCTGGAGGTCATGGCCACCATCTTCTTCTTTCCTTGAGGGTGTATCATCAAGAAAACAAATTTCTCTGTTTTGGAAATGAGCTTACTGCATTGTTTTGCAGTAACCAAAGAGATGGCGATAGGCAGTGCTACCACCGGTATCCTATAAAGCTTATTTCCCAAAGTAATAATAACAGCACGGGGCCTTGGTTCATACACAACATGTGGCTTCCACAAGTATGGTTGTCCTAATAATATATCACAAACTTCAAGGGAGAAATGTCACACAATACCTCATCTATGAAGGGCTTGATGTTGTATGTAAGGTGACACTGCTGGCTCACGCGAAGATCTCGTCCTTAGTGAAGCCACCCGATGGTGTATGGTTGTGGATGTGATGTGGTCGGTAAGCCTAGCCGCTTCATGACCTTTGTCGAAATGAGGTTCTTTTGGCTCTTGCTGTCGACAATGAACTGTAGCGGGGAGCCCTTTACCCACGTCTAGGAGTGGAAGATACGCTCCTCCTCCTCTGGATCTTCGGGTTCCTCCTTCTGGATATTTGTAGTGGCAACGGTGGCGTTGGGATCCGCATCAATAATTTGCTTCCCTTTGTCATTCCCCTTGTCAGGTTCTGACTCAGAGTCGGAACATGCATCTGATTCTGAAACCTTTAGCTCAGCTACTAGTGATTGCTTGGTGTGACACTCACTTGTGTTGTGAGTGAAGCTCTTATGGAACTCACACCACTTTCCCGTGTCCTTTTTCGACTTCACAACGCTGTTCTTTGCTTGCAGCTTTGGTAGGTTGTCTTAGGCCACCCCGCCTTAGCTTTGTCCTTTGTTCTGCGGTTTGGGGGCACCTTTCCCTTGCTTCAGATTCGTAGATCCAAAGTCTCGCTTCTTCTGTTTAAACATTTGCTCGACCTTGACGGCATATCTGTATGTTGTGCCTAGCGAGGAGATGTTTAGGAATTCTATTTCTTCTTGGATGTACTTGTGCAGGCAGTCACGGTATTTGAGTACCAAATGCTACTCTGAATCCTTGATAACCAACTTTGTGCGAAGCGTATGGAAAATATTGGTAAACTCTGACACGTCTTGGTCCCTTCCCTGCCGCAACGTGGTCCACTTTATGTATTGATCCTTATAGCTTCTGACAGGGTAGTACTACTCCTTGATGGTATCTCGGAATGAATTCCAAGTGGGTGCGGCTGAAAATAGTGAGCTTGTAATTTCATCCTTCTGCTCGTAGTAGGTTTCCCACCAGTCCTTGACGTGGGGGGCTGCTTTGAGAAGAGCGAAAATAATCTTTTCCCGACTGGAAAAATTATGAACAGAAAAATAACCCTCTAGCATATTTAACCTTTATCGACGGCATATGCATCTATTTGACCCTCGAATATGGGGATTTCAAAATTAACTTGTACCTTAAATGGTGTGGTGTTTCCAAAATAGTTGTTGGAAGCCGATGCGTCGCCCCTAGGTAGCCGCTAAAGGATCTGGGAAAAGTTGTCCATCATCGCGTTCCTTTTTCACTCGAGGGCTTCTTCGAGCAATATTTTGATAGGATCTCCTAGCCCCTCATCCTTATTTTCATCCACCATGGGAGGCTTTCGGGATTTGCAAGGCTGGTCTTGGAAAGGTTCAACCAGTTCAAGCCCTAACTCCTTATATCCTGACCTCGTTGGGGATATTCAAAGAAAAACAGAGAAAAAAAGCAAACCGCTCTGATACCACTGATCCAGATTTAAATAGGAACGCAACAAATTACAGAGATAACCATAAACACAAAGATGCAGTAGAAATAATACTTCATTTCATTAATGTAAGATACTGAAATATGCTTACAAATAGAAATGGAAATAAACCAGCTAGGGCGATGGTAGCTTATCTCTAAGAAGAGATGTGGTGGCTACATGCCTCTGAGCTGCCTTACAATGAAGCTCAAGGGCCTTTTTATTATTGAACAATAAGAGAAAACCATAAACAACCAAAACCCTAACCCCAGGAGATGTAGCACCAAGAGTTTATGGGGCCCATTGGAGTGAGTTGGACAGCCAATTTCCCGAGGTCGCGACTTGGTCATATTATCTCCATTTGATGCGCATGATAACTCGTTGGAAAGATCTCTCTGAGGAATACGACGAAAAAGATGATTTTAAACAGAAAATTCATTTGGGGTAGATTTCCAAAAAAAACGTCATTTATGGCCTCAAAATCACTCCGGAAATTTAGGACATGAAAAACTGCTAAAAATAGTAAATTGTGCTGCAATTAAGGAAATTGAAAAACTGAAAAAAGCAAGTCCAAGTGGAATTAATGGGTGGCCACGAATATCCTCTTGGATCACTACAGCGTCTGAATCTATTAGGCCTTCGAATATGGGAATATTGAAGTTGACGTGTACCTTAAAAGGAGTGGCACCTCTAGAGTGGTTGCTGGATGAAGAGGCATCGCATGTGGGTAGTCTTCGAAGGATCTAGGTAAATTTATCCATCATCGCATCCCTCTGTTGCTTAAAGGTTTCCTTAAGAAACATTTTGAAAGGATCTCCTGCCCCCTCGTCTTTTTTTTTCTTCCGATATGGGAGGTCGTCAGGTTTAATGAGGCTGATCTTGCAATGGTTCAACTAGATCAAGCCCAACTCCTTATACCCTGACCTTGTTGGGGACATGCAAAGAAAAACTGAGAAAGAGAATACTGCTTCGATACCAATGATCCAAACTTAAACATGAATGCAACAGCTTACATATATAATCATAAACACAGACATGCAGCAGAAAAGCACTTCATTTCATTAATAGAAAAATATTGAACTATGCTTATAAACAAAATGGAAATAAGATAGCTTGGGCAATGGTAGCTTATAATGAGGCTCAAGGGACTATTTATTATTGGAAAACATGAGAAAACCCTAAACAACCAAAACCCTAACCTCAGGAGATGTAACACCAAGATTTTATTGGCCTCGTTGGGGTTAGTTGGGCACCTAGCTTCCCGAGGTCGTAACTTGGTCATATTATCTCCATTTGGCGCGTACGATACCTTGTTGGAAAGGTCTCTTTGAGTACCACAGGTTTCACCGTAGGCCCATACCAAGGTTTTGCAGCTGCTGCGGACCCCAAAAACGTCGTTTAGGGGGTCAAAATTGCTCCGCAAGTTTAGGACCCAAAAAATTGCTAAAAATAGTAAATGCTAAAATGAACAAGGAAACATATGAAACTGACTGGGGGGTCTAACTGGATTAGCCAGGTGGCCACCAATGTCCACCTGGATCAACCTCTCTCTTAGAGGATCACCTTTCCTCCCTCTACAGTAGAAGAACCTTGATACACCGACAGCCGAATATTCACCAAGCACACTTGCTCGCTTTTCACAAAGGCACATACACGCTTCTCTCTCTTATTGACAGCTAAATCGAAAGAAAATCTATAAGATATATGGCAAGAGGTTCGATACTCTGGACAGGGTTCCTATTCCAAATGGTGTGAGGTCTAATTGGTACTCACATTAGGGCGACCCCCTTGGTTCACAGATTTCCAACACCCGTCAACACTACCTTAAGGGTTCTTCTCTATATGCTTGTGTCTATTATTGTGTAGAATGCATTTGATATTTCTCAAACACAAGAGTTTCAACTTTATCTTTTATATCATTTGGTTTAGTACCAATAGTATCAAAGATCTTTCTTAGGCACAAATTGAGAAATATTTTTTATTCTTATATAATTTTAAAGGAAAATAATTAGAACAACAACATTCAATTCAATTTTTGAAAAATTTATATGAATAATATAAAGAATAAAAAATAAAAACCATCTAAACCAAAGTCTAGAGAGTAAAGTTGTCATTCATTTTAAATCAACTATTTTTAAGGTTTTTCTTTCGTGATGGTTTTGTAGTTTACAAATTGGATATATTTTGACAAAAGTTTATACATTTTAATCAAAGAAATTACAGTGTACCCAAATTCGTTGATAGCATTTCACAATTGGGGTTATAATAGCCAATTCAAAAAGTTTCACAAAGGTTATGATCATTTCACATTAATCGCCTCAAAATCCTAACTACATAAAGGATCTCTTTGAAAAGTAATTGATGTGCTTCAAGACACTAATTCTTTATATAAAGATGTTTATAAGGAAATAACATGGTCTTACTTTTTAAAAAGACATCGAAGAAGTGAAGGATAAATAACAAATGAGTTTGAGGCTTAGGCTACTTGTGGGTTTAAAAGAAAATGATCTCATATGGTAGAGTTTTCTCAACATGGACAAGTTAAATATATTTTCTGACAAATCATATGTACAAGTATTTTGAAATAGGTGGCCTCATGTTGAGAAGAAGGATAAAAAGAGCACCAAGAGTTTGTTTTCATGTTCAATGAAATTCCCATTATAGGTTAATGAATGTATTAAAGAGGAAAACATTAAACATACTTTTATTTTTATTAACATGGCTAAAAATTCAAGTTCCCACAAATAATATTCAAATCACATAGATTGATCACATAGATTAAGTGTCAAAATGTTCAATTTTTTACAAATTTGAAGATTACCATGGATAAATATATGTTACATTTAGATTTGTATGTTATAGATTAGATTTTATAATATCCTTGGATGGACTCAGTTGGTATGGTTGATAACAATGTGAAAAAGAAGTTTGTGAAGGTTTGGTACAAAAATAAGAAAATTACATTGAAGGATATTTCTCTTACTGAGCAAGAAGGATCTGAGGAGGCACCTAAAGAATTCCTCGTGGTGAAATTAATTATTCTACCTAATAACACATGATATGGAGAGTTCAAGGTTGAATAAGAAGAAGAACTTATAAAATCACTTGAAGAAAATCCATGGGAAAGACATAACAAGGAAGAATACACTAAGGTGTTAAATGACTCACAAAAGAACTGCATTTTGAAGAGTTAAAGAAAGAAGAATCGATATCTAAGGATGTTATATTGCTAACCAAACCACCCAAAGAAATAACAATCATCAAAACGAGGGCAAAAGTGTCAGTAACCTTACTACAAATTGACATAGAACTTGAAAGGAAACTAGTGTGGAAACACATGGAGGACTAAAAGAAATACATGGAGAAACTAGAATCGATATCGAGGAGGAAAGGCCAAAGTTGTACCCCATGTCTACATTTAACTAGGATTGATATATTCTTGTGCATGGTATTTGTTGGTTGCATTGCTTAGAAATTCATATCATATGACATCCTCTCATGTTTCATAGATGAAACAACCAAAGGGGCATGGAATGTAATTCACTGAAGGAGGATAATATAGGGTACCTAGCTAGGTACCCAAGGGAATAATGAATATATTATGGTCATAATAATGGAATAGGCCCCCTTGATAGTTAATGGGTGAAGCCTCTTAGTATTTAAGAGGAGAAAATATAATAATAATAGATAGTTTGCATAGAAACCTAGGAATACTCATGAGAAAATATAAATATGCGTTAATATTCTTGCATGGGATATATATATTCTTGTATCAAGCATGGTTTATGGAGTGATTACTTACATAATGTATAATTAATGGTGTTAATGAACCCAAAGAGTTATTATTTATATACTTTTGGGTTGTTATGGCGTAAAATTAGTTGATATCTCTAAAGTTTAAAGGTTTGTTTATGAAGTTAAGAACTATGTTCTTGGTTTGATATATCAAGGTTCATTGCAAGTTTTCTCTATAGCCTTTATAAACATAAAGTTATTGTAGCTATTAGGGATAAAACAACTCCAAAGAGAATCCCTGAATAGTGAGCAATAACCCTAAGTTAAACATAAGGCTAAGAAATAAGGATCCACTTTAGAGGTGCATCTAATCTTATTAACCAAAAATATATGTTATGAGCACTAAAGCTAAAGAAAAAGGTGTCTAGATAAGCAAGGGGCCTATCAATAAAATCCTTCTTCACCTAAACTAAGAGGAAAGAGTCACTAGCAAATTGGTGCTTAACCATATTGGAGCCATATAAGTGAAGAATACCATGAATTTGCTCAAAAATACGGGAGCCTCCAATAAGTAATTCAGAGTATCTATAATCAAGAAATATAAATATGGGTCCAAAGGACATCCTTGATAGATAAAGTGATGTAAAGAGATATGAGGAGATAAGGACTTGTTGATAGATATAAATGTTGAAGCATTAGTGAACAAAGTATTCACCATGGAAACACATTAGGGGCCAAATTTTAAACAATTAACAAGCTCTCCAATTATTCAAATTGTGTCATAGCACCTATATTTGTGGCATATTAAAGAATAACTCTAATCTCACTAGATATTTATATAAAACTTCCAAAATCATTTTGTAGGACCCCCTCCCTATTCATCTCTCTAATAAAAAATAACCCCTATTTTTACCCAATACCCCCTTTTTATACCCCTGAATACCTATAAAACCCCCCTAGCCCACATCTCCACTCCTAATGCCTAAAATATATATTGACTCTATTTTTCACAGTCTTAAAATCCCCTTTTTGAATGAACATGATAAGATATTGGTCAACAAGTTGAAGTCCCTATGAAACAAATCAACATCACTAAAATGAAATACCAAATGTTTTAATCATATGTTTTTTCAAATTTGATTTTAAATATTAGAAATTTCTACCTAGTTTCCCTTGCCCACTCCATGGCCTCTCAAGCAGAAACCATAATGTCAAGAATGAAACTCCTCTGAAGAAATATCTTATGTTCATGAAGAACAACATACTTTTCAATCGAACAGATCAGCAGTTGGCAAAAATTTGGCCATTATTTTAGAAGCAATATAAGCAATGTGATAGGCCACCAACCACCAATGGAATCCTTGGATACTTTCTATAATATAAGCTTAATAAATCCACAATTTATAAACTTAGAAAGTTGACCATAATCAAGCACTTCAAAGATCAAAGAGAAGAAATCACTAATCTATAGTATCCCACGAGACCTTCTAGAATTGACAAGGAATCTTGTTCATGCCTAGGGACTTTCCATTTTGGATGGAAAATAAAGTAGCAAGGAGCTCTTCCTTGGAAAATTTTATTTCCAACTTACCCCTATTGCCACTGGCAACCTCACGTTGATCCACTTGATAATAAACATGTTTAGCATCAACCAACCCTTCCATTAGAGCTTCAAGGGGAAAAAATATTGAAAATCAAGCTCAACTTACCTTTTATGTCTAAAGGATCCTCAACAAGAGATCCAAAGTTACACAATGTAATTTAATCATCCTCTTTGTTGTGGCCTTCTACTTTAAAATGTCAAAATACAAATTTGCCCCAAAATCCCCCTCCTGGATACATGGAATATCATAGCAAATCCTCTGAACCTTGGTGATATAATTGTCAATATGTTGAAAAACCATTTCCAACTTCACAACCTCCTCTTGAAGAGCCACATTATGGAAATCATTTTCAATAAATGTGTGAACCTCCTCAAGACATTGTTGATACAAATATAGATACTCGTTTAGCTTCCATGACGACATTCTACCCTAACCTTTAATCAACTTAACTATACAATAAACAACAAACTCCCATTAAAGAATCGACCCTTAATCACCAACCCTCCACAAGAAAAAAAAATCAAACCCTCTAAATAAGGACCATAAATTCTTTTAAATCCAAATGGGATACATTCAGCTTGAGCAATGAAGAAGGAAGCAAATCAATGACCCAAAGAGATCATTGTCTTAATAGAGAAATGATACTAATTAGCCACATAAAAAGTAGATCAACATGATGGTGTCAGCCAAAGAAATTCATATCTACCCCAAGCCTGTAGAAACAATCCCACCATGTTTGAACCCCATCTTAACCCTACTAACAATAAGACTAAGTGTATGGACCAACATAATCTAGCCCCTTTTGTCTCCAATTAGAATCAAATACTTGAAGAGATTCTTTGCAATAGTACCAAGCATGCTTCTTTTAGCCACTAACCAACAACCTTACACCTGCACACTCCTTCACCTTACATTCCATCATATTGACATCCCCACCAACAATCCACTCCACGCTAGGAAGAGATGAAACTCCTTTTACTCCCAAAGTCTACATTTCTCCAAGCTAAGATTAGGTGCATAAACTACAAAAAAAACTTATTAGACATCTTGTGTCAAAAGGGCAATCTATGCACATTGATTATTGAGGCTCGATCAGACTCATCTACAAAAGTTACTCTACAAAGAGAAAAAAAGACAATACCACACCTTGACTTCCCTAACAATGCTTTAAAATTTAAAAACAACTATTTCAAAAATAATTCATCATATTTAGTAATTCAAAACATGTGAATTTAACCTCCTCTGAAAAGACCACATCCAATTAAAAATAAAGCGTCATACACAAACATCTTATAACTATGAAGCATCAACATTCCTAGACAATAGAGAAAAGCTTCATTCCAAAGGAAGATGAAAGTCTAAATTAGTGAAGAGGTTATCAATCTCAAATCCATTCAAACCAAATGCATACCTCTACATGTCCTAGAGATGTTTAACATTATAATTATATATTATTCAATATAAATTTTATTTTTTAATAAAAAACTTAAACATGAATTAATTTATTAGCATGTTATTATAATTAAACATTTCTGTATTCGATTAGTTTTTGTGCAATTTTAAATTTATTTTTAGAAAATCATTAAATGCAATTTATTTCAATGAGTATTATCTAAAGGTTTTATATCCTCTAATGAGGTTGCAAATTTGCTAGAAAATGATGGAAATTCCATCATGATTTTAGAAAAAAACTCCTAATTTTTTTGGAAATCCTAGTTATATATGTCAAGCTTCAAGATTTTGAGTGCCTCATGGGTTTTTATAGTGTTTGAATCATTTCCACTTTAAAAACAAGATTCAAGCACTCCTACCATCAAATTTTAAAAAATAGTCACTTTTCCACTAGCTTTTGGCTCTCCAAAAATTATGATCCTAAGAAAATAAATAATTTTATCAAAAATTTTGAATATAAAATTTTAAAATATTATTTTTTAAAAATATACGACTGGCTTTAATGACGATCTCCCTTACCCAATAAATTATGTGACGTTTGTGCCAGTTGCGACTACATTTTAACGTTGATTTAGGAATTTGCATACGGGGAACAAAAGATAAAAATCTGCATCCCCGTGTTGTTTCTCAATTTCAAAGAAGAAGGAAACTGTTTTCGTCAAACCCAAAAAAAATTCCAGCATAAATTATAAAATTTAGTGTTAAACTATAATAACTTTTTGTTAAAACGGTGTAAACTATCCTTTTTAGTTAATACATTTGTTTCACAATCTAAATTTAATTAAGGAGTTGTCTATAATGCGACTTTTTGGAGATTCCGGTGATGGAATCCGGCGGAAGAAATTGAGGTTAAATCTTGATTTGTTGCAGTTAAAATGGTTTTTTCACTGCATATTTGGATTCAACACCCTGAAAAACCCCTGGGACGCCTTGATTGTGCAGAAACTAGCTATCAAACTTGCGATTCCAATAAATTGCTGCCGGATTTTGACCGAAAAAACCCACCGGAAAAGCTTCCAAAAAGTCTCATTATAGACAACTGCTTTAATTAAATTTTTAAATAAAACAAGAGCAAAAATTATAAAAAATAAAAATAAAAAACAGTTTAATATTTACCAGTGGATTTGTTATCATATTCCAAAACCATTTGCTAATCTTGCAAAATAAAAATAAATATTACATTAAAACAAACGTGAACCATCAACCAACCACAAAGCCAATCCATTGCAAGTAAATATTAAGAATGATGTTAAATCAGAAGTAAAATTCGTGGAGAATAAAAATGATTCAGTGGTATTGTCCCACCATTATAAATCCAGAACTCTAATCATTCCTATTCACTAATCTAGTCAGCAGGATTCCTATGGTCTTTAGTAGGTAAGCCACCATTTTCTGTACCGCTCATAGCTTCTCCGGCGAGTGCTATTTCATGGACTATAGCATTATAAATGCACTCTTAAGAGACCTTAAGTACAGTGTTGGGTAGCGGGTTCAGCGGTGTGCATCATTTCTCCGCGATTCCGTATGTATTCGCACATGTCATAGCACTTGCCTCTGCGGGATGACCATCACATAGCCATCCATGGAATGCACTCCAGCAAATTTGAAATTTGAAATCTATTTGGCGCTCTCCGTAAATAATCGGCTATGATATGCAGGACGCGGTCAGCCATGTCAGTACAGAACTCATCCCCGCCTTTCACAACGCAGGCAGCACCAAAGCGGTCGCTCTTATTTGGGGCATCTCTATTTCCTTCTGTCAGTGGCGAATGCTTCATTCCGTGCTCTCTGGGACAGACATGGCCTCTGCATTCAAAGCCAATTCCGCCATGAAACCTCCGGCGCCAAAATACTCTCCATATTTGGAGATCTCATTCTTCCCCTGCCGCCAGAAATGAAAACGGAAGACCATCTGGAAGATGTTTCGGCTCTGGTGGAATGTGTCTTGCCGAAGCTAAATTTGGAGGACTGCACAGTTGAGATTGAGCGCATGCAGACAATGGAAGCTAAAGTTAGAGACCATTATCAAGTGCAGGCGGAAGCTTAGAGACCTGATGCAGTCAAATATTGAACAATTTCGCTAGCATCAATATTCAAGTACAGACCAGCTGGAACTATTCAATATTCGATGCAGGGGTTACCTACACTATATTAAATCCGGTTAATTTTCTGTCTCCAATTTGCATAGGTGTGTTGCGCATCTGGTAAAGAATGATCTCCTTTTTTAATTCAATCAATTACTTTTGTTTTTTAATACATAATATAGCTCTGATACGCCACACATGCTCTGCAACAATCTAAATGCATATCGAAATGAATTAATTTTGTATGAACGGATTTGATTTGTCACAGTTTTTTTCTTGCATATCTAACGAATCCTTGTCTAATAATTATGTGCTTGGCAAGAAACAATGTCATAGTTTGAAGTATTGGTTTAATACTTCATGTTATTGTATATTTAGGGAATTCTTTTGTAATAATAAAGCCAGAAACGATGTAGAGTTTGAAGTATTGGTTTAATACTTCCTGTTATTGTATATTTAGGGAATTCTTTTGTAATAATAAAGCCAGAAACAATGTAGAGTTTGAAGTATTGGTTTAATACTCCGTTTTATTGTATATTTAGTGAATTATTTTCTAACAATAACGTGTCCAGCAAGAAATAATAATACTTCTCTCGTTTGTTTGTATATTTAGCAAATTCTTTAACAGCACAGAGTTTGTTGCAGAACTACTTTCTCAAAAGTCAAATATTTAACCTATTTTTTTTTTTCGTTTAAATATGTATAAAGCATCAGAGGATTCTAATTTTATTTTTCCCTTTGGGGTTGTTTCGAAAAAATTCTAGTAATACATATTAACTTTATTTCAACATTTCACTCCAAATAATTATATTCATATTTTATTTAATAAATGACATGATTTTAGCACTCTCTTCTCAGGTTAAGAAAAAATGATGTAAATTTATTAATTTATTTAAAATTTAGTTTATAGAAATACATTTGCATATGTTACTATAAATATATTGATTTTTAAATTTAAATATTAAATTTATTAATTAAAGTTTTTTTAAATATATGAAATTGACAAAATATGAAAAATGATGTAAGTTTATTAATTTGTTTAAAATTTAGTTTATAGAGACACATTTATATATGTTGCCATAAATATATTGATTTTTAAATTTAAATATTAAATTTATTAATTAAAGTCTTTTTAAATATGTGAAATTGACAAAATATAGAAAAAAATAAAATCACATATCATTATCGTTATTATGAGTATAATACATTCCAAAAAAACAGAATTAAAAAGCGAAAATGTTGTGCTCTTTTTCCTTTAAAATGGAAATAACGCAAATACAAGGGATAGACACTTCATGTGGAGTGAGAGATTAAATTTGACCCGTCCCTTTCCCATAAAAAAAAAAAAAAACTATGACGTTTTTATTTTTAAACTGTCCTTCATATGACTTTTAATATTAATTTTTACTGGTTTTATCTAACTTCTACAAATTATATTCATAATTACTCTCATGAAAATAGTAAATGGAGATATTGTCGCAACTAAATTAAACAATAAAATTTAACAAAATAGAAATTGAAATACACATATCATGTTTTTCATTTAAGTCACTTTAATGTCAATCTCATTAAAAGAACACTATTTGTGAAATGAGTTTCAAACAAAAAAACATAATGTGCGTGAACTATGTAAATGTTCAAATAGTACATTCATTATCATCATGTAAATGGACTAAATTTTGGATAATTTGTGTAGGCCACGGAACTTGAGATGTAGTAGACCATCCAAAAATCCTTTCAATAGAAAGTTGATTCCTTTTTTTTAAGATATTTTTGATATATAATACCTATATAATAAAAACAAATTAATTAGATATACATGAATTTCAATTCATCAATTAAAAACATATTTAAACATTAATGTGGCACGAACTTAATAAATTACCAAAAAAAATCATCTTCAAACAAAAGTATCAATCTCATGTTTTTTAAAATCTCATGGTTAAAATATAAGTTTCATTTAAAAAATAAATAAAAATAAAAAATAAGTTAAACAAAATGAAAAGATCGTATAAAAATCAAGGCTTTTAATAATCCAAGCTTTAACTCGGATTGTAACAATTTGGTAATACCATCCATGTCAAAGACCAAATTCACACTATTAAATTATAAATTATAAGAGACTTCAAAATATGGAAATTTAAAGGTGTCCTTTAGAACTCATTATAGTGACTATTAAGTTTTACAACTCATTAAGGTGAATATTGAGCTTTATATATAAAATATAGAGAAATGTATAGTAATTACAATATTATAGGATCAAATAATTGAAATTAAAATAAAAAATCAAATAAAATTTTAAATAAATCATATAAGAGGTTAATAATACCTGGATGAAGAAAATCGGGAAACCGACCTACTCATCATCTTATGAAAACATTATTTTCTTATCATTATTTCACCGGTATAGAATCAATACATTTAAATGATAATGACTAAATAATAAACAAATTTGTTAGTAGTAAAATCCAAACTATATTTATTAGCCAAAACAATATTAAGTTGAATAGTTATTTATGAAATTTTTAATTTAACAAAAACATTAACAACATAAACTATATATTTAACATATAGGTAAATAATTTTAAATAAATATTAATATTTAATATATTATTTATAAATATATATTATTATTTTAAAATTGGAATCTCCAAAATTGAAAAGTGCAGGCTTCAAAATTAGCTTTCCTAGTTGAGGAATTAAATAATGCAGCACAAACGCTCGATGTGTCAACATGATTAAACCTCTTACTTTGATTATATTATTTGTGATTATTCACCCAAAGTCCACAAATTAAATTAAATACAACTCAATTAAGTTAACTTAAGAGCTACGCCCACCTGCATGGAGTGACCCTCATTTAATGTAGCCTATTTAAAGGCATAGGAATACCATATTGTGTAATATAATTACATAAGAAATCCTTTGAGGGTCTGTTGTAAGCTATCGGAACAAAAAGCTTACAAAAACCCCAGAGTTGAATTAAAGAACGGGAGTGACGAGAGTTTTCTTTGGAATGGCCTAGTGTAAACTATCGGGACAACCCTTGGTCTCTTCTTGCAGGGCTGCAAAACTTACAAAAACTTGCGCTGAATTGAAGAAACAGAGCGCTGATAGATTTATTTGGAATGTCATATCTCCATTTCGGAGAAAATGATGAGTGAGAATTGCAGTTAATTTTATTATATACATGGGAATGGAATGCAAATTTTGCTTTAATTGTTATGGGTTAATCTAAATTCATTTTTCATTAGTAAACACTAGTTTGGAAATTCACATGAAAGATTCAGAAACTAACTAAATTTATTGATAGATATTTGGTAATTTGTGTGAGATCACCATGAGAGTGGTGTGCATTTCTCAAATGGTTAGACCAAAGTGAAAACTTGGAGTCATATTTTTAAGTTCGAAAGTTTGAAATTTTTCAAAGATAAATCCAATTGATATATTTTTGAATTAATCTATGGTTTATTTATTAAATTTTATTTTAAGGAAAAAAAGAAATCAGGTAAAAAAATCAACAACTTTCTATTAAATAAAGAGATGTTTACATATAGCATGCATGTAACATATGTGCCACATAAATCCTCATATTACATATGATTAATATCAAGATACATGGCGAGCAGGTCCGTTAAAGAAATTTCGTAGGGAGCACCAGATATATCCCAAAAATAGGCACCCACTCATCATTCGACTAGCGCCAAAAAATACTCAGACTGACAGTTAACAAGTCGGAAGATACTCTTGGTAAGTAAATCCTAGTGACACAGGAAGATATTGTGACTGGCAAGTAAATCCTAGTGACGCTCGAATAGACTTATAAAAATAACAGACACATAGGTCTACAGTAAAAACCCATTACAAAGAGGGTTAGAAAACCCCAATTGAGAAGCATAAAATAAAAAGGCTTGAAGGCCCGTCATCAAAACCATAATGCGACAAACTGTTGAAGGAAATGTAACTAAGTTCAGTGTTCATAAATGCACTTTTGATACTTGTATTTATTCAAGAAAAGAAATATTATTTTTATAATATATGTCAATGAGTTTCTTGCTCATTGAAATAGGTCTAGCAAATGTTAAAGTGTTATAGGAGGGTCAAAGAGTCAAAATAATTATGTTGAGGACCTTAAGGGCATGTTACTACAGGTACAGTTACGTCAAAGAAGACACCTTCAAGCAAAGTCAAGTCTCCTCCAAGCATGTGGCACCATCAAAAGAAGCCTACCAAAGCAAATAAGTCAAGTCGGCCTACATTCTTCAAGTCGGCCTTCAAGTCGGCCTAAAGGAGGGACAATCCTCTATATATAGAGGTTGTCCACTCCATCATAACATCAAGCTTTCATCTTTGAAATCAACGAAGGTAGGAAGTCAAGAAAAGGGTGAAGGAAGGACCAAGAAAGGTTCTCCAAGTGCAACGAAGAAGAAGGGTGCACAACCGAGCCTAAGAGGATTGTTTCTAGGGAAATATGCAGTCACACATGCGAAGATAAAGAAGGTATCTCTGTTGCCATAGAAGCCCTCCACCACAGTCATACATATCTCATTGGTTGGGCTAGTAAAGTAGGCCTATAAGGCCTCTCACTCAAGCGAAAAGGAAGCTCACTCAAGTGAAGAATAAAATAGGACCTCCACATAAGAGTCTTGAAGGAATCCCCTCACACGCGTGAAGAAATAGTGATACACTATTGTCATATCAAACCTGCAACTATATCTCAAGAAAGAGCTCGGTTGGAGGAAGGATAAAGTACTCTTCATATGTAAAGGAATCTACCAAGGAGCAAAGAGGAATATCTCTTATAGAAGAAACATAACAAGGACTACTATCAGTTGCCAGAAGAAGGACGAAGTGCTAGGGAGCAAAGTGTTGGAAAGAGGAAGACTAAGTGTCGGGGAACTCCTATTTCTTACCCCATAGAAAAGTTAATGCACTCTTAAGAGACTCTGACGACAGTCTTGGGAGACGGGTTCTGACATCGGCTATGGCTGTCAACCCGTGTGCGCCCTTTCCCGACGAACAGATTCCGATTAATAAAAGAATGTGTCGATGTCTCTGTATGTATTCGCATTCGCATTCATCCACCCGCATACCATCCATACATCACTCATTTTGAATTTGGAAACCCGCCTAAATACTGATATTTGTATTACTAGCGTCCTCCGTCCCATGTCATACCATCGCCCGCATACCATCCATACATCACTCATTTTGAATTTGGAAACCCGCCTAAATACTGATATTTGTATTATTTGTTTAACATCAGCTCCGAGAAGCGTCATTCTGGTGGTGCACGAATTCGCCATGGATGTCTCAAACGTCGGAGAAGAGAGATAAGCGGTACCAACGGCAGCTTTCGTTTCACTTGCTCTTCATTCTGGTGATTGTGGCGTTGCTTCTTACGTTGTCTTGGTACATGACCTACTAATCGGCGCTGGATGGTCTGATGGATCAGCTCATCATGGTCCTCATTCTGTGCGCGGTGTTCTTGCGCTTGACAGTCCACTGGTTGTTTGTGGTGGAGAAGCCAACGTTGCCTTTGCCTCGATATTGGGATTGTCCCATTGGTATTTAGGCATGCTGGGGCGACGCATTAAGTTGACCACTTGCAAGTGCCCAATATTTCTGTATTCCTCCGATCTCATGCGCTTATCGCAGAAAAATCCAACCGGTGGGCAATGGGAGCTTCTGACTCTACACAGCTTACAGTTTTCATCATATAAGGTGGCAGCGGCCCACCACGAGGTATAGCTACTTCATTCGATGAAAACTGTAAGCCGTGTGGAGTGAAAAAATCCCATTTCCCACCAGCGGGGATTTTCTTGTCATAACCGCAAGAAAACAGAGGAAGGCACCCCATTAAAATTATTGCCAGAGAAGACACATAACATAAATACTTGACTTTTGTAAACCATAGATTTATCTTCTGCACTACCATGCTTAATACCCAATGGCGCAATCGCAATATATTTTTCTTGAATAACCAGCATTCTGGTTTCCGTGTTATAACTTGCCAGCATAGACCGACTCCTTGAGGAGTAGAAGACTGGGCTGTTGTCTGCGCCGGAACGAAGTGATCGTCCGGATAATTTGCAGTTGATTTCTGATCATTGCCTTACAGTCGTAGGGATATAAATGACATCATGTTCCTGATTATAGACGGTTGAAACTAGTTTATGAAACACCCATTTACCTATTCAAAAAGATCACCAAGGGTTGGTAAAATCACTGTACTCAGCTCCTAATCATTTTTTTCCAAAACCTTAGATTATAAAAATTATGAAACGACTATTGTTTATTCAAAAATTGCGTTGAGGGTTGTGAATATAAAATTTCCAAAACATTAAATTATAAAAATTATGAAACTACTATTTGTTTATTCAAAAATTGCGTTGAGGGTTGTGATTATAAAATCACTATGTTCAGCGCTTTATAATTTAAATTATGAAATGGCTATTTGTTTATTCAAAAATTGCATTAAGATTCTAAAATCAATGTTGTCAATTCCTTATCATTTCTTTCCAAAACATTAAATTATAAAAATTATGAAACGACTATTTGTTTATTTAGAATTTGCGTTGAGGGCTGTGATTATAAAATCACTATGTTCAGCTCTTTATCATTTCTCTTCAAAACTTTAGTTTATGGTACATTTAATTTAGAGTACTGTTTACATGATTTTTTTCCAAGACTGAGTTTTTCCAAGAATGGAGGATCCTTTAGCGCATAGCCAAAGTTGGTAGAATAACCAAACACGACAATTGACATATACGGAGGGAGACAACCAATCACATATCACCAAGCGGTCTCCATTGGACACATCGACCCACAGATCGACCCCAAGGGAGGTATGGAGGTCATGAAAATGAAAGTGTCAAGAGAAAGGGCATTGGGATACGTCAGCACCAACAGGCAACAATGATGGCCAATGGGGAGCGTTTCGGGCGGTCCCCATGGGACATGTCAACTCGGAAGGCAAACCCCGATGAGTTTGTTAACATGCACAAGAGGGAAGTGCGTGGATAAGGGAGTTTCGAGCTTAGCACCTAGACACTACCCTCGACTTGTTTCACATAGAAATAATATCTTGGGCATAGAGAAAAGAGTCGCAGAGGCTCTAGGAGCATCTAAGCACTAGCTCCTTGGATTGTTTCGCGTAGAAAGGAAGGAGTGAAACACATAATAAACAAAGGGGCTATCAAATAGGGAGCTCCGTCCTTTGGGTTGATGGGTGGTCATTCGCCTAAAAACGTGACCAATGACGTGGAGCCATTAACAAAGGAAAAAGGCCTCCTATAGGACTTAAAAGGGCTTAGTGCCTAGGGCCTAAGCCAATGCTCGCCATGACTCAGTCTTATGGTGGATAACAGGAAAGGTGCCAACAAAAGGGACCTAACACAAAGAGGTCTTATTCCTAACACAAAGAGGGAGCATGACCACAAGGGGAGTATACTCAAGTCAATATTTGAGTATGAGATTATGCATTGAGAATTGGTATCATTAACTAGTATAAGTTATGCTTTGCATGATAGAGGCTAATGGTGTTTGTTGCATATGAATCAATTGACTATTATGATATCATTCTAATTGGTAATTAGTATCATACATCAGATTTATGGTGAAAGGAACATGGTGCATATACGGAAGATGTGCGCATATACGGAACTTGGGCATATACGGAAGATGTGCGCATATACGGAAACTGGGCATATATGGAAGATGTGCGCATATACGGAAACTGGGCATATACTGAAGATGTGCGCATATAAGGAAACTGGGCATATACGGAAGATGTGCGTATATACGGAAACTGGGCATATACGGAAACTGGGAATATACGGAAGATGTGGGCATATACGGAAGATGTGTGCATATACGGAAACTGGGCATATACGGAAGATGTGTGCGCATATACGGAAACTGGGCATATACGGAAGATGTGTGCATATATGGAAACTGGGCATATACGGAAACTGGGCATATACGGAAGATGTGCGCATATACGGAAACTGGGCATATACGGAAGATGTGTGCATATAAAGAAACTGGGCATATACGGAAGATGTGTGCATATACGGAAACTGGGCATATACGGAAGGTGTGTGCATATAAGGAAACTGGGCATATACGGAAGATGTGCGCATATACGGAAACTGGGCATATACGGAAGATGTGTGCATATACGGAAACTGGGCATATACAGAATATGTGCGCATATACGAAAACTGGGCATATACGGAAGATGGCATATACGGAAGATGTGTGCATATACGGAAACTGGGCATATACGGAAGATGTGCGCATATACGGAAACTGGGCATATACGGAAGATGTGTGCATATATGGAAACTGGGCATATATAGAAGATGTGCGCATATACGGAAACTGGGCATATACGGAAGATGGCATATATGGAAGATGTGTGCATATACGGAAACTGGGCATATACGGAAGATGTGCGCATATACGGAAACTGGGCATATACAGAAGATGTGCGCATATACAGAAACTGGGCATATACAGAAGATGTTCGCATATACGGAAACTGGGCATATACGGAAGATGTGTGCATATACGGAAACTGGGCATATACGAAAACTGGGCATATACGGAAGATGTGCGCATATACAGAAACTGGGCATATACGGAAGATGTGCGCATATACGGAAACTGGGCATATACGGAAGATGTGGGCATATACGGAAACTGGGCATATACGGAAGATGTGGGCATATACGGAAACTGGGCATATACGGAAGATGTGCGCATATACGGAAACTGGGCATATACAGAAGATGTGCGCATATACGGAAACTGGGCATATACGGAATATGTGCGCATATACGGAAACTGGGCATATACGGAAGATGTGGGCATATACGGAAACTGGGCATATACGGAAGATGTGTGCATATACGGAAACTGGGCATATACGGAAGATGTGCGCATATACCGAAACTGGGCATATACGGAAGATGTGCGCATATACGGAAGATGTGTGCATATACGGAAACTGGGCGTATACGGAAGATGTGTGCATATAGGGAAACTGGGCGTATACGGAAACTGGGCATATACGGAAGATGTGCGCATATACGGAAACTGGGCATATACGGAAGATGTGTGCATATACGGAAACTGGGCATATACGGAAGATGTGGGCATATACGGAAACTGGGCATATACGGAAACTGGGCATATACGGAAGATGTGTGCATATACGGAAACTGGGCATATACGGAAGATGTGCGCATATACAGAAACTGGGCATATACGGAAGATGTGCGCATATACGGAAACTGGGCATATACAGAAGATGTGTGCATATACGGAAACTGGGCATATACAGAAGATGTGTGCATATACGGAAACTGGGCATATACGGAAGATGTGCGCATATACGGAAACTGGGCATATACGGAAGATGTGCGCATATACGGAAACTGGGCATATACGGAAGATGTGTGCATATACGGAAAGTGGGCATATACGGAAGATGTGCGCATATACGGAAACTGGGCATATACGGAAGATGTGCGCATATACGGAAGATGTGCGCATATACGGAAGATGTGTGCATATACGGAAACTGGGCGTATACGGAAGATGTGCGCATATACGGAAACTGGGCATATACGGAAACTGGGCATATACGGAAGATGTGCGCATATACGGAAACTGGGCATATACGGAAGATGTGTGCATATACGGAAACTGGGCATATACGGAAGATGTGAGCATATACGGAGACTGGGCATATACGGAAGATGTGCGCATATACGAAAACTGGGCATATACGGAAGATGTGCGCATATACGGAAACTGGGCATATACGGAAACTGGGCATATACGGAAGATGTGGGCATATACGGAAGATGTGCGCATATACGGAAACTGAGCATATACGGAAACTGAGCATATACGGAAGATGTGTGCATATACGGAAACTGGGCATATACGGAAGATGTGCGCATATACGGAAACTGGGCATATACGGAAGATGTGCGCATATACGGAAACTGGGCATATACGGAAGATGTGCGCATGCTTGGAGGAGACTTGAATTTGCTTGGAGGTGTCTCTTTTGGCATAAGTATACCTATAGTAACATGCCCTTAAGGTCTTCAACATAATTCTTTTTACTCTTTGACTCACCTATAGCAGTGTAACATGTGCTAGACCTATTTCAATGAGCAATAAATTCATTGACATATATTATAGAAATAATATTTATTTTATTGAATAAATACAAATATCAAAATCATAATTATGAAGACCGAACCTAGTTACATTTCCTTCAACACTCCCTCGTAACTAGGGAGGTATTCATATAACATTACAAGGTGTTTGGCTATTTTCCAATCTTGAAGAATTCACATAAGAGAAACTAGATTGGCAATCCATCTGTTATAGAATCATAGTAACCAACATTTTTTTCCACAACAAGGCCTCGATTGACATCTCTATCTCTCAATAGATCATAGCACAATGTTGGTGATACCAATGACTTATAGACACCTTAGTCATTGTCTCTCAACGTACATACCCACCTGGGTGTTCACTAAGTATGACCTTCTAGGAATATTCTTGTCTTGGATTCCCAACCCTCAAATAATATCGGTCCTCTTGCCTACTCTTGTCTTGGATGCCCTACACATCCTCAAAGAGTGTCAGATGCCGGATGATTACCCAATCCTCCCATTATTTCTTCCCAAGTGAAGATAAGAATGTTGTGTCTATCTCTTCCTCTTAATTGGGGAAGAAATGCCCAAGTATCCCCTGACAAGGTACTTGTCCAAGTTCCTTTGTAATTGGGAACTTGTTATAACTCCCTCTTAGCTGGGGACTTGTCCATTCATCAAAAAATTCTTCTTCGTGGGTCCTCCAGCTGCTTGATCTCCTTCCTTCCTTCGATGTCATGAAGACTTTGTTCACTTTCCTTCTAAGTTTGTCATGTCATTTCTTCCTTCGTGGAAAGTGGTGTTCTTGTCATATATAAGGTTCTCTTGTCATCTGGTTACTCCTTGTCATTTTGTCTAAGCTTCAGACTACTCTTCACATGTACTTTATTATTCCCATGCTTTGATCTAGTAGCCCTTCATGACTTATCCTGATATTGCTTCAACATTAAATTGTGCTTTTGTTGGATGGCTTCTTCATCATGACATCTTTGTAGAGTAGAATCAGTTATCTTCACCTTTCATATCTCCAAGGCCTTCACAGGTGTCAAGGGTCCTTTGATCTTTTTCTTCCTTTGTTGGAGTTGTCATGCCTTCTTTCGGGAGATGTCTTCAAAGTATCTTTGTTAGATAGTGATTCATGGTGTTCTTCTCATGCCTGGCCTCTTTCTTCATTTGCTTCTTCTTGGATAGATTAGTCAACCACCTTATGCTCCTTGTGGCAGCACTTCTTCATTGCTTGCTTCTAGGACTAGTCACCATTCCTTCTTCACTTGCTTCTTAGTTAGCAATCTTATACTCCTTATGTGAGTATTTCCTTTTGTTGATCTTGATTGAATTGTAGTACATGCCTTCGGGCATGTCATTGGTGAAAGAGATTCTTTCCTACTTAATCATGTCATAGAATTATTACCATGACTCAATAATATACATGATAACATGAATAAACTTTAATGCATACATACCTCATCTTGATTCTCCTTTGATCATCTTATCTTCAATTGATTGTCCATGGTGTGGCCATTTTCACTTCATCTTAGCTTGCCTGCATATCATCCTTTTTCTGGAATCCCATGAATGGGACTCCCAATGGGACATTTGATTTTGTTTATGAATCTTCCTTTGAAGATTTCATCAGAGGATCTTGAAGACCCTTACCCTGAAAATGTTTCTTTCTTTTGATGATGGAGGTCTTTTAAGATTCTTAATCGTGATCAATTTTTGAATAAACAAATAGTAGTTTCATAATTTTTATAATTTAATGTTTTGGAAATTTTATAATCACAACCCTCAACGCAATTTTTTAATAAACAATAGTCGTTTCATAATTTTTATAATCTAATGTTTTGGAAAAAAATGATTAGGAGCTGAGTACAGTGTTTTTACCAACCCTTGGTGATCTTTTTGAATAGGTAAATGGGTGTTTCATAAACTAGTTTCAACCGTCTATAATCAGGAACATGATGTCATTTATATCCCTACGACTGTAAGGCAATGATCAGAAATCAACTGCAAATTATCCGGACGATCACTTCGTTCCGGCGCAGACAACAGCCCAGTCTTCTACTCCTCAAGGAGTCGGTCTATGCTGGCAAGTTATAACATGGAAACCAGAATGTTGGTTATTCAAGAAAAATATATTGCGATTGCGCCATTGGGTATTAAGCATGGTAGTGCAGAAGATAAATCTATGGTTTACAAAAGTCAAGTATTTCTGTTATGTGTCTTCTCTGGCAATAATTTTAATGGGGTGCCTTCCTCTGTTTTCTTGCGGTTATGACAAGAAAATCCCCGCTGGTGGGCAATGGGATTTTTTCACTCCACACGGCTTACAGTTTTCATCGAATGAAGTAGCTATACCTCGTGGTGGGCCGCTGCCACCTTATATGATGAAAACTGTAAGCTGTGTAGAGTCAGAAGCTCCCATTGCCCACCGGCTGGATTTTTCTGCGATAAGCGCATGAGATCGGAGGAATACATAAATATTGGGCACTTGCAAGTGGTCAACTTAATGCGTCGCCCCAACATGCCTAAATACCAATGGGACAATCCCAATATCAAGGCAAAGGCAACGTTGGCTTCTCCACCACAAACAACCAGTGGACTGTCAAGAGCAAGAACACCGCGCACAGAATGAGGACCATGATGAGCTGATCCATCAGACCATCCAACGCCGATTAGTAGGTCATGTACCAAGACAACGTAAGAAGCAACGCCACAATCACCAGAATGAAGAGCAAGTGAAACGAAAGATGCCGCTGGTACCGCTTATCTCTCTTCTCCGACGTTTGAGACATCCATGGCAAATTCGTGCACCACCAGAATGACGCTTCTCGGAGCTGATGTTAAACAGATAATACAAATATCAGTATTTAGGCGGGTTTCCAAATTCAAAATGAGTGATGTATGGATGGTATGCGGGCGATGGTATGACATGGGACGGAGGACGCTGGTAATACAAATATCAGTATTTAGGCGGGTTTCCAAATTCAAAATAAGTGATGTATGGATGGTATGCAGGTGGATGAATGCGAATGCGAATACATACAGAGACATCGAAACATTCTTTTATTAATCGGAATCTGTTCGTCGGGAAAGGGCGCACGCGGGTTGACAACCATAGCCGATGTCAGAACCCGTCTCCCAAGACTGTCGTCAGAGTCTCTTAAGAGTGCATTAACTTTTCTATGGGGTAAGAAATAGGAGTTCCCCGACACTTAGTCTTCCTCTTTCCAACACTTTGCTCCCTAGCACTTCGTCCTTCTTCTGGCAACTGATAGTAGTCCTTGTTATGTTTCTTCTATAAGAGATATTCCTCTTTGCTCCTTGGTAGATTCCTTTACATATGAAGAGTACTTTATCCTTCCTCCAACCGAGCTCTCTCTTGAGATATAGTTGCAGGTTTGATATGACAATAGTGTATCACTATTTCTTCACGCGTGTGAGGGGATTCCTTCAAGACTCTTATGTGGAGGTCCTATTTTATTCTTCACTTGAGTGAGCTTCCTTTTCGCTTGAGTGAGAGGCCTTATAGGCCTACTTTACTAGCCCAACCAATGAGATATGTATGACTGTGGTGGAGGGCTTCTATGGCAACAGAGATACCTTCTTTATCTTCGCATGTGTGACTGCATATTTCCCTAGAAACAATCCTCTTAGGCTCGGTTGTGCACCCTTCTTCTTCGTTGCACTTGGAGAACCTTTCTTTGTCCTTCCTTCACCCTTTTCTTGACTTCCTACCTTCGTTGATTTCAAAGATGAAAGCTTGATGTTATGATGGAGTGGACAACCTCTATATATAGAGGATTGTCCCTCCTTTAGGCCGACTTGACTTATTTTCTTTGGTAGGCTTCTTTTGATGGTGCCACATGCTTGGAGGAGACTTGAATTTGCTTGGAGGTGTCTTCTTTGACGTAACTGTACCTGTAGTAACATGCCCTTAAGGTCCTCAACATAATTATTTTGACTCTTTGACCCTCCTATAACACTTTAACATTTGCTAGACCTATTTCAATGAGCAAGAAACTCATTGACATATATTATAAAAATAATATTTCTTTTCTTGAATAAATACAAGTATCAAAAGTGCATTTATGAACACTGAACTTAGTTACATTTCCTTCAACAGTTTGTCGCATTATGGTTTTGATGACGGGCCTTCAAGCCGTTTTATTTTATGCTTCTCAATTGGGGTTTTCTAACCCTCTTTGTAATGGGTTTTTACTGTAGACCTGTGTGTCTGTTATTTTTATAAGTCTATTCGAGCGTCACTAGGATTTACTTGCCAGTCACAATATCTTCCTGTGTCACTAGGATTTACTTACCAAGAGTATCTTCCGACTTGTTAACTGTCAGTCTGAGTATTTTTTGGCGCTAGTCGAATGATGAGTGGGTGCCTATTTTTGGGATATATCTGGTGCTCCCTACGAAATTTCTTTAACGGACCTGCTCGCCATGTATCTTGATATTAATCATATGTAATATGAGGATTTATGTGGCACATATGTTACATGCATGCTATATGTAAACATCTCTTTATTTAATAGAAAGTTGTTGATTTTTTTACCTGATTTCTTTTTTTCCTTAAAATAAAATTTAATAAATAAACCATAGATTAATTCAAAAATATATCAATTGGATTTATCTTTGAAAAATTTCAAACTTTCGAACTTAAAAATATGACTCCAAGTTTTCACTTTGGTCTAACCATTTGAGAAATGCACACCACTCTCATGGTGATCTCACACAAATTACCAAATATCTATCAATAAATTTAGTTAGTTTCTGAATCTTTCATGTAAATTTCCAAACTAGTGTTTACTAATGAAAAATGAATTTAGTTTTGAGTTCAGGAAAAACTTAAAAATATAAATTAACCCATAACAATTAAAGCAAAATTTGCATTCCATTCCCATGTATATAATAAAATTAACTGCAATTCTCACTCATCGTTTTCTCCGAAATGGAGATATGACATTCCAAATAAATCTATCAGCGCTCTGTTTCTTCAATTCAGCGCAAGTTTTTGTAAGTTTTGCAGCCCTGCAAGAAGAGACCAAGGGTTGTCCCGATAGTTTACACTAGGCCATTCCAAAGAAAACTCTCGTCACTCCCGTTCTTTAATTCAACTCTGGGGTTTTTGTAAGCTTTTTGTTCCGATAGCTTACAACAGACCCTCAAAGGATTTCTTATGTAATTATATTACACAATATGGTATTCCTATGCCTTTAAATAGGCTACATTAAATGAGGGTCACTCCATGCAGGTGGGCGTAGCTCTTAAGTTAACTTAATTGAGTTGTATTTAATTTAATTTGTGGACTTTGGGTGAATAATCACAAATAATATAATCAAAGTAAGAGGTTTAATCATGTTGACACATGGAGTGTTTGTGCTGCATTATTTAATTCCTCAACTAGGAAAGCCAATTTTGAAGCCTGCACTTTTCAATTTTGGAGATTCCAATTTTAAAAATAATAATATATATTTATAAATAATATATTAAATATTAATATTTATTTAAAATTATTTACCTATATGTTAAATATATAGTTTATGTTGTTAATGTTTTTGTTAAATTAAAAATTTCATAAATAACTATTCAACTTAATATTGTTTTGGCTAATAAATATAGTTTGGATTTTACTACCAACAAATTTGTTTATTATTTAGTCATTATCATTTAAATGTATTGATTCTATACCGGTGAAATAATGATAAGAAAATAATGTTTTCATAAGATGATGAGTAGGTCGGTTTCCCGATTTTCTTCATCCAGGTATTATTAACCTCTTATATGATTTATTTAAAATTTTATTTGATTTTTTATTTTAATTTCAATTATTTGATCCTATAATATTGTAATTACTATACATTTCTCTATATTTTATATATAAAGCTCAATATTCACCTTAATGAGTTGTAAAACTTAATAGTCACTATAATGAGTTCTAAAGGACACCTTTAAATTTCCATATTTTGAAGTCTCTTATAATTTATAATTTAATAGTGTGAATTTGGTCTTTGACATGGATGGTATTACCAAATTGTTACAATCCGAGTTAAAGCTTGGATTATTAAAAGCCTTGAATTTTATACGATCTTTTCATTTTGTTTAACTTATTTTTTATTTTTATTTATTTTTTAAATGAAACTTATATTTTAACCATGAGATTTTAAAAAACATGAGATTGATACCTTTGTTTGAAGATGATTTTTTTTGGTAATTTATTAAGTTCGTGCCAGATTAATGTTTAAATATGTTTTTAATTGATGAATTGAAATTCATGTATATCTAATTAATTTGTTTTTATTATATAGGTATTATATATCAAAAATATCTTAAAAAAAAGGAATCAACTTTCTATTGAAAGGATTTTTGGATGGTCTACTACATCTCAAGTTCTGTGGCCTACACAAATTATCCAAAATTTAGTCCATTTACATGATGATAATGAATGTACTATTTGAACATTTACATAGTTCACGCACATTATGTTTTTTTGTTTGAAACTCATTTCACAAATAGTGTTCTTTTAATGAGATTGACATTAAAGTGACTTAAATGAAAAACATGATATGTGTATTTCAATTTCTATTTTGTTAAATTTTATTGTTTAATTTAGTTGCAACAATATCTCCATTTACTATTTTCATGAGAGTAATTATGAATATAATTTGTAGAAGTTAGATAAAACCAGTAAAAATTAATATTAAAAGTCATATGAAGGACAGTTTAAAAATAAAAACGTCATAGTTTTTTTTTTTGATGGGAAGGGGACGGGTCAAATTTAATCTCTCACTCCACATGAAGTGTCTATCCCTTGTATTTGCGTTATTTCCATTTTAAAGGAAAAAGAGCACAACATTTTCGCTTTTTAATTGTGTTTTTTTGGAATGTATTATACTCATAATAACGATAATGATATGTGATTGTATTTTTTTCTATATTTTGTCAATTTCACATATTTAAAAAGACTTTAATTAATAAATTTAATATTTAAATTTAAAAATCAATATATTTATGGCAACATATATAAATGTGTCTCTATAAACTAAATTTTAAACAAATTAATAAACTTACATCATTTTTCATATTTTGTCAATTTCATATATTTAAAAAAACTTTAATTAATAAATTTAATATTTAAATTTAAAAATCAATATATTTATAGTAACATATGCAAATGTATTTCTATAAACTAAATTTTAAACAAATTAATAAATTTACATCATTTTTTCTTAACCTGAGAAGAGAGTGCTAAAATCATGTCATTTATTAAATAAAATATGAATATAATTATTTGGAGTGAAATGTTGAAATAAAGTTAATATGTATTACTAGAATTTTTTCGAAACAACCCCAAAGGGAAAAATAAAATTAGAATCCTCTGATGCTTTATACATATTTAAACGAAAAAAAAAATAGGTTAAATATTTGACTTTTGAGAAAGTAGTTCTGCAACAAACTCTGTGCTGTTAAAGAATTTGCTAAATATACTAACAAACGAGAGAAGTATTATTATTTCTTGCTGGACACGTTATTGTTAGAAAATAATTCACTAAATATACAATAAAACGGAGTATTAAACCAATACTTCAAACTCTACATTGTTTCTGGCTTTATTATTACAAAAGAATTCCCTAAATATACAATAACAGGAAGTATTAAACCAATACTTCAAACTCTACATCGTTTCTGGCTTTATTATTACAAAAGAATTCCCTAAATATACAATAACATGAAGTATTAAACCAATACTTCAAACTATGACATTGTTTCTTGCCAAGCACATAATTATTAGACAAGGATTCGTTAGATATGCAAGAAAAAAACTGTGACAAATCAAATCCGTTCATACAAAATTAATTCATTTCGATATGCATTTAGATTGTTGCAGAGCATGTGTGGCGTGTCAGAGCTATATTATGTATTAAAAAACAAAAGTAATTGATTGAATTAAAAAAGGAGATCATTCTTTACCAGATGCGCAACACACCTATGCAAATTGGAGACAGAAAATTAACCGGATTTAATATAGTGTAGGTAACCCTGCATCGAATATTGAATAGTTCCAGCTGGTCTGTACTTGAATATTGATGCTAGCGAAATTGTTCAATATTTGACTGCATCAGGTCTCTAAGCTTCCGCCTGCACTTGATAATGGTCTCTAACTTTAGCTTCCATTGTCTGCATGCGCTCAATCTCAACTGTGCAGTCCTCCAAATTTAGCTTCGGCAAGACACATTCCACCAGAGCCGAAACATCTTCCAGATGGTCTTCCGTTTTCATTTCTGGCGGCAGGGGAAGAATGAGATCTCCAAATATGGAGAGTATTTTGGCGCCGGAGGTTTCATGGCAGAATTGGCTTTGAATGCAGAGGCCATGTCTGTCCCAGAGAGCACGGAATGAAGCATTCGCCACTGATAGAAGGAAATAGAGATGCCCCAAATAAGAGCGACCGCTTTGGTGCTGCCTGCGTTGTGAAAGGCGGGGATGAGTTCTGTAATGACATGGCTGAGCGCATCCTGAATATCATAGCCGATTATTTACGGAGAGCGCCAAATAGATTTCAAATTTCAAATTTGCTGGAGTGCATTCCATGGATGGCTATGTGATGGTCATCCCGCAGAGGCAAGTGCTATGACATGTGCGAATACATACGGAATCGGAATTCGTTCGCCGGGGAAATGATGCACACCGCTGAACCCGCTTCCCAACACTGTACTTAAGGTCTCTTAAGAGTGCATTTATAATGCTATAGTCCATGAAATAGCACTTGCCTAGCTTCTCCACATGGGGAGAGGAGGGGCGCCCCCAGAGTGAAATATAGTTGACTGAATACCCCATAACAGCCGCGCATTCCGTAATATTATTTATTTTAGGTAGTGAGGACAATCATGGTTGGCTGTTAGGTTGATTTTTTATTTTTAATCAATAAAAACCACATCATTTCAAATAAGTTGATGGTAGTAATAGTGCAAGTTTTTATTTTGGCTAAATGTTTCTAAATCTTGAATGATTAACCTATTTTCTTAACTTCCAAAAAAAAATGAATTTTTAACATGACAGAAACAATTTTAACCCATACTCCAATCTAAAAATAACATTGTTGTAACCCATACTTCAATCTAAAAATAACATTGTTGTTTAATAATTTTCATTTAAATAACGCGACCCGAGAGGGAGAAGAGCGGCGACCCCCAGAGCAATAACATTGTTGTTTAATAATTTTCATTTAAATAACGCGACCTGAGAGGGAGAAGAGCGGCCACCCCCAGAGCAAAATATCACCGACTGAATTACCCCATAACAGCAGCGTATTTTTTGTAATGCTATTTTTTAATGTGGGGAAATCAATTATCAGGATAATTATTTTTGGCTATTAACTGTTTAAGCAGGTTGATTCATTGCTTTTAATGAAGGAAAACCACTCTACTTAGAATAACTAACTCCGGGTAGTCAGTAACTGGGCAGGCTTTTACTCTTGCCAGAAGTCTCTGGATCTTGGTAATTAATATTTTCTTTAAGTCCCGGGAAAACTAGCTCTTAGCAAGGCAGCGACAATTTTAACTCATTCTCCAAGCCCAAAATAGCATTGTTGTTTAATAGTTTTAATTTAAATAAGGCTCATAATAAATTCCAGGACTAACATTATATACTTAATATTCCAGAGTTTTTAGAAACTTTTCAGGTGGCTTTTCCCAGTGTAATTTCTTTAAAATCTGGTAGGAATTTATTGAAATCACAAATTTGGTAGGTAACCCCTGCATAATCAAAATGTCCTAAAAGTTTTTCAAGGTGTTGAATCCATATATACAATCAAAAAACCTGTTTAAATGAAACAAATCGAGATTTCACCTCTAATTTTTCGACAAATTGTGGCACCAGAAAATCTAAAAAATGACACTAAAAACAACTCCCTTACTCTTTAGTCTTAATTCCAAATACCATCCTTATTACAGTATAATTTTCCCTTTCACTTTTAACGGTTTATATCACCAAACATGGAAAATGAAGAGATGGGCTAGAGATTTAAAGAGGGTTTAACCTCCAGTGGAGTTTATACAGCTATGACCAGCTTGTCAAAGAGCCCTCCATGAACAATGGGCGCACCATGTCGGTCGCGAAGCCTTTTACTCCTTTATAACCATGACGAGGGGATACTGCAGGTACTGGTAGTCATGCCTTGATCAAGACATAGAGAGACCATAACATATATTTAAGGACTTATTAGTTCGAAGTTTAGATCCGAAGTCTGTTCAAAGAATAGTAGTCAATATGGACGACAAGAATATTCAGTATGGAGTTGAAGATTAATGTCGAAGGAATGGTTGTGAATACCATTCAAGAGAAATTCTACAAGCGGATGGTTCGGAGAATTTTTCAAGCGTTGCAGCGATGGAAATTATCTGTTTTTTCTGTGTGCAAGAAGATTTGGCAAGTGGGTGCAGATGATCCTCGAAAAGTCATCCATTCTATCAAAGTTGGCCTTGCATTGTGTTTGGTGTCCTTTCTGTACTTCGTGAGGCCATTGTTTGACACCGTGGGTGGAAATGCCATATGCGCTGTCACGCCCCCAATTCTTTTTTCGTTAAATTGGCCAGGTGCGGCACCGCCTAAGTAATTAACATCTTCCATTGTTAACTTACTTTACGAACTACGCCTTAACATTCATCATGAAACATGAATAACATATTAATGTGGGGAATTCATTAATATAAAAAATCAACAATGTAGAACGGCAAGAAAACAACATCACATGTAAAATCAATCTTTTATTATATGAGAGAATTTTTACAATGACTGGGAGTATAACTCGACCGACGTTATACCCGAGTTGGGCGCCCACCCGTGCAAGAGCGCACGGTGGTCTCACAACAACTCACCCAATATATAACACAAAACTCTTTGCCAAGGTGGGAGGGCGCGCCCATGCACGGCCCTTGCCCACAATACAACTCGAGCTCGTTCAATACTGCGGCGGGCTAGCGCCTTAGAATGCCCTCACCCGCGCTGTAAGGACTTGCGGTCCTGAACGCGTTCCGCCGAAGTGCGACTGCGGTTGAAGGCTTGAACGAGCGTGCGGTTTAGGAGAAGTGCGAGCTCATGGCTTCATGTGCGATGGAGATGTGTTATAATGCGCACAAGGAAGAGGAGGGTGAGCTGATATATATGTGTGGAGGCATGGCTTGAAACTTGTGAAGGCCGACCACACTTGGAGACAAAAGCCGACGGTGAATTGTGGAGAAGTGTGGGTGCGTTTAAGAGAGTGGGCAGGTTGGCTGGGTAGCTGCGACCTTGCCCAACGCTCATATATATTGGGAGAGCGTTGGAGCTCATTTCATCACTTGCTCATCGCTCAAACATGTAAAGAGGAGTGCGCAGAACTAGAAGGTGGACGCAGCAAGATAGGAGGGCGTAGATTTGGGTGATGCACCCGTTCTTGGGCGAAGCTGCACGGAGGTGAACGCACATCTTGGTTTTGAGTGAAGGGCGCGGGTGGAGGTCGCCCGCCGGTTGCAGTAAGGCGTGCACGTGTGTGTGGCACCCGGATTGTGCGACGACTTGGCACGGGTTCTTGGGTGACTCGGGTGAGTACCCGCCCGTCGTGCAAGTTTGCACGATGTGACTTTTGGTGAAGTGTTGAGAGTGTGAACGAAGGTGTGTCTCGGGCAGAGGCGCATGTGTGTGGTGACTTGGAGGCACGCCCAAGTTGGGCAAACAATATGATTGTGCGATGAGGTGAACGAAGGGTTGGTGAGTCGTGCGATGACCGTGCAGAGGCGCCGACGAGCTGGGCAACCGAGTTTGCCGAAGTTGAAAATTGGCTAAGTGTAAATTTGGGGTTTCCCAAGATTTAACTCATACTTTGTAAAAGTGAAGATTGTATAATATATTGAATCGGGCAGACTCATATTGCAGGGAGTTGCCCCTCCCTTTACACTGTTGTGCATTTCTCTTGTATAATGCTATTTATGTGAATGTTATGGGCTTTCACTTACATAAAGGAACACATTAATAATACTTGGTAACGAAAATAAAACTAAGTATGGAATGTTAGGCATAGTCTACAATCGTAAGTATTGGTGAAAAGAAAACGGTTGGTAGTGTCGCACCTTGCTATAAGCGGTTGAAAGAGTACCGCAGGTGTAGGGGCGTGACAGGTGGTATCAGAGCTAGTGCCGGGGAGCTGGTGCTGGTGTTGAAGCGTTGAAGCTGATACACACCTGCACTTCGTGACAAGTGATATCAGAGGTGGTGAACTGAATCAAGAAGTTGATTCTATGAAGACCGAAGACTTGGCAGGAAGCTCAAGTTTTGCAGGTGACAGGTGGAATATCATGGTGATTTAGGTGAATGGTGAAACAAGTTTAGCAGAAGTGAAGCTTAGTGCTTGGACCAAGCTGAATGACAAGGCATGGCAGGTTTGGAAGAATGCGAAGGGAAGCTCTTGCTTACCTTATATAGGTTGAAGCGGATGAGAGAAGAGAATCCCTAGATTCGAAAGGAACTTGAAGTCTTGGAAAAGAATGTTGAAGACGAACTTCTTCAACTTGGTTGGACAATGGAGCAAGATGAAGTTATAGATTGTGCTAACACGAAAGAGGAAGCTGTGATAACTAAGGATGTTGCAGATGTGACAACGATGGAGAATTAACTTGAGACTGATCAAGTTGGACCAGGATCATGCAGTTTGCAGACATGGATGGATGAGGATACTCACATGGAGGAGCCTCATGATGATGATGAAGTAAGTATTGATACTTGTGTTTCATTTGAGCATTTGGTAGATGGACCATATGCAGGGAAGGGAAAAATTAGTTTGTTGATACTAGGGAGGATCTTACCATGGATGACTATGATGAGACCTTGTATGGAGAAGCAAGGATTGTTGACTGTTGCAGGACTTGTTGGGGTTGTTTGTGACCTTATGATAGGAGGTAAAAGGCCCGTGACAAGGGAGGAACATGATGATTGTTGCGGAGGATTGGGTCATGCTTTAGCCATATGGAGAATTGGCTAAATGCCCGGCATGACTCATGGACAGATTGGAGGCACACACACTTGGGTATGATGATACTTGGGTGGACTTCTCATGGCCGAGACCAAGAGCAAGTCTTGGTGGAACCTTAAGTGGGGGAGCTATGATGGAAGGGACTCATGATGCGATGATGATATGGTTGGGTGACTGAGTTCACTAGACCGAAGATTGCAGACTTGGATGAGGATGACCGATTGTTGTGATGGGTCTACTTAGTTGGACTACGTGGGAAACTTAGTCATGGACATCAGGTTGGAGACATGGAGCATGGCAGTCTTATGCAGGGACATTATGCAGGAGCACTTGTAGAGGTGTCACTTATGAACATCCAATGAGGAGTGCCAAGGCAGGGATGTTGTGCAGGTAGATTTGTTGATGTGACATGGAGATGTTTTGATTATGAGCCGATGGAGAGGTGGTGCACTTATGTAGAACAAGGCCATGGACTTGGATGGAGTTGTGAGCAAACTATGGAGCATTCCTACTACATGGAGAGCTGAGGCATCTTGTAGAGACCTTTGGGCCGAGACTTGTATGCTTGCTGAGATGTTGGTCGTAGATGACTCATGGAGCTCATGATGACATGAGGTTGTGACTTTTAGGGACTTCATATATGGTGGACTTGGAGGATCTGATGCATTGAGGAGCTGAGGTCAGAGACTTTGATGCAGGATGGGGTGCATACTTTCGAGTACATGTATGGGAATGGCTTGAAAGAGTGACTTGATGTGGAGGATCGATATGAGACACTTTGGAGTGATGGAGTTACGACAATGATGATGCCTTGGTGGCAACACTTGGGCATGGGTTGAGCCGAGACTTAACCACTTTTGACACATGGGAGCTGATTGATCTATGATCATGGGCAACACATGGATAGATGAGACAGGTGTATACTTGTTTCTATGGCAGGCTTGAGGGATGGCACATTGCAGATATGATGGAAGTTGCTTCATGGACCTGGATGTGGCACATCGAGAGTCGGAGTTTGATGAGATGGTCTCTTCATATTGAGGAGGCACACATATGGATGATGGTGTTGGACTAGATGTGGCTGATTTCATGCAACACATTAGTACCAGACATCATGGACAGCATGTTGCAGATGAGATGAGGGCTACTTCATGGAACTGAGCATGGCATACTTGTATGGAGATGGATTCTTGGTCGAGTTGAGGATGTGACGGGATGTTCTGAGAAACAATTGATGGTGGCATGAGGATGTGCATTCTCATGGTTTAAGCGTGACAGTTGGATTAGCTACCCGACTAGTTCAGACATGAGGGGATCCAGTGTACAGAGATGTGTTAGCATTTGTTGGAATATCTTGGCAGCAATTCACACGAGGATGACACATGATAAGGTCGACACGAGAGGTTGCAGGAAGCATGTAGCTTGAGAGGGAGGGACCAGCCTTCCACGATGGGGAGCAGCATGTGGAGATTGTGGCAGGGTGGTTGATGGTCATGGATTGAGATGATTTCCAGTGTATGACATAGCGATGAGGTGTATACCTTGGTATGGTGATCTTGGTGACAGATGGTTGCCGAGGCGAGACATGATGGAGACCATGGTTCTACATATGTTGCAGAGATGGTTGCAGTATGTGGAGGAGTTGACATCATGGATGAGATAGACATTGTTGATCTTGGTGGATGGCTACCAAGATGGTATGTTGTTGAGGACGACAACGACTTCAGGTGGAGGAGGATGTAAGGACCTGCGGTCCTGAACACTTTCCGCCGAAGTGCGACCACGGTTGGAGGCTTGAACGAGCGTGCGGTTTAGGAGAAGTGCGAGCTCATGGCTTCATGTGCGATGGAGATGTGTTATAATGTGCAGAAGGAAGAGGAGGGCGAGCTGATATATATGCGTGGAGGCATGGCTTGAAACTTGTGAAGTCCGACCACACTTGGAGACAAAAGCCGATGGTGAATTGTGGAGAAGTGTGGGTGCGTTTGAGAGCGTGGGCAGGTCGACTGGGTAGCTGCGACCTTGCCCAATGCTCATATATATTGGGAGAGCGTTGGAGCTCATTTCATCACTTGCTCATCGCTCAAACATGTAAAGAGGAGTGCACAGAACTAGAAGGTGGACGTAGCAAGATAGGAGGGCGCAGATTTGGGTGATGTGCCTGTTCTTGGGCGAAGCCACACGGAGGTGAACGCACATCTTGGTTTTGAGTGAAGGGGGCGAGTAGAGGTCGCCCACCGGTTGGAGTAAGGTGTGCACGGGTGTGTGGCGCTCTGATTGTGCGACGACTTGGCACGGGTTCTTGGGCGACTCGGGTGAGCACCCGCCCGTCGTGCAAGTGTGCATGGTGTGACTTTTGGTGAAGTGTTGAGATTGTGAACGGAGGTGTGTCTCGGGTAGAGGTGCCCGTGTGTGGCGACTTGGAGGCGCACCCAAGTTGGGAAAACAACACGATTGTGCGACGAGGTGAACAAAGGGTTGGTGAGTCGTGCGGCGACCGTGCGGAGGCGCCGACGAGCTGGGCAACCGAGTTTGCCGAAGTTGAAAATTGACTAAGTGTAAATTTGGGGTTTCCCAAGATTTAACTTGTACTTTGTAAAAGTGAAGATTGTATAATATATTGACTCAGGCAGACTCATATTGCAGGGAGTTGCCCCTCCCTTTATACTGTTGTGCATTTCTCTTGTATAATGCTGTTTATGTGAATGTTATGGGCTTTCACTTGTATAAAGGAACACATTAATAATACTTGGTAACGAAAATAAAGCTAAGTATGGAATGTTAGGCATAGTCTACAATCGTAAGTATTGGTGAAAAGAAAATGGTTGGTAGTGCCGCACCTCGCTATAAGCGGTTGAAAGAGTACCGCAGGTGTAGGGGCGTGACACACGCCTTCGACTGCCCAATGTTTGTGCCGAGTTCCTTGTGCAACCGTGCCAGGCGGGCAGGCACATAACTCGTGCCTATACCGCGGCTGCACTTCTTGTTCCTTGCACCTCTTGTTGAGATCCAAGTGTAAAGTGCGATGGAAAATGACAAGCCTTGCTCACATGTATATACACCTCCTATCGTGTGGAGTCATGCCTCGGCCGACTCTCCATTATTCCACCAACCGCGCGCGTTCATCAAACAATGTGTGTCTTTGTTAGGTCGGCCCGCCCATGGCGCAGGACCGCCCCCCAATTCACCTCCGTGTTTGCCTAACGCCTCTCGGTCGGCTTGTGAACGAGCTCCACCAACTCATCCTATAAACCTTAGAATGCCAACTCATCCATATAACAAGATATCACGCCCTTGGTCGCTCCTCGAAGTTCTTTCATGAATTAGTCGCATCGCATAGCAGGGGGAGCACGCGCCCGGTCGCCTGTCAACCGCAGGGCGTTACATGGGCGGTCCTGACTGTCGGACTGGTCTTTGAATTCACTGTAGGTAATTATTTATAGAAACCATTTATTACTTTAGACGTATTAACCCTCCTCAACACGCAACCTGGGATCCATGGATTGTGGGTGTAGAAGGTCTAGAATATTTTTGCAATATTGTTCTCTTTGAAAATATCGAATTTGGCTATAATATTTCGTGAGAATATAGTATCGGGAAAAACTTTCTGCACTCAAACAAATTAATGTTTTTCTCTATAATGATCAAATACAGGTGCTACATTGAGCAAGGGTCTGAACGGATCATGTGCCACAGTGTTAGCGGGATTCTTCAGAGTAGCAGTTTGCTGTGTCGCAGAACATGCGACGCCGAATTTCGAATGATTTATACTCGTGTTTTTGTTTTTGCGGGGTAGAGGAGGCTCAGAATTCAGTTGCAACAAGGTAAGTCTTATGTTGTGGCAAGGATATCGCAACTATAGAGAGACTTAAATAATAGACATGAAATAGCTCATGGCAAAACAGAGTAGAAACAAAAAGGTTGTGGTAAATTTACTCATAAATGTTTAAGACCATCGCAACTACAGAGAGGCTTAAATAATACACATGAAATAACTCATGGCAAAACAGAGTAGAAACAAAAAAGTTGCGGTAAATTTACTCATAAAGGTTTAAGACCACATCGCAACATAAAATACTTTGTATTATATTTCAAAACATAGGAAAATAGATTCCCGTGATAAATGGGCGCTGCTACTCCAAGTGAAAAACACAAAAGACTTACTGTGATTTACACATCACAGGTTTGCGGAGTAAATGTAGGTTTGTGGAGTAAATGTCTCTAAAACTTCCTAAAACTTTTTTTCACACCCCCACTAATATTTCCTCGATGATTTTTTTCTTACTACCTCTCAGACTTTCACCCTCTCTCTCGCTCTCCAACTTGCCCAACAATGCAAATTGACTTTTACATTCATATTTATCTCAACATACAAATTTGGCATTAATACATGACAGAGCAAATAATTAATACACAGGATGAGTGATTATACAAAATAATTGGTTTTTTGAACTTGCAAGTGTTGTGGAGTGTGGGTAACAGTGGCAGAGTGAATGCTTGCCCATACTTATTTACCAAACTTCATTAAGTGTCTTAAACTCTCTGTTGTGTTGTGGAATGGTCAGTGTTGTACTTCTTATCTGACTTTAGTCCTTTCGCCAACAAACAAAATTGTAACTGTGAAGTAGTTGACTGGGCAAGCATGGTGTTTGTCAGTGTGTTTAAGGTGGTGGTTGGGATTAATATTTCCAACACTCCCCCTTAATAAAAATTGTCGCCATTGACAATTCCCAAACAATCTCTAAGATAAACAAAATTTTCACATGCCAATGGTTTTTTTATGAAAATATCAGCAAACTCTTCCTATGACCTACAGTGCTGCAACAAAATTTCATCATTATTTAAATCAACTCTCTGATAAAATTATATTTAGCATCAAATGCTTGGTCCTCTTGTGAAAAATACAATTCTTTGATAATGCAATTGTTGATGTATTGTTCCAGAAAATAGTTTCCTTTCCCCCTTGGTCGTGAGAAGATCACTCAACGTCCTTCTCATCCAAACTGCTTGACACACTGATGTTGTTGGAGTGACATATTCAACTTTTGTTGTTTACAGTCACACTATTGGTTGCTTCTTGAAGGCCCATGAAATGGCTCCAAAACCCAAATGAAAAACATATCTTAACGTGCTTTTTCTATCATCGACACTTCCTACCTAATCACTGTCAGTGTAACCAACCAACTTGAAATCATCTGTTGCGGCATACAAAATACCATATTGTTTTGCCCATTGACATACCTTAGAATCATTTTCATTTCTTGCCAATGTGTTTCCTTGGGTATCTCCATGAACTTCGACACTAAGCTTACTGCATACATCGACCTAGTGGTAGTGAAATACATCAAGTTGCATATCATACTTTTGTATAATTTTGGATTGACATTGTTGCTGCAATCTTCTTTGCTCAACTTCAACCCCATGACAGTTGGAGTTGGTGTGGGCTTGTTGTTCTACATATTAAACCTCTCCAAAATGTCTGCTACATACTTTGCTTGAGAAATAAAAATGTCATTTTCTGTTTGCTTCACTTCTATGCCCAAAAAATATCTTAACAACCCCAAGTCAGTCATTTCAAATTCATTCTTCATGACTTGCTTGAAATCAACGATGAGGAAATCATCACTGCCCGTAAAAATCAAATCATCTACAAATAAGACAACAATAAGAATCTTACCATCACTATCTTTGATATAGAGGGTAGGCTCTCTGTCACATTCGTTGAAACCATTGTCCAACCAGTAGGCATCTATCATGTTGTACTATGCACATGGTGCTTGCTTCAGCGCATAAAGAGCTTTCTTTAACCAATACACTTTTTCTTCTTTGCCTTCTACCTCATAACCAGGTGGTTGCGCAACATACACTTCCTCTTTCAACACTCCATTCAAGAACATTGATTTTACGTCTATTTGACACACTTTCCATTCATGTTGCACGACAATCGCTAGAATTGTATGCACTGTCTCCATCCTCGCGACTGGCGCAAACGTCTCTGAATAATCTCTTCTGTGTTGCTGCTTGTATCCTTTGACAACTAGCCTTGCTTTGTGCCTTTCAATCTTACTGTCAACATTTCTCTTGGCCTTATAGAGCCACTTCACTCCAATGACTTATTTTCCTTGTGGAAGGTTCACTAACTCCCATGTGTCATTCTTTTGTATTGCTTCCATTTCTTCCTTCATTTCCACAACCCATTTTTATTCTTTAACTGCATATTCAAAATGGATTGGGTCATTTACATGACAAAATAATTCAAATAAGGAATTCAGACCAGTGCTACTATCAACTTCATCTTGCTCGTAAATCTCATTTAAATTTCTGAATTTTGGTTTTCTTGTGCTTGTTGAAGAAGGGCTTGACATATCACTTGGTGTTGCGCTTTGCGACATTCTTAGAGAAGCACTTTCTTGACTACGTGTCGTTGTCCTATTATTTGTTGATGGTGTTCTTTGTTGCCTACTTTGTTGCGCTTGAATAGGAGTAAAGGGAGTCACTGTTGAGGAATTATTTGTTATTTTCAATTCCTCTTTTTCCTCATGTGGTATGCATGCTTTGACATTGACTGTCTTCTCTAAACTTCCATCCCATGCTTCTTCTTTTCTGAACTTCACATCTCTGTTGATTATGACCTTCTTGGTTAATCAATTGTAGAGTTTGTATGCCTTGGATTCATCATTGTATTCAACAAATGTACATTTCTCCCCCTTGTTGTCCAAATTCTTCCTCAACTCATTCGGACATGTGCATACGCCACACATCCAAAGACTCTCATGTGAGTGAAACTATGCTTTCTTCCACTCCATGCCTCTAGAAGCTTTTGGTTGGACATCTATTCAAGATATATTCTGCACAAGTGACAACTTCAGCCCAATAGTCATTTGGCAAATGCTTTGCCTTCAACATACTCCTTGCCATTTCCATAATGGTCATATTCTTCCTTTCTGCTACACCATTTTGCTGAGGTGTATACCTTGTTGTAAATTTCTTGTGAATTCCATGCTCCCTGCAAAATCGAAGGGAGTCATTTGAGATGTATTCGCCACCCCTATCAGTCTTGAGGACTTTGATGTAGTGTCTGCTTTGCTTCTCAACAAGAGTTGTGTATTGGCGAAAGCACTTAAATACTTTACTTTTCTGTTTTAGGAGATAAACCCATGTCTTCCTTGTGTATTCATCTATGAATGTAAATAAGTAGTGGCTTCCACCAATTGATGGTGTTTGCATTGGTCCACATAAATCTGAATGGACAATCTCCAAAGGTGCCTTTTCCCTTACTGAATTTCCTGTTGGAAATGTCTCTCTATGTTGTTTGCCCAAGATACATCCTTCACATAGGTTGTCTGGTTTCTCTATGAGTGGTAATCCCTTCACCATGCTTTTCCTATGCAATAAATTCAAACCTCCAAAGTTGAGATGTCCAAATCTCAAATGCCATAACCAATTTTTATCTTTGACCTCTTCTTGAAAGTTTACTTGTGTGACAGCTGCGACATTTCTTTCATCCTCTTGTGAGTTCATTGATAGTTGTGTTTGTGCACCTTCTTTCTCCAAATCTAATCTTATTTTTAGGGGAAACTCTATTGTTTGTCATATGAACCTTTGCAATCAGTGGTTTGCTTGGAGGCCTATCCAAAATTATGCACACAACATTTTTGAAGAAGACATTGTAGCTCTTTTGCATGAGTTGTCCAATGCTTATGAGTTTATGCTTCAGAAAGGGGACAAAATAAACATCTGAGATGTACTTCTTCTCCCCCTTCTTTGTTAGGATATTAACTCTTCCTTTGCCCATGACAGAGACTTTGCTATCAGTGCCTAATGTCACTTCAGATTTCACACTTTCTTCTAGATTAGAAAACATTTTTATGTTCCCTGACATGTGGTTGCTGCACCCTAAATCTAGATTCCATATATCACTTTGTTTTTCTTGTGCTACATTACAAGCTAAAAACATGCTATCATGGTTCTAATTTTCTTTTGTGAAATTTACACTTGATTTGTTACTAATGTCATAATGCTTCTTTCTACATTCATTTGCATAATGACCATATTTATTACAATAATGACATTGAACTTGAGATTTATCATATCTCTGGCCTTGTGCTTGATTTTGGCTTGAACCTTGACTTGGATTTTGATTGTTGCCCCTTCCACTTGAGCTTGAAGGGTTGCTTCTTCTACTTCTGTGTGGGCTTCTTCCTCTTCCTCTAGCATATGATCTTCCTCTGCCTCGACCTTGACCAAATGAAACTTGTGTCTTAAAGGCATGATCCAATGAGGAGCTTGTTGCTTTATTCAGTCTATGTTCATGAGAAATTAGTGATGCATGAAGCTCATCCACTAAGAACTATGAGAGATCCTTTGTCTCTTTTATGGCCACAACAATGGCATCAAACCTTGCTGGTAAACTTCTCAAAACTTTCTCAACTATTCTCCTTTCTTCAAGTGTCTCACCATGAGACCTAATTTGAGTAACCAACCCAATTATATGTGTAAAAAATGAGTCCACATTCTCAGACTCTTTCATACAAAGTGTTTCAAAGTCTCTTCTCAAAATTTGCATCTTTTTTGTCTTGACTTTTGCGATGCCTTGGTAGGTTGCCTCGAGGGTGTCCCATGCTTGCTTGGACTTCGTTGTTGTTGCAACCCTTGGGAAAATGCTTTCATGAAATGCTTGGAAAATGTAGAAGAGGGCTTTTGCATCCTTCTTCCTATTGTCCCTCAAAAAATCTCTTCCTGTTTGAGACAAGGCATTGTAACCATTCTCCACCAAATCCAAATGTCTTGAGAAGAAAATAGGGTCTTCATTGTAATATCCCAATAATCATAATTTTTGCCATTAAATTGAGGTATCTGAGGATTAGTCAAGCTTATGCTTGATGTTTCCATTTCTGAGTGAGAGAAAAAAACTTTCTATGTGCTGGTAAATACACTTCAAAAATTATGCCCTCAAAACAATTTTTTAATTGCTAGTAAAAAGCACTTGTTTTTACACTAACCAAGTTTAACCCACTCTAATACCATGTTAGAAAAAATTTCACAAGGGCAAAGGAGAGGAGTGTGGCTCAGAATTCATTTGCAGCAAGGTAAGTCTTATATTGCGGCAAGGATATCGCAACTACACAGAGTCTTAAATAAAACACAGGAAGTGGCTCAGAATTCAGTTGCGGCAAATTCAGTTGCGGAAGTCTTATGTTGCGGCAAGGATATTGCAATTACACAGAAGCTTAAATAATACACAAGAAGAGGGGAGGAGTGTGGCTCAGAATTCAGTTGCGGCAAGGTAAGTCTTATGTTGCGGCAAGGATATCGCAACTGCACAGAGGCTTAAATAATACACAGGAAATAATTCACCACAAAAGAGAGCATAAACAAAAAGGTTGTAGTAAGACCACATCTCAACATAACATACTTTGTATTATATTTCGCAACATAACATACTTTGTACTATATTTCAAAGCATAGGAATTGCTGCTCCAAGTGAAAAACACAAACTGGATTGGGGAGTAAATGTCTGAAAAACTCACTAACACTGATTTTCACACGCCCACCAATATTTCCTCCACGATTTTCTCCTCACTACCTCTCAGACTTTCACCCTCTCCCTGGCTCTCTAACTTTCCAACAATGCAAAATGACATTAATACATGACAGAGCAAATAATTAATACACAAGATGGGCCATTATACAAAATAATTGGTTTTCTAACTTGCAGGTGTTGTGGAGTGTAAGTAACAGTGGTAGAGTGAATGCTTGCCCATATTTATTTACCAAACTTCATTAAGTGCGTTAACTTTTGCTTTGACCAAACAAAATCACAACCCTACAGTATTGACTAAGCAAACATGGCATTTGTTGGTTATTTAAGACGGTGGTTGGGATTAAAATTTCCAACATATTGTTTTTCAATTTCAAATTAGAAGAAATCTGTTTTCGTTCAATCCAAACAAAATTTTCAAATATACATTATAAAATTTAAAGTAAAACTATAATAACTTTTTGTTAAAACGGTGTAAACTATTCTTTTTAATTAATACATTTTTTTGACCATCTAAATTTAACTAAATTCTTAAATAAAACAAGAGCAATTATAAAGAAAATAAAAATAAATAACAATTTTATATTATTCCATTTATTAACATGTTTATTTATTTTATGAGTTGATTTGTTGTCATATTCCAAAACCATTTGCGAATTTCGCTAAATAAGAATAAATATTATATTAAAACAAAGCGAACCATCAACAAACCAAAAAGCCAATCCACTGCAAGTAAATATTAAGAATGATGTTAAATCAGAAGTAAAAATCGGGGAGAATAAAAATGATTCAGCGGCATTGTCCCACCATTATAAATCCAGAACTCTAATCATTCTTATTGACAAATTGAGTCAGCTGGATTCCTATTGTCTTTCGTAGGTAAGCCGCCATTTTCTGTACCGCTCATAGCTTCTGCACATGGAGAGAGGAGCGGCGCCCCCAGAGTGAAATATAGTTGACTGAATTACCCCACAGCCGCGCATTCCGTAATATTATTTATTTTTTGATGGTAGTAACCGTGCAGGTTTTCATTCTGTCTAAATGTTTGTAAGTCTTGAGTAATTAACTTATTTCCTAAGTTCCAAAAAATGAACTCTTAACACGACAGAAACCATTTTAGCCCATACTCTAAACCATAACATTGTTATTTAATAATTTTCATTTAAATAACGCTTATAATAAAATTATTGTTTTCAATGATATCTGTTGAAATTCCAGCACTAACATTATATACTAGTCTAATTCCAAATACCATCCTTATTATAATATAATTTTTCTTTCACTTTTAACGGATTATATCACCAAACATGGAAAATGAAGAAATGGGCCAGAGATTTAAAGAGGGTTTACACTCCAGTTTAAGTGTAGTTTAGACAGCTACGACCAGCTTGTCAAAGAGCCTTCCATGAAAAATGGGCGCACCATGTCGGTCGCGAAGCCTTATACTCCTTTATAAACATGACGAGAGGATACTGCAGGTACATGGTAGTCACGCCTTGATCAAGTCACAGAAAGACCATAACATATATTTAAGGACTTATTAGTTTGAAGTTTAGATCCGAAGTAGTCAATATGGACGATAACAAGATTCAGTCACAGCCTATGGAGTCGAAGAAGGAATGGTTGTGAATACCATTCAAGAGAAATTCTACAAGCGGATGGTTCGGAGAATTTTTCAAGCTTGCAGCGATGGAAATTATCTGTTTTTTCTGTGTGCAGGAGGATTTGGCAAGTGGGTGCAGATGATCCTCGAAAAGTTATCCATTCTATCAAAGTTGGCCTTGTATTGTCATTGGTGTCTCTTGTGTACTTCGTGAGGCCACTGTTTGACACCGTTGGTGGAAATGCCATATGGGCGGTCCTGACTGTCGGCCTGGTTTTTGAATTCACTGCAGGTAATTATTTATAGAAAACATTATTACTTTAGAGGTATTAACTTTCTTCAATACATAATGGGATCCATGGATTGTGGGTCTAGAAGGTTACAGGGTGATTTTTTTGAAAATCATGGTTAGGGTATCTTACATCTTCATTTTTGTGAGCATCACATGATGAATGTTATGTTAAGTAGATTGTTCAAAAATCATAAAAAATTAATCAATTAAAAACTACGTAACTTAATTGAATCCAAAAAATCATATCTGATATAACACTGCGAAAACCCCAATATAAAATATTTTTGGCAATATCATTCTCTTTAAAAATATCGAATTTGGATATGAAGATTTCGTGAGTATATAGTATCAGTAAAAACTTGGTGCGCTCAAACAAATTAATGTTTTGCTCTACAATGATATAACACTGGTGCTACGTTAAGCAAGGGTTTGAACAGATCATGTGCCACAGCGTTAGCGGGATTCTTCGGAGTAGGAGTTAGTGATGGTTTTATTTTGTGGGTTTTCCTAATTACTTTAAACCCTAACCAAGATCTACTCCTTTGTAAGAAATTAAAATTAATGCACAGCGGAACTTACTTTCCATCTTCAAAGGCTCCTGGTCTTGACTTGAGTTATTGGCTCTTGAATCCTTCCAAGAACTTACTTTCCATCTTCAAAGGCTCGTGGTCTTGACTTGAGTTATTGGCTCTTGAATCCTTCCAAGAACTTGCAATCCTTTTCTCTGGCTATCCTAAATGACAGAGTATCTAGTCTTCAATGGAGGAGACAATTTTTCTGAGTTGATTGCAAGCCTTGGAGACTCAGCCCCTTTATAGCAGTGCAAAACCCCAATCCTAGGGCAGCCGAAATTTAGCTGAAACAAGTCTGTCAAGAAATCTGAAATTTCGGATTTCATCAGATTTTGAAATCGGGAACTTTCCAGAAAAACTGAAATCAATCAGAATAGATTCTGATTTCCTTATTCAGCTCAAATTTATTACTGCTATTATTTTAATCAACTATAATCGGTCCATTAACAATTATAATTGTTTAACATTATTCTATATGTATTTGTATCCAAATCCTTATTTAAATACGTATAATGCCATGACTTAATTAATCACATTATTTGGCATATTTTAATCATTACATAAATGTAATCTTGCTGACAGTATTTGGTATCATAATCACAATGCACGTATGTCCAACTTAATTATTGTAATTAGACGTCTCTAAATCCAACAATCTCCCACATGGACAAGTGCAACCTTTTGATTATATATCCTTAACTTTATTGCATGCAACTTTTCCGTCTTTACTTATCGTATTTCTTAAACAATTCCGTCCATCAATTATGCTAACAAAGGACTTAAGCGGCATTTGTCACATTTATTCGCAACTAAACTGACATAAATCACGCTGCCAACATAACTGAATGACATGAATCTGATTTGGACATATAGTTTAGAAATTACACGCAAGTGTGATTAGACGTGCCTATTTCTAATTGAGTCACCTTTACTTTACTGTATGAGGCCAAAAATTTAAACTTTAAAGAAAGAAATAATGAAACTGAAACTGAATGCAACTTGTATATATCATCAAAATTGTTTACAATTGCATTACATAGAACATCAAAAACAGAACTTAAAACATATTCAGACTCCCACATTTTCTAATTATCCTAAACAGATATTACACCCATACAAGCAACATGTTGGCGAAACTTCTTGGGTGGTAATCCTTTAGTAAGAGGATCCGCAATCATGGAGTCTGTACCTATGTGTTTTATACATAATTCATTATTCTGCACTCTCTCTTTTACAACCAAAAACTTAATGTCAATGTACTTCGACTTTGACGAACTTCGGTTGTTGGTTGCGTATAACACTGCTGAATTGTTGTCACATAATAATTTGAGTGGTTTCTGAATAGAATCCACAATTTTCAGACTTGTGATGAAGTTCTTCAGCCATACACCATGATTAGATGCTTCAAAACATGCAACAAATTCAGCTGCCATAGTGGAGGAGGCTACCAATGACTGTTTAGCGCTCTTCCATGACACAGCACCACCTGCCATCATAAAGATGTATCCTGATGTTGACTTCATGCTGTTGACACATCCTCCAAAATCAGAATCGGTATATCCAATGACCTCAAGCTGTTCCGATCTCCGATACGTGAGCATATAGTCCCTTGTTCTCTTTAGGTATCTCAACACTCGCTTGGCTGCCTTCCAGTGTTCCATACCTGGGTTACTCAAATATCTCCCTAGCATTCTGGTAATGAACGCAATATCCGGACGCGTGCATACTTGTGCATACATGATGCTACCCACGGCTGAGGCATAGGGAATATCTTTCATGAGGTTTTTATCTAAGTCAGTTTGGGGACATTGTTTCAGACTAAACTTATCTCCTTTTGATATAGGGGTATCTCCTGGTTTGCTGTTTTGCATGCCAAATCTTGTTAGAATCTTATCGATATAGTTCCTCTGGGATAACCTCAGAATACCTTGAGATCTATCTCTAAGTATTTCAATCCCTAGAACAAATGATGCATCACCAAGATCTTTCATTTCAAAGTTCTTAAATAAAAAATTCTTAGTTTGATGCAACATGTCCTTATCGTTACTGGCAAGCAATATGTCATCTACATATAAAACCAAGAAAATAAATTTACTCCCACAGAACTTAAGGTATATACATTCATCTACTATGTTAGACTCAAAACCAAATGAGCTAATAACTTGGTGAAACTTATAATACCATTGTCGAGATGCTTGTTTTAGCCCATATATAGATTTCTTAAGTCTGCAAACCATAGACCCTGCATCACCTGATACAAAGTTTTCTGGCTGCTTCATATAGATCGTTTCATCAATGTCACCATTGAGAAACGTCGTCTTTACATCCATCTGATGAAGTTCTAAATCATAATGTGCTACAAGCGCCAATATAATCCTTAAAGAGTCTTTCGATGAAACTGGAGAGAAAGTCTCTTTATAATCAATGCCTTCTTTCTGTGTGAAACCTTTCGCAACAAGACGTGCCTTGTATTTTTCAACATTGCCTTTAGAATCCCGCTTAGTCTTAAATATCCATTTGCAACAACGGGTTTCTTGTCTTTAGGCAACGGAACGATATCCCAAACGTCATTGTCATACATAGATTTCATCTCTTCATTCATGGCATTAATCCACATTTGAGAGTTAGAGCTTTCCACAGCTTGTTTGATATTAACAGGATCATTTTCAAACATGCCAATGTCAAACTCATGTTCTTGAAGATATGCATAATCCTTTGATTGTGTAGATATTTTCTCTCTAGTATATCTCCTAATTGGCACAGGCTCTAGATTTTCTTGAGGTTCATTTACAACTTGATCTTCAACAGGAGGAAGAACATCATTACCAACTTCTGAATCTCCCACAGGCCCTAGGCCATCAACATTTGTCATGTCAATGTGAGGGTTTGGGTTGGGTTTAGGTCCATTTGTGTTCTCTATTCCATGTTGAGTTTCTAACTGAGTTGTTTGGGATGATTGAGGTTTGCACATTGTCAAAAGATGTATTTCTAAACGCAATCGGAATTTGAACAAAACTAGGACTTTGGTCCATAGTCTCATTCGCATTCGTCTCTTCTTCTTCAAAAATACTATCTTTTGTCATATCTCCCCCCACAAACTCATTATCCTCAAAAAATTTTGCACTTCCTGACTCGAAAACTGTATGTTCTGTTGGATTATAGAATTTGAACCCCCTAGATCGTTCAGAATAGCCTATAAAGTAACAACTAACGGTTCTTTCGTCCAGTTTCTTTTTGCTTGGCTTATAAGGCCTAGCTTCACATGGACATCCCCAAACTCTCAAATGATTCAAGCTAGGCTTGCGCCCAACCCATAACTCGTAAGGGGTCTTGTTAGCTGCTTTAGTAGGCACTCTATTAAGTATGTATGCTGCAGTCTTTAAGGCTTCTCCCCACAAATTCTCAGGTAGAGTTGTATGAGCAATCATACTTCTCACCATGTCTTTAAGGGTGCGATTTCGTCGCTCAGCAACACCATTCATTGCAGGCGAACCTGGCAACGTATACTGAGGCACAATTCCGCATTCCTCTAAGTATTTTGCAAAGGGACCTTGACGCTGTTCTCCTGATCCATTATAACGACCGTAGTATTCACCACCACGATCAGAACGAATGGACTTTATACGTTTGTTAAGTTGTAACTCAACTTCCGTTTTGAACTTTATGAACACGTCTAATGCTTCCGCCTTTTCTTTTATTAAGTAAATATGACCATATCTTGAATAATCATCTATGAATGTGATAAAGTAACGGCCACCATTTCTTGTAGCCTTTGGAAAAGGACCACAGATATCCGTATGAATCAATTCTAAGACATCATTACACCTTTTTTGCATCATACTTACGTTTATTAGTTTGTTTTCCCTTTATACAATTTACACAATCACTTAAGTTTGTAAAATCTAAAGGTTGGAGAATATCATTAGACACAAGACGTTCTATCCTTTTCATAGAGATATGTCCTAATCGCTTGTGCCATAATGTTGCAGATTTCTCGCAAGTTAATTTACGTTTTCTATTATCTATATGCAGTGCCTCTGAATGTGAAGTGTCTATATCTAGAAAATAAAGATTATCATAAGAAGACAGGATACCAGAAGCAAGAAGCTTAGAATCTTGACACAAACTGAAATTTCCATTACCAAATGAACATACATAACCATTTTTGTCCAAATAAGATACAGAAATTAGGTTCCTTCTGAAAGATGGAACCACTAAAGCATCAAAACTTAAATAAAATCCTGTCTTACATAATAATCTAAATTTTCCTATGCTTTCCACTTCTACTTTGTTGCCATTTCCTACGTAAACGTAGCGCTCTGCCTCACTTGGCTTGCGATGGCTTAGGCAACCCTGCATCGACATACTGATGTTAGTCGTTGCACCTGAATCTATCCACCAAGTATATCTAGATACAGAACTTAAATTAACTTCAGAACAAACTAAAGCAAGAGACATACCTTTCTTTGCCAACCATGCATGATAGTTGGTGCAGAATTTCTTTGTATGTCCTGGCGCTTTGCAGAAAAAACAGTTCTTTTCTTCTGCTTTCGCAGAAGTATCTTCCTTCTTGCTTTTCTGCGCGACATTGTTTGCAGCTACCTTGGTAGGTCCCTTTTCCTTGGCAGTAAACTTGCGCTTCTTGCCTTTACCCTTAGGATTAGATGTTACTACATGAGCACTTTCTCCCTTAGTCATTTTCTGTCTCTCTTCCTCCTGCACCAACTGAGCCTCAAACTTAGGTAGTGTCCACGTCTCTCTTTGACAATTATAAGTCATCTTGAATTGACTAAAGTTAGACGGGAGAGACAGAAAAATGAACTCAATGAGAACCTCATCAGAGATGTCATAATTATGCCCTTTCAAGGTACGTTGCAGTCTTGTCATCTCAATAACATGTTCTCTAACCCCTTCTTTTCCCTTGTATTTTATTGTTGCCAACTTCACAAAGAGTGTACTAACTTCAGTCTTTTTACTCTTTGTGAATTTTTTCTTCAAGGGCCTTAAGGTATTCAATAGCGCCTGTCTCTGTATCAAGTATGATGCCTCGAAAAGTCTCATGGATCGTTTGCTTCATCACCATTATGCACATGCGATCTGAATGCTCCCATCTAGCAATATCAGCCTTCTCTTGAGGAGTTACCTCACTCTCTTTATTAGGCTTGGGGCGATCAAATCTCAGTGCTGTGTCCAATTGCATGATCCCTAAGACTAATTTCAGCTTTTCCTCCCACTGTTTGAAATTGTTCCCCATGAGGGGCTTAATCTGACTTAGACTTGACATTATGTTTGGATCTGAAAAATTCAAGAACAAGGAAATAATTTAGATATGATGCATCACGATTTGATCCTTAATCATAATTCTAAAATCTATCTAAAGGCATGTGTAAAACTATTTGCTCCATTAAAACTTTAGCCAAAACACCATTCAGCAATGAAACACCTTTGGGTGCAATCATTACCTTCAGGCACTTTGGTGTAGTGAATAAAGTACAAACATGTAACCTTTTTTTTTTTTTTTTTTTTTATACACTACCCTTATGCACCAAACAACTTAGCAGGCGCCAACCCTCCTTTGGGAAAGCTAACACCCACGTCCATTGCCAGCATGTTATTTCAACTTGTCATGAGTCATCCTTGCAATCGTCTTACAGAGAGCGGTTCGTTTGCGAACATCAATGCTTGACTCATGCGAAAACAACACATGTATACTAAAAAAAAAAACGTCTTTAGTTAGATTCCAAAATTATGTCTAAAACCTAATCTAGGACGTACCTATAGAATCTACTCGTCCTATATAGAATACAGTATCTTATAACACTTTTATATTCATCAAAATAATTATTAGGTTTTAGTAAAACTTTAGCAGTTTCTACAATGATTACCTTTTAGAAATGCTTCAATAATTTATTTAGAGAATACTAAATAATTTATTTAGAGAATACTAAATAATTTTATGGTTGCCATGATTAGCATCATTGTGATAAAATCCGAATTTAGTATTATATCAATAATTAACGTTAATACAAATTTTATGCCATAATTAGCATTATTGTGATAAAATCCGAATTTGGTATTATATCAGTAATTAACGTTAATACAAATTTTTTATGCCATAATTAGCATTATTGTGATCAATTTAGAATTCAGTATTAAACCCTTTAATTGGTGTTAATACCAATTTTAAATAATATCTAAATCCTAATAATTAACCTAAATATAGCATAATATATATAGTAATTATAATTATTATAACCTAAATTACAATCACTTACAATTACTCACAATTACTCTACCATATTTTCGCCCTTATAACTAAATTAATGCACAGAGTTTAGACCCTAAATAAAAATTGCTTGGAGAATAGTTTAGCCCCTAAATAAAAATTGCTGGTAACTCTCCAATAACAAAATTTAGCCCCTAAATAAAATTTGTTTCTCATTCTCCCATTAAAAAGATTTACAGGATATTAAAACGAGAAAATAAATTTCACATCGCAATTAAATATCGTAAGCAGACCGGCCTCATTTACTGTGCATCGAACAACTGTATTTTATTAACTGAACTTTGTTATTACACAATGCATTACAATGAAAGTTGAAGTAATACTAAATCCGGACCATAGCCCAATAAACTTGGTGATTACAACGTTTTGTTTTCAGTAATTGAAAAATGCGTAGTCAAACTATCAGACTATTCCAGTGGATTGAAAAATAGATAACAACTTATGCCGATTTTTTAACGATGACTATAACTTCTTGTATATTCAGGTTAATGGAAGATCTCACAATTACAGCGCCATATAATTACTTATTACAGTACTTTATGTTCATTAACTAAAAAAAAATAGAGAAATTTAAACCTGACGATCAACCGATTGTGAATTCGGATCATCGGCATGCTCAGCCTCAAAGCCGAGTAGTACAAACTTTCTCCAAAAAAAAAAAAAAAAAACAATAGAGACTACCTCGCCCTTAGGTCCATCAGACCGGGTCAGATCTCGAATTGAGGAAAAAACAGAAATTTTAAGGATCGAAAAATATGACGGGAGAGACAGTTCTTAAGGGTGCTCTGATACCAATTGATGGTTTTATTTTGTGGGTTTTCCTAATTACTTTAAACCCTAACCAAGATCTACTCCTTTGTAAGAAATTAAAATTAATGCACAGCGGAACTTACTTTCCATCTTCAAAGGCTCCTGGTCTTGACTTGAGTTATTGGCTCTTGAATCCTTCCAAGAACTTACTTTCCATCTTCAAAGGCTCGTGGTCTTGACTTGAGTTATTGGCTCTTGAATCCTTCCAAGAACTTGCAATCCTTTTCTCTGGCTATCCTAAATGACAGAGTATCTAGTCTTCAATGGAGGAGACAATTTTTCTGAGTTGATTGCAAGCCTTGGAGACTCAGCCCCTTTATAGCAGTGCAAAACCCCAATCCTAGGGCAGCCGAAATTTAGCTGAAACAAGTCTGTCAAGAAATCTGAAATTTCGGATTTCATCAGATTTTGAAATCGGGAACTTTCCAGAAAAACTGAAATCAATCAGAATAGATTCAGATTTCCTTATTCAGCTCAAATTTATTACTGCTATTATTTTAATCAACTATAATCGGTCCATTAACAATTATAATTGTTTAACATTATTCTATATGTATTTGTATCCAAATCCTTATTTAAATACGTATAATGCCATGACTTAATTAATCACATTATTTGGCATATTTTAATCATTACATAAATGTAATCTTGCTGACAGTATTTGGTATCATAATCATAATGCACGTATGTCCAACTTAATTATTGTAATTAGACGTCTCTAAATCCAACAGTTAGCTGTGTCGCAGAACATCAAGGGCCAAATTTCGAACGAGTTATACTAGGTGTCCTTGTTTTTTCCTTGGGTCATTACATTCTCATTTCCAACATTGAAAAATGAGTTGTGAGTTGTATATTCAATTCTTTAATTTTCTGGGTTCTGATACATCTGCCTCGTTTGGGCGATGCAGGCCCAACGTCCACATATTCGCGTTTCTTTCAGCGATCAAGAAAAGATATGATTACGGGGTGGGCATCTTCATTTTCACCTTCAATCTTGTAGCTATCCATGGTTACAGGGTCGAAAACCTTTTCAAAAGGAAAGGGTTAATTAGCCGCATTAAATGCCCACTTAGCTGCAAGCTCCATATACAACAGACGCGCGCCGTGCTTTCCGAACATTCCGTCCCCACCAAAAGCTATATGGCTATCGAGCTTGATAGCAAGCTCGTTAGCCCTTGCCGTCCAAATGGGGTCTAGCTCGGAAGCAGGCTTCGAATTTCAAATCTTTTTTGCTTGTGAAATGACGTTTTTGCATTTTTTTTTGCTTGTGAAATGAAAATTTGATGAGTTATTTTTGCATTTTTTATGTTTTTTTATTTTATTTTAAATTTAAATTTGTTTGTTAGTGATATTCTTTTATGTAGAAATTCTCTTTCAATTATTCGGACATCTTTCTTTAATCTCTGGGCTACCATGTTTTTCTTTTCTCAAAATGACATACAAAATTTGCATCTTTCTTTAATCTCCTTTTGAGAATACCATGTTTTTCCTAAATTAACATATATATTTCAAAATAACATACAATCAGATTTCACAAAACTTTTCAACCGTTAAGAAATTAATAATTTTAATTATGTACTTAAATGTTCAACTATGAAAAATACAAAAAAATAAAAAATAAAATAAATAAAATAAAATCCAGGCAGTTGACCTTTTGCAAGTTAAGATAATCACTGCAAAGTGAAACTATCCTTAAGGAGTCTTATGAGATAGTGAAACTATCCTTAAGGAGTCTTATCAGATAAAGAAAACACGGAAATAAATATAAGCTTGTTAAACTCCGCAGTATAGGATGTTAGGATATAATGGGAAAGGAATGACAATGCACAAACAATGCAAATCCTTATCTTAAACCCAACCAGGAAACTAGGATAAGGGGACTTGAATATGTTTCCATGTTCACGTCTATCAATTAAACAAAGTACTAGATCATGTGTTACTTCCACTAAGTAATGATCAATAGAAAAAAAAGGTATTTCTACTGAGCCTTAGCAAAGAGTTGTACATGTTAATCTATTTTTAGCTATAGCCTAAATTAATTGTTTAAACTTTTATATAGTGTGCTCACTGATCACAAATTAACTTCAATTAAAGTTCGTTGAGCCTAGCATTAGCAAAATATATCTATAATTACTCCATTAACCAAGCAAATTGTTATATAAAGCATATCTCATAAGGAATTAGAAACGAACAACTACTATAACACTTAGAAGTACATTGGTTGGAATACAAAATCCATAGCTAAATTTAATCGCTAAATTTAATCACTAAAGTATAAACAAAGAATACCCGGAATATATATATATATATAACCCAAGTTTCAAACAAATCAGAATATAAATTATATAAAACCTAAGTTTCAAACCAATCTAGTTTATCCTTGTAATCTGGCCAGGTATAAAGAAAGATTTATGAGAATAAGAACAACATTCAAACTCACAAAGTTGGAGTACAATGCAAGAGTTTCATATATTAACGTAAACTAAGGAGGAATACAGTGTAAAAGAGTGGCATTCGCTCATCTTGGAAGTCATGTAAACCGCAAACCATAAATCTAGTTTATCCTTGTAATCTGGCCAGGTATAAAGAAAGATTTATGAGAATAAGAACAACATTCAAACTCACAAAGTTGGAGTACAATGCAAGAGTTTCATATATTAACGTAAACTAAGGAGGAATACAGTGTAAAAGAGTGGCATTCGCTCATCTTGGAAGTCATGTAAACCACAAAACCATAAAGGTTCATCAAGAAACCTCTAGTTGAAATACTTAAGGGCCATGCCTAGGAATTTTAATGAATGCCTCAACATTTACATAAATGTATGATCCACGAGGGCAAGCAAGTCCGAATTTAAAGATGTAATTCGGCCAAAGCACGTAGGGCTTCCAACCTGTAGGGCAAGAGTTTGCCAGGAGTCAAGGTCTTTTTTTCCAGAGCAACATTTGTTAAAATGTTCAGAAACCAAGCCAAGGTTCAAAATGTACCTGTAAGAGGACAATTTAGGGTCTGTTAATGAACCAATAATAAGGAAAAAAATAAACAGAGATAAAAATATTCAAATATACAATACTAAGAAATAGAGATAAGAAAAGCTTCACCTGAGAAGGGGCTTCCACGAGATTCATATGGGATACTTGCTGGACAAGAGAACACGTAATTTTAAGCAGAGGTCGACAGACACGGCAAAATTTCCACATTTTTCTCAATTGTGTCAGACAATGACAGGGTTTAATCCCTTGCAAGATATGAATAAGGAAAAACCCTGAAAACCCTACTAAGGGTTAAGCCTTGTCATTAGGTTTGGCATAACAACCCTAGCTCTCGTTTAGATTCAAATATGTTTTGGTATGAAAAATACGTCACACAGGACATCAAATTCAAGACAATGACAGGGTTTAATCCCTTGCAGGATATGGATAAGGACAACCCTGAAAACCCTACTAAGGGTTAAGCCTTGTCATTAGGGTTGGCATAAGAACCCTAGCTCTCGTCTAGATTCAAATATGTTTTGGTATGAAAAATACGTCCCACAGGACATCAAATTCAAGGCTGTTTGGTATGTGGCGTGCCTTTTAAGCAACCTGATTGTTCAATCGCACACCTGGGATTTACACCTCCAGCAGGTTCGAACCGCCGCCTCTTGGCAATGCGAACAATGCATGCCCTGATACGCCACTCTCATCAACTTTCCCTTAAACACCGGCCCCGCCCAGAGGGGCTCCATGGGGAGTAACACATCGTTATTTCCAGGCATCCCCTCTTTGTAAATACGCTCAAGCCGATCTAACAATGCTGCCTAAGAGGATCGAACACGGGCTTCGTTTTCCACGTGGTCCGCAACTCACTGGTTACAACAAATCTGGTGAGTTTGCAGGATCGGGAATCATCCAAGGAGCTCAAGCTCTCGCCTCCCGTGATGGGAGATACGCACATCTCAAAGCCATAGCCATAGGCCTGTACTAATATATTGACCTGGAAGCCCTATGCGAATAGACATAAGGTAATGAGCCATAGCCATAGGCTTGTACTAATATATTGACCTGGAAGCCCTATGCGTATAGACATAAGGTAATGAGGGAGAGATTCACAGATATCTATGGATAGAGTTTACTATATAATTTCCCATAATTAGTACCAGTCGTATACTGATAAATGAGGTATCATAATGTTTGACTGCAAGCTGGCTACTTTGCCGCGCTCCAGGTACAATAGATTTTTACGTCTTAAATTTGACATTGAACGTCAAAATGACAGCTTCTGGATTTATAAACACGTCAAACCTGATGTGGAAGAATTTCAACCACATGTCAAATACATTTTGAAATCGAAAATACGTCCTGCAGGACGTAAAATACCAGGGCTGCTCAGATGGGTGAAGTTACCGTAAAAAATGTTAGTTTTTATGGCAACCAATAAATCCCATGCTATAGGTTTTTATTAATCTTTAAGAGTACTTTTTTCTCAGCAGGGTCAGTGTGAAGTACACCTCTGCATCTGCGGATCATTATGCATGGGGACTCCCGTCTCTTCTGTTTGTCGGCAAAAAAATAAGACGTAGTCTTTAAAGCGACTTTTTGAAAGCCTTTCCGGCGATTTTTTCCGGTGAAAATCCGGCAGTGATTTATTGGAATCCAAGTTTGATAGTTAATTTCTGCACAATGAAACCGTCCCAGGGGTTTTTCAGGGTGCTGAATCCGAATATGCAGTTAAAAAACCATTTTAACTGCAACAAATCATGATTTCATCTCAATTTCTTCCGCCGGATTCCGTCACCGGAATCTCAAAAAGTCGCATTATAGACAACTCCAAAAAATAACGCGACCAAATTATTTCCGGTGACTGCTCCATGACCATACAATACCGACGAGAACGCGGCTAATGGACATAGCATACATGATACTGCCCATAAATACCAGGGTATACAATACAATATACGCATTAATGACAGGCTAATTTGAAATTTGATTTTGAATTTATTTACCCGCTCATTCGATGTTCGAATTTGAATTTATCTACCCGCTCAACCGATGTTCTTAGCAGCTACTGCGAGGAGAACATGTTGTTTATAATCTACACAGAAAGTTTCTTCGGCATCTGCGCGTCTTTTTAAAGCACTCGGAACTCTGGTTTCTCATTTTTACGATAATAGCGGTTATGAATTCTAACGCTGTTCATGAGAAGGTGTTGAAGCTTCTGTTTGGACTCCAACGAATTTTAAGGCATCCACTCTTACGTTACGACTAGGCAGCCCATCTTTCATCGGTAAGCGGTGCTATGCCTAAATATTTTTACGAGAGCCAGCTGTGGGATGGAGGGACGCTGGAAGACTTTAAACTTCTGCTAAATTTGGCCATGAGTGCTTTTGCAAAACATCACCTCTTCGACGATCGTTCAAGCCTGCTAGAACATAGAACTGGCTGACCAGTGCTTGTTCTCCTAAATTGCCCACAAGCTGAGTCTGTCTTTGCTACAGTGTTCAAGTTACAAACACTGAATCAAATGTGGAGGCTGTGGTTATTCTATAATATGTTCGAGTATATAGATAGATTAAATATCACGTAAATTTATTTATGTATTTCTGCAGGGTTGTGGTTTATTGTTGTATATGCTTTACTATTGCTGCAGCCTTGTAAGTGAGCGCGCAATGGTGACATTTAGGAGTTTTTGTTGACTGATATATCTATATGCCGACTTCCATGATACTGGTTTTTGTTGACTGATATATCTAGCTTCCATGATAATGCCACTGAAGTTCAGTTGGGGATTCTGAAAACTCAACATGGTATCATTCAAGCTTAAACCACAAAAAGCCTCTAAGGAATTAAACATGATACTCGTTTCTAGTTTTCTGGTTTTGTATCCATGAACAGTCGTTTCATACATGGGTCGCCTGGCCCTTAGTTAAAAGTCTTTTTCAGGGTTTGTGAAGAGACAGGTTGCATTCAATTATTCGGATCTGTGGGCACCGCATGTTAGTCAAAAAAAGTAGAACACGCTTAACCCCTTTTACACCACATCTCATTTAAACTTATTTTAAAGTTTAATGCGAGAATAAATCAAAATATTTTAAAAGAGTTGAATTAATTATTTGCACTTTGCCAGAGGGTTCTAACAGTTTTAGAATTGCCATTTAAAACAGTGAATGCCGATGTCTTTTTAAAGATAAGAAAAGTATGTAATACGGTTTATTCATAAGTAATACGGAATTTATTTAATAGAGTATATGAATAATGTGTCTAATCCATTTAATAGAGGTAGCCAATAGTATGTTTAATAATTTTCTAAATGGTTAAATATTTTAGCAATTGAATGTATAATAAAGCAGAAACAAGCAGAAACTATGTTTTTATTTGTAATTGATATTAATTAAAGGTTAAATATCAATGATACCCATGTGTAAGTTGTTTTTATTTGAAAATATGGCTTGGTTCTTCAAATGGATATATGACCATAAAGAAGATTCTACATGTTGATCATTTTATGAAAAACCATTTTTCAAGAAAATAATGATTCGTGCATCATTATTAGATTACTTCACAATGTATGATTAATTTCAAAAAATTGAGTAGCATTTACCAAGTTTTAGTTTAATTTTTCTACATTCTAGTAATTCGAGGAGATGGAACAATGAATAAATAGGTAGTGATGATACTTTGTGATGAACATAATTGAATACTTGTGTTTACGATATATGTGATTTATATGTTTCTTCCATATGGGTCTACCATGTGAATTCCATGTCACCTCATAGACCACATTATAGATATATGTGATGTCTATGTTTCTTCCATATGGGTCTACCATGTGAATTCCATGTCACCTCATAGTCCACATTATAGACGAGTGTGGGCTAGAAGGAACTTATCTACTTCAATTTTCGTTAGTTTAGGAAAATGAATTGTTTCCTCTCTATGTATAATTGATAGATTTGAAATATAAAATGCGGACCCTTGATCATCTTTCACATCAATATTTTTCCTGATACTATCACTACAAAATTATTGCTTGTTTACGTGGGAAATTACTATGCTACTTAGCCTATAACATATGCAAGAAAAGAAAACTTGGGCAACGTCAAGTTTAAACTTGTTACAATATGGCATGAGATGATACATAAAGAGGGTGTGAATACATGCTAGAAAATGCATGAAATAACCAAAACCATAAGAAACAAGACATATTTATATGAAATGTGAAAGATTAAAGAGGGCATTGATCACACAAAGCAAGACTATGTTAAAAAATGCACGAATTTTACCATTTGTGATGGACAACAAAGTACTTTTTCATGTGCACCCTTCTACAAGGACTTGTGCCAACATATTAGGATGAATTACTAATGGATGTTCCTCCTTTCTTCTATTATCTTTGATATTTTAATTATAAAAAATTCTTTGGCCTACATAATTACATACCCAAAATAATTTACTTCATTATATCAAGGTTTTTGTTAGGGAAATTTTCAAGGATGGAAATTTATATACAATTTTAGAAACTTTAGTGAATCTTACTAATCCCTAATATGTAAAGCATACAAAAAAATTAATGCATGTGCCTTTCTTTCGGCCTTTTCCCTGTTTTATGAAGAAACAGGTTACATTCAATTTTTCATAGTTGCAAGCAACACACTACTTCACTCATACATCCATATTCATATTAGTAAAAAAAAAATTCATCATTATCAAAATAAACTCCTTTTTACACCTCACTGAGTTTAAACTTATTTTTAAGTTCAATTAAAAACACATCAAAATCATTTAAAATCTCTAAATTAACTATTTGTCAAAGGTTTCAAACCATTTTAGAATTGTTATTTAAGATTAACTCAAAAAAAATATAATGAGATGATTTTGCTCTCCCTTTCTTGAAAAATATATATAATTTTTCTTATTTCAAGATGATTTTAAAAAATTACAATTTAATTGTTTTATGTTATCACATTTTTTTTGGTTGGAATTTGAGGATACAATTTCATTGAACTCTTAATTTTTTTGATATATAAATTATATTTTTCAATGTCTAAATAGATTCAAGTTTTAAAAATTCTCTTGCACATTTTTATAAAATGTTGAGCTCTATATATATGTTAAATTATTAAACTAAGTTTTTAATAATATGTTTTATTAGTTTTTATTTTACTAATATTGATTCTCCTTTTTAAATAAAATATGATAAAAGATGTGTTAAAATTGGAAACTAGGGCCAAATTCCACCTTGGGACAACTCATTTGATGGAGATGATGCTTGCATTAAATTCCTATTTTCGAGAGGTCCAAAATTGATATTAAGATCATCTAATTTGGACAAGGAGAAGTGTGATTTTGAATTTATTCCCTCACGTGTGCAAATTGTTCAGGTCTACAACATCATCATGTAGGCTTAGGAAGCCTAATGGACGTGTCTCTTCACCCTCATCGAATAGTATAAATACAAGTGACTTCTCACCTCATTTGGAATCATCATCACTCACACATTCTCTCTCTCTCTCTCTCTCTCTCTCACGTGTGGCACAAGGACATATTTCTAGACAGAACTACAGGGCCGAAAATTTCAGGAGTTGACCAGGGTTTGTTTGACCAATTTTGACTGCGATTTTTAGAGGAATATTTTTGTTTGACTAGGCCACATTGACTAGCATAAAAACGAAGATTTTTTGGGTTGTTTCACCTATATTGACCATAGGGTTGACTTTCGTTTGACCAAGTTTGACCACAAATTTTGTGATTGTTTTGGGCTGGCTTTGACTGCTGTTGGAGGCCGAGTTTGAATACCTTTAACCGAGCTTCAAAGGAGAAGTTTGACTATTTCGTTGACCATCTTTGACTTTCTGGTTAGGGCTGAAGTTTAACTGCAGAAATTGACAAGGTAGTTTTGACTTTGAATTTGGAAAGTCAATTTGACTTGTGTACTCTCTCTCTGTGTTGAATATTTGATATAATAATAAGAAGAATTGATCAAAAAGTTTTCCCTGACATCCGCCAAATCTGGTGTCCTCTTATCTTGGCTTGTCTTTTACATTTTTGTTTCATGTTCTATCTACTTTTACTGGCAATGTGATTAATGGTTAATGTGATTGCTATTGGAAATATAAATTGGAAACTGTCAATGGGTTGCTAAAGGAACATTGAAGTAATTGTGCTAAGCATAGAAAATAGCATTATTAACTAAAATTAACATGGTAGCAAAGCCCAGGTAAAGACAAAGCCCAAGCAAGAGAGAGAAAAGCAATCACTAAGAGAGAGTTGTTAGACAAGAATATTGGTCTAGCTTCAATGGCAACTACATCTTACTTCAAATCTGAGGATAAGCTTAAGGACAAATTTGACTATCATGCATGGAAGATGGTCACTTTGGACTTGACTTTGGAAGAGCATGATGCTATGGACTATGTGCAGGGAAAAGTGGTGGAGCCTCCTTCCAATGCACCTATTGCTGCAAAGACAAAGTACAAGAAAGGTGAGGTCAAAGCTAAAATAATTATCATTGACTCCATTCAAAATCATTTGGTTGCCTATATTTCTGATTTGGGAAGATCTAAGGAGATGTACGATAAGCTTATTGGGATGTTCAAAGTAAAAAATGCAAATCAATCCTCTTTCTCAAGAACAAGTTGAAGGACAGATAAAGGGGAGTTTATCTAATCCTACTTCATGAGGAATACAAAAAATCAAGAATGACCTTCTATCTATTCGTGAAGTCGTTGTTGACAAGGAGCTCACTCTCATCGCTCTTGGAGGTATTACAAGATAATGGGATGTGTTTAACACCACCATTCTAAAAAATGACAAGATTCCTAGTTTCGATTAATTATTGGCTAGATGCACTCAAGAAGAGACAAGAATGATGGAGAGATATAAGCCTTCAAATGGAAATGAACCTACTGCTTTCTCTGCTCATGCAAAGAGGAAGAACAATGATGGTCCAAAGAGACAGGATCAAGGATTCAAAGAAGGAAGAAAATGAAGGTGTTGCAATTACAACAGGTTTGGTCACTATGCTAAAGAATGTCCTCACAAGAAGGATACTCCATGGGATGACAACAACAACAACAACCACAACAATTTCAAAGGCAACAACAATCAAAGGAACAACATGTTCAACAATAAAGGAAAGAGGAATGCTCTCGATGCTCGAGATGGAAGTGATCGACCTCCCAAAAGGACAGGAAATTCCAGGTATCAGGAAAGTAATGATGTAGGAAAACATTTTTTTTTTTTTTTTATCTTATTTCCGCTCTATTAACTCCCTCTCCTTTGGATACTTTGGATCATTGGTTGATTATTAGTGGAACCTCAAGGCACTTCAATGTGTACATGGAGGACCTCTCAAATTTGATTGAAAAGAAGACTAATTTGGAGACCATACCTGGAGACAATGCCACCTACCCCATTAACGGGATAGGGAAGGTCACTCTTCACTTGAATCAAGGTCAAACGATTCATCTACAAGAAGTATTGTATGTGCCTGATTTGAAGAAGAAACTGGTGTCTATTTCTGCGATTGAAGATAAAGGCTTCAAGGTAGCATTCATTGACGGAAAGGTATGTATTTGGCAAAGGAACCCTAAAGATGCATTCACTCTTGGATTTAGGGATGAAGGTCTCTATCAAGTTGGAGGAAGTCCTTTGGGAGCTATGACTTCGATACTTATCTTCAATCTAAATTATGGCACCGAAGATTTTCTCATGTTCATTACAAAGCCTTACCTAGGGTAAGGAAGATGTTCACAGGTATGCCCGAATTCAACATGAATCATGAAGGGGTTTGTCAGGGTTGTGCATTTGGGAAACTTACAAGGGGACCCTTCCCTTCAAGTGAAAGTCAAACTACTAACATTCTTCAATTGGTCCATTCTAATCTACCCGGTATGTTGCTCGTAACATCATTAGGAGGATACTTATACTATGCAATATTTGTGGATGACTTATCTCACAAAACATGGATCTATTTCTTGAAGAAGAAAGACAAAGTGTTCAAATGGTTATGTTCTTTCAAAGCCTTGGTGGAAAATCAAACAGGGAAGAAGATCAAAATATTGAGGACCGACAATGGAACTGAATATGAATCAAATGAATTCAATGACTTTTGCATAGAGGCTGGAATTAAGAGGGAAACAACTGTTCCATACACTCTTGAGCAAGATGGAGTTGCTGAAAGAAAGAATCGAACAATCATGGAAGCCACCTGTGCCATGCTTCATGACGAAGGCCTACTGAAGTTCTTATGGGGATAAGTTGCCAACATTGTCGTGTATGTTCAAAATAGGAGCCCACGTCAAGCATTAGATTTCAAGACACCCGAAGAAGTTTTCACTGGTAAGAAACTTGATGTTTCTCATTTTAGAATATTTGGTTGTCCCGTGTACTTTCATGTGCCTAAAGAGAAAAGAAACAAGTTAGAAACATCTAGGAAGGAAAGTACATTTGTGGGCTACAGTGAAAATTCAAAGGCATATAGAATCTATGTGCCTGGTCAAAGAGAAGTGGAAATGAGCCATGATATCACTTTCAATGAAGATTCTACCCTTGGGAAAGCCATAGATCTCCCTATCACAAGGAAGGACAATGATGATATTGCAGGAAAGCAGGATGAACCTTTGACAAATGAGTTGATGTCCGATGTTGAAGGCCTGATGGATCCCATTGATCCTCCACCTGGTGATCCCTCTACCTCAAGAAAAATACCTTTTTGGCTCAAGGAACTGTCATGGAAAGACCCTCCCATGGGGGTCCCGCTTGAGTTGGACACTGAGCTCTAGGAGCTCCTGGGGGCTTGCGGTGCTTCTTGGAGCTATGAGTGACTATAGGGTGAGTAGTTCACCTTCCCCTATTAGTGCGTTGTGTACAGGGTGAGTGGTTCACCTTCTCTTGTGTTACCTGATGATGGTTGACATGTGTGTAGGGTGAGTGGTTCACCTTCCCTTACAATTGATGACACATGTGTGTATGGTGAGTGGTTCACCTTCCCCTACGATTGACATATGCATAGAATGAGTGGTTCACCTTCTCCTATGGCATATGAGCAGGATGAGTGGTTCACCTTCTCCTAATGATGTCCCAGCATACACATACCCATGTAGTTTGGGACTCATGGGAAGTACCTCTCATATAGCCAATGAGTTGGGAAAAGTGGATAGGGACCATAACACTACTGATGGACACATCGTGTACTGCCATACTCCCTATGTCTAGGATGCATGGTGTTCAACAACTTGATCTGGGATCAAGTCTAATTGAAGTTCTACCTCTAGAATAACTTTTGTCAGTGGAGAGTGGTAACGTCTTGTCACTCACTCTTGATTGATTCTTCTTCATTATTGATATCAATGTTTAGCAGAGCAGAGATGAGATGAGATTCAGAGATGGTTCATGATGAAAGGATGGCATGATGATCAGGTGGAATTCTCCCTAGTTGACAGGGAGTGTTGAAATTCTCCCTAATTATAGTTATGTTAACCCTAACTTGGTGGATATCTATGGTTTGAATAAAAAAGTGCATGTAGAATTTTTGTTAGTGTAGTTGGCTATAGTTACAAAGAAGAGAGTTCATCATTGGGTAAAAGCTTGTGCATTTGAATTGAATGTTATGCCTACCTCAACATTTGAATGTATTGTCATTGGGATCGTATAATGTGTTATTGGGTATGGACCAAATATATCTTCACAAGACTAAGGTAGACTGCTATGATGAGGTTATTTATTGTTTGGATGATAATGGAGAACAACGAATCTTACAGGGTAAGAACAAGGAAACATCGGATAAAATGGTGACAGTGCAGACAAAGCGCAGTTGCAGGAAGTGCGTTATTTGTAGTGCATATTTCTAATGATCAAGGTAAGGAGGATGAGGATGCGGAGGTATTGAGTAGGTACCTGACCTCGCAACAATTTCATGATGTGTTTCAAGCATAGATTTCAGAGTTGCGGCCTGTAAAGGAAGTGATTTTTCTATTGAGTTGGTATCAGGGCCAGCACCAACATTAAAGGCATTGTACAGGATGAGCACTCCAGAGTTAGTAGAATTGAAATTTCAGTTGAAGGAAATGTTAGACAAGGTATACATCAGTCCAAGTGTATCACCTTGGGGTGCATCAGTGTTGTTTATGAAGAAGAAGGATGGTACTCGCAGGTTACGCACTGATTACAAGAAGTTGAACAATGTGACGACTAAGAACATGTATTCATTGTCGAGGATTGATGACTTGGTTGACCAGTTCAAGGGAGCAACAATGTTATCAAGGATTGACTTGAGATCAGGATATCATCAGGTACGCATTAAGGAACATGACATCTACAAGAAAACTTTCTGGACCAGGTATGGGCATTATGAGTTTGTTGTAGTTCCATTTCGTTTGACTAATGCTCCAACTATTTTTATGTTCTTTATGAATAGTGTGTTGCATCATGTTGAAGGCTCAAAATATTCTGCCTCAACATCGCGGAAAACCACCCGGTCGGGAACTTAAAGCAACTCCTTTTCTGTTTGGAATGGTGGCTCCGACTAGAATTATGGGACCGGTTTCCCTTAATAAAAATTATAAAGATGGATGAGATATATGAGTGTGAGGATAATGATGTAAATAAAACTAAGAAGTAAAGAATAAATAGACTTAAAATATATATCATGAGAAAAGGTTTCTCTATATATGTGACTTTAGAAATATCTCACATATAACATGACAATATAGATCATCAAGTCTTTTATGAGGTTAAAACAAATAAAGGTAACTAATTTAATTAAATAGTTAATTAAATTAGTTGATGAAAATCATTACACATATAAGATATCGTTGTTCATGCATATATTTAAAATATTTCAATCAAACACATCAATAGTGATAAATGCTTAATTGCTTGCAAAAACATATATGATAAACACAATTAAAATAACCATTCAATTCATAAACACAACACTAATGCATAGATAGCAGTACCCAATATATGTTGACTCTGCTCATAACTGAAACAGAAATGGTTCTACTTTCTATTAACATCACTTCAAGTTACAGTAGTGCAAACCAAAAGACTTCTTGCCAAAATTCAGAACCTCTCCTCCATATCAATGAAGGGGATTTCTAACTTCTAATGAAACTACAAGTATAGTAAAGTAACATAAAAGATTGGAGTGGTTTTAACAAACCACACTTGAAATAAAGTAAAAAGACAATAATAGATTTCAATTGTAACAACTTAACTATGGTTGGGATGAAGGTTGCTCTCCCATAAGCTGTCGAAGTTCACATATATCTCTCATTGGCTTTAATTCAGGTGGATAATGAGGCTATATGTGCATTCGTGCAGTGAATATCGCATCATTGAGTGATGGAAGCAGATGAGTGGTCATGTTGGAGAGACATCTCAACATTAGCCACTAAATATGAGGGTTAATTAAGAAATGCCAATGGCATTCCAAGTCAACCTTTGACAAATTCTTGATGTTCTTAGCCTTCTTCTTCAATGATTCCAGCCATGTTTTAGTTAACAATTTAACATCGGGAAAGGTATCCTCAGGGTAGTTTGAAATCAAGTTGACCTACAATAAACTATCACTGATAGATTCAGTGAGATTGTTTGAAATATCTCTAGCACTGAAAATTGCCATTTCTGCATGCTAAAGTTTTATTTCCCACTCTTGGAAGACAATCTCTTTCTATGATCCTTCAATTTTAGGGAGATCAGCTGATCTCCCTTCGGTACTATCTTTCCATTCTATATAATCTGAAATCTTCTCCTCAACCTCCTTATAGTATGTCCTCAGATCAGACAATTGGTTCACTAATGAATAGCTTGAATGACATAAGTCATGGATAGTGGCTAATTTATGACAAAAAATAACATGTTGTTGAGCAAGGAGATTATTTAGTTCTCCTGCTTCCTTCTTAAATTCAGTTATCTCAATATTCACCTTTAATTGCTCAATCTTTTGTTGAAGTTCTTAGATTTGAGTAACCCTGCTCTTCAGATCCTATTCATGTTGAATCTTTAAGTCATTAAAGTTCTTTTGCAGTTCTACAAGTTGTGCTTGCCATTGTTGAGCGATTATTTTTTTTCATTCTCAGAACCTTGTTCTAACTTCATAATCCTTTCATTTTTCTCCCTTAGGAGTTGTTGTACTTTAGAGGCTTTATCAATAGTAGCACCAGAATATGCTCCTACAAATTGCGAGAGTCTCTCGAGATCCTCGGTAGGAGTAGCTTGAGTATCTTTCCAAATTAATTCAAAGGAAGAATTACAAGGGACTAAGGCCTGGGTTTGTTCAATTATCCTTCTTTTTCTCTGTCTGCTAACCATAGCTCTATGTTTTGGACTATAAAACACATCAAGAGGAGGAACTTCGTCAATTTTCAAAACGAAATCAAAGGTCGCGAATACTGGGATGACTTCTAAATAATCAGTGTCCAAAGCTTTATCATAAGCCTCAATAGTAAGCGAGTTCTTCCCTGTAACTTCTGGGGTCTATGTAATCTTCATTTGCAATGGAGTCTTTGGACTTTTATGATCTGTTTCTTTTGTGAATTGCTCCCATATTGCATCCAGATTTTTGTCTGTTAGAGTTTATTCTACTTGAGAAGAAGAGGAAGTACCTGTCTTTTTTATCTGAGATACATTATGGACTTGTCCTGTACTAGCCGAGGTTGTATCTTGCTCTGTATTTTGTTGATGTAGCATCAATAAATCTATAGGCAAGTGAGTTATCCTTTTATTCCTATACTGATTAAACTTAATCAAATCCTCATGAATTAACCATGTTGCTACTTGTTTCTCAACATTTGCATAGATAGAATTTGATTCAAATAAATCATCAAATTTGTCTGGCTCATTTGTGAATTGCCTAAGTTTTTCCTATGCAGTGACATTCTTAGCAATATCATTAGGATCACATTACTTATTGGGAATAGTTGGGAAATTAAAACATTGAATTTTTTCAATCTCAAGACTAGCATGCGTGAAATTGTCAAGAGCATAGACACCATATTAAATAGGGAAGGTAGGCCACATTGTCTTTTTAGCATCTTTCAAAATCTTTGAAAGGCCATTCCCTACAGTTTGGTAGGCAATCTCTCGGGCTAAGATTTTATCAGGAACATAGAGGGGCAACACATGAGGGTTTGCAATACTTTCGAAGATCGAGAGTACAGGTTGTACCCGAGAATAATGCAGGCATTTCAGTAGCTTCAGGTGAAGGAGGGACTAGTTGTTGTTGAACAACAGGTTTCTTCCTGGGTTTAGTTGCCCTAGACATTTTCGCTGAGTATTTCTTATCAGGGCTGGCTTGGAGAGGAAAACACGGGAATAAGTGGATACTTACTTAATTGAAGAATTCCTTAGAGCGAATAACCAACTTCATATCAATTAATGTCTTTATGAGAAAAATATAGTGATATCAAGCCACAATAATCAAATCTTTAGAACTTAGAAATCATAAATTCGTTACATTTGGGCATTAAATGATAAAATGTGGGTTCACATGGGCTTTTGTACATGTCAGCATATTGGAGGATTATATCAGTGAAATATTATGGTTGTGTCTTTGAAACATGCGATATTATTACTTTCTGATAGACTTTTATTATTAAAACGTAATGACTAAAAATATAAGCGGGAAGGGATATCAGAGGTCTTGTATCGGAGGTTTGATATCGGGGATTGAAAAGAGTGACAACCAATAGATGTTGGAAATAATACTGAGAGGGGGGGTGAATCAGTATTATCTAATCAATATAACTTTTTCATTTCCAAATTCAGATTCATATACGCTACTTCAGATAAGGAAAACCGCGTGTATACGCAACTGTGTATAATGCAACCATCGTATATTCAGTAAACTTATAAATCAGTTAGTTGCTTCTAAATGAGTGCATCAGAACATTATTAACCATATGATCAGTAAACAGAAGCAGAGCAAAACATCACACATAATCAACACACATGAACACCAAGATGTAAGGTGGAAACCCAATGTGGGTGAAAACCACTTGCTGCAATATGTCTCTATTTTCTTTTAAATTAGAAACTTCTTTTTACAATGATTCTGTACTGGTGCAGTCTTATACCAGTACGCAGGCTGCTACCTGCAGAAGGCTACAACCTTCTCTCGTTCTCCAGCTTCTCCTGGAAGGGAGCTACAACCCCCTTAGCTCTTGTACTAGCTGAGATACTAGTACGTAGGTGCTGACCTACAGAAGGCTACAACCTTCTCTTTCTTCCAGGGACCACATTTCATAAATTTTCAGACTGGATCCATGAATATCGATCAAACATCAAGTATATCTGTATCAACCAATCTCCTTTGTACAAACAAATACTGAATCAACCAATAACTTCTCAAAATGTTGTAACCAAAAAAACAACAGTACCAGTAACCAGACACCAATTTTGAACCCAGAACACTGCAGCAATAAACAGAAGCAGCTAAAACATATTTCATGAGATGTACACTACTTCAATATGTGGAACCTGCGTGCATACGCTTCTGTATCAAGGCCAACCTGCGTATACGTTGTTTTAAGTTAGTGAACCAGCGTGTATACGCGCCTCTACTGCGCTGAACCTGCGTACAGATCTATAAAAGATAATTTACCCTTTTCACTTATTCAGACATCAGTTATACCTAGATTATCATATTTATAGATCAAGTCATGCGCCAAATATAATAGATCAAAATTACACAAAGATACTTCTCTTCAAGCCGCCTTAAGATCTTGACCCATCAATAGAACTTATCCTTCTCCTTGCGCTCAAAGATGGTCAACGAAATAGTCAAACTTCTCCTTTGAAGCTCGGTTAAAGGTATTCAAACTCGGCCTCCAACAGCAGTCAAAGTCAGCCCAAAACAATCACAAAATTTGTGGTCAAACTTGGTCAAACTAAAGTCAACCCTATGGTCAATATAGGTGAAACAACCCAAAAAATCTCGGTTTTTATGCTAGTCAATGTGGCCTAGTCAAACAAAAATATTCCTCTAAAAATCGCAGTCAAAATTGGTCAAACAAACCCTGGTCAACTCCTGAAATTTTCGGCCCTGTAGTTCTGTCTAGAAATATGTCCTTGTGCCACACGTGAGAGAGAGAGAGAGAGAGAGAGAGAGAATGTGTGAGTGATGATGATTCCAAATGAGGTGAGAGGTCACTTGTATTTATACTATTCGATGAGGGTGAAGAGACACGTCCATTAGGCTTCCTAAGCCTACATGATGATGTTGTAGACCTGAACAATTTGCACACATGAGGGTATAAATTCAAAATCACACTTCTCCTTGTCCAAATTAGATGATCTTAATATCAATTTTGGACCTCTCGAAAATAGGAATTTAATGCAAGCATCATCTCCATCAAATGAGCTGTCCCAAGGTGGAATTTGGCCCTAGTTTCCAATTTTAACACATCTTTTATCATATTTTATTTAAAAAGGAAAATCAATATTAGTAAAATAAAAACTAATAAAACATATTATTAAAAACTTAGTTTAATAATTTAACATATATATATAGCTCAACATTTTATAAAAATGTGCAAGAGAATTTTTAAAACTTGAATCTATTTAGACATTGAAAAATATAATTTATATATCAAAAAAATTAAGAGTTCAATGAAATTGTATCCTCAAATTCCAACCAAAAAAAATGTGATAACATAAAACAATTAAATTGTAATTTTTTAAAATCATCTTGAAATAAGAAAACTTATATATATTTTTCAAGAAAGGGAGAGCAAAATCATCTCATTATTTTTTTTTTTGAGTTAATCTTAAATAACAATTCTAAAATGGTTTGAAACCTTTGACAAATAGTTAATTTAGAGATTTTAAATGATTTTGATGTGTTTTTAATTGAACTTAAAAATAAGTTTAAACTCAGTGAGGTGTAAAAAAGAGTTTATTTTGATAATGATGATTTTTTTTTTTACTAATATGAATATGGATGTATGAGTGAAGTAGTGTGTTGCTTGCAACTATGAAAAATTGAATGTAACCTGTTTCTTCATAAAACAGGGAAAAGGCCGAAAGAAAGGCACATGCATTAATTTTTTTGTATGCTTTACATATTAGGGATTAGTAAGATTCACTAAAGTTTCTAAAATTGTATATAAATTTCCATCCTTGAAAATTTCCCTAACAAAAACCTTGTTATAATGAAGTAAATTATTTTGGGTATGTAATTATGTAGGCCAAAGAAATTTTTATAATTAAAATATCAAAGATAATAGAAGAAAGGAGGAACATCCATTAGTAATTCATCCTAATATGTTGGCACAAGTCCTTGTAGAAGGGTGCACATGAAAAAGTACTTTGTTGTCCATCACAAATGGTAAAATTCGTGCATTTTTTAACATAGTCTTGCTTTGTGTAATCAATGCCCTCTTTAATATTTCACATTTCATATAAATATGTCTTGTTTCTTATGGTTTTGGTTATTTCATGCATTTTCTAGCATGTATTCACACCCTCTTTATGTATCATCTCATGCCATATTGTAACAAGTTTAAACTTGACGTTGCCCAAGTTTTCTTTTCTTGCATATGTTATAGGCTAAGTAGCATAGTAATTTCCCATGTAAACAAGCAATAATTTTGTAGTGATAGTATCAGGAAAAATATTGATGTGAAAGATGATCAATGGTCCGCATTTTATATTTCAAATCTATCAATTATACATAGAGAGGAAACAATTCATTTTCCTAAACTAACGAAAATTGAAGTAGATAAGTTCCTTCTAGCCCACACTCGTCTATAATGTGGACTATGAGGTGACATGGAATTCACATGGTAGACCCATATGGAAGAAACATAAACATCACATATATCTATAATGTGGTCTATGAGGTGACATGGAATTCACATGGTAGACCCATATGGAAGAAACATATAAATCACATATATCGTAAACACAAGTATTCAATTATGTTCATCACAAAGTATCATCACTACCTATTTATTCATTGTTCCATCTCCTCGAATTACTAGAATGTAGAAAAATTAAACGAAAACTTGGTAAATGCTACTCAATTTTTTGAAATTAATCATACATTGTGAAGTAATCTAATAATGATGCACAAATCATTATTTTCTTGAAAAATGGTTTTTCATAAAATGATCAACATGTAGAATCTTCTTTATGGTCATATATCCATTTGAAAAACCACGCCATATTTTCAAATAAAAACAACTTACACATGGGTATCATTGATATTTAACCTTTAATTAATATCAATTACAAATAAAAACATTGTTTCTGCTTTATTATACATTCAATTGCGAAAATATTTAACAATTTAGAAAATTATTAAACATCCTATTGGCGACCTCTATTAAATACTCTATTAAATAAATTCCGTATTACTTATGAATAAACCGTATTACATACTTTTCTTATCTTTAAAAAGACATCGGCATTCACTGTTTTAAATGGCAATTCTAAAACTGTTAGAAACCTCTGGCAAAGTGCAAATAATTAATTCAACTCTCTTAAAATATTTTGATTTATTCTCGCATTAAACTTTAAAATAAGTTTAAATCAGATGTGGTGTAAAAGGGGTTAAGCGTGTTCTACTTTTTTTGACTAACATGCGGTGCCCACAGATCCGAATAATTGAATGCAACCTGTCTCTTCACAAACCCTTAAAAAGACTTTTAACTAAGGGCCAGGCGACGCATGTATGAAACGACTGTTCATTGATACAAAACCAGAAAACTAGAGACGAGTATCATGTTTAATTCCTTAGAGGCTTTTTGTGGTTTAAGCTTGAATGATACCATATTGAGTTTTCAGAATCCCCAACTGAACTTCAGTGGCATTATCATGGAAGCTAGATATATCAGTCAACAAAAACCAGTATCATGGAAGTCGGCATATAGATATATCAGTCAACAAAAACTCCTAAATGTCACCATTGCGCGCTCACTTACAAGGCTGCAGCAATAGTAAAGCATATACAACAATAAACCACAACCCTGCAGAAATACATAAATAAATTTACGTGATATTTAATCTATCTATATTCTCGAACATATTATAGAATAAGCACAACCTCCACATTTGATTCAGTGTTTGTAACTTGAACACTGTAGCAAAGACAGACTCAGCTTGTGGGCAATTTAGGAGAACAAGCACTGGTCAGCCAGTTCTATGTTCTAGCAGGCTTGAACGATCGTCGAAGAGGTGATGTTTTGCAAAAGCACTCATGGCCAAATTTAGCAGAAGTTTAAAGTCTTCCAGCGTCCCTCCATCCCACAGCTGGCTCTCGTAAAAATATTTAGGCATAGCACCGCTTACCGATGAAAGATGGGCTGCCTAGTCGTAACGTAAGAGTGGATGCCTTAGAATTCGTTGGAGTCCACACAGAAGCTTCAACACCTTCTCATGAACAGCGTTAGAATTCATAACCGCTATTATCGTAAAAATGAGAAACCAGAGTGCCGAGGGCTTTAAAAAGACACGCAGATGCCGAAGAAACTTTCTGTGTAGATTATAAACAACATGTTCTCGTTGCAGTAGCTGCTAAGAACATCGGTTGAGCGGGTAGATAAATTCAAATTCGAACATCGAATGAGCGGGTAAATAAATTCAAAATCAAATTTCAAATTAGCCTGTCATTAATGCGTATATTGTATTGTATACCCTGGTATTTATTGGCAGTATCATGTATGCTATGTCCATGAGCCGCGTTCTCGTCGGTATTGTATGGTCATGGAGCGGTCACCGGAAATAATTTGGTCGCGTTATTTTTTTGCCGATAAACAGAAGAGACGGGAGTCCCATGCATAATGATCCGCAGATGCAGAGGTGTACTTCACACTGACCCTGCAGAGAAAAAAGTACTCTTAAAGACTAATAAAGGCCTTATATGCAGAGGTGTACTTCACACTGACCCTGCAGAGAAAAAAGTACTCTTAAAGACTAATAAAGGCCTTATAGCATGGGATTTAATGGTTGCCAGTTTTTATTTCTACTGGTTTTTTTTAATAATACCAGGAAATGACCTCTGAAGGGCCGAGGCAGGGCAGATATGTATGGACGTTGGACCCTACATAGCCGTTGAACTTCCTATATAAGGCGTCGTCTACGGAGGCCTAGGAATTATCTAATAATTAAAAATGGTTAAAATTTAGGTAAAAAAATTCAAAAACTCAATGTTTGAATCATATTTTGACAGTAAAAATAGATTCAACACTATTAAAAACTTCTCTGACACCTAAAATATTGAAAATTAATCACTATAATTAAAATTTTAAAAATTCTTACCAAACTTTATCAAAAATATGAGCAGAATTTCCATTATGTTAAAATAAAATAAAATAATTAAACTACGACATTACTTAATGCCCCTACGTACATCCTCTGCATCTCTCCATAAAAACGAAGCACATACTGCATAGCTACCGTGAACATGCATGTAATTTCATCACCGTATTTCCGATCGCTCAAACTTTCCGAGTAAGCTTGAGGTAATAAAAACTCAAAAAGCGTGTGCAGATAACGGTTTAATAACTGGAACATAGTATACTGAGTTTTGTTTCGGATTAGACTCGCTTTCAAAACTTTGCTTCCTCCATTGCCAAACAGGGGTTTATAAAATTATTTAGACTTAATTAAAACTCACCCCTTCACTTCAGAGATGTGATTATGTGGATAGAATAAAATAATTAAAGACATGACGCAAAAATAGAATTTTTTAAATATTAAAAAAAAATAGAAACTTAATAAAATACAAATATGAAAATATTAGATCTTAGTTAATAATTTATGTGTGGGAAGGATATATTCAAGTGTATAAGTAAAGAAATAGTTTAATTTTTTTTCATAAAATTATTTAGATTTTATTATTTATGTAAAACAAGAATTTTTTTATTTGTATAACATAAATTTGAATTTCATATTCTTGAAAAAAATCAAGTTACATGGATAACATTTTGTTTGTCATATTAATTTCTACTTAAATTTCCATTGTTTAAAAGTTTTTCTGAAAATAAGATTAATATATAAAATTGTGGTGTATGGTTTAATCTCATGAAAATAACAACTAAATTTATAATAATTATTTGAGTAAATAAATATTAAGGGAATTTTGAGATCAACAATGAACCTCAAAACAAAAAAATGTATTAACAAAATAAAATTTAAAAGAACAAATAATATTCAAAATGATAATAGAGTCTTTCAAAAAATAAGATTAATATATAAAAATTGTGGTGTATGGTTTAATCCCATGAAAATAACAACTAAATTTATAATAATTATTTGAATAAATAAATATTAGGGGAATTTTGAGATTAACAATAAACCTCAAAACAAAAAAAATGTATTAACAAAATGAAATTTAAAAGAACAAATACTTTTCAAAATGATAATAGAATCTTTCACAAAATAAGATTAATATATAAAAATTGTGTTGTATGGTTTAATCCCATGAAAATAACAACTAAATTTATAATAATTATTTGAGTAAATAAATATTAGGGGAATTTTGAGATCAACAATGGACCTTAAAACAAAAAAATTGTATTAACAAAATGAAATTTAAAAGAACAAATAATATTCAAAATAATAATGACATCCATGGGGTAAATATTTTTGGAGGAAAACAAATAATAATATTATATTCACCTTATTTCAATATAGGTTTACTCAAATGGAGTTGGCACTTCTTGGATGCAAAATTCAATTCCTCATCTAGCAAGTGCCCACTTGATGCCTAAAAATTCAATTCCTCATCTAGCAGGTGCCCACTTGATATTTGAGTAAACCTACACTTGATATTTGACTAAACATACATAAAAAAAGTTTTCTTTCTTTTCATTTATAAATTCATAACTCTTATTTTATTGTTTTAATTGTTATTTTATTATTTTCCTTAAAAAGCCCATTTTAAACCTCAAATTTCTCTTAATAAAAAACCTATGTGTTAGAGTATCATTAAATAATGATTTTTTTAGAAAAATATTGTGATAAACTGAATATGGATGATTACAATTGGATATAGTTTCCATTTCATATTACTTAGCAATCAATAATATGATTCTATATATATTCTCAAAATAGAATAAAGAGCCACATTTTACAATAATACTCAAAAATACCAACATGATGATATCTAAAATCCTTTCATAAAGTGTCCTCCCATTTGCTACTAAATTTTTGGATAGAATGGGGTGAAACCTTCCCAAAAGTTTTAAAGTTAGACCTCCTCAATTAGATGAATCTAGGAAGTGGTAATGATTGCATTCCAATCCTTTTATGCTCCACCAAGAGCCAAACAAAAAGTGTCCATCCATCTAACATGGCCCACATAATTATTGTACTTACACCAATTTGACATATATTAATTAATTGAATTTTTAACCCATCAATCGATTAGAAATATGGTGATGAAGTTACGGTACTCCTATTTCGGACCCCATAGAAAAGTAAATGCTCCCTGACATGCCATGTATTTACTTTTCGCCCTCTGAGTGACAGCACGCAAATCGAGATAGCAACCTAGAGAGAGAGGGCGAAAGGTAAATGCCTGGCATGTCAGACAGCATTTATTTTTCTATGGAGTCTGAAATAGGAGTTCCCATAAAGTTACATGCATGCTCATGGTAGCCATGCAATAATCCATGTGTTTCGTCCTTATGGAGAGATGCAAAGGATGTACTTAGGGGCATTAAATAACGCATAACATAGGAAATAAGGCTTGCCTTGTTTCAATGGTTGGTTGAGGCAATTACTTCGAAAGTTCGAGGGTTAAAGTCATTGAGACGTCATTTCAATTGTCAGTTCCAACAATTACTTCGAAGTCATACGATTTTGTAATTAATAACTGTGACTCTCCAGCGACCCACTAAACACTCGCTTCCCTGTACAACCCTTTATTATCTTGTGCTGCTAATTTCACAGAAAATCCAGTCAAAGTACTTGGTTATGCCATTTTAGTGTGTTTCTTCATTGAAACGACCATTTCTTGAAGATAGAGAGGCAAAGTTAGGTTTTTAAGATCTGTGCACAAATGACAGCAATGACGATGTTGGAGTCATTAGCGGAGGAGAATGTATACATGGCAAAGATGGTTGAGCAGACAAAGCATTATGAGGAGATGGTGGAGTTCGTGGAGAAAGTGACCAAAGGCGTGGAGGTGGAGGAGCGCAACCTGCGATCTATCGCCTACAAGAATGAGATTGATGCCCGCATGGCCTCCTGGAGGATCATCTCCTCCATCGAGTAGAAGGAAGAAATCAAGGGCAATGATGAGCATGTGGTGGGAGTATAGGAACAAGGTGGAAGTAGAGCTTTCCAAGATATGTGAGGGCATTCTCTGCCTCCTCGACTCCCATCTCATCACTTCTTCCACCGCCGCAGAGTCCAAGTTCTTCTATCTTAAGATGAAGGGTGATTACCATCGATACATTACAGAGTTTAAGACAAGCGCCGAAAGGAAGGAGGCCGCTGAGAACACTTTTCTTGCTTACAAGTCTACGTAGGATATTGCTGCAGCAAAACTGACTCCAACGCATCCTATTAGGCTAGGGTTGGCTCTTAACTTCTCTGTATTTTACTATGAGATTTTGAATTCACCAGAGCCTGTAATCTCTTAAAACAGACATTTGATGAGGTGATTGGGGAGTTAGATACCTTAGGTGAAGATTCTCCCAAGGACAACACTCTCATCATGGTTCGTGACAATCTAACATTGTGGACCAAATATATGCAGGAGGATATGTGGAAGAGATCAAAAATTAATTTATTCAAAAAGTTTTGACCATTGTTGAGAACAAGAGAAGACATTGTTGAGGGCGGGATAAAATATTAGAAGATGGATGGGAATGTTTGTGTATGGAGGCACCAAGGCGAACACTCCCATCACATGGAGTTCATTTCTATATATAACTCTTCTGAGGGCCCTCCTCGGCACAAGGGAACTCCACATACGAACTCTCCAGGCTCTGGGTCTTTTCCCATTGCATCACACTATCGTCAAGAATAACACCTTCACGGTCAGAGGTATGATTAACCAGGTGTACCCTTCAGCCACTCACACCATGTCATTTTTTTTAATTTTCCAGAGAAACCATGGAGGAACTATGAAACTCTTATCATGTACAACAACATCGTAAATGTGACCTATTTCTAGCTTTACATGCTCGATAAATATGGAATAAAATGCATCATTTTCGGACTAGACTTTTCTCTATTCCGGCCAACCAAATCCAACCCAAATCACTAGAAAATTGGTTTAAATGTACGCAGCCAATGCAATAGATCAAGTGGGAGACATCAAAAATCCAAAAAACATGCAATCTCAACAACTAATCCAAAAAACATGCAATCTCAACAACTAGATTTCACCATTACATCAATGAAAAACCTTACTTTTGTTTTTAAATTTAAATCTTCAATGAAAAACCTTACTTTTGTTTTTAAATTTAAATCTTCAATGAAAAACCTTACTTTTGTTTTCAAATTTAAATCTTTATTTTATGGTTACATATTAAAGATGTTGATATATTTGTGATGAAATTTAATTAAAGATTGGATGTTTGTATTTTTCAATTTATTAATATAATTTGTTATCTCCATATTTTTGGAAAAAAATCAAGGTTTGACTTTGATTATGCTAGAAAAGATCCTATACCAAACCAAATAGTAGGACATGAAAAACAAAAGGTAAAAATCAAAAGTGATTACTTTGATAGAGAAGAACAATACTTAAGTGGTCATTTAAGTTTTTGGGACACATTTATTATATAATAGAAATTCGGGATAGATGGTTTAAGGACCATTGCTGGAATAAATTTGATTGAAAATGAAATGTAGAAATAATATATTGTTGTTCGTTAAAATGTCTTTTTTTTTTTGAAGTGCTGCATATGCCCTTTTAATTGAAATTGGTGTATGAGACCCCCTTGTTTGTGGGACAAGAGAGCCATCTCCACGCAACGATTTGACTGCTAAGTCTACGAAGGCATACATACAGTGATCTCTTAGGAGGAAACACATGCTCTTAACCATTAGGCGCACTCATGCTGTAATTTATTTATTGGGATAACATTATGATTATTTTATTTTGAAGTTAGGCACTTTCCATTATATTTAATAAAGACTACATATAAAAAAAATTATTACTTCGTATGGATGAAGATAAACTAGACCATTAACATAAATTTAGAGTTTTGAGGTTGCCAAGACCTCGTATAACTAGAACATATTGTAAATAAAAACTTATAAAAATAGACTAGGTGTGCTAAATCTTGACATGCATTGACATGGGAAGACAAAAAAGATAATTCCTACCGCAAGCAAAAAGCCAATGAGTCATAGCAACCATTGGGCAGAATCTAGCATCTATGTTGGGTGGTCACTACTCTCATCCGAAGAGAATGATATGTTAGCTAATCTCCTAGCTAGAATGATCACCTTGCCATCTACATTGTTATTTTTTTCTTTTTTTGCACCAACTTTGCTAATCTATATAATTCTCCTATTGAGTCCTCTTTTACCTCCCTATAAAACTTGCAATATTCAATATTCAAATGATATTTAAAGTTATGCCAACTTTATACCATTATAGATATAATGACTAAAACACATATAATGGGCCAATTATAATAAAAGTTATAAGCCCCTTTCATGCAAACTAGCATCAAATCAAGAAAAAACGAAAGTTGAAATATTAAGATAACATTATTGCTTTATCATCTTTAATCATATTTTTGAATCTAAAAATAAATTTAACATTTTAAAAATGAAATTATTTTTAATATATAAATATATAATATGATTGTTTTAAAATTACATTCAAAATATCAATATCTAAAGCATATTATTATAACATATCTAGGTAGGGTTTACAATGTAAACTCTTATCTTTGCATTTTGACTTGTCACTCTTTAAGTTAGGGACGTGAATAATTTGGAAAAAATAATTTTTAATTATAGGTACTTTAGATAACATCTATTGTTGACACCTAATCAGAGGGATTGGGTGTACAACTGTAATTAATGTAAATAAATAATAGAGAAGATAGAGAGTCATCGGGAGATGAACCGAATAGTCACTCCCTCTTGTATATAATAATGAACAACCTGAATGAATATATGAGTTTTTGATTTGAGGAGTTACCTCTTGGTCTGACATGGTATCAGAGCAGGTGCCATTTTTTGGCTTCCTTTTAATTTGTAACTCCTATTCTGTTTTGCCTTTGTTTTGCATCTTTTGCAGGCTGACATTTCTGTCATAACCCTGCGAAATCTCATTCATTGTTGTTGCGTCGAATGGTGCATTGAAGCCGAAGGAGAGCTTTCGTTCATTTTTCGTTTAATACATTTGTCGAAGGTGCTGTAATGACTTGGATTTCCTCCTGCTCTGAGTATGGTATATATACCCTTTCGCATTGAAAAACCATATATCTTTTTTTCGTATTCACATATATCCTTTTCTGTATTCCCTTGAGCCAGATCTCAAGTATTATAAACCCATATATAAATCGTCGAGTCCGCTTTTTAATCGCATATCGCAAATCTCTTTCCCCGATCAATACCGCTGCATGTTTGCGATGCGATCATATCCTTCATTAAACCCACTCGGACACAGTTCCCAAGGTTTCACTTTATCTGGCTCATTCTCCACTGTTGATCTCAACCTCCAGATCCGACGGCTGACATTGATTTCGGAGGGGACCACTTGCACGACGGTTACCTACCTGAAAAGTGCCTTTTAATCTCCATCGTTGATTGTAACCTCCAAATTCGACGATTTATAGCGATTTCGGGTGCATTAGTTGCACAAGAGTTACCCGCCCGATACGAGCAGTTTTTCTCTCTCCCCTAGTCACTACGTGTCAACCCCTCAGTGGAATCAGGCGCTCCCCTCTCAATACCACTTACCATTTTTTATCCGCCTGAAATCCCACTTGTAACCCGAAATCCGCCTTTAGCCGTGGTTATCGCCCCGACTTGTTTTGCTTGTGATAATCGTTGATCACTTACCATCGATGACCCTCCTCCGTTCATCTCGTCCGTTCATCTCCGTCGTTCATCTCTTAAACGTCAAACTCTAGTATACAGGTGAAAGAAGGTGATACTAGGTTGAATGTTGTTGGTATAACGATATGCATTCAATCATATCTATTGTGGGAATAGTTCTCATTGGTAAGGAGAATTATCCTAAATGGTCGAGGAAAATCCAACACTCTCATTTTTAATGAGCTATGGAAAGGAGTGTGTATTGGAGAAGGAGACGAAGCGCCAGTCCAACCTACCTCAGACAAGGAGCTCGCCATTTGGGAAAATAAGAACAACAAAGCCTATGCATTGATTGTAGCATCTGTAAGTGAAGAGGTGAGTCGACACATTTTTCCATTTTCAAATGCATTCGAAGCCTTACAAAAGCTGAAGGAACTCTATGACTCACACTCTGCACTTGAAGTTGTTCAACTCATGATTAAACTCTTCACCCTTGAATTACAAAATAATGATCCTCTTGCTCTTGCATCCGAAGTAAAATCTATAATGCATGATTTCAAAGCCACTAAGGTTGAATTGGATATTCCTTTGATCACTTTTCTCAAGGCACTTTATCGTACTTACTCCAATTATCTTGAGTCATTGCAAGCAAATGGAAATCTCAAAGATATTACCTTTGACTCTCTTGTGAAAAAAATTGTTGAAAGAAAGAGAGCTTTTGGAAAGAAGACAAGCCCTGAATCTTTTGAAGAGGCTGTGTGCCTTGCTCATAAAGGAAATAATCTTGCCCAAGATTCTTCTAGAGGAAGAGGTGGTCAAAGAGGAAGAGGAAGATATTTCAGAGGCAGGGGGGGTAGACACTCTCAAGGAGAAAAGTCAGATTTGCATTGCATACGCTGCAAAAGAAATGGATCACATGATGCCTCCACATGCAAGTTACCTTGGGACAAAATTGAGCAACAAAGAAACCAACCCAAAGGTAAAGCACCTGAATCCGCTCATTATGTTGTGGCACAATGTAATATTGGAGTAAATGAAGACTTATTTAATGCTTCACTTGCTTCTTCGAAAAATGATTGGTTGCTTGATTCAGGAGCAACTTGCCACATGACTCATAGAAAAGATTTTTTTGAAGAATTTACTGACAATGTTGATGGAGCAATATACTTTGCATACCAATCAAAACTCAAGCTATCAGGGCTTGGCACATTCAGGCTTAAATTCCCTGGTCTTCCAGACTTTCTTCTGCATCATGTTCTATATCTCCCATAGCTGAGGAGAAACTTGCTGTCCTTGGTCTAGATTCGCCAGCAAGGTCACTCCATTCATATGTTTTATGGCAAGCTTAAGGTGAGAAAAGCATCTGACCACTCACTTGTCATGATAGGGATAGAAGAAGAAAGGCTTCTCAAGCTGCAAGGTACCTCTGCTCGTGCACAACATTTCTCATACAATTCTCATTATGAAGAAGGTACACTTCCATCAAGTTTATTATGGCATGCTAGATTTGGACATTTGAACTATGACAACCTCTGCTTGTTGAAGAAAAATGGTGTTACTTGTTTGCCTACAATTCCTAGGAAGCTTAAGCAATGTGATGCTTGCATTTTAGGAAAGCATAGAAAACAGTGCTTTCATGATTCACACTCCAGAGCACATAGAAAACTTGAACTCATTCATTCAGATTTATGTGGTCCAATGCCTGTTCCTTCTGCAAATGGAAATAAATATATGATGACATTTATTGATGACTACACCAGAATGTGTTGGGTTTATTTATTGAAGAACAAATCTGATGCTTTTCAAACATTCAAGAACTTTCATACATGGATTGAAAATGATGCACAATCTCATATTGGCTCTATTCGCACTGATAATGGAAAAGAATACACTTCAAATGAATTTGAAAACTATCTTCACCAACATGGGATCAAACATCAAACAATTGTGCCTTATAATCCCCAACAGAATGGAGTAGCTGAAAGAATGAATAGGACAATCTTAAATATGGTACACTCCATGTTGTTCTTCAAAAATGTAAAAATGATGTTTTGGGCTGATGCAGTTCTATGTGTTATATATATAAAGAATAGATGTCCATCTAATGCTATCAGAAACAAGACTCCCTATGAAATGTGGTATGGGCACATTCCTTCGGTAAAGCATCTCAGGGTCTTTGGTTCCACCTGCTAAGCCTTAATACCAAAGGTACATAGAAACAAACTTGGTGCAAGAAGCCGTAAGTGTATCTTCCTAAGGTATTCAAACACCTCCAAAGCATATCGTCTCTATGATGAAGCCAACAAAAAGTTTGTTGTATCTAGAGATGTAATCTTTCTTGAATCATCCAAAATTGACAATGTTGTTGAAAGGCAACTTGATCGCTTGGATAGACTCACAAATGCAAAATCATTTCAAGAATTTGATAATCAGATTCCACATCTTGAAGGGGGGATTCCTATACTAGATCAATCTGTGGAATCTTCTTCTGAAACACTCTCTCCCCTACATGAAACTCCAACAACGGATGATACTTTGAGTGATGTGATTGACAGAATTGGGAGACTCAATCTTGATTCAGTCCCAACTCAATCAACGGAGCAGCCTGGACCATCTGAGAAAGGTCCCCCAAAGTGGCTGACAAAGACACTTGAAAGTGTTCATCTTGATGAGGTTGGAAAGACAGGAACTAGAAATTCAAACCGGACAAATGGAGGTAATGTAGATGACTCTGATTCACCTGTTGATATGGATGTTTCTTATGATTGTGAATTCAATTTGTCTACAGATTTTGAACCAACTTCCTTCAAAGAAGATGCTTCTCATGATGAATGGAGAGAAGCAATGCAAAAGGAGTATGATGCCTTGATAAAGAATGGCACTTGGAAGCTGGTTGATCCTCCATTGGGAACTAAACCAATTGGCTACAAGTGGGTCTACAAGAACAAGTATAAAGCTGATGGCTCACTTGACAAGCACAAAGCCAGGCTTGTGGCAAAAGGTTTTGCACAGAAGGAAGGGGTCGATTATGAGGAAACTTTTTCCCCCACAGCAAAATGGGCTACCATCCGGACACTCTTTGCCTTAGCAGCTCAGAACGGTTGGAAAGTCCATCAAATGGATGTAAAAACTGCTTTCTTGAATGGAGATCTAAAAGAAAATGTTTTTATGTCTCAGCCTGAAGGATTTTCTGTGAAAGGACATGAACATAAAGTATGCAAACTTGTGAAATCATTGTATGGCCTCAAACACGCACCACGAGCCTGGTATGAAAAACCGACTGAGCATCTTCTGAAACTCAATTTCAAACATTATGATCGTGATGATGCAACTTTGTTTTTCAAGAAAGTTGGAAAAACAGTTGTATATCTTGTGGTATATGTAGATGATCTTTTGATGACAGGGAACAAAGAAAGCTACATTGCATCCATAAAGAAGGAATTGAAGAAGGGTTTTGAAATGACTGATTTGGGATATATTCATTACTATCTTGGTATTGAAGTAACTCAACATCCGAAGTCCATATTCCTTTCTAAAAAAAAGTACATTGGATATCTGTCGAACAGATTTAGCATGACTGAATGCAATCCTATGACTACTCCAATGGAACAAAACTTAAAGCTCACATCCATTGAAGGAAATGAATTTGAGGATGCAACAAAGTATAGACAGCTTGTAGGAAGTCTCAACTACCTAACTACTACCAGACCAGACATTTCGTTTGCTATTGGAATCCTCTCCAGATTTATGCAAAAGCCTTGTGAGAGACATTGGTCTGCTGCAAAAAGAGTTCTAAATTACTTGAAGGGAACCTAAGACTTTGGAATCAAGTATACACAGGTGGGCGACTTCAGCTTGATTGGATACTCTGATTCAGACTTCGATGGAGACAAAGAAACTGGGGTTTCTACTTTAGGTTATGTTATGAGTCTTGGATCAGGAGCTGTATCCTTGAGGTCACGCAAACAATCAGTTCCAGCAGATTCCACAACAGAGGCAGAATATGTGGCAGCAGTTGAGGCAACAAAATAATATGTGTGGCTCAGGAAAATTCTTGAAGATTTGCAGGTAAAACAAATACAATTGACTCCACTCATGATTGACAATACCTTTGCAATAAAGTTGGCCAAGAACCCAAAGTTCCATGATCGAACAAAGCACATCAATACTAAATATCATCTAATGCGACATCATGTTGAGGCCAAAACAATCCATCTCCGCCATTGTTCCACTAATGAGCAAATTGCAGACATGTTCACCAAAGCACTTAGAAGAGAAAAGCTTGAAAAATTCAGAACGATGCTTGGACTCACCAACATCCCTTCAGATTAAGGGGGGGAATGTTGACACCTAATCGGAGGGATTGGGTGTACCACTGTAATTAATGTAAATAAATAATAGAGAAGATAGAGAGTCATTGGGAGATGAATTGAACATTCACTCCCTCTTGTTTATAATAATGAACAACTTGAATGAATATATGAGTTTTTGATTTGAGGAATTACCTCCTGGTCTGACATTTATAATTAAATTATATTTCCTTGATCTTGATTGAAATTCCAACAATATTATTTTTAATTTTAATTCCAATACTATCCTTGTTACAATTTTTTATTTTATTTATTTATTTTTTCCAACAAAACAATTGGAAAATGCACCAACAAATCCCATTTTAATCTCAATTCGGGTACTATCCTATTACCATGTAAGCAATTGGAAATGCAGAGATGCTAGAGATTTAAAGAGGTTTAAATTGAGTTTGGACAGTTATGACCAGCTTGTCATATAGTCTTCCTTAAAAGATGTCCGCACCAAGTCGGTCGCGAAACCTTCTAGAAGCACGGCGAGGGGATCAGGGATTCTACCGGTACATGGTAACCAGGCGTTGATCAAGTCATAGATAGAACGCAACATATATTTAAGGTTCTAGTAGTTTGAAGTTTAGACCCCAACTTTGTTCAGAGAGCAGTAGTCGGATATGGATGACGAGAAGATTCAGTCACAGCCTATGGAGTGGAAGATTAATGTCGAGGAAGGAATGGCTGCGAATACCATCAAACCCCGCAAGCCTATGGTCGGGAGAATTTTTGAAGCTTTGCAGCGATGGGAATTATTTGTTTTTTCTGTGTGCAGGAGGATTTGGCAAGTGGGTGCAGATGATCCTCGAAGAGTTATCCATTCCATCAAAGTTGGCCTTGCACTGTCTTTGGTCTCTCTTTTTTACTTCGTGAGGCCATTGTTTGACACCTTTGGTGGAAATGCCATATGGGCAGTCATGACTGTTGGCCTGGTTGTTGGACACCGTTGGTGGAAATGCCATATGGGCAGTCATGACTGTTGGCCTGGTCTTTGGATTCAATGTTGGTAATTATTCACATAAAACATTGATTAGTTTAGATCTATTCACCCTCCTGAACATCAACTTGGGATCCATGGATTGTAGTTACAGAAGGTTTAAATACTTACTAAATAGTAAATCTGAACACATTATTATTATTTTTTGTTGTTATTTGTTATTAGTAATTAGTAATTAATTATATTGGAATATTTTGAAAATTTGATAAACAACAACAAAATTTCACTCTTGCCCATCTCATTTTCTAAATATTCCTAAATTTACAGTCATTCAAGTATCTATTACAATATTGTTCTCTCTGGAATTATAGAATTTGGATATGAAGATTTCGTGAGTATATAGCATCAGTAGAAACTTACTGCGCTCATTCAAATTAGTTTTTTGTTCTATAATAATATATTACAGGTGCGACGTTGGTCAAAAGTCTGAACAGATGTTGTGCCACTGTGTTAGCTGTATTATTCGGAGTAGAAGTCAGCTATGTTGTAGAACATGCATGGCAAAATTTCGAACTAGTTATACCGGGTGTCTTTGTTTTTGCCTTAGGTCATTACATTCTCATTTCCAACATTTACAAATGAGTAGTGAGTCGCATTCAAATTTTTAGTTTTCACGATTCTGATACATCTGCTAAATCGTTTGGGTGATGCAGGCGCAACTTCCACATATTCACGTTTCTTTCTAGTGATGAAGAAAATATACCATTACGGGGTAGTCATCTTCATTCTCACCTTCAATCTTGTCGCTGTCGCTGGTTACAGAGTGGAAAACCTTTTCAAAATGGCCAGTCAAAGGATATCTACCATACTAATTGGTTGTGTGGTCTGTTTCGTCATTAATTTGGGTGTTTTCCCTTTATGGGCTGGAGATGATCTTCACAATTTGATCATAGGTAACATGGAAGGACTGGCTGGATCTCTTCAAGGTACGGTGGGGTTGAAACAATAATAACGGACTAATCAACGTGAATGTTGAGAGTACTATAGATTTGGGAATTCTCTTAACAAAGTTAATTGTTGTACCACTGTTTGATTTGGTTTACATTCTTTAAAATATTCTAAAATTTATAAACATGTTAAAATAAAATAATATTTATATAGTATTTTTTTATTAAAAAATAATATATATATATATATGATTTTGCTATTTTTTCAACATATTTTAAAATATATGTCTTTTCCCCCCTGTATTAGAAAAGCTAATGTGGGCTTAATAATTTTTGATAATATGAGAGTAAATATTAACTATCGATAGATGTGTTTATTTTGGAATAGAATTTTTATAATTTTAATTTAATTATTAATTTTCAATAAAATTGGTACCTTTTCTTATTAACAAAATTGGAAACAGCTCAGGTCCCATATATTCAAGGAGAGCAAGCTCTCAATATTGTTCAACATTTTAACCAGAAAGACCCTATTACTATCTGTGTTATTTACATATGAACCTTTTACATAGTTTATACTATAGACCTTCCAAAAGATTGCACCATACTCTATTGTTCAAAAAACATATTTAAACTAGAAAAAGACAGTTGTTATGCTGCTACCAAGGTCAACTTCTCCCAGAGCCTCGTTAGAAGGCATGACCAGTTCTTCAACTCTGCCAACCCCAGGATCCAGGTCCCGAATTGTAGCACTGTGACACCTTCAGCATGAGGGCTAAAGCCATCCCCGAATCCAAAGACTTCTTTCAACACACCCATAGTCGCTGTCTCAACTTTAACTTCAATGTTTTCAACCTTATGGCCTTGGTTCAAGACGTATGTGTTCAGACTTTCCATAGTTTTCTGAAGCAATTCCATGTCCTTACCAAGACCCGATAGTTGGGCATACAAGACTGCCATGTTTTCGTTGTTTTCTTTCAATATTTCCTTGATTACTTGCTTGCAGGAGCTATCAACAACGTCCCATATGTTCCCATTGTGCCCCGACTCCACAGTGTCACCAATTCCATTGCTTCCATTGCTTGTTGAGGCCATTTTCTTGGCAATTCTCCCATGTACTGTCAAAATCCTTTGGTTTATCTGTCACAACCAGCTGCTATAAATAATAGTCGGTTCATCCCGACATTCCTTCCTATCTTTTCCTCCTTAAATGAGCATCGACTCTGCATTATGGCGAAATAACTAATCAAATATTATAAATTCAATTTATAATAAATTTTCTAATATTTATTATACACAATTTAAATATATATTATTAATATATAAGTATTTTTTATCCTTTTATTATGATTATACTATATTATGATATCATAAAAGAGGGAACAAAAATATTTAGCAACAATGAAGAACAAAGAAAAGATGTGATGGAGCTTCATCGAGAGTGTAAGGAGACATTTAATTCTTGTATATTAATCATCGAGTAATGTCGCTTTTGTGCTACATTCTTTTAATCAATATGGATTGGATGTACGTGTAATCTATCAAAGTTTTGGCCAAAATCAATGCCATTGGTGTTGCTTTTACCCCATAATGGCAAATTATGGGGACTTGGACGGTGACTTGAAGCATTCAAAGATTGATAGTTTTATTCACAAGCCCAAGCCTAAGATCACAGACAATGTGCTTGGGATCCCACAATTGACCTAGAAATTGGTTGGTGAATTCAAGATTGTCTACTTTAGAAGATAACTCATATTAAAAAAAATATTATGTAATTGTAGTCACCACAAGTGAGATGTGCTACCTTTTTTTAAAGGACTTTTATATTATCATGATTCCCATATTCACAAAACTTAGAATAAAGAAGTTCAAAACTAGCACATAAATGAACTTAACCAAAAAATGATTAACGGAATTAGATTGTTTTTCCTAGAAGAGTGTCTCTCTTTCCACCTCTGAAAGAGCGTCACTCTACTCCAATTCCACTTCCTTTGTTGTCATTTCCATTTCTCTTGCTTTGACACTAGACTGTACCGAAGGAACTGAATGACGTCTTTCTGAATACCAAAAATGCCTTCTTCAATCCTAATAGTAGCCTAATTTTGCTCATTAGTCATTAAAATCTAATAAGCGGAGTCCTCTTCAGAGATTTGTATGCCCCTTTCTAACTTCTCTAAGTGACTTTAGATATCTGTCATCTACATATTCTTATAGAGAAGCGATTTTACTTGTATTAGAGTGAGTAACAAAGTGATCTTCCAAAATCTTCTATTCCTTCTGTATACTTTACACTTTTGAAAACCATTACTCGTTATTGACTAAACTAAATAATAAATATCCCGCAAGAAAGGTGAACGATGAAGTTTACGGTAAACCAACAATATATTAACTTTAACTCTCGCTCATAACAAACAATTGAGATTATATTAAACAAGGTATTGATAAGTTGTAACATCCTAAAAAATAAAAGTTAAAAGGATTGTCATGAAAAAAAATAATAAATTTTCTTCCAATATTTTAAAAACATTTTATTTTATTTTATTTATTTATTTTTTATTTTTAATGGTGATAAGTTAAATTATATTTGTGAATGGTAGTTTGTAAAGAGTATTTAATAATGACTCTTTTTATTTATTGTTAATTTATAATAGATTTTCTAATTATTTAAAAAAGAATGTTTTTCATTTCAAAAGAAAAAATATACTTTTGTTTTTATTATTATTTTGTGAAACTTTATTAAATAGTTTAATTTCTGTAAAACTAGAGTTTTATCTTTAATCTTTATCATGATGTTTGAACTTGAGACTCAATAGAGATTAAATCTCACTTAAAATTATAGTTTAATTCCTTTAAAATTAGAGTTTCATTCTCAATCCTTATCACGAGGTTTGAACTTGAGACTTAATAGAGACTAAATCCCACTCAAACTAAATAATTTATGCCTCATCATAAATACCTATTTAATTTTTATTTTTGTGAATCAAAACCATTCTATTAATCATAAAGATTTCTACAGTGCTTACATTTTCTCAAAGATATGTTGGCCTCACTCATATCAGATTTATTGGTCAAAAGATAAATCCCCAAATAGATAGGTAAATGCCAAAATATTCGAAGTAGTATAAACTTAATAGAACAAACATACCAAAAGGTGTTCAAAATTAAGATATATCCAACAAACATTATGCATATGAGGAATTAACTAGAGCTGGGTGATCAAGACCAAATCCTAGAGATGGAAAGGGTTTGAAATCACATTGAATGTGTTTCTCCATGTGGGCTAGCATTCCTTCAATATTCTCCATCTTTTCTTGAAATCTCCCTTGTCCTCTCTAAATACTGGCGAAATAGTTTTGCATGTGCCATTAGTTGTGTTGTAGAGCATTCATGAAACTTATAATAACATTGCGATCCTCATGCTGATCCTCACCAAGTTGTTCCAACAAATGAGTAACTTCATTGAGTTGATTCTCCAAAGATTCCAAGGAAGGGGGATGAACAATGTTGCCTTTGTTTAAAGAGAATGAGGGTCAACTGCCTCGCCATGGACACGACCACCCAACCCATCCTCGCCCAGGTGGCTAACGTCCCCTATACCCCTCCTAGCCCACCCACAGTGATGAGGCATAACTAATTCCCCAACAATCTTAAAGGTCCATGAAATGGATGAGGAATGGTTCATTCCTGAAGGAATAATGTATCTATGTTTACTTATGATTCATGTGTCATATATTATATTTTGGCACAAAGTTGTTAACTGCCTAGATTAATGGTCAAGGATGTGAATTGGACATAAAAAATATATTGCAAGTGCTGTGAATATCTTTACAGGAATATGCTTATTTCTGTGTTCATTCTGGGCTTGAAATTTGGCTTAAGGTCTGTGTATGGTGAGATAAACATATCTCTATTAATTAAATAGATAAATAAACTAGGAATGAATTGGTTGTTTGGCCCTAATCTAAATCTTGCAAGCTTAGGAGGAATATTAAGGAAGGCCTGTATATACCATTGTATTTCCAACTCCACTATTAATTCCATATAAGTGTCTATAAATGCATTCCTTATTATTGAGCTCATTATTGAGCCATAAGCCATTGTTGTATTTATTATAAGAATGGTTCATGGTTCACTATGGTTGGAATGGTTAAATTCTGATGGATGTATGCTTGTTACCATGAGGATTGCATTACTTTCCTTTATGCAGGAAACCCACACATATATAATCATTTGGGTGATGTTGTAGGACTAAGTCATGCCATTATATTATATATGATTGTTGAATGTCATCTATGTTGGTTTCAGGTCTGTAGCAATGAATGTTTGATGACCAACTATGTGGCTCATGCTTGGAATTCTCGTCCTTAAGAATGAAATGCTTGTAGGCTTGTATTATAGTCACTTATGTGCTTGTATTTATGGCTTATGTCTATAATCATACCACAAAGGAGGATTTCTTGTTTATTTGAGGAACGTTGAACTCCTTGAGGCCTATAAAAGTATCCATTGAGTATGGTTTGTTCCCTATATGAATCGTTGGGTGCAAGGGACTACAAAACTCTGATAGACTGGATGGATGAGTCCCTTGGTTGTGTTTAGTAGCTCTACTGTCAAGGACTCAAAGATGGTAACTTTGCTGTAAGATTATGAGGGATAGCACTAACGTTTGCTTCACATAATTTTAATAGTGATGGTTGAACCTTGTTGTAAGTCTAATCAATTTTAGAATCACTATGGCCAATCCATGTTTGATCCTTTTGCAAATGGCACAAAGTGTAGCGTGGGAGAAAGAATTTGCTACATTCTTAGCCTCGTAACCTTATCCATGACTTGGATGGATGTATCAGGCTCCGTGAGGATCACTTGAAAGCTAAGTCACTAGCCATATGACTACAATGCATAACCAGGCACGAGGCCCTTGCTCAGTCTTTGATTTCCCCACTTAATCTTGGCCTTCCATAGTTGGCCTCGTGCTTGGTTATGCATTGTAGTAACTCAACCCATGAATGGGTTAACAACCAATAAACCACTGCCAGGTGGCGCCAACAAATTAACTATGGTAACCACGTGGTTAGGCTGATGATGTGGCACTCTCTAATTCGCTAGAATTTCAAGGTCATATCTCTTGATCAGAAGGCCAGATTGAGGAAATTTTTTATATCCCTAGAATCGTTTTGACGAGACAAACACAACAATGATGTCTAATTAAGGTTTTAAGATAGTTGAAGAGATCAAAAATTTTAGAAATCCAGAAATCTCCTAGTCTACCATGATCCATTGTCGTGTGCTTTCGGATGTAGGTGACCGAGAGAGAGTATAAGGTTCTGAAGCTACGCAAGGCAGATTTCAAGTCGGGATGTGGGCTATGGGCACTGTTGGTGAAAATTGCGCAGAGGTCACTGGGAGACTGAGATGGACAATCCGGATCAGCAGTGACTGTTTGCGGGAACTGGCTCGGCTGGAGGGAAGATCTGCGCAATTTTTTCAGGGAGGCAGTGCAGGTAGCAGAGGGGGACTGGCAGAAAAAACTGCGCAATTTCTCTGGGGAGCTGGTAGCAGGCTGTAGGAGTGTTGCTAACAAAAACTACACAATTTATATGGGGAGATGGTAGCGAGCTGCGAGAGTGCTGCTCGAAATAACTGCGCAATGCTGGGAGGTTGTCCCGCTGGACATACTTGCACAGTTTCTGAGCTGAGTGAGATGTTGGACAACTGGGGAACTCCTCATTAAAACTGCACAGTTTTCTGGACGAGCAACAGGCTAGTTAACTGGGTGACTAGATGGAAAAATTGCGCAATATTTTGAGGGAGACAATGACGGACACAGGGTGTCTGTCCGACATGTCTATACAGTTTCTTCAGTTAGCGGAGCAGGCATGCTTTGAAGCTTTTGCACAATTTTTTTGGGGAGTGAGGCCTGGGGTCACTACCCGGTCAAACTCTCTGGTTGACCAACTGGAGGCTCGGTTGATGCGCTTGCAGGCAAAGTAGATTGAAATGGTTTACTGGGAAACTTCTACGCTGTTTTGGGTGATAGTTGGTTGAGTCGATTCCAGGATTCTGCAGTGTAGAATGCCTAGGAGGAAACCTCAAGCTCTGTGCAATTCTGGGCAATAATACATGATCACTGAGAGCTGAAACTGCACAATGCAGCTCAGTGGATGTCCGGCTATTGGAGGATAGTCCGATCGACAAAGTTTCAACAAAATGACCAAGTGTGTGAACGAGTGACTTCGTACATGCATGACCTCGTGAAAACACATTCAACATGACTTGACGATAACACACCTTGAACCATCAAGACAACATACATTCAGTGTGACTGACCGACGGTGTGAGAGACAAGCGCAACACTTGTGATAGATCGTTGAAAAACCGTGACGACGCTTGTGCGACAATGCATACAACTTCTGTTTGAGTGTGACAGATGTTTACATAGCGAATACAACTTTTACACACAAAGAGGGACTTTGTGTATGGAAAGAACATGGATGAAAGCATGAAATTGCAATTAACATGCTGAAGACGACAGTTGGTCAAATAAGTGAAAATGAAGCAAGACATGTAGAAGAAACACGTAAATTTATTTTCGTATTTGCACACATGCATGTTACTGAGGACATGATGATATGACAATGACAAGCAGTTCTGCAAACTCAATTAAGAGGTGTACTTCGAAAGGTGTTCTTTAATTACCATACTTACCCTCAAGATGATCATGCATCCGACGGAGTTTTCATGCGGTCCTGATATTTTCCATTACTTGGTTCCTTGGACCTTCTCCTCAACTCCTTGGAAGCGATTTCATCATGTCACCTTTTCTTATAGTCACTAGGAGATAGATTTGCGCAATTTTAGCAGACAATGACTGTTGCCATAATGAGGTCCTGGGAGGCCCATCTGCACAGTTTCTGCATGTAAGACAGACATGGCATCTTGGACAACACTGCACAATTTTGAGGCACATGAAACTACTGCGGGATGGGGGTCCTGGTAGGACACCGCTGCACAATTTCTGAGTGCAATGTAGTTGGACTGCTCTCTGCATTTTTGGAGAGCAATGCTAGCTGCTTGACTGCTCTGCGCATTTTTGGAGTGAAGTGTTGGCTAGGTTCTCTGCGGGCTGCAGGGTTTCAACAGGTAATGGAGGTCAATGTCTCTATGCACTTAAGCAAAGCGCACAGTTCCAAGAGGTTGGATGGGGCTAGGTTGCTTGAGAAAATGGCTAAGTGTGAGATTAGTGAAACATATGTAAACATTGGTAGGACTTAACTGTGATCGCACATAGACACTTAGTGACACAACGTAGACCATCCAGAATGCATAAGACATACTTTGCTCGATGTAACAACCTTTGTGACAAGAGTGCCTAAAGTGAGTGTGAAACATGCCTATGTGATGATAACCACTCATACATACACAATTCCCTTGAAGCAAGACAATATTCCCTTTGCATGAAAAACAACAACCACTATGCCTGATGATGACACATGCTGCATGAAGATGAGAATGTGAACAACTTTTAGGATCAGGGAGGGGAGCTTGAAATCATCAGCTTACCAACAAGTGACCAAGGATGATTGATCGCAGGATCCAAGGTAGGCTCTGAAATTTTCATGCGAGCCAAAATTTTGGAGGGTGGTTGTTGGCGTTACAACACTTGGCGACACACTAGTAGAATTCCAGCTCTCTGTATGGATCTTGTTTCATGAAAAGCAAGTCTAACCCTTCCAAAAGTATTGTTCAATTCTTTGATCATCATGGTTTCCACACTAACTTGGTTGAAAGATGTAGTCCCTACCATTCTCTTGATCGATCAGCACACATCCAAGCCAAGTCAACCCAGTTGTTTCGATTGGGGATGAGAGGTATATTGGTGCACAAGTAATATGACAATCAGAGTTTAAGTTTTATCTCTGGTGTTTCTTCACTGCCAATAGGCCTAGAGAGTACCCCGACAGAGTCACACAGGAACACAAGCATCGCTCCACTGCTAGCGAGCCTAGCCAGTACCCCAGTGAAGTTACTTGCATCACCTCTCTGCCCATGAATCTTTTCTCTTCTTTCACCTTATTCATTTTTTTTTTTCAGAATTTTTATATTTTCATTTTTTAAAGAACTATGCGTAGGCACTTATTTATTTCAGAGGCAGAAGAGGGATCTCGACTTATTGAGAGATGAAGAGGTTGTTCCTTCAGAGAAGTATGTTATGTATCCTTTGACATACTTGTTAAGGTTTTCCCCTCACCTTACTCTACTTGAATGAGCTGACAGGGGTTAACCCATAACAACCAACTAGAGTAGCTGGTGCTAGTTAGAGCGCAAGCATTGTGTTTTCACCAAGACTCACTCTGTACAGAACATATTTTCCATGAAGGCATCATCAACTGAAGACAACAAGCTCTTCATAAAGAGAGACAACAAAAAATAACCAAGTGTTGATAGCTGTACAAGTCCTCTTAGATTTTCCCAGCTTGTCTCGAGAGCCAAACACGGTTTCACGAGAGGCTAACCTACGGGTACAAGCAAGCAAAGAAAGAAAAAAGGAAAAAAAGCAGAAGTAAAGCGAAAGAAAAACAATTAAGCAAAGCAAGAAAGCAAGCAAACCAAACTAAGTGAGCAAGCAAACACACATGAAAACCAAAAATAAAAGCAAAGCAAAGCAAGAAGAAAAGACTACTCCTACTCCTACGCTAAACAATGCATGGGCCTACTCACGTGAAGTAATATTTCCAATGCAACCACTGGCGCATTGGCTGAGCCATGATGGTGAAGGTATGGTTAACAAGAAAGATATACATGTAAACTAATGAACAAGAATAGAAAAGAGTGAATGCACAAAACAAACATTTTGCAGACGTACCATGGTGTTGCGACGCACTACGTGCAGACAGTAAACATACACTCTTTGGACTATGACATATGAGCGAACATGAGAAAGAACAACAAATTATGCTTTGCAAGTGCACTCGTTGTGTAAGATTCCTCCAAAGCTTGAGCGATGGGATCATGTGATTCGAGTGGAGGAAGCAAAATATGGGTGTTTGGTTGATCTTCAATGCGAAGCAGAGAGTGATGAGGAGCCTTGGGTGTTTCAAATTTTTTTAGATCAGAAGTGGAACCAACCTTAGGAAAACGAGGGCCTGACATAACCATCAACCCAGGTTGAAGTGCCTCGACAGCTTGCGGGGTTTCCACTCTGTCAATAGGTAGATCACCGGAGACCAGTGGCCTAGAGAGATTAACATCGAGTGAATCAACATTGTGATCAAATGAAGAAGTAAAAATATCATGACAGCCATGATCAGAAAATTCGGGATGTTCATCGACATCCTCATGATTTGATGAATCATGCAGAGGGGTAGATGAGAAGAAAGGATGTTCACCCTCTGTGTTTTCAGAAATGATAGATGATAGATGATAGATGGGAAAATTTTTCAGAGGAATATGTTTCCTCTTCACAATGTAATGACATACTGACATTCGGTGCGTCCTATGAATGATTGGAAGTAGAAACATCTGGAAATGAGTTTTCACAGGGAGAATCAAAAGTGGCAGAATCATAAGGGATGTCAGGATAGAGTGATTGATGCACGGATGGAAGGGAGTCATCCTTCACCGTGTTTTATTCTTTAGATTCCCGCACACACTCATCATGAATAATAGTGCAGGTTGGCTGCAAAACACCAACTCCGTCAACAACTTGATTCTTGCTCATAAAAAGTGTGGAGTCCGGAATGGAAGAACACAAGACAACCATTAGAACACGAGGACGAAGGTTGAGGTAACAAGTCCACATGACAACCAGCAGGCTTGCAAGCCAAATATGCATAGATACCTAGAGTAGGTGGGGTAGGAGGATGTGACAGTTCAACAAATGTGCGCGCACCTTCTCCCACCTTGCATTGCAGAGCTAGAACTGTTTCATGAGAAGAGGATAGACAATAACTTGTGACAACAACCTTTCCCATCTTATATTTAGCAACTCTAACACTGAGGTATGTTGGGAGGGGTTCGAATGATTTTAAGAATTGAGGATTTTTAGAAATTGAAAGAAGATACTCAAATCTTCCATCGAGAAATTCCCAATCAATCTCATCTTTAGGAAATCGGTATGCAAGATTACAAAAGCATGTGTGAAATTTCTCAACGGATTCATCAAGTGCTTTCCATATTCAAAATTTCTTTATTGAGTGCTTTATAGTCAAAATGATTGAAAGCACAGTCTATCTCTGTGACCAGATGAGGGAGAGAGTGAATAGATTTTTTGGGAAGCATGGCACACCAGTGTAGCGGGAGCCCTCGAAGCGTGCATGCGAACAACACGCAGGTCATGTAATCTTCAAAGATTTCATTCCTTTCACAGGAGCCTACAATGCTAACCGTGTGTCTAACCAAGGATACTTGGCCTCCACCATCGTATGTTTTATGTGACAAGTTATTCCAGAGCTCTTCCGAGATTTCAAAGTCATTTCCATAAGACATACACTCCGGAAGAGAAATTTTGTGTTTAGTCATGATAAGTATGTGGAGATTCAAAACAGATTGTGAGGACTTAGCTTGTCATCTGGCCCTCCTTCTAGTGCCAGAAATGTTGACGGTACTAGACCCGCCAACATTCAGGGGATCTCCTTGGTATGAAGTCCCAACTAGACCTCACACCATTTGGTGTAGGAGTCCCATCTGGTATGATGGCCCAGTTGCCATTATCTTAAAGATATGCCTTAGCTCTTGCTTGTTAGCACCTGAGAGTAGTTTTCTTTGTCTTCGAACAACGAGGTTTGCATGCCTAGCGAGTTTTTATTGCCGCTTGTGTCAAATTTCTTTCACTAAAGAGGCAGAGGGTGGAAGTGAGTTTCAAGTTGAAAGGGTATAGTCCAAACTTTGCTAGAGAAACACAACACAATAGGACATGCGCAGCTTTCGGCGGAGTAGTCCACATGGCTGTGACAATTACAAACATAAGGTGAACAGATAACATGTACAACACCCAACAGAATAGTCCACACAAGTGCGACGAACATTATAACAAGTTTACAAGAATGAATCTGTCGAGTTTCCACGGGATAGCCCACATGGGAAAGAAAACGTTAACAACTAATACAACACATTTCCAATAACATATGTACTAAAACAACCGAAATAGTTCAACTGTCTTAATACAGGTTAAAACAACATGCATTACAAGCGTCCAAAGAATAGTCTTACAAACGAATAAAACGCGTGTGAAAACATCCTGGCCTATTAACAGGCTTCTGAATTAAGCGAAAGTTCCAAGACAGTTTCGTACACCATTACATCACTAACCCCAATAGTGGGGTGTTGGAGCCATGACTCGCTCTTCAAAGAAAAGATTATAGACTCTCAAGGCTATGTGGGAGGAGCCAAGGTGAAAAGTTTGTTGCATGTACAAATGAGGGGTATTTATAGCCAAGGGTAAAATTGGTCCTTGTGACTGTTCGACTTCCCTCATGACTGTTTGACTTATATGACTCTTTAGATTTACATGTGGGTCTCTTTGAATTCCACGTTACATTACATTGATTACAACACTGTGGCCCACAGTAGTGATGTGGCCGATATGACTCATGACATGACTCGACACGACAAAGATGGCGTGTTCATGCTGGTGGTGGTGTACATTTCAAGCTGCAGTGTTTCTAAGTGATGGATGTCCTCTTGGTGTATCATAACTTCACCTCCACATGGCAAGGTGTGTGGAGTCTTCGATGGTCTTGGTGTTCACTTGATGTTGCATTTGCACGTCGCTCCTTCGCTTGTACTTTGGCATGTTTCATGTGTTCTTCCATTCGTGAAGAAATCTCCTTGCATGCATTCCTCGTTCGTCCGTTCACAAAACAATCCCCTCGCATGCCTTCCTCATTCGTCCATTCGCGAAATAATCTCCTTGCATGCATTCCTCATTCATCTATTCGCAAACAAATCTCCTCGCATGATCTCATTGTTCATCCCGTTCATTGTCACGTCATGTCTCATCCACGTACCCGTATCTGCAATCACTCATGACGAGACGACATCAAATCCAGAAATCTCCTAGTCTACCATGATGAATTGTTGTTCGATTTTAGATGCAGGTAACCAAGAGAGAGGAAAAGGATATGAAGCTGCACGAGGCAGAATTCAAGCCGAGATGTGGGCTTTGAGCACTGTTGGTGAAAATTGGGCAGAGGTCACTGGGAGACTGAGATGGACGATCCGGATTAGCAGTGACTGTCCGCGGGATCTGGCTCGACTAAAGGGCATATCTGGACAATTTTTTCAGGGAGGCAGTGCAAGCAGTAGAGGGGGACTGGCAGAAAAAACTGCGCAATTTCTCCAGGGAATTGGCAACGGGCTGCAGGAGTGTTGCTGACAAAAACTGCACAACTTTTCTAGGGCACTCGAAGCAGGTTGCGGGAGTGCTGTTGGAAAAAAACTGCAAAATGCTAGGAGGCTAGATTGCTGGATATCCTTGTGTAGTTTCTGAGTTGAGCGAGATGCTGGGAAGTTGGGGAACTGCTCATCAAAACTACATAGTTTTCCCGGCTAGTAGCAGGCCAGCTGACTGGGTGACCGACTGGAAAAAATGTGCAATTTTTTGAGGGAGACAGAGACGGACACAGGATGTCTATCCGACATGTCTATGTAGTTTCTTCAGTCAATAGAGCAGGCATGCTTTGCAGCTTTTACACAATTTTTTGGGGGAGTGAGGCCCAGGGTCACTACTCGTTTAAACTCTCCAGTTGACCAGCTGAAGGCTTGGTTGATGTGCTTGCGGGCAACACATATTGAAATGGCTTATTGGGAAACTTTTTCACTATTCTGGGTGACAGTCGGTTGAGTTGATTCTAGGATTCTGCAGTGCAGACTGTTTGGGAGGAAGCCTCAAGCTCTGCACAATTCTGGGCAATAGTACATGATCACTAAGAGCTGAAACTATGTAATGCAGCTCAACGGATGTCCAACTGTTGGAGGATGGTCCGATCGACAGAGTTTCAACAAAATTACCAAGTGTGTGAATGAGTGACTTCGTACATGCATGACCTCGCGAACACACACTCAACATGACTTGACGACAAGACACCTCGAACCATCAAGACAACATACACTCATTGTGACTAACCAGCAGTGTGAGCAACAAGTGCGACACTTGTGATAGATCGTTGAACGACGACGATGATGCTTGTGCAACAGTTCCTACAACTTCGTGTGTGAGTGTGACAGATGTTTACATTGAGAATACAACTTGTATACACGAAGAGGGACTTTGTGCATGGCCAGAACATGGCTGAAAGCATGACATTGCAATCAACATGCCGAAGACAATAATTGGTCAAACAAGTGAAAATGAAGCAAGGCATGTAGAAGAAACATGTAAATGTCTTTTTACATTTGCACACATTCATGTTACTAAGCACAAGATGATATGACAATGAAAAGTAGTCTGCAAACTCAATTAAGAGGTGTACCTCGAAAAGTGTTCTTTACTTACCATACTTGCCCTCAAGATGATCATGCATCCAACGGAGTTTTCAAGTGGTCCTGATATTTTCCATTACTTGGTTCCTTGGTCCTTCTCCTCAACTCTTTGGAAGCGGTTTCAACATGTCACATTTTCCTGTAGTCACTGAGAGATAGATCTATGCAATTTCAATAGACAGTGACTGCTGCCATAATGAGGCCCTAGGAGGCCCATCTGTGCAGTTTCTGCATGCAAGACACACAGGGAATCTTGGACAACTCTACGCAGTTTTGAGGCACATGACACTGCTACGGGATGGGGGTCCTGGGAGGACACTTCTGCGCAATTTCTCAATGCAGTGCAGCTAGACTTCTCTGCGCATTTCTGGAGAGCAATATTGGATGCCTGACTGCTCTGCGCATTTCTGGAGAGCAATGTTGGATGCCTGACTTCTCTGCGCATTTCTGGAGAGCAGTGCTGGCTTGGGTCTTTATGGGCTGTGGGTTTTAGAAGGAAATGGAGGTCAATTTCTCTGCACATTGCATGGTTTCATCAAGCAAGGGAGGAAGCTTGATGGTTGCAGAAGCAAAGTGCACAATTTCGGGAAGATGGATGGGGCTAGGTTTCTCGGGAAAATGGCTAAGTGTGAGATCAATGAAACATATGTAAACATTGGTGGGACTTGACTATGATCGCACACAGACACTTAGTGACACGACATAGACCATCCAGAATGCATACGACATACTTTGCTTGATGCAACAACCTTCGTGACAAGAGTGCGTGAAGTGAGTGTGAAACATGCCTATGTGATGACAACTACTCATACGCACATAATTCCCTTGAAGCAAGACAACATTCCCTTTGCATGATGAACAACAACCCCTATCCTCGATGATGACACATGCTTCATGAAGATGATAATGTAGACAACTTTTACGATCAAGGAGGGGAGCTTGAAATCATCAGCTTACCAAAAAGTGACCAAGGATGATCAATCGTAGGATCCAAGGTAGGCTCCAAAATTTGCATGCGAGCCAAAATTTTGGAGGGTGGTTGTAGCATACTAACCTTAATGACACCTTAGATCTTGAGTCAGCATAGTAACCTCCTCCTCTTAATCTATGTTATGGTAAGGATTAGGAGAGGGGATGCTACAATTATCAAAACAAATAATAATATTATCATAACGAATTCCTACTATTATTTCACAAAGGTTTCTCTTATTTGATCTTGCATACTATATAGTGAAGTAATGTTGTTGAGATGTAACGATTATTACATTAAATAAAAATATTCTAGTTAGTTTTATTAAATCCATTCATGCATTAAAGGAGTTGAGAAAGTTACAAAATCTTAGGCAATATCTAATTGCATAAATTAACTAGGTGTTGAAGAGATAGTATGAATACCCTTTGAATCTAGGAACTGGGCATAAGGGATCTTAGGAGTCAGAACCCTCAAATGTTCCTTCATTTGTTTATGCTGATTTCGCTCCACAATGATATGAGTCATCCACTATATTTCAACCTCTTCACTGTTATGAAAATCTCAAGATATTTTTCTTTTAGGCTTGCACTCGAGGGGTTGATTTGGTGTACAACAAGAAGTTGAAAAACTTGCTATTTTTGGGGTGTCTAGGGACATGATTGGTTGTTGTTTGTCAAATGAATGTCCCATTTTCATAGCACTGTTGGCAAAATCGATGGATATATTGAGCTCATGATTCAAATTCAATGTCTTTTCATAAGTTGAAACATCATTTACACGTTCTAGATGATCTGAACATGAATTACCATCGATGTGATAATTTCCATCATATTCAATGGCGAGGGTTATCTATACTTCATGAATATCTTGATCCAAGTTCTTATGATCAATTGGCTTCTGATGATTGACTGCCAAGACATGGAACTTGAGAAAATAAACTAGATCAAAACTGTTTTCTGGCCATGATCTTCCAGTGGCTTCATTTTCACCATCCATGCCCTGAATTAAAGCCACTTTAGATCCATAATCTACAAACTAAATCACATATACGAAGTTGATGTTTTGTAGAGAAGTAGAACATCCAATTGAAGATCCTAAAGATATATGATGAATGTTAAACATATTGAGAATCCCGCTTCCCATGGAGTTGTTGTCAGTATTCTCTATGAAGGTTGTAGTCCTAGGAGGCTTCCCTAACTGTAATTGATCCAACGGATGTTCAATACAAGTTGGTGAAAACATTTTTGGCACCTACTACAATGAAAAACAAATTAGCCTCTGAATTTTAAAGCAATATAACAAATGATACAAATGGAAATCCATATAAAACTTGTTAAAAACTACGGGCTCTAGGTTACATGATTTGAACAATTCCATGTATAATAGAATTGACATTGAACACTAATAAAAAATTATATCGAATACAATCAAGTTGCTTGCTCAATTATGTTTTGATCCTACCAATGTTAAGAAGAAAAATGCAAACTTTAAATTTTATCTCTCAGTGCATCCTGAGAGAATTTTTTTTCCAAACTAAGATAATTCTAAATAAATTAACCAGAGAAGTAGCTTAGATATATAGACAAGTACATTTCTCAGAAAACCTACAAGGAGAGTTGCAATTTCTATTCTTATTATATGCTCGTAGAGAATATGAGTCTATGTAATTTTTCACAAAATTAACATAATACCCATATCAATAAACATATCGAACTATTTTCTTCCTTCTCCATATGGTTAAGAAATCTAAAATTGACCATAAAAAGAGCCAGACCAGCTCTTATTTTCCTTCAAATATTTCAAGTGCTTACAAATAGGCTTTAGATACGAAATTTAGATTGCACTCATTCTGAAAACTCCAAAAAATTTCCCAGAACACACAAAAAAACGAAACACAATACATATAAAGATATAAAAAAACCGAGTTCTGCAAAATAAGCCAGTCTTGTCTCATTTTTTGGAAGATACAAACATATATTTTTCAGGCCTAGTGAACACAATACTCATGATCTATGATCTAACAACAATAATCATACATGATATGTAAGTTGTAGCCTTAAAAGCACATACCTAATTTTGAAGATTCTGCAGCTATTAGGGACGGTCCTTCAAAAGAGACCAAATATGCTTGATTGTTGCATGCGAAGAATAATTTTTGTCATTTCAAGCCATTAGAGAAATTTTGACGTAAAAAATGGGCCTCAAATAAAAAATGTACAACCAAAATTAACTTTATAAGAACCAATAGGATTCAAGATGGTGATGTCAACCATGGGGGATGTTTCACTATTTTTGGAGTAAAAAAGTAAAAAGATAAAAAAATAAAAAATAAAAAACCTATTTTTTCAACTCGTATTTTCAACTATTTCCCTACGGTTTTACTCAAATTTCAAGCGAGAGTACTCTTTGGATGCAAAATTTAGTTCCTCATCCAAGGAGTACCCATGTTGCATACTTTCAATGGACCCTACTATACGAAAAATGAGAAATACATGGAAAACATGATTGCAATCACATTTTTTCATGTATTTCTCATTTTTCATGTAGCAGGGCCCATTGAAAGTATGAAACATGGATACTCCTTGCATGATGAATTAAATTCTGCATCCAACAAGTTCTCTCGCTCGAAATTTGAGTAAAACCATAGAGAGATAAGTTAAAAATACGAGTTGAAAAAATAGTTTTTTTCTTTTTTTTTTTCCCTCTAAAGTTTGATGATGTAATCTAATATTATTTTATTAATTCCACTATTATTTTATAATATTCCTTAGGAGACCTATTTTAGACCTCAAAATTTCTCTAATGCACAATATTTTCTGTCAGTTAGATCAATATAAAGATTTACTAGTTTTTTCCTTGATTCAACACATTACATAAAAGACTCCTATTGGAATTTGTCTAACATTATTCTTAGGATACCACAATGAGTACAAAACACAATTAATGATAAAACCCTAAAAACTAAGAATGACATGGAAATTCTAATGGTTACATTCATATTGAAAAATGTTGTGCCAAAATTGAATTAAAAACCCAACTTGAAGTTGCAAGCAAGCCTTCAAACCCTTGTACCTTACAAGGATAAATATCAGAGTTGATTACCTAATAAAGTGTTCCCATTCCAAGGGAAAATAAAATAATGTACAATGTCAATTCAAGAATAGCCACCCAAGGCTTGGGCATCCTCAGTGAAGCATGGTTGAGATTCACCCTCGCAAACATGCCTCACTATTGAAATTGACACTAAATATGCTTCTATCAGAATTTGGTTCCCTTTAGATACAAATGATCCACATTAAGTCGTGGCCTTTAGACATCTCATACGGTCCTATGTTGTAGTTGGACCTTGATAACCTGAAAATTGTTGGGTTTCTTTCTTGTTTACTAGAGAATTTAAACCTAAGGTTATTGAAGACATCATGCAACATACCCAATTATGCTCGCACGCTAGTCACCAACCATCCATTTCACATATCCAAATAATTTCATCATCAATTAGTTGGAATATCCATTGTGAATGGAACAGGGGCTTCCAACAACACCCGATAAACTAATAATGCCACTACTTGCACAATCTATTAACAAAGCCATAAAATCTCATCGACATGCCTTGTTATGAAAACATTTCATCTTTACATTGAACATTTTAACATAATGCATGATAACAAACAAATTCATATGAATTTACACCATTAAACACTGGAATTCAAAACATCTCATGTCCTCTTTCAATTTCATGAAGATAAGATTGATTGAATTTGAACCAAAGACTGCCATACTAGGTCTCTCTTGTAGGCAATTCAATGGTTTGGGCTCTGTTGACAGTGCTAGAACCACCAAAATTCAGGGGGTCCCATCGATATGAATTCCCAATTAGATCTCACACCATGTGGATAGGAGTCCCATCCACAATACGACCCGGGTGCTGAAATAATGGGATTTAGTGTTATGCCTTGGCTGCGATAACACATAGAAAGCCATAAATTTGGTGAAACAAGTGTATAAATTTGTGAAGGGTCAAGTGCAATGCATGAAAGGTTCTAACAGGATGAAGGGAAAGTGAGTGATCCCCTTAAAAGCCTGTAATAGTATGCAACTTCAAAGTAACACACGAGCATAAAAGGAATCACAAGTTAACTTGCAAAATAGTTCACAAGTTAACCATGATGGAAATATACAACAACACACATTCAACAAGATTCATACTAATGCAAACAAAATAGTTCATAAGCGTTAGCATAAATTAAATAACATATATTTCAAACATAAGAATATAGTCCTACTATATTCAGAACATATGCATTAAAACATGTCGATTCTGAGCTTTTATTATAGTGAAATTTCCAAGCATACATATACAATTGACAAACCACTAGACTCAATATTGGAACATGAAACCAACACTTGCTCCTCCAAATAATTATACTCCCTATATGCTACAGAGAAGCCAAGGCTCAAAACTCCCAAGCTTATGCTCCTAAGCCAAAAGCCCGACCAAAAGCCTTTACATGACTAATGAGTGTATATTTATAACAAAAGGGGTGACTATTCATTTCCCTTTGTGACTCTTTGAGTTCACTCATGAATGTTTAACTTCCTTCAACCATGACCTTTGGAATTTGTTACAAAATGACTCTTCACATTCCACAATTGACACTTGGAATTTCACTTACAATTAATTACAAAAAATATTACAATATCACTCATACCCATGTAAGACAAAATTGGGTAGAGTAAACTAGACAACCTAATAAGACAAGGCAAGTTAAGATTGAGTTTGGGGAAACTCCAACTCAACCACTTCAACTTGTAGTTTCTCAGTCATGTTGTGGTGCCAAGCCTTGTACTTTGCGATGACTTCTCCAAATTGTGCGATGGGATTAGGCTGGAAGTGGACTCTAGCCTCCATTGCATCCAAGTAGACTGATTTGGAACCATTTTGAATTTCTTTCTTCAACGGGAGCAACATGGTGTTAATATGAAGAAGGCCACTAATGTACTTTTGCATATTGTTCCTTTTCACCTCCATATCTTCCTTAGCAATGATCTGTCTGAGCTGGTCCAAGTATTCTTCAACCTCCTACTTGACTTGATTCCTGTGCTTGGCTTCAATGAGTGAGCCAACTGAAGGGATCTTATGTGATTTCACCATGAAATCCATGCTATTGTATAATCATGCATATGAGGCCTAAATGTTGGTGATGAATGAGGCAAACTGTTTGTTACTTTGGATGATCATCTGAACTTGTGCTTTCTCCAACTCTTCCTGTTGCCTTGTTTTCTTTGCCAATTCAGACGGTGCCCCTTTGTGTTGCATTGACCACTCATGCATGACAACAATGGTTGTATGGACAACCTTGAGGGCTTTAACATTATATTTTCACTTCTGCTGCATGTCGTGCAAGCGAACAACTGCTTTATGCATGGTGAAAATATCCTCATAAAAGCTTTGCATGGTTTCTTCCAATGCAGATACTTCACCAAGTATGACTACCTTAAGTTCTTCCAGATATACCTGTGTGGGAGCTTCTTTCTGGACCTCTATTTGGAGATGCTCAATTTGTTGCCTTGAAGCCTACAAGTTCTTTGCCATATTCCTATTCTTTACCATGAGATATTCTGTATTTGACTTGGTAGCATCTACAAAGGCCAAGTGACTGCAGTAATGGCTTTTGAATTTCTTCTGGTATCTGTTACAATCACCCTTCTCTAATGAATGTAGGAGAATTAAGAATGTCTAGAAAATGTTTATTTCTTGCTAGTACAATATTCTTCCAAAGCTCGTCATAAATTAAATTGTACGTATCCACGACCAAACCATCATAAACAGGAACACTTTCCTATTCTTTGCTTAGAGCTTGCTCTACTGTCGAAGGAGGGGGACACTGAATGGTGACATGCTGAGTGATCGACATAAGATCAACATCTTGGTTTAGTGGCTCTGGTTCCACCTCCATGTCTTGAATCACAATCAATTCTTCGATTTCTTGAGCAAGTTCCTTCTCCTGCAACTGTTTTCTCTCCTCTTCTAGTAGTCAGTTCTGCTCTTGTTCTTCGGCCAGTTTCTGTGCTACTTTTTCTTCTTCTATTCTTTGCCTTTCTTCTTCTTCTTGTTTCTTCCTTTCTTCTTCCAATATTTTCTTCTCTTGTTCTTCCCTCTGCTTCATCTCTTCTTCCTGCTTCCTCTGTTTCCTCCTCTTTTTTGTTGCTATGGCCGCTTTCAGGATGATTGGATCTGCTTTCATCTTGCGACTCTGCTCTTCCACTAGACTATGTGAAACTTTCCTCTTGCCCTTTTTGCGCACTGGGTTGTGCCTTTCTATTGGTTCTACCTCTGGGGTGACTTCTTTCTAAGGAGTAACTTGTGATGTTCCTGCGAAGATGATTGGTTTGCGGGACTTGGAGGCATTGTAACAATTCTTCATCTCTTCCTCCTCGGGCCTGTAAAATGTCTCGCTTGGACATTGAAAATGAAACCTCTAACAATGTTCTTTGCAAACATTCCTAGGATCATACGGATTGAAGTCCAAACGACCGAATGCAAATTTCTCTATCTCCTTGCCTTCAGTGTCTGCAACCTTCAAATTCTTGATCTCGTACAATCCAATTTGCAAAGGAAGAATGAGACAAGGTGCCTTCTTCTTCTTGTGCAAAACTCCTGATAACCCTATGGAAAGATGATAAGAAACTTATTTCATGACCAACTTGTCAGTGGCATACCTCAACAAAAGATGTGGAGGCTTAAGAACCACCAAACACTCTGAGGAAAGTGCCATCCAATGAGGCAAACCAATCTACTAATTCTGACACTGCTTCCATTTCCCCATGGTACATGCAAGGTATGTCTTCCTGAAATATTAACCTGTATAATGGAATGAGTAAGTGATCAGTCAAATTTTTAATTACTCCTTTGTAACTGCACTCTGAAAGCAACTTGCAGTAAATGTGCACAATAGGTTCTCTTGGTGACCAGGTCCAACTCATGCCAGGAAAAGAGTTCTGAGCACATATTGCATCCAGTAAGTAGGAAAACATGTAGAACTTGACTTGATTACCCTTGGGAGGGTTTTTAGAATATTTACATGGGTCCTCAATTTTTGAGCCAACAAATCTGACCAGTTGAATGGTTTTCCTTCATTCACAACCTGATTAAGCAAGAATGCCCAACCTTATGGAAAGGTCTCAGTACTTCTTTGGCCATATATATGAAAACATAAGGCTATCAAGTACTGATAAGCCTTCCTGAGATATTTGGTATTGTAAGTGTTTCTGGGTATTTGACAGAATTTGGAAGGCTCTTTCACCCAACTTTTGACGATATCCTTTGTTCTCAGGTAGATGGTGATTGCATAGAAGTGGGAATCCATGTAAGATTCTGGCAACAACAAATGATACATACTCTGAAAATCATGTGCCATAAAATATGCAAGCCTTTGTCCACTAGCACTGTTGAGAGTCATGGTCTTGTTATCCATATGGGAAAGTATCCAGCTAACAATGTATGCACATGGAAAAACCAGGTACCTGCATGCAATCTTGTGTAATCCTAACCTTTGGACATTGATGTAAACATGCCAATCTTCAAGATCTGATTTGAAACTTTTTGCTAAGAATACCTCATTCACCTTCTGCCATGTAATGTATGACTCTTTATCTATAAACAACTAAGTGTTTGAGAAAACTGGAAAATTCACTAGAGTACTCTCAACTGCCTCCCTAGTGCTGCTCTCTATAGTTTCCTTTGAGACAAAACTCTTGGGAGCCATAATGACAATAACTGATCAAGAAAAGTTCTCAAAAACCATGACACCTGTAGGAGAAAAATTCACTCATGCCCAACATAACTTAGCTCAAGAAAAATGACTCACAAAGCAAGATCAAGGCAACAACCAAAAGACTAAGAGGGAAAAATCCACAATTCATGGACTGAGGGAAGATATTGGACTCTTGAACGCGTATTGCGCAGTCTCAACAGTCAAGGGAAAGGCTAGAGGCTTGATACTACACAATTCACATTCTTAGCCTGGGCAGATTGAGGGATAGACTGTGAATTGTGCAGTTTTTGTTGAATTTTCTAAGTCCATCGGTTAGAAAATTACTGTTTTCTACTAGTTTATTTCTTCTACTTGTAAATTCTAAACAAGTTATTTAAAACATTTAAATACCGAAATAAACACAATATAGTCACAACATCTACATATCATCAACTGAAAGAAAACAAGCACACAAGTGACACTGTTATTTTTGGACAAATGTCCTCGAAAAAGCCCAATGCGAGAAAACCGGTGCAAATATTATGAGGGTTTATTATTATGCAGTATTTCCTTGAATATAATTGGGTGCCTAACCGACTCACCCGACAGAGAAAAATACACGACAACAATACCTCTATATTCAGAAACATGTATTCAGAAAACCTGTCCCACAAAACCCTCTCCGGCACAATTGAAGCTCAGTGCTGGCCCTTCTGGCCTCTGCGTCAGCCTCCTGCTAACCTGCGTCAGCCCCAGGATCCTCTGCATCAGCCCTCTGAGGCAGTACACAACCTATGGGACCCTCTGCATCTCTCCAGCAGCCTCTGCGTGGATGACGCAGTCCTTATGGCCTCTGCACTGTCTTTGTTGGGCTCTGCGTGGCCTGAGCTGGCTGTTGCTCTCGCTCTCCCTGCTTCTTCACTAGTCTCTCAGTACTGTCTCTACCTCTCTTCCCAATACTCACTGCCCCTCGCTGCTGATCACTGATTCAAATTTGCTTAGCAGCCCCGCTCTAGCAAAATGAATGACTGATCACTCTGGTGTATCTTCCAACTGACCCTCGAGTCTCCTCTAATACTTTTCTCGTTGGTCCTTCAACGACCGAGATTAAATCTCTAATCAATGACTAATATTATATTTGGCTTGATCCATGACTTTTGGAACCTTCTAACCCGGTTTTATATTAATACCCATTAACATTTTATTTTTCCTATGTTTAGACTTAGGAACTCCATTAAATATATTAATTATTTTAATATCTCCCAAACCGTGTACAATTTGTCCAAACCATTTATGGGTCTTGGAAATCTCATGTGCTTTAGCCTCTCCATCAATTTTCATGGCTAGATCACATCCGATGCTACCCAAAATCAACACTCCCTATTAGCAAGGACTGTGCTCTAGTAATACTCCACACTGAACATCACACTAATTATTTCGCACCGATACCTATGATGATGCTAGGCCTCCCCACCCAACATCCTCTGCACTGCTGCCCATGGCCTTGCCACTTCCACTGCTTAATCCACATGATAGCTCCCTCTGCATCTGTGCTGTTGCTGGTCCTTTCTCCCAACACTACATTTGCACTGCATCCCCCTCTCATCATGATGCATCGTGCTATTGGATACTGCTACTGCACTGCAACTCAGTTAATGAGAAGTAAGTAACTGATCCACCCAACATCTGACATCCATGTCAGGATAGAAACACTCCCAATGCTGAAGCTCTCTCTGCCGCTAACAAGTGCTCCCTCTATTGACCTCTATGTTGCTACAACAAATACCTGCATCTCACACCGTTGCACACCTCTCTATGCCATCCTGCATTGGTGCAACACTCTGCGTGCCTCTCGCACTGTTGCAGCCTGCTAGCCTCACGCTATCCGGGGACTCCTGCACTGTAGCACTCTCTGCCGCTTCATCCACATCTTTTTTTACCTACATCCGCCAGTCCTGCTACTCCTCTTCACGGCTCCCCTAGCAAGGTATAATCCAAGAGGTTGAGTACCTCAAGGATCTTGCCCCTAGCACTCTTTTCCGCTTCATCCGCATTCGTTTTTACCTACATCCTCCAGTCCTGCTACTCCTCTTCGCGGCTCCTGTAGCAAGGTATAATCCAAGAGGTTGGGTACCTCAAGGATGCTACCCCTCATCGCCTATAGTCCTCCTGACTACAACTCGATGTCTTCCAAACCTCTTCTTTAGAGGTACGTGAGCACTCATGGCACAATCGTCATCCTCCTCAACTTCTTTCTCCGCTTTCGCTGACGCTGCCTTAAACTCAGAAGCCTCTCCCTTGTTCTTCTTCCTCGGACACTGGTTCACATAGTGAGCCAGTTCCCCACAGTGGAAGCACTTGACCTTGGAGGGGTCCTTCTTCTTCCTCTTCTCTTGCTTTCCCGCAGATGTCAGAGGTGCATCCTCTTCTTCTTCCTTCTTGATCATGACCCCTTTGCTACTACTTCTGGTCTTGGTCAGTTGTCTCATCTCTTCTTGACGAAGAGCTGCCCATAGTTCTTCCCAATCTGGAAGACTTGCCCTGTCTAGTATGCTCTGGTCAAATGTATCCCACTCCTTGGAGACTGCGTTAAGTGTGTTCCTCACCATAAAATCCTGATTCGATGTGGCCCCTACGGAAATCAGTTGGTCACAGATCTCCTTCAACTGACCAAGGAAGACATCTATTTACTCTCCCTTCTGCATCTGGTATGACCTTAGCTGATTCTTCAGGAGCATCTTCCTCTGCACGGAAGTATGCTGGTACAATTTCTTCAAGGTGTACCACATCTCCTTTGCCATTTCCTTCTCAACAATATGTTGGACCACATGATCCTTGACCCCATCAAGGATGATGCACTTAGCCTTGGCCATTGCCTCGTACCTTTCATTAGCTACCGGGTCAAATGGGATAACCACTACTCTCAAGGCGAAGCTATTGATGTGATGTCTGTTTATAATGGATAGGATCCTGTCCTTCCAGACCAAAAAGTTGGACACTCTGTCCAACATATCCTGATCCCTCAGCCCATTCACGACCATCTCTTTGCTCTTCTCTGTCGACTCCTCCGAGTCTCTCTAATTCGCGCTTGGAATTTCTCGGTTCTACTCTTGCTGAGTCTCTCTACTTATCATCTGGAAGTTCTCTTATGGACTCCCTTTGAGTCCCAATTTCCATCTTGGAAATCCCTTTGCCAACTGTTAAGTTAACCCTCTTCGATCGTCTTTGCAATTGCAACACTAATCTGGATCTCTTGACTAGAAATCCGCCTCGGTAGCAACTCCCTCTACCTTGTTTTTTCCCTGTTAGGTATTTTTTTGACCACAATAGCCCACCAACTTTTCTCTTGCAAGATTCCCACAGCTTCCTTCACCCCAGCAACTAAAGGATTGAGCCTCTTAGCTCTGCGCAATCCCGACACCAGCAAAACATCTCCCTCAGCCAACTGCGTTAGCCCTCCTGGCCTCTGTGTGAGCCTCTCTCTACCCTCCTCAGCCTCTGTGTTGGCCTCTCTTTGGCCCAGAATGATGATGCAGTCCCTCTGCATCAACCCTTCCTCTGTTGCTTCTGCAAGGATCAACTACTGTCACTTGGGACAACTGATTCTGCTGCAAATTCTCTGCTCAGCTGATGCCTTCAGCTCTCCTATGATCTGCAACCACGCTTTGATTCCATGTTGAATTTTATAAGTCTATTTGTTAGAAAATTAATCTGTATTTTGTTGGTTATTTTCTTCTATTTATAAATTCTGAACAAGTTATTTAAAACATTAAAATACTGAAATAAAAACAATACAATCACAACATCTACAGATCATCAACTGAAAGAAAAAAAGCACACAAGTGACACCGTTATTTTTGGACAAATGTCCCCGGAAAAACCCAATGCAGGAAAACTGGTGAAGCGATTATGAGGGTTTATTATTATGCAGTATTTCCTTGAGTACAACTAGGTGCCTAACTATTGGACCTTAGAATTACTCTCTCATTGACAACTTTTCTCACTTCTTTCTCTTGTTTTTCCATAAAAGACAGATCCCCATCACTGATAAATGATAGATTTTGTCTCAAGGAAGACATTAAATGATTGACATATTATACTTTTATGTTTTTACTATTTGAAATAAGTTTTTGCAAATTAGCTACGGAACGTAACCCATTCTGCAGCTAACCGTGTGTTCCATAGCTACTTCCATGGTTGAACAGGTTACAGGTGTCAAACAAGGAAACCGATCACATGGGCATCTCTGGAATTGTCACGACATGGATCCTATCCTAGTCACCCAGCCCAGATCGACAAAAAAGCCAGCTCAAGACCACAGTCAAAGGTGGAGTCAAACGAAGAAACCCAGGAGAAATAGGACTCTGTGTCCACTCTTTGTGGCTAATTAATAAATTCGACAGTTTTGTTGTAGCATTAACTCGAACCAACCACTGGTGATCACAGTTCATGCAACCATCTTGCTGACTTAAAGTCACATGTAGCTTATCAACCATTTATGCAAATCTATTGTAATACGTGGAGACCACCTGTAGCTAAATTCTCTCAAAAGACATTTAGGAATGTTTCTTTAAATATCAGTTGTACAAAATTGAGAAGGAGTTCGAATTTCTATATGTATTAAGCTCAGACTTACAACTCTGTAATTTTGGAACTTATTTTCCTGTTAATAATATGAAGCTATGTTTGACCAAGTGATCATTTGAAAGAGTATCTTCAGCTAGTTAGCAGCTCAACTCAGTCAGTTGCAGAGGGCCCCTGCACTAAAGGAGGTTTTTTTTTTTGTTTACTGTTCAGTTTAGTTTCATTATTTACTTTTAGCAGTATTTGTAGTTTAGGTTGATTTCCTATAGTTTGTTTTCTTTTAATTCTGTTCAGTAGCATAATGTTAGAATTCAATGGTGCAGTCTTGTTTCTCCTATCTATTTCATAAATGAAACTTGTTTTGTTTTAACAGGGTAAGGTGGAAAAGTAACAAGGATGCATTATTTATTAGTTTACATACTATTTGATTCCTCTGTTATTTATTTCCTAGTTCAGATTGCCAATGCACAGTGTCGATAAATGTATTTGGTCACCATTTCAAGCTTATATCCATCCTAAACTAAATGGTTAAACATTCACTTCACATGAGGATTGAAATCAATTAGTTACTCTCTGCATATTTGATTTAGTTCTCTGAACTATAAAGTATAGTAAGTTGCTTGTTTGCCATCTCAAGAAAGTTATCTTTCAAAATTGAAGGCTTGGACAACTAAAAGTGCTTTAGTCAGTTTCATTCTCTGTAATTATTTCAATTTGCCTTACAACTTCACCTTTTAATTTTTGACTTAGGATTAAATGACAAGATAGGATAGATGCTCTGTTTTTCCTTCCTTTAACTTAGATTTTGATTAGTTCACCTTTAGGAAATTTAGACTCAGTTTCTCATAATTTAGACTGTACATCATTAGGAATCAAGGAAACCCCCAAAACAAAACAATATAAAAATACAAAACAACGAAGTAAGAAGGGTTAACTAGCACATATAATGCACTACACTTCATCAGCTTACGAGCCTCGGTTGATAATTTATGCAAAGAAATTTAGGAAACTAAATTGACTAAACATTTTGGCGCTGTTGCTGGGGAAGTGTAACTAGGTAACTTTATCTCTTACATTCAAAAAAAAAAATGATATGCATAGAGAAAGAGACTCTAGGGGTAGATTTATAGCTAGAGGCAGGAGTTCAATTCCTACAACACCACCTACTCCACCAAGAACAAGAAAAGATACACCTCCATCCCAAACTCATACTCCCAGCCATAGAACTCCTGAAATTCCAGGGGTAGAAATCCAATCAAAAGAATCTCCTACTTCATCTACCAAGTCAGTCCTAGAGGAGAAAAATCTTGAATCTCCAACAACAGGAGTAGCCTTTTTCACCTCCACAAGGGAGCACATTTTAGTTGAAGAATTAGGAATACTTGGTGAGGAAGAAGAAGTAGAACCTCTCTCCCATATCCCATTAATAGAAGAACCAGAGGAGGAGAAAGTAACCTTGCAGGTTGAACCCTATACTGACCCTGAAGAAACTATAATGGCAAAAGAAGGAGAAGATGGAGAATTCACACTGTTTGGAGGAGGGGGTAGAGGAAGAGGTAGAGGAAATAATGGAGGAGGCAGAGGAAATAGGGAAATAGATAATTCTTTTGGGTTCCTACAGTGGATGAAGAAACAAATGCCACAATGAAAAATATCTCACCTTTTGTCCTCCCAAACTTCCATGGGTTAAAAAGTGAGGAGCCTGAAACATTTTTATTTGAGTTTGAAGTCTTGTGCAGAACCTATGATTATCTAGAAGAATCTCAAAAACTTAAGTTGTTCCCTTCAACACTGAAAGGAGCTGCTTTTAATTGGTTCATGGGGTTAGTCACTTAGTCCATTAGAACATGGAATGACATGAAAAAAGTGTTTTTGGATAGGTATTTGGATTATTGCATGCCTACCAATCACAAAGATGAAGTGTTCAAAATGATGCAAAGAGAGGATGAAAACTTAGAGGATTTGATTGAGAGATTCAACTATAATTTGAAAAGAGAAAAGATGGAAAATTTAGATGAAGATACCTTAAAAGCTCTTTTATTAAAAGCCATTAGATATGAGTGGATAGATATCCTTAACATGATGGGGAAGGGAGATATCTCTCAACTCCCATTAAGTGATATAGGAGAATTATGTGTTCATCTCTCAAGAGGGAAATCCAAAACTGGGAAAGGTCCAAGAGATCCTTCTCTTGTTAGAGTAAATAAGTCTGCAACTGGATCAGTGAGTAGGGTAGAAATTGGTAATATGCTTGATGAATTCAAAACAAATATCCTAGGGACTCTTAGTGAGCAAATAGACACCCTTAAGATGAAAAACAAGCAGAAAATGAAGGCTGATGCTTTAGCTATTTTCTGTCCAAAATGCAGAAAAAAACATGCTCTAAGAGAATGCCCTTTAGATGCAAAAATTATAGAGACTTGTATGATTTGCTCAGAGAATCATGAAATCAAGGGTTGTCCTTCGATTCCAGGTCTTAAGGCTATTTTTCAAGAAGAAATAGTTCCAAACTCAGCAGAACCTCTTTGCTTTGTCTCTAGGAAACCTTGGCATGGGCCACAAAATCAGGGATTTAACAATCAAATGTATCTTTAGCCCCCACCAAATTGGGATTCTTGGCAGCAACCTTGGCCTCAACCTCAATTTCAATCTCAAACTTGGCCACGACCTCAATCTCAATCTCGACTGTGGGCACAAGGAGTACAAAATCCTTATGGGAGATTTTATCAATATTATCAATATCCTCCATCATATCAGAATTATCCTCCCTCACACATTCCACAACAAAATCAGTAGCCACAACTTCAAAATCAGAACCCTCAACTTTCATTACCATTTCCACAACCAAATCCACAACAAATTACATAACAAAACCAAAGTCCTCAACTCTTACTACCATTTCAACAGAAACCAAATCAGCTACCTACCCAACCGTTACCAAACTCCAACAATAAAAATCCTCAGAATACTTACATGGTGGAAGGACAACAATTTCCAACTTATATGATCACATTGTGAGTGGAGCTCTTATGGAACTCACACCGTTTTCTCGTGTGCTTCTTCATCTTCGGGGTGTTGTTCTTTGGTTGTAGCTTCGGCGAGTTATCATAGGTAGCATCGCCTTGGCTTGGTCCTTTATTCTATGGTTTGGGGGCACCTTTTCCTTGCTTTGGATTCGATGATCCCAAGTCCTTCTTCTTCTGTTTAAAATTCTGCTCAACCTTGACAACATACCGATACGTCGAGCCAAGCGAGGAAATGTCCAGGAACTCCATCTCGTCCTAGATGTCCTTCTGTAGACAGTTGCGGTACATGAGCACCAAATGCTGCTCAGTATCCTTGATACTCAACTTCGTGCAAAGGGTATGGAAAGTATTTGTGAACTCTGGCACATCTTGGTCCCTTACCTACCGTAGCATGGTTCACTTTATGTATTTGTCTTCATAGCCCCCGACGGGATAATATTGTTCCTTGATGGCGTCTCAGAAAGAATTCCAAGTGGGTGCAGTTGAAAACAACAAGGTTTCACTCTCATCCTTTTGTTCACAGTAGGTTTCCCACCAATCCTTGATGTGTGGGGTGGCTTTAAAAATTGAAAAAGCAATATTTTCTAGATAAGAAAAGTCATGAACTGAAAAATATCCTTCCAATAGATTTAACCATTTATCTATGGTGTTTGCATCTATCAGGCCTTTGAATATGGGAATATCGAAGTTAACTTGTACCTTAAAAGGAGTGGCGCCTCCATAGTGGCTGCTGGATCAAGATGCATTGCCTGTGGGTTGTTGTCGAAGGATCCGAGCAAAGTTATCCATCATCGCGTCCCTCTATCGCTCGAGGGCTTCCTCGAGCAACATTTTGAAAGGATCTCCTGCCCCCTTGCCTTTATTTTCTTTCTCCATGGGAGGACGTCGGGTTTTGCGTGGTTGATCGTGCAATGGTTCAACTAGATCAAGCCCTAACTCCTTATACCTTGACCTCGTTGGGTACATGCAAAGAAAAACAGAGAAAGAGCAGACCGCTCTGATACCACTTATTTGAAATTAAACATGAACGCAACAACTTATAGATATAATCATAAACACAAAGATGCAACAGAAAAACACTTCATTTCATTAATAGAAAAATACTCAACTATGCTTACAAACAGAATGGAAAGAAGATAGCTCGGGTGATGGTAGCTTATCTTTGAGAAGATATGTGGCGACTACATGTCTCTGAACTATGTTAGAATGAGGCTCAGTGGCCTATTTATTATTGGAAAACATTAGAAAACCATAAACAACAAAAACCCTAACCCCAGGACATGTAACACTAAGAGTTTTTGGGCCCTGTTGGGGTTAGTTGGGAAGCCAACTTCTAAGGCTCGTAACTTCGTCATATTATCTTTGTTTGGTGTGTACGATACCTTGTTGGAAAGGTCTCTCTAAGTACTACAGGTTTCACCGCAAGTCCTTACCCACATTTACAGGCCTATCGAAGACCCCAAAAAAACGCTGTTTAGGGGGTCAAAACTGCTTCGGAATTTCAGGACCCGAAAAACTACTAAAAATAGTAAATGCTGAAATGAACAAGGAAACAGATGAAACTAACAGGGGGGTCTAGGTGGAATGGGCGAGTGGCCACCAATATCCACATGGATCACTAGCACCTGGCCACCCCTATGCCACAGTACCATGGGCGGGGGGCCGAGGGATAGGGCCTAGCTTGGCCCCGAGATCACGGTCGCAGCACATGCCCATAGTCGGAGGCCAACAATGTAACCAAACGCAAATGAAGACCGAGTGCAAAATGAAGTATGGGCAGAAAAATGGAGGGGGGCCAGCCCCGAGTCATATGACCTTGTCACTTTACCAATAACACGAATTTAAGAGAGGGGCCAACTCCAAGGGGCACGAACCATGGTCATGTGCAACCATGGAACTAGGGGGCACACCAGCGACAGGGGCCAGATATCATCCCCAAAAATCGACACCTTTTTCGGTCATATGGTCGTCATGTGTCCAAGATTTTCGATACTGGGACTTAATGATGCCCTTAATGGTCCTACAATTTTTCTCGCTGAGTGGGAATTGTGCCAAGTTTGGTGCACTGGTTCCACATTTGGGGCGCTTGAGCCAAGTTGAGGTCAAATTGTAGGATGGTTCACTGCATAATTTGACAAAAGGAATAAACAAGCATAAATTTCTCAATTTTTGGCCAAATGAAGTGTAGAAAGAACCAAAACAAGGGTTTTTAATAGTGACGGATCCATTGGAGATATCAGTTCTTCTATTTGGGTAGTGTAAAGCATGAAAAACACACTTTAAGAAATTTTAATGAAAGAGGCCCTACATTGGAAGATGGATTAGGAGATGTGGCCCAAGAGAGGGGTGAACTCATTTATCATGATTTTTTTTATGTGTTTCAGATGTGCTTAACTGTCTCTGTTGGGCTTTAAAATTGGTTTAAATTTACTTTTTTATGTGTTTAGTAAGTTGATCCTATACCCAAAACACATAAAAATTTAACTTACAAATTGTTTAAAAGTATTCAACTTTTCACATACATATCATCTAGCCCTCTCATAGATCCCTCCATGTATGGACTGATAAACTAAAAAACCCCTTATAGAAGGGCATATCTCTGTTCGATTTTGTGGGAGAGGTTTTTTCATGTTTCTCTTTGAAAATAAATATGATTGAGACTTGATATTTTGAAGCAGGCCCTATTTTATGGGATCAAATGGATTATATATGGACCAATGGAACCCATAAAATGATGTTCAATCATTGGTCCTAGTGTGGGTCAAACTTCTGTTCCTCCCTCTGCACTACTGGAATGAGGAAACCTTCAAATATATTAGTATTTCATTAGAAAGGTATATTGATTGAGTTCTGCTACGAGAAGGAATGTAAGCATGTGCAAGGATATATCTAAAAAAACGTTATAATGGATATTCTAATATGGCTTTTAAAACTAATTTTGGAAGTAGTCATAGACCCTGTCATCCATAATCTATATCTTTGAAAACATAGTGAACTAGAACCTAAGATCTTAATTGCTTGTACTATGGTATTTAACCTCCATCTCCACAAAATTTCAATATTTGAAACTTCCCAGTAAAAAAAGTTATAGTGAAATTCTCAAATGACTTATTTAAATTTGAATTCAAGATTAGTGACAAACCCTGTATTACATAAGTTATATCTCTAAAAATATAATGAACCAAAAGTTGAAATTTTTACAATCTATACCTTGAGTTTTCATCTTTGTATCCTCCAATTTCATAGTCTTAAATATCCCAAGAAAAATTCATGGAAAAATTTTCATGACTTGATCGAAACCCTACGATCAGATCTTTAATACCAAATGTTATGAATCAATCGACTTGAAAATAATAAAATGTCAATGAATACATTTCACTTTGATGAGGAAATCTCATTTTACAATGAATATGATGTACAATACAAGATGAGATGATTCTAAGACTAGGTCTCCTTAGTATATGTGTGTGTGTAATGGGGGGACATACAATTATAAAGAAATGGTGCAGCTAAATGTTCTAGAAAAATATACAATTATAATGAAAGGACACAATTAAAGGTTTTGGTTGACTTACTAATAAAACACTAGAAATGTAATAATGCAATATCTAGGACTTGATAAGTGGTTTTATGCTTAACCATATACAGTAAGGGGTTCCATTTTCCTCGAAGTATCTTATGCTATTGATCCAGAAATCTCAATGCTAGAAGCTCTAAAGAATCTTATCCATGTATAATTTCATCAGCAATGAGTTGATGGTCGAAAATTACCCACCAACAAAAGATAAGAATATCACCCAATCAAGGTCCCGATTAGATCTATACCCATTTGATGTGGTGATATTCACTAGTATGTAGACTCAATTTCTAGGATTTGGATGTGCCAACTGTCAATCCAAAGGAAAAACATATGACCTAACACTAATATAAGTTAACTGTATTAACTATATATTTATATATTCTAACTAATGTATAGTATTATGTATTCCTATATAGTTAGGAGCGAGTTATGAATACTTTCAAACACATAGGAGAATAATTATAAAATTTAGGAAATAGTTAACCAAATCATGTAACGAATAAGCTAACATACAATAACTTAAATATTTCAAACAAATACTTATTTGAAACAATAAATAATGTATTTTGTACTTATTACTTAGTCTAGCTCTTTTATGTTTTGGTAGATATTTAAAAATATTTTTTTTGCAAAATTGTGGTTATGTATTGTTTAAAATATGTTTTTTAATGCACAAATGGATTTAACACCATGAAAAACCCTTGAAATACCAGCATTATATAGATTTCACAACTTAAACTCGGGATTCTAACAAATCTTGCTAAATTTCAAGTAAAATTGATTGGAATATATACCTAATCTTTGTTAAATTTCAAGTAAAATTAATTGGAATATATGCCTAATATCGATAAATTTTAAGTAAAATGATTGGAATATATGCCTAAAAAAAACTAAAACATAAAAGATTTAAACTACGCTAATTTGGTAGAGTCTAATTTTAATTATCATTTATAAAAAAAAATTAAAAATTAAATATAAAAAAACTACCATGTGGAAAAGATAATCATTGATAATGGACAATCAGTGGAAAAGATAATCATTGATAATTGAAAATTTTAATAAATTTAAAAAATTTCCAAAAAAAGGAGCATTATATATATCTTAGAAAGCCTAATTTTTCTTACTTTAAAGTTTAGATAATTTGGGCTTACATCCTTCCACCTAACAATAGCCAATGCACACACTTAAAAAGGTTGGGTTAGACTTTTGGCTTAATTATCACCGAACTAAAATCTTATTTGTTTGTGAGAAAGTCAAATTAAAATACTCAATAAAAATAATAAAAATAAAAGGTAATGATTAATATTATGTGTTTGATTTTATTAATTTCCATCTTAATTTTCACTCTTCTAAAAGATTTTCATTCATTACCATACAAGTTGAGTAGAAATATATTGAAATAAATAATTTGTAAAATTTACAACAAATATCTAAAAATAAACACATTTTCAAAATTTGTAATATAAAACAGATGTAAGATATTTCTTTCAATATACTTTATATTTGTAATATAAAACAAATATAAAATATTCTTTTCAATATACTTTATATTTGTAATATAAAACATATGTAAGATATTTCTTTCAACATACTTTATATTTATCATCCTATTTATTTCATACCTTTAGTGGTTAGGATAATTATAATGATTTTAAAATTGGTATGATAATTATAATGATTTTAAAATTGGTATGATAATTATAATGATTTTAATATTTTGTTTAGTGGGTTTGATTTATTGGGATTTGAGTTTTGAATTTTATTTTTTTACATAATTGTTGATGGTTTTTTATTTTATTTCAATTTAAGGTGGATGAGGATCTATTGATTTTTTTTATTTTTTATTTTTTATTTATTCTTAATGGAATATGCTCAACATATGCTTCCTCTGAATGCTTATCAATGACGGTAGTGTGTTACAGAGTTTGTTAGGTTGCATTGAATGTTAATAAATTTAAAAAATTAGATTCGTGCAAGGTGGCACCTTGCCCACCAATTTCTTAGGGATTTGAGATTATTCCAATTCTAATTAGATGGGGAAATTAATATATAAGCAATTTGTATTTAGAAAAATTGTCCATTTTACAATAAAATGGGTAATTTCTTTTTTTTTTTTCTCAAATTAAAGTTGACACAACCTTTTTATACATGGTTAATCAGGTAAAAGTGTGCATTGGTAACACATTCTGTGTTTTGTATTAGAATAGTTTTTTCGCTATATTTATGAAGTCTTCAGCTGTATCAACTCATTAATTTTTTAATATAATTATACTAATACTTTATAACATAATGATTATCTAAATTAATTAATGTAAAAAATACTTAAAAATAAATAAAGTTTAAAAAAATCAAAACACTACAATGTGGAAAAGATAATCATTTTTAATATAATTATACTAATACTTTATAACATAATGATTATCTAAATTAATTATACTAATACTTTATAACATAATGATTATCTAAATTAATTAATGTAAAAAATACTTAAAAATAAATAAAGTTTAAAAAAATCAAAACACTACAATGTGGAAAAGATAATCATTGATAATTAACGATTAGTGGAAAAGATAATCATTGATAATTGAAAATTTTAATAAATTTTAAAAATTTCCAAAAAGGGAGCGTTATATATCTTAGAAATCCTAATTTTTCTTACTTTAAAGTTTAGATAATTTGGGCTTACATCCTTCCAATTAACAATAGCCAATGCACACACTTAAAAAGGTTGGGTTAGATTTTTGGCTTAATTATCACCAATCTAAAATCTTATTTGTTTGTGAGAAAGTCAAATTAAAATACTCAATAAAAAATAAAAAATAAGAGGTAATGATTAATATTATGCGTTTTATTTTATTAATTTTCATCTTAATTTTCATTTTTATAAAATATTTTCAATACCGTGAAAGTTGAGTAGAAATATATTGAAATAAATAATTTGTAAAATTTACAACAAATATCTAAAAATAAACACATTTTCAAAATTTGTAATATAAAACAGATGTAAGATATTTCTTTCAATATACTTTATATTTGTAATATAAAATAAATATAAGATATTCTTTTCAATATACTTTACATTTGTAATATAAAACAAATGTAAGATATTTCTTTTAATATACTTTATATTTATCATCCTATTTATGTCCTAACATAAGTTGTTAGGATAGTTATAATGATTTTAAAATTGGTATGATAATTATAATGATTTTAATATTTTGTTCAGTTGGTTTGATTTATTGGGATTTGAATTTTGAATTTTATTTTTTACATAATTGTTCATGATTTTTTATTTTATTTTAACTTAAGGTGGATGAGGATTTATTGATTTTTTTATTTTTATTTATTTATTTTATTGTTTATTCTTAATGGAATATGCTCAACATATGCTTCGTCTGAATGCTTTTCAATGACGGTAGTGCGTTACAGAGTTTGTTAGGTTGTATTAACTGTTAATAAATTTAAAAAATTAGATTCGTGCAAGGCGGCACCTTGCCCACCAATTTCTTAGGGATTTGAGATTATTCCAGTTCTAATTAGATGGGGAAATTAATATATAAGCAATTTGTATTTAGCAAAATTGTCCATGTTACAATAAAATGGGTAATTTCTTCTTCTTCTTCTTTTTTTCTCAAAAATTAAAGTTGACACAACCTTTTTATACATGGTTAATCAGGTAAAAGTGTGCATTGGTAATGCATTCTATGTTTTGTATTACAATTGTTTTTTTCACTATATTTATGAAGTCTTCAGCTATATCAACTCATTAATTTTTTAATATAATTATACTAATTTTTTATAACATAATGATTATCTTAATTTTGAAAACTTCTGAAACATGAAACATGTATGCATTGTTTCAAAAGATTTTATAATAAAATTAATTAATGTAAAAAATACTTAAAAATAGATAAAGTTTCTAAATACTTAATACCTCATCCTTGAAGGGCTTGATATTGTAGGGAAGGTGACACTGTTGGATGACACAAAGATCTCGTACTTGGTTAAGCCACCCAATGGTGTACGACTGTGGATGTGCTATAGTCTTTAGGCCCAACCACTTCATGACCTTTGCTGAAATGTGGTTCTTTTGGCTCCCGTTATCGACAATGAACTGCAGCGAATAACCCTTCACCCACATATGTGAGTGGAAGAGGCATTCCCCCTCCTCTGGATCTTCAGGCTCAATCTTTTGGATCTTGGTGGTGGCCACAGTGGAACTAGGATCCACATCAATGATCTAATTCCCTTTGTCATTTCCCTTATCGGGTTTTGATTCAGAATCAGAACCTGCATCTGATTCGGAAGCCTTCAGCTCATTCACCAGTGACTGCTTGGCCTGACACTCACTTGTATTGTGAGTGGAGCTCTTATGGAACTCACACCATTTTCTCGTGTCCTTCTTCGTCTTCGGGGTGTTGTTATTTGGTTGCAGCTTCGGCGAGCTATCATAGGTAGCATCGCCTTGGCTTGGTCCTTTATTCTATGGTTTGGGGGCACCTTTTCCTTGCTTTGGATTCGATGATCCCATGTCCTTCTTCTTCTGTTTAAAATTCTGCTCAACCTTGACAACATACCGATACATCAAGCCAAGCGAGGAAATGTCCAATAACTCCATCTCGTCCTAGATGTGCTTGTGTAGACAGTTGCAGTACTTGAGCACCAAATGCCACTCAGTATCCTTGATACTCAACTTTGTGCAAAGGGTATGGAAAGTATTTGTGAACTCTGGCACATCTTGGTCCCTTCCCTACCGTAGCGTGGTTCACTTTATGTATTTGTCTTCATAGCCCCCAACGGGATAATATTGTTCCTTGATGGCGTCTCGGAAAGAATTCCAAGTGGGTGCAGTTGAAAACAACAAGGTTTCACTCTCGTCCTTTTGTTCACAATAGGTTTCCCACCAATCCTTGATGTGTGGTGTGGCTTTAAAAAGTGCAAAAGTAATATTTTCCAGATTTGAAAAGTCATGAACTGAAAAATATCCTTCCAATAGATTTAACCATTTATCTATGGTGTTTGCATCTATCAGGCCTTCGAATATGGGAATATCAAAGTTAACTTGTACCTTAAAAGGAGTGGCGCCTCCATAGTGGCTGCTGGATGAAGATGCATCGCCTGTGGGTTTCCGTCGAAGGATTCGGGCAAAGTTATCCATCATCGCGTCCCTCTATCACTCGAGGGATTCCTCGAGCAACATTTTGAAAGGATCTCCTGCCCCCTTGCCTTTATTTTCTTTCTTCATGGGAGGTTGTCAAGTTTTGCGCGGTTGATTGTGCAATTGTTCAACTAGATCAAGCCCTAACTCCTTATACCCTGACCTTGTTGGGGACATGCAAAGAAAAACAGAGAAAGAGCAGACCGCTCTGATACCACTGATTTGAACTTAAACATGAATGCAACAACTTACAAATATAATCATAAACACAAAGATGCAACAGAAAAACACTTCATTTCATTAATAGAAAAATATTGAACTATGCTTACAAACAGAATGGAAATAAGATAGCTCGGGCGATGGTAGCTTATCTTTAAGAAGCGATGTGGCGACTACATGTCTCTGAACTATGTTACAATGAGGCTCAATGGCCTATTTATTATCGAAAAACGTTAGAAAACCATAAACAACCAAAACCCTAACCCCAGGACATGTAACACTAAGAGTTTGTGGGCCCTGTTGGGGTTAGTTGGGAAGCCAATTTCTGAGGCTCGTAACTTGGTCATATTATCTTTGTTTGGTGTGTACGATACCTTGTTGGAAAGGTCTCTCTAAGTACTACAGGTTTCACCGCATGTCCTTACCCACATTTACAGGCCTATTGCAGACCCCAAAAAAACGCCGTTTAGGGGGTCAAAATTGCTTCGGAATTTCAGGACCCGAAAAACTGCTAAAAATAGTAAATGCTGAAATAAACAAGGAAACATATGAAACTAACTGGGGGGTCTAGGTGGAATTGGCGAGTGGCCACCAATATCCACATGGATCACTAGCACCTGGCCACCCCTACGCCACAATACCATGGGCGTGGGGCTGAGGGATAGGGCCTAGCTTGGCCCCGAGGTCACGGTCGCAGCACATGCCCATAGTCAGAGGCCAACAACGTAACCAAATGCAAATGAAGACCGAGCGCAAAATGAAGTCTGGGCAGAAAAATGGAGGGGGGCCAGCGCCGGGTCATATGACCTTATCACTTGACCAACAACACGAATTTAAGAGAGCGGTCAACCCCAAAGGGGCACAAACCATGGTCATGTGCAACCATGGAACTAGGGGGCGCACCAGCGACAAGGGCCAGACATCATCCTCAAAAATTGACACATTTTTCGGTCATATGGTCGTCATGTGTCCACGATTTTCGGGACTAGGGGCTTAATGATGCCCTTAATGGTCCTACAATTTTTCCCGCTGAGTGGGAATTATGCCAAGTTTGGTGCACCGGTTCCACATTTTGGGCGCTCGAGCCAGGTTGAGGTCGAATTGTAGGATGGTTCGCTACATAATTTGACAAAAGGAATAAACAAGCATAACTTTCTCAATTTTTGGCCAAATGAAGTGCAGAAAGAACCAAAACAGGGGTTTTTAACAGTGACGGATCCATTGGAGATATCAATTCTTCTATTTTAGTAGTGTAAAGAATGTAAAACACACTTTAAGAAATTTTAATGAAAGAGGCCCTGCATTGGAAGCTGGATTAGGAGATGTAGCCCAAGAGAGGGGTGAACTCATTTATCATGTTTTTTTTTATGTGTTTCAAATGTGCTTAACTGTCTCTGTTTGGGTTTAAAATTGGTTTAAATTTACTTGTTTATGTGTTTAGTAAGTTGATCCTATACCCAAAACACATCAAAATTTAACTTACAAATTGTTTAAAAGTCTTCAAGTTTTCACATACATATCATTTAGCCCTCTTATAGATCCCTCCATGTATGGATCGATAAACTGAAAAACCCCTTATAGAAGGGCATATCTCTGTTTGATTTTGTGGGAGAGGTTTTTTCATGTTTCTCTTTGAAAATAAATATGATCAAGACTTGATATTTTGAAGCAGGCCCTATTTTATGGGATCAAATAAATTATATATGGACCAATGGAACCCATAAAATGATGTTCAATCATTGGTCCTAGTGTGGGTCAAACTTCTGTTCCTCCCTCTGCACTACTGGAATGAGGAAACCTTCAAATATATTAGTAATTCATTAGAAAAGTATATTGATTGAGTTCTGCTACGAGAAGGAATGCAAGCATGTGCAAGGATCTGTCTAAAAAAACGTTATAATGGATATTCTAATATGGCTTTTAAAACTAATTTTGGAAGTATTCATAGACCCTGTCATCCATAATCTATATCTTTGAAAACATAGTGAACTAGAACCTAAGATCTTAATTGCTTGTACTATGGTATTTAACCTCCATCTCCACAAAATTTCAATATTTGAAACTTCCCAGTAAAAAAAGTTATAGTGAAATTCTCAAATGACTCATTTAAATTTGAATTCAAGATTAGTGACAAACCCTGTCTTACATAAGTTATATCTCTAAAAATATAATGAACCAAAAGTTGAAATTTTTACAATCTATACCTTGAGTTTTCATCTTTGTATCCTCCAATTTCATAGTCTTAAATATCCCAAGAAAAATTCATGGAAAAATTTTCATGACTTGATCGAAACCCTACGATCAGATCTTTAATACCGAATGTTATGAATCAATCGAATTGAAAATAATAAAATGTCAATGAATACATTTCACTTTGATGAGAAAACCTCATTTTACAATGAATATGATGTACAATACAAGATGAGATGATTCTAAGACTAGGTCTCCTTAGTATATGTGTGTGTGTAATGGGGGGGATACAGTTATAAAGAAAGGGTGCAACTAAATTTTCTAGAAAAAATATACAATTATAATGAAAGGACACAATTAAAGGTTTTGGTTGACTTACTAATAAAACACTAGAAATGTAATAATGCAATATTTAGGACTTGATCAGTGGTTTTATGCTTAACCATATATAGTAAGGGGTTCCATTTTCCTCGAAGTCTCTTATGCTATTGATCCAGAAATCTCAATGCTAGAAGCTCTAAAGAATCTTCTCCATGTACAATTTCATCAGCAATGAGTTGATGGTTGAACATTACCCACCAACAAAAGATAAGAATATCACTCAATCAAGGTCCCGATTAGATCTATACCCATTTGATGTGGTGATATTCACTAGTATGTAGACTCAATTTCCTAGGATTTGGATGTGCCAAATGTCAATCCAAAGGAAAAACATATGACCTAACACTATTATAAGTTAACTATATTAACTATATATTTATATATTCTAACTCATGTATAATATTATGTATTCCTATATAGTTAGGAGTGGGTTATGAATACTTTCAAACGCATAAGAGAATAATTATAAAATTTAGGAAATAGTTAACCAGATCATGTAACGAATAAGCTAACATACAATAACTTAAATATTTCAAACAAATACTTATTTGAAACAATAAATAATGCATTTTGTACTTATTACTTAGTCTAGCTCTTTTATGTTTTGGGCTTTTTTGGTAGATATTTAAAAATATTTTTTTTTGCAAAATTGTGGTTATGTTTTTTTTAAAATATGTTTTTTAATGCACAAATGGATTTAGCACGATGAAAGACCCTTGAAATACCAGTATTATATAGATTTCACAACTTAAACTCACGATTCTAACAAATCTTGCTAAATTTCAAGTAAATTATTGGAATATATACCTAATCTTTGTTAAATTTCAAGTAAAATTGATTGGAATATATGCCTAATCTCGATAAATTTTAAGTAAAATAATTAGAATATATGCCTAAAAAAACTAAAACATAAAATATTTAAACTACGCTAATTTGGTAGAATCTAATTTTAATTATCATTTATAAAAAATAAAAAAATAAAAAAAAATCAAAACACGACAATGTGGAAAAGATAATCATTGATAATTGACCATTAGTAGAAAATATAATGGTTGACTTACTAATAAAACACTACAATGTGGAAAAGATAATCATTGATAATGGAAAATTTTAATAAATTTTAAAATTTTTCAAAAAAGGGAGCATGATATATATCTTAGAAATATTAATTTTTCTTACTTTAAAGTTTAGATAATTTGGGCTTACATCCTTCCAATTAACAATAGCCAATGCACACACTTAAAAAGGTTGGGTTAGATTTTTGGCTTAATTATCACCGATCTAAAATCTTATTTGTTTGTGAGAAAGTCAAATTAAAATACTCAATAAAAATAATAAAAATAGGAGGTAATGATTAATATTATGTGTTTTATTTTATTAATTTCCAAGTTGAGTAGAGATATATTGAAATAAATAATTTGTAAAATTTACAACAAATATCTAAAAATAGACACATTTTCAAAATTTGTAATATAAAACAGAGGTAAGATATTTCTTTCAATATACTTTATATTTGTAATATAAAACAAATATAAGATATTCCTTTCAATATAATTTATATTTGTAATATAAAACAAATGTAAGATATTTCTTTCAATATACTTTATATTTGTAATATAAAACAAATATAAGATATTCCTTTCAATATACTTTATATTTGTAATATAAAAACAAATGTAAGATATTTCTTTCAATATACTTTATATTTATCATCCTATTTATGTCATAACTTAAGTTATTAAGATAATTATAATGATTTTAAAATGGGTATGATAATTATAATGATTTTAATATTTTCTTCAGTTGGTTTGATTTATTAGGATTTGAAGTTTGAATTTTATTTTTTACATAATTGTTGATGATTTTTTATTTTATTTCAAATTAAGGTGGACGAGGATCTATTGATTTATTTTTATTTTTATTTATTTATGCTTAATGGAATATGCTCAACATATGCTTCATCTGAATGCTTATCAATGACGGTACTGTGTTATAAAGTTTGTTAGGTTGCATTGACTGTTAATAAATTTAAAAAATTAGATTTGTGCAAGGTGGCACCTTGCCCACCAATTTCTTAGGGATTTGAGATTAGTGCCATGTGGTTCCCCTCCCACCAATTTCTTAGAGATCTGAGATTATTCCAATTCTAATTAGATGGGGAAATTAATATATAAGCAATTTGTATTTAGCAAAATTGTCCATTTTACAATAAAATAAGTAATTTCTTTTCTTTCTTTTTTTCTCAAATTAAAATTGACACAACCTTTTTATACATGGTTAATGAGGTAAAAGTGTACATTGGTAACGCATTCTGTGTTTTGTATTACAATAATTTTTTTCGCTATATTTATGAAGTCTTCAGTATCAACTCATTAATTTTTTAATATAATTATACTAATACTTTATAACGTAATGTTTATCTTAATTTTGAAAACTTCTAAAACATGTGAGACATGTATGCATTGTTTGAAAAGCTTTTATAATAAAATTAATTAATGTAAAAAATACTTAAAAATAAATAAAGTTAAGTTTCTAAAATTTAGAAGACGTGATTTAAATTTAATTCCAATGGCCCGAAAGAATAATTACGCCGTAAGGCGTTTCCCTATGAAACCAACTCCTTCACCTGATTACGTGTCCTCTGTTTGCGCCTTTGGATCTTTTGTTAGACGATTAGCTTCTGCTCGGCCATTGATTTGAATTGCAAACCGTTTTGGCAACAGCCTTCTGGACGTGGGCAAGAAGGGGCATGCAGAGTCGCTTTTCAACGGAGATATTTGAGCCGCCTCGTGGCGTCGCTGCACCATGGGAAAGTCGAAAATTCGAATGCCAGACGAACCTCACCGCCTGAAGTCGAACCATGAAATCTTTGGCGGATCTGTCATTGGCCATGACGTCAAGGGGTCGAAGTGCATGTAGCAGGAAAATCATTTGTAAATATATTTTCAGGCATAACAAAGCGCACCGCCGACTGCAAGTGGTTAAGTCCAGATGGACATGCTAGCAATAGTGATTTAGAGCAAGGAAGCATGTGTCCAGACAATATACGAATAATACAGATGCAGTAAAAAATTAAAATTCTCTTCTTTATTTAAGCACCTTGATGCAATCTATGAACTTGACGATTAGTATGTTAGAATTACTGTCATACCTACCATGTTCAACATGCTATATTTCGATATGTGGTTAGAGAATCTGCTCCTGTATTCTTTCAACTATCATAGAAGTTAGAACCTTATATCATAGTGAGCTATATGCAATTCTTTTTCATTTTGTGCCTTGATCATCACTCAGATCCTTATGCTTGAAAATAACGTTTAGTCTGTTTTAACTTTTAACTTCTATCTGTCTTCATGTTTCCATGCTTTTGCCTATTTTTGCGTCAGTTGTCTCATAAACATTTTACCTTGTGAATTGAGCAGTGAGTTGTAATTCATCTGTTCCAGTTTAGTATGGACTACAAGTTTTCAAGGCCCCAGAAATATCATTACAAATGCAGAATTATTCAATTTTCCAATCCATTATAAGACGTATATGGTTTATAGATTATTTTCTTGAAAATATACATTAGATCTCAAGAAATTCATTGCCTGTTATTAGTTTTTGTTGGTATTGCATGTTCACACAAATTTTATTCAATGACAAGGCTAGGGCATGTTGGCAATAGCGAATTGGAGCACGGAAGCATGTGTCCAGACAGTATTCTTGCTTGCAATAAACCTGGATTGGCAGGAAATATTAAGCAAAGAAGTTAACAGTATTTGTGGCACGGGCATACCAGATGCAAACATGCTTAGCAGGATGAAATCAGTATGTATTCCATCACTTTTCTCATTCGATTTGTTGATTATTTCTCATTTAAGGTAGCATAGTGACTGTTGTCTGTTTTTTTTTCTCGCTGGCAGATGACTATGGTGTTAAAAGAATCTCTACGGCTATACCCACCTGCGCATTCGATAATAAGAGAACCATGCAAGGAGATGAAGCTCGGCCCGTTTTCACTTCCAAAAGGCGCACTCCTGAGTTTCTCAATTTTGGGAGTGCATCACAGTGAGAAGTATTGGGGGCCAGATGCAAACATGTTTAAGCCCGAAAGATTTGCAGATGGTCCCTCAAAGGCAGCTACTGAACCGAATGCCTTTTTACCATTTTCAATGGTTCCAAGAACATGTATTGGCCAAAACTTTGCCATGTTGGAGGCCAAGACTGTGTTAGCTATGATTTTGCAGAGATTCTCATCCAGTCTTTCACTTGCATACAGGCATGCTCCCATCGCTATGGTTACCGTACAGCCTCAACATGGCATGTAGATCTTATTTAAACGTATGGAAGTGTAAACATAATGATTCCTTCATGTCGTATCACTAGATGCTTATGTAGCAAACCAATACTCCCATAGACATTTCAAAACCGCGTACCCAAATATGGAGGACATGACCTTTTGTTGTTCCATTTTTCCCTTTCCATGGTTATTTGATATGTAATTTCTAGTGGTGCTTTTTAAAGTTTATTCAGTTTTAGTTGTGCATTTTTTATTTATTTATTTATTTTTTATATTATTATTGTGTGGAAAAGTACATTTTCTATTTAAGATGATTGTTATGCGTGACTTTGTCAATACACGTGTCTTTTTAAATAAAAATAATGGTAAAGATAAAAATGGTTTTTCATAAAAAAAAAATGAAATAGGGAAACAATATAATATTTAATTATTATTATTTTTTCCTTTGTTATAGGAATTATCAGTTCTATTAAAGTATGTTATTTAAGAGAAACCAATTATATATATTTATAATTATATAATAATAATAATGTAAGTATATAAAAAAATATTTAAGAAAAAATAATTAAGATAAAAATAATGTTAAATGTTAAAAATTGTTTTTCAAGAAAAATGAAATAGGGAAACCATATATATCAATTCTATTAAGGTATGTTGTTTAAGAGAAACCAACTATATATATTTATAATTATATATAATAATAATAATGTAAGTATATAAAAAAATATTTAAGAAAAAATAATTAAAGTAAAAATAATGTTAAATGTTAGATAAAAATTGTTTTTCATGAAAAATTAAATAGGAAAATAATGTGATAATTAATTTTTTTTAGGAGTTATCAATTTAATTAAGATATGTTATTTAAGAGGAAACAATTATATATATTTATAATTATATATAATAATAATGTAAATATATAAAAAAAATAATTATAAATATGTAAATATCTATATATATATATAAAAGATAGATCCATCTTAATTACGAATTTAGTAAGTGTTGAGAGGGATCAAATTTTTTAAAGTGCAGAACTTGTAAATAGTCTTTATTTTTAGAGAGAGTGCAAAGCATGTAAATCCTCTGTACTCTTAGAGATTTGATCCTGTGTATTTTTAAATTTTACTTTTGAATGCATAAATGGATCAATGACTTCAAAATCCAATTGGGCACTTGGATTATGTAGACTAAACAATTTAAATTACAATTATGCATATGTTTACACACCTTAGACAAAATTAACTAGACTAGCAATTGTCCCAAAAGGTACAAAGAGAGGCCGATAGGATTATTAAATTAGAATTGTTGAATTTCTCTAGAAGAGATGTTGGTTCAAGCCAATTGACTAAACTAGCAATTGTCCCAAAAGGTACAAAGAGAGGCCGATAGGATTATTAAATTAGAATTGTTGAATTTCTCTAGAAGAGATGTTGGTTCAAGCCAATTGACTAAACTAGCAATTGTCCCAAAAGGTACAAAGAGAGGCCGATAGGATTATTAAGTTAGAATTGTTGAATTTCTCTAGAAGAAATGTTGATTCAAGCCTAACGGATGAGCAATTTGAGCTCGCTAAAGGCCTTCTAATTGTTTTTTATTATTGTAAAATTATATTGATAATTCATTGGTTTTACTTTCAAAAGCTTGAAGGAATTTGAAGAGCAGGGATAGAATTGCTTTGTGGGATTTGATCCCAAGTGCTGAGTTGATTGCTTTAACTTGCTTGGAATAGCAACCTTGAGTGCTTTGATAATTGTACATCTGTTGGGTACTGGTGATTGTATCATCTCCCCCTGCATTTTGATTACTATTCAGAGAGCTCCCCCTGCATTTTGATTATTATTCAGAGAGCTGAAGAACGTTCCACTAGAGTCAACAACAGATACATTTTTATTAAGTGCATTTGAAACACTCATTACAACCATAGGAGAATTGAAATCTAAATATAAAGTGAAGAATTCATCAACTTCAGAGGATAATTCTATTCCCGTGACTACCTCTACAATAACCTTACTATTGGTTGCTACCTTCCTTGCCTACTTTCAATCTGGTGGCCCCGGTAGCACAGTTTGGCAATGGATGATGGTAGGCTGTGGACACCGGGGCGGAGTGGAGTCTCATCTCATTGCAATAATCGGGCAGGTGAGGAGGAAAGGTTATTACTGCCATTTCAAGAAGGCATGGATATTTCAAACGAGTTTGCTTTCGGCAGCAGTAGGAATCATAAAAAAACACTGAGATATTCTTCACAGCTTTCTGAGTAATTGTTTATAAAATCTCTACTTTAGATAAGGCATGCAGCCGGAATGAAGGATATGCTAGACATATACTTCAAGGGAGAAGATTCCCTTTCACATAATTGCTAACTCTTGGGACTTTCTGCAATGCAGGTTACAATGGAGATGTTTGGTTTGCTCAACCTGCTCCAAAGGATCATCCATGGCGGTCCATGCCAAACCATGCTATACAAAAACGTGAGAAGTCTTATATGCTTTCCCTCCAGCTAATCAGAATAATCATTTTGCATATGGTTAGAGATTATATCTAGTCACATACTTAGTAGAAAGTTCCAAATGCAAATTTTACCATGTGTCTAGAATCAATTTTGAACGTTTTTCCTCATTGAAGCAGATCAATAGTTATTATAAATCGTGAACCCCCTATGTGTGTTTGATGTTTAACAAAGGGAGTGAAAAAAACTATTGGTGATGTGGCAGCAGCAGGTTCATAGTAGCACCCCCTTGACAGTTTTCTATACCATGGAACCCATCCCTCCTCTCCCCTTCCACCGAGAAATTGCTTTTGGAAACCACTCATCAAAATTTCATGGGCATTTTCCAACAATGAACTTTAGGTGCAGTTTCCAGGAAATTGAAGGAGAATTTCAAAATTCCAAACAATGGGGTTTTTGAAAAATGGCCTCAATTAGATGAGACACGAGCATTTTTTTAAAATTGTCAATAGTTTGGGAGATTTTGTGGGTTTTCTAAAGGGTATATACTCAGTTTTTGGCATGGCCGAGTTTTTCAAAACAACTGATCCTTTATTTGAAGGTTGGTTGTTGGGTGCATGTTTCCTTCGTGGCTTGGAATTAGAAGCTTTGATATCATGAAAATGCTTTTTCAGATCTGGTTGCATCTTCTACCATAGTTTTAGAGGTCACTGGTTTTGATATTCAAGAGAAGATTATTCATAACTCTTTTGTATTCATTCAATTTTATTCATCGCATGAATAGCTTAATAATTTTGGCTCTGAGCACATTCTAATAGCAAATATCTTGAGTCTGCTAACCAATTGCATTTGTTATAAAGGGAATTTCCAAGATCTTGGTCCAATTTCTGACTAACATTTAAGAATGTTGAAGTTTTGTCTATATCAAATCTTGGGGTATTGTGTAGATCTAGTATAAGACGATAGCAGATCGATAGTTATTATAAATAGTGAACCCCCTCTGTGTGTTCGATGTTTAACAAAGGGAGTGAAAAAAACTATTGGTGATGTGGCAGTAGCAGGTTCATAGTAGCACCCCCTTGACAGTTTTCAATACCATGGAACCCATCCCTCCTCTCCCCCTCCACCGAGAAATTGCTTTTGGAAACCACTCATCAAAATTTCGTGGGCATTTTCCAACAATGAACTTTAGGTGCAGTTTCCAGGAAATTGAAGGAGAATTTCAAAATTCCAAACAATGGGGTTTTTGAAAAATGCCCTCAATTAGATGAGACACGAGATTTTTTTTAAAATTGTCAACAATTTGGGAGATTTTGTTGGTTTTCTAAAGGGTATATACTCAGTTTTTGGCATGGATGATTTTTGCCAAACAATTGATCCTTTATTTGAAGGTTGGTTGTTGGGTGCATGTTTCCTTCATGGCTTGGAATTAGAAGCTTTGATATCATGAAAATGCTTTTTCAGATCTGGGTGCATCTTCTACCAGAGTTTTAGAAGTCACTGGTTTTGATATTCAAGAGAAGATTATTCATAACTCTTTTGTATTCATTTAGTTTTATTCATCGCATACATAGCTTAATAAATTTGCCTCTGAGCACATTCTAAAAGCAAATATCTTGAGTCGGCTAACCAATTGCATTTGTTATAAAGGGAATTTCCAAGATCTTGGTCCAATTTCCGACTAACATTTGAGAATGTTGAAGTTTTGTCTATATCAAATCTTGGGGTATCGTGTAGATCTAGTATAAGATGATAGCAGATCGATAGTTATTATAAATCGTGAACCCCCTCTGTTTGTTCAATGTTTAACAAAGGGAGTGAAAAACACTATTGGTGATGTGGCAGCAGCAGGTTCATAGTAGCACCCCCTTGACAGTTTTCAATACCATGGAACCCATCCCTCCTCTCCCCCTCCACTGAGAAATTGCTTTTGGAAACCACTCATCAAAATTTCGTGGGCATTTTCCAACAATGAACTTTAGGTGCAGTTTCCAAGAAATTGAAGGAGAATTTCAAAATTCCAAACAATGGGGTTTTTGAAAAATGCCCTCAATTAGATGAGACACGAGAATTTTTTTAAAATTGTCAACAATTTGGGAGATTTTGTTGGTTTTCTAAAGGGTATATACTCAGTTTTGAAGCAAGTGAAAAAACACTTATGTGTAGTATAAATATGCAACAAAGTTTTGAGGCTCTCCATCAACAGGTAGTTATTGTAGTATTGGTAACAATCGTGAGTCCAAAAGATACAATTTCATGGGGGAAGTTGGGCCAAAGATATTTATTTCCTACATAATGTAGAAGTTTTGGCCTAACTTCATTTCACTCTTGGCTATGCCTATGAAGAATAAATACAATGACTTTGTGCATTAAGAAACAACAGAAGAATGCAAGGAAATTTGCAGAATTTTTTTTATATCATTCTCTAAGAGAGAAAGTATATTATGTTGGCCTTCCTAGTCACCCAGGCCTTTAGTTGACATATTCACAGACAAAGAAAGGACAACTCTTGTGAAAGCTAGATGAGAGGATAAAATGAAGTATGTCGCTCAAAAGAATAAAGGAATATGCAATAGCCAAAAGTAGTGCAAGAAAGGAACACCTTTAATTGCTAAATGAACCAAGATACTAAATGAAAAACAACAACCCACTACAAACTTTTACTGGAAGAAAACAACAAAGCCTGTTATGAAATTATGTACTGAGACTACTGATGGTTTTTCCATAGAAGCTAAAGAAAATGCTTTGGTTTGGTATCATCTTGATGCTGATCTGGATTTTTGATCTTGCCAATCCAAGGAGCTGTTTAGATAATTTGGAGAGTGTGTTTACAAACAAGCAAGTGAATGTCAAAATTGTACAACATATTATTGAGGTTTTTGTTTATAGGTCTACTATGGGGTCAAGGTCTATGGAGAAATATTCAATATTTAATATTGTATAATGTGTATGTTAGCTACAAGTTTATGTATGTAAGCTAATGATGGCTTCCATCAATCTCAATCTATGCAGTTTCTTAGGCACGAGAAGATGCTACCTCTGCAATTTGGTCATGGATTCAAAACAGAGTAGCAAAATGTTGATAATAGAGATGGCTTCAGTGGTGTCTATGACCAAGTTGTTCACATGAAGGAGCTTATTTTCCTTGAAGCACATGCAGAGCCATATATGAGGGAATTGACTGCCAGTGATGTTGTCATAGGTACATTCGTAACTCTTGTTGGAAAAGAGAGGGTAGGAAAATAACGTACAAATATTGATAAACCCCAAACACGATGGATTTCCAATTATTGATGGACTCTTATATCATTGTTTTATGGCATTAGGATATCAAAGAGATGAAAACCATGGTTTTCGATAGCTAGACACTTTTTTTTTGTAGTTTTGCCAGATGTCTAGCAAAAGAATAATTAATTTATCCTACGAATTTTACCACTAATTATATTTTTACATGAGGAATTAACCCATGGATAAAGTAGAGTATATTTTTCAAATAAGTTATATGAAACAAAAGGTTTTATAAACCATACTTCAACAGATGACAAAAAAGTCTCTTTCAAAATTGGATAAAAGGACCATTGGATAACAGGTGGCATAGTTGACCCTGTTTAAAGGGAGGTCGATAGATTTTCAGGAATATTTACAACAGATTCAAATTTGCAGGCAGGATATCAACAGTCAAAGAATCAATTTCCAATTTGATGGCAGAGGATTTTCTATCATTTCCGTATCCCTTGTAGCAACTTCTAATTTATTTTATTTTTAGTTTACTGTTAGGATTTTATTCCTAAAATCTTGTAATAGCTTGAGGATTATGTTTTTCCTATATATTCTTTCATTAGAATATATATTTGTAATGTAAGGGAGGTTGGATTTTGGTGTAAAAAACCCAGTTTGTATACTGTAGAAACTTGATAAAGTACTCCTTGTTATGCCTAGAAAATTGGCTATTGCTAACGACATAAGCTAATGGCAATCTTGGCATTTTGACTGTGCAATGGAGGATGCCCATTACATACCTAACAAGAAGGGTTCTTTGAGAGTAAGTATAGCTATTAGTTGAATTCCTGTATCTGGGCTCCAGAATATTGTTGAAATCTTCTAATTTGACTGTTTTGTGATAATATTTGATGGTATTTTTGTTCATATACCGGTGAATATTGATCAATATGAATGATTTTCCTTTCACAGTTCTTGTGTTTTGATTCTTTATGAATAGGAATTGATTCATTCAACTAAAATTGGTATTGTTGATTTTGATGGTACTTCTGTTCTCCAGTTTGATGATTGGGTGTTGTGCCGAATTTACAAGAAAAATGGTCATTCTTAGAGAGTACAAGGGGTAGAACGAGATGAATCACCAAGTGCAGATGAAGTGATGGCTTCTTTGCCTGACATTGATCAGCAAAACAAACTACAACTGCCCAAAATTGCCTCTTTCAGTGGGTTGTTGGAGAGTGACGATCCTTTCATAGATGGTTTTTTAAACGATGAAGCCATGGATGGCAATGGAAACAATAGCGGACTACCTCAAGTCCAGTCCTCCAACCCCTCTCACAACAATTTCAGCAATAACAATGACAACAATAGTGATTGCCGATATGAAGTTGTCGCAACACAAGAAGAATTAGCAGTGGAGAATGACAACAAATTCAATTCTCTCAAGAGGACCCTCTCCTTAGCATATGGGGACGATGAAACCAACCTTGCAAAGAGATTCAACAACATGTAGAACAACTACAACTACAACGTCAACAATAATGTTTCAGCCTTGCTTAATTCAATGCAGCCCAATCAAACTCCAATAGCAGAACTTCCTAAGCGCATTGAATGACAGTGAACAGAATTTCAGACTTCACTACATTCAGAATATGCATTGGACCACCTAAGCAACTGCTCATCACAGAGATTTTGAATTGTTTTCAACAGGACTAAGATTGGTATACGTAAAAATTTTTTGGATACTAACTCAAAATAGATTGTTCTTTCTACAACTGATCTGTATAATAGTTTCTATGGTATACATGAAAATTGTCATAATTTGTGCATGGAATGAACAGTAGCAGCTTGCTATATTCTGTGTATAGCAATAGGTATATACAATCAGTGTATCAGGTGCAAAGAAATTGTCTATGGCTTCAGGCCTTTATTCATCAGACCATTGTAGCATTTTCACTATGGTATATTATTGTTTATAGAGGAGTAGACAAGTTGTTCATACAAAAGCCTTCCTAAAGATGAGAAGGCTTATACTTCCAATTTCTGCATAAGAGTAGAAACTTGTATGATAATATTCCTATATTCAATCAGAAGGTTTGTAGTTAAAATCTCCATAGTATTCATGGGATGCATAGCTATAACAATCATCAGATCAGAATGTTTGGAAGAGATCAGGAGACCCATATCTACAATTAAGTTTCTGTATCAAACCATACTAAAGCAACAATATCAAATAAGGAGGAGACATTACATAAGAGAGACTCCAAGATTTGCTAATATTGCTTGTCATAGTATGAAAAATCTAGTTTACCTCTGTATCAGATCTGTAAAGATCTTAGAATGAGATCCAGACATATTAATGTGAAAATTTATGTGCATATTAGATATAAAAGATTTGAGTTTTGGGTTATCAAAGTTATAGATTGAGAACTACATGGATTGCTTGATAGGATGGCTGGTTCGATTTTTATATCAGGATTGCTAGCTTCTTTGTGGTGGTAGTGTGAGATCAATTGGGAATTGCTACTCGTTTCATACTTCAAGAGGGAAATGAATTTCCCAATGATGGTGGTGATGAAGGAACCCAGCAAAAGCACACAGAATGTCATAGCTGATTGAATAAAAAAATCAATTGTGTAAATATAAATAACACACCCTACAAAGTGATGTCTTCTTGAATATTGATCAATATGAATGATTTTCCTTTAACAGTTCTTGCGTTTTGATTCTTTATGAATAGGAATTGATTCATTCAACTAAAATTGGTATTGTTGATTTTGATGGTACTTCTGTTCTCCAGCTCGATGATTGGGTGCTGTGCCGAATTTACAAGAAAAATGGTCATTCTCAGAGACTACAAGGGGTAGAATAAGATGAATCACCAAGTGCAGATGAAGTGATGGCTTCTTTGCCTGATATTGATCAGCAAAAAAAACTGCAACTGCCCATAATTGCCTCCTTCAGTGGGTTGTTGGAGAGTGACGATCCTTTCATAGATGGTTTTTTAAATGATGAAGCCATGGATGGCAATGGAAACAACAACGGGCTACCTCAAGTCCAGTCCTCCAACCTCTCTCACAACAATTTCAGCGATAACAATGACAACTATAGTGATTGCCGATATGAATTTGTCCCAAAACAAGAAGAATTAGTAGTGGAGAATGACAACAAATTCAATTCTCCCAAGAGGACCCTCTCCTTAGCATATGGGGACGATGAAACCAACCCTGCAAAGAGATTCAACAACATGCAGAACAACTATAATGACAACATCAACAATAATGTTTCAGCCTTGCTTAATTCAATGCAGCCCAATCAAACTTTCCAACAGTAGAACTTCCTAAGCGCATTGAATGACAGTCAAGAGAATTTAAGACTTCCCTACATTTAGAACATGCATTGGACCACCTAAGCAACTACTCCTCATAGAGATTTTGAATTCTTTTCAAAAGGACTAAGATTGGTATACGTCAAAATTTTCTGGATACTAACTCAAAATAGATTGTTCTTTCTACAACTTATCTGTATAATAGTTTCTATGGTATACATGAAAATTTTCATAATTTGTGCATGGAATGAATAGTAGCAGCTTGCTATATTCTGTGTATAGCAATAAGTATATACAATCAGTCTATCAGGTGCAAAGAAATTGTCTATGGCTTCAGGCCTTTACTCATGAGACAGTTGTAGCATTTCACTATGGTATATTATTGTTTATAGAGTAGACAAGTTGCTCATACAAAAGCCTTCCTAAAGATGAGAAGGCTTATACTACCAATCTCTGCATAAGAGCATAAATTTGTATGATAATATCACTATATTCAATCAGAAGGTTTGCAGTTAAAATCTCCATAGTATTCATGGGATGCATAGCTATAACAATCATCAGATCAGAATGTTTGCAAGAGATCAGGAGACCAATATCTACAATTAAGTTTCTGTATCAAACCATACTAAAGCAACGATATCAAATAAGGAGACATTACATAAGAGAGACTTCAAGATTTGATAATATTGCTTGCCATAGTATGAAAAATCTGGTTTACCTCTGTATCAGATATGTAAAGATCTTAGAATGAGATCCAGACATATTAATGTGAAAATTTATGTGCATATTAGATATAAAATATTTGAGTTTTGGGTTATCAAAGCTATAGACTGAGAACTACATGGATTGCTTCATAGGATGGCTGGTTCGATTTGTATATCAGGATTGCTAGCTTCTTTGGGGTGGTAGTGTGAGATCAATTGGGAATTGCTACTCGTTTCATACTTCAAGAGGGAAATGAATTTCCCAATGATGGTGGTGATGAAGGAACTCAACAAAAGCACAGAGAATAACATAGCTGATTGAATAAAAAAATCAATTGTGTAAATACAAATAACACACCCTACAAAGTGATGTCTGTGTTTTCTGTAAGGTTATCATTTTATCAGTATTTTATAGAACATAAACAGTTAGCAAAGCTACAAATGTGAAATGTTAATTGGTCTCTGTTAGTCAATTCCAGTTTGTGCCCATATAGAATATTGTCCAGCGTGTTTCTTTGCAAAATATACACATTGCCAAATAGCTATTTTTCAATAGCGAGTTACTGCTGCAACTCCACGTTGTAAATGCTAGAGCCTGTGGAAGGAGACCTCCTTATCAATATATGCTGTGTTACAAAATTCTTGGATTATATAGTTTATTAGATATTCATTGGGGCATACGACACGTTGGTCGGGGTTAGATACAGCTAATTAGATTCCACCCACAAAGGTAGCATAGTATTTGGTTCTCATTGGTTGGCCACAGGAATCCACAATATCATACAACAAGTTCTATTGGACGTATACTAATAGAAACAATGTGCCTTTTTATGTTTTTGGCGACGATAATCCTTGACTTTTCATGGTTCCAATTGGATTTATGGTTTAGCCAAGGTTACACCATTTTGGGTTTCGTAATATACTCGCTAATTCTGGATTGTTCATGGTTCCTCTTGGATTATGGTTTAGCCATGGTTTCACCACAATCCAAGATATTTTGACTTTTGTAATATAGTCAACATCAGAGAAAATACAAACGACCCAGATCCATCAAAACCTTCAAAGTTTGTTCATGAACTCCAGATCCATCAAAACCTTGAAAGTTTGTTCATGAACTCCCCGAATCTTGTATAAAATGTGTACCATATTTGAAACTTCAATTTGCCATTAAATTAAAGGGACATGAATTCCCACAAAGGAGTTCAGAAAGGTGCAATTAAGTTGAGCTTTCAACTTGTCATTCAATTGATGGACACTGAATATTAAATATAAGATAAATATATAGGGGTAGCATGTGAGTGTTAGTTTTATAAAAAAGATTCTTTTTATTATTAATAAAAATATAGATAATTAGTTTCATTTTAAAGGGTTATAAATATGAGTTATAAATACAAGACTTAAAGGGTTGTAAATATGAGTTATTAATTGTTTTTATGCAAAAACTGATAAATAGTAATTTGGTTATTTCTTTTTAATTGAGTGACTCAAATTCATGTTTCTTTAGGTTGAAGGTAAAGCCAGTAAAGTGGAAAAAATTGTGATGCCAATAATCAAAGGGATTGTAATAAGAAATTTAATTTCCAAGAAGAGGAGGTAGTAGTAGATTCTAAATAAATTAGGAATGCAACAACATAAATGTTTGCAACAAATTTAGAGAGATCCACTTTGTTGAATAATGCACACACTACATGGATAATGGATTTCCGCACTTTATGTCTTACGGCGTTTCCTTTGCAACATCTGGTGCAAATGCTAGTTTTATTCAACATGATAACTTACATTCTTTACTAACCAAAACAAAGTATAATAACTTGAAACTTTCATTTACGCTTTATTTTAATAATTAAAAATAACATTTAGTTGAATCTTCGAGTTGTCACGCGCTAATATGCTCATCTTGCTCGTTTATAGTGATACTTTATCGCCTATAATTCTATCAGATATTTTATTTAAATCCCAGTGAAATACTCTATTTTAATAAACAAATAGTAAACTACAAAACTAAAGTTGGTTTTCCATAAACATTGGGTAGGTGTAGGTTAACCAGGTCAGGATAAATTGGGTTTGGTTTATGCTTTAAAATTATTTTTGTTTGTTTGGTCAAGAACTCATTTTTTCTAAGATAAAGAAACAGTTTAACATTTTAAGATCAGAAATATTTGACCTAATACAAATGAAAATTTACCCTTTAGGGATTACTAACAAACAAATTATTCAAAATAACATTCTAGATAAATTTATTTAAAAAAAATATATTCTAGGTAATTGATCAGAGACAAGTGGAACTTCTAAACCCATACAATTTAATTTAATTTAATTTCGACGAGTGAAGCAGATCTGACCACTGTTACGAAAATTAATTAAGTGTCCTGTGTTATGTGTATGAAAACTACACTGTAGAGCTTTTGTTGTGATTCAATCTCGCGCCATTGGAATCATCCGACAACATTGGATTGGATTTTGCTACAATAGCTCAGTTGCAAAGTATATTTACATCGAGTTTTAACCAACCACACAATGGTTATTCCACTCCAAGTTGGCAATCCTATGCGTGTATCATGATTTGAAACTAGAGTCTTGCATTTTAAGAAAAAACACTAGTTATTGTTGGAAAAGCAGAGGAGACAAAAACACAAATTCACACATAAAACATGAGCTGTTACTCTTCTATTGATCACACAAAACATGATGATTACAATGAACCTAGTGAAGGGTATTTAAAACTTTTCCAACTAGCTAACTGCCTAAAATATCTTGACATGAAACTACATGAAATCTCACACTCAAAGTAGTCTATCACTTAACTCACTTGACTCAACACTCAATCATGCAATCACTTAGTTAACTGATTCTCTATTTTTAGCTACTCCTCATGCAGGAGTAATTATCTTATTTTAACACTCCCCCTTAATTACGACTGCTAAACTAAAACATGACTCATGACAACTCAAACATGTCTGCTGGTCTATGTCTTAGCTAGGCTTACAACACCCAAGTTTCTTCTATGAAACTCAAACACATCTTGTGCTAATGACTTAGTAAATATATCAACCAATTGATCACTAGATTTACAAGGCTTCAAGTGAACTTCTCCATTGCTCACAAGTTCTCTAATAAAGTGATATCTAGTATCAATATGCTTGCTCTTCTGATGAAACACACTATTATTGGATAGTGCAATCACTGAGGTGTTGTCACAATATATTGTTGTTGATCCTTGTTGTTTCTGCTTGAGTCCATCAAGTACTCTTCTTAACCACACTGCTTGACATGTTGTTGATGTTGCTGCTACATATTCTGCTTTTGCTGACGAAAGTGTCACAATGGGCTGCTTCTTAGATGCCCATGAAATCACACCTGAAGGAACACAAAATGAGAAGTGCTCTTCCTATCATCCAAATTGCCTGCAAAATCACTATTTGTGTATCCAATCAATTCTTTCTTTTCTGTGCTTGCATACATTATGCCACAATCTCTAGTTCTTGCTATGTATCTCAGAATTCGTTTTCCTGCACTCCAATGTGTGTCTTTTGGAGTCTCCATAAATCTGGAAATCAAACTCACTCCTTGCATGATATCTGGTCTTGTAGCTGTGAGATACATGAGGCTACCAACCAATCTTTTGAATAAAGTTGGATTGACATTTGATCCTTCATCATCCTTGCTTAACTTTGTACCTGTTGCAATTGGTGTAGGGACAGGTTTGCAATTTTCCATCCTGAATATTTTCAACAAATCTTTGGAATATTTATTTTGACAAATAAAAATTCCTTTTTCAGATTGCTCAACTTCTATGCTAAGAAAATATTTCATGAGACCAAGATCTGTCATCTCAAATTCTTTCATCATGGCTACTTTAAACTCATCTATGTCAAAATCACCTGCAAAAATCATGTCATCAACATATAAGCAAACAATCAAAATCTGTCCATGCTCATTTAACTTTGTGTACAAGGTAGACTCAATGTTGCTTCTACAAAATCCATTCTTGATCATGTAACTGTCAATTTTGCTATACCAAGCTCTAGGTGCTTACTTCAATCCATAGAGCGCTTTCTTCAACCTGTAAATTTTGTCTTCGTTACTTTCAACTTCATATCCTGGAGGTTGCTGCACATAAATTTCTTCTTCTAGAATTCCATTCAAGAAGGCTGATTTCACATCCATCTAATATACTTTCCACTTTTTCTGAGCTGCTGTGGCTAGAACTACTCCTACAATATCCAATTTGGCTACCAGAGCAAACGTTTCTCCAAAGTCTATTCCTGGTTGCTACGAGAATCCATTTGCTACAAGTATTTCTTTAAATCTATCAATTTCACCTTTCTCAATCAACTTTGTCTTGTACACCCACTTCACACCAATGAGATTTTTGTCCTTTGGTAAATCAACCAAATCCCATGTGTCATTCTTTTCAATAGCTTCAATTTCTTCATCCATGGCTTGCACCCAATTTTCATCTTTGATTGCTTCTTCAAACGAAGAAGGTTGGAATGACAACAATGCAAAATTTGAACTAACATACAAATCATCATAAATATCTTTCAAACTTCTCATATTTCTCTTACCATTGCTTGATTCATCACCTGATTGATTTCTGGGAGAATCTTGATCTGTTGATCTGCTTGAGGATCCATGCTACTCTGAAAATCTTGGAGTCCTTGTTGGTGTGTCTTTGTTTGGTGTCTTCACCTGTGATTCTTGCTGCTCCTTTTCTGCTACATCATCTTCTTCCATCAGTGGCACTTGTGCATCAACTGTTTTGTCTACAGTTCCATTCCATGACTCTTGTTCCTTGAACATAACATCTCTGCTAATTATGGTGTTCTTTGAGACAGGGTTATACAATTTGTAAGCTTTTGATTTCTCACTATAACCAATGAATATGCATTTTTCACTTTTATCATCCAATTTGCCTCTTCGCTCCTTAGGCACATGTGCATAAGATACACATCCAAATACTCTAAGATGAGATACGCTGCAATACATACCTGACCATGCTTGTTCTGGTACTCTGTTCATCACACTCTTTGTAGGAGATCTGTTGATCACATAAATAGCACATGCAACTGCTTCTGCCTAATACTCATTAGACAAGTTTTTGCCTTTCAACATGCTTCTTACCATGTTCATAATTGTCCTGTTCTTTCTCTCTGCTACACCATTCTGTTGTGGTGTGTACCTGGTTGTAAACTGTCTTTTGATCCCATGTTGTTTGTAGTAATCATGGAATGCCTTTGAGTCATATTCTCCACCACGATCTGACCTCAATACCTTGATCTGTCGATCACTTTGGTTCTTTGTTAAGGCTTTGAATTCTTTGAACTTTGCAAAATTTTCAGACTTCTTCTTCAAAAAATAAACCCAAGTCTTTCTGTTGTAGTCATCAATGAAAGTGAGGAAGTAGCAACTTCCACCAATCGAATATGTCCTCATAGGTCCACACAAGTCTGTATGCACTAGCTCAAGAGGTTGCTTTGCTCTGTATGAAACACCCTTTGGAAAACTTTCATGGTGTTGCTTTCCCAAGATGCAACACTCACAAGTACTAGCAGGATCTTTGATGGGAGGTAATCTTCTGACCATCTGTTTTTGCTGTAACAATATTAAACCAGAAAAGTGTAAGTGTCCAAATCGAAAATGCCATAACCAATAATCATCAGAACATGCAACTGTAAAAGAACTCACCTGACCACTATAATTCAAAATTAGAGGAAAGAGTCTATTCCTCGTCATCTGCACCTTTGCTATTAGTTTCCTGCTTGGGGGCTTGTCATATATAACAACTTCTTGACCTTGAAAGATAACTTTGTATCCTTTCTGTGTCAATTAACCAACACTTAACAAATTATGTTTAAGACTAGGAACATAATATACCTCTGAGATTGTCTTCGACTCCCCCTGCTTGGTCAGAATGTTGACCACTCCTTTTCCATTTACTTCCACAGTCTTGTCAGTCCCCAACTTTACCTCTATTTTCACAGATTGATCGAAATTTGCAACCAAATCCTTGTTGCCTGTCATGTGGTTACTGCAACCACTGTCTAACAACCACACACTAGCAGAAGGTTCATGCATGGTATGGCAAGCTAGGAACATAGAGTTAGTACTCTCTGTAGTGACATTAGCTCTCTGGTTCCCTTGATCAAATATTTTCTTCCTGCAATCACGAGCAAAATGACCAAATTTATTGCAGTAATAACATCTCACCTTTGATTTGTCAACTCTTTGATTATTGTTGAATCTTTTGTAGTTGCTTCCATTTGCATGTTCATGATCTTCTCGGTCATCTCTCTGACCACCATATCTTCCGCTTCATCCTCTGCCTCTCGTTCTACTTCTGCCTCGACCTTTGTCTCTTGAAATAGAAACCTGACTTTTGAAAGCAGTCTCTAAAGTGGAATCATTATTTATGTCTATCCTTGCCTCATGCGATAAAAGTGATCCCATAAGCTCATCAACTGTCAATGATGTCAAATCCTTGGCTTCTTCTATGGTTGCTACCACAACATCAAATTTGGTAGACAAAGATCGGAGGACCTTCTCAACCACTCTTTGATCTTTTATATCTTCACCATAAATCTTTAACTGATTTACAACAGTTATGACCTGATTCATGAAAGAATCGATGTCCTCTGTCTCCTTCATTTGCAGACTTTCAAAATCTCTCCTAGTATTCTGCAACTTAACAATATTAACTTTGGTCATACCTTTATAGTTTATCGCCAAAGTATCCCATGCTACTTTTGCTGAAGATGTGGTCATAATCTTCTGGAACACTGCTAGGTCCACTCCCTGTTGAATAAGCTGCAATGCATGTGCATTCTTCTTCTTGTCTTTCTTCCATTGTTCCCTCTCTGCATTAGTGAGAGCTTGTTCTTCTTCTTCGTTCATAGGTTCTGAAAACCCAAACTTCACATAATCCCAAACATCATGTGCCTGCAACGTGGTCGCCATCTTAATGGCCCACACATCATAATCTTTCCCTGTAAACGGTGGGAACTGGGGCTGCAAATTTGAGAAAGCCATATTTCTCCAAAAAAATCCCTTGCTAAAAAAAAACCTTAATTTATTATTATTATTATTATTATTATTATTATTATTATTATTTTTAAATAAAACTTTTGAAAAATCTCTTAATTATTATTTTATTATTATTATATATATATATATATATATATATATATATATATATATATATATATATATATATATATATATATATATATATATATATATATATATATAAAACAATGAAACCTTTATATAACATGCCCTTCACTGAGTAAAAAGAAACTTTTTAAGTGGCTCCTTTTTAATAAAACTTCCCACTCAATGTATATGAAGTCAACCTTTCTTTGTATCTCTTTGTATCTCTGTATCTGCGAATTTATTAACGGTTCGGCTGCGGTGATGGAGAGCGTGCTAACTCTTTGCATGGTGACTAACGTTTGCGTTAATCCTCTAACGCCATAGAAGGAGAGCGTGCTAACTCTTTGCATAGTGACTAACATTTGCGTTAATCCTCTAACGCCATAGAAGCCAGCATGACCTGCGTGCATGCAAAATGGCTATTGTAAGGACCTGCGGTCCGGGTCACCTTCACCGTGCGAAGTGCATGTGAGGAGCATGTGCTAAATGAGGTTGAACGAGCCTTGGATGAGTTTATAAGGTGTTGGGCGAGCGTTGAGGGGGCGGTCCCACGAGTTGGGCGGGCCAACCCTCCTCTTGAGCGAAGACTTCACTTATGAACGAGTTGGTTGGGTGTTGGGCGTGGGTCGGCTGAGTGACACAACCCGCCACCCGCTCATATACATAGGCAAACGGTTTGTGGAGAGAAGCCATCTTTCCACCACGTAGTTCTTCTACGAGTTGGTTGGAGTGCGAAGTTGGACGCATGTGTAAAAGTGCGAAGGGCACAAGAGATGTGCCCGCACTTTGGGTAAGTCGTTCAGAAAAACTTGTGTGAGTTCATCGGGTGAGAAACTCGGGTGAGGTCGTTGGGTGAGAAACTCGGGTGAGGTTGTCAGGTGAGAAACTCGGGCGAGGTCGTCTGGCAGAACTCGGGCGAGGTTGTTCAGGAAGAACTCGAGCAAGGTCGTCAAGCAGGAAACTCAAGCGAGGTCGTTCGGGCGAACCGGGTGAGGTCGTTTGGGCGAGCCGGGTGAGGTCGTCGGGCAACCCAGGTGAAGTCGTTCGGGCGAGCCGGGTGAAGTCATGTGGCAACCCCGGTGAGGTCATTCAGGCGAATCGGGCGAAGTTGTGTGGCGACCCGAGTGAAGTCGTGTGGCGACTCGAGTGAAGTCGTGTGGCGACTCGAGTGAAGTCGTTCGGGTGAACGAGTTTGGTGAACGGGTGGACGTGTGGATGGGCGGCCGGGTGAGGGTGCTCTGTGCATGCCGAAACAAAGGTTGGAACTGGAGGTTGTGATCGAAGAGTCGGGCAGGTAGGACTGTGTGTGGTCCACCGAACGGAGGTTGGGTAGGATAGCACGATTTGGACGTTTGCTAACCAAACGAAGAGCAAGTCGGGTGAAGACATGTGACGAGGTGAACGAAGGGTTGGTGAGTCATGCGACGACTGTGCAGAGGCGCCGACGAGCTGAGCAACTGAGTTTGCCGAAGTTGGAAAATTAGCTAAGTGTAAATTTGGGGTTTCCTAAGATTTAACTTGTACTTATAAAAGAAGATTATATATATATTGATTTGAGCAGACTCATATTGCAGGGAGTTGCCCCTCCCTTTATACTGTTGTGCATTTCTATTGTATAATGCTGTTTATGTGAATGTTATGGGCTTTCACTGTATAAAGGACAAAGATAATACTTGGTAACAAAAAATAAACTAAGTATGGAATGTTAGGCGTAGTCTACAATTGTAAGTATTGGTGAAAAAAAACAGTTGGTAGTCTCGCACCTTGCTATAGTGCGGTTGGAAGAGTACCGCCAGTATAGGGGCGTGATAGGTGGTATCAAAGCTGATGATCAAGAAGCTGGTCGGGTTGACGATGAAGTGCTAATCCCACTGCACTATCGTGATAGTTGGTATCAGAGCTGGTCCAAGTTTTGCAGGAAACTTGGTGAACTGAATCAAGGAGTTGATTATACGAAGACCAAAGACTTGGAAGGAAGTTCAAGTTTTGCAGGTGACAGGTGGAATATCAGGGTGATTTAGGTGAATGGTGAAATGGGTTTAGCAGAGGTGAAGCTTAGTGCTTGGGGCAAGCTGAACGAAAAGGCATGGCAGGTTTGGAAGAATGCGAAGGGAAGCTCTTTCTTACCTTATATAGGTTGAAGCGATTGAAAGAAGAGAATCCTCAGATTCGAAAGGAACTTGAAGTCTTGGAAAAGAATGTTGAAGACGAACTTCTTCAACTTGGTTGGGCAATGGAGCAGGATGAAGTTGCAGATTGTGCTGACAAGGGAGAGGAAGTCATGATGATTGAGGATGTTGCAGATGTGACCATGATGGAGGATGAACTTGAGATTGATCAAGTTGGACCAGGATCGTGCAGTTTGCAGACATGGATGGATGAGGATAATCACATGGAGGAGCCTCATGATGATGAGGTAAGTATTATTGATACCTGTGTTTCGCTTGAGCATTTGGTAGATGGACCGTATGCAGGGAAGAGCAAAGTCAGTTTTCCGATGTTAGGGAGGATCTTACCATGGATGTCTATGATGAGACCTTGTATGGAGAAGCAATGATTGTTGATTGTTGCAGGACTTTTTGGGGTTATTTGTGACCTTATGGTAGAAGGTACAAAGGCCTGTGACAAGGGAGGAACATGATGATCGTTGCGGAGGATTTGGTCATGCTTTAGCCACATGGAGAATTGGCTAAGTACCAAGCATGACTCATGGACAGATTGGAGGAGGGAACACACTTGGATATGATGATACTTGGGTGGACTTCTCATGGCTGAGACCAAGAGAAAGTCTTGGTGGAACCTTTAGTGGAGAGCTATGAAGGAGAGACTCATCTGATGATGATATGGTTGGGTGACCAAGTTCACTAGACTGAAGATTGCAGACTTGGATGGAGATGACCGATTGTTGTGATGGGTCTACTTGGTTGGACTACATGGGAAACTTAGTCATGGAGAACAGGTTGGAGACATGGAACATGGCAGTCTTATGCAAGGACATTATGCAGGAGCACTTCTAGAGGTGTCACTTATGGGCATCCAATGAGGAGTGCCAAGGCAGGGATGTTGTGCAGGTGGATTTGCTAATGTGACATGGAGATGTTTTGTTTATGAGCGATGGAGAGGTTGTGAACTCTTGGTAAACAAGGCCATGGACTTGGATGGAGTTGTGAGCAGACTATGGAGCATTCCTACTACATGGAGAGCTAAGGCATCTTGTAGAGACCTTTGGGTCGAGACTTGTATGCTTGCCGAGATGTTGGTTGGAGATGACTCATGGAGCTCATGATGACATGAGATTGTTGTGACTTTTGGAGACTTCATATACGGTGGACTTGGAGGATCTGATGCATTGAGGAGGAGGATCGATATGAGAAACTTTGGAGTGATGGAGTTACAACACTGATGATGCCTTAGTGGCAACACTTGGGCACGGGTTGAGCTGAGACTTAACCACTTTTGACACATGGGAACTGATTGATGTATGATCATGGGAAACACATCATACATGGGAGATGAGATAGGTGTATACTTGTTTCTAAGGCAGACTTGAGGGATGGCACATACAGATATGATGGAGATTGTTTCATGGACCTGGATGTGGCACATCGAGAGTCGGAGTTTGAGGAGATGATATCTTCACTTTGAGGAGATGGATTTTTTATAGATGGATGATGATGTTGGACAAAAACCATCATGGACAGCATGTTGCAAAGGGGATGGAGACTACTTCATGGACCTAAGCATGGCTTACACTTGCATGGAGATGGATTCTTGATCGAGTTGAGGATGTGACAGGATGTTCTGAGAAACGACTGGTGAAGGCATGAGGATGTGCATTCTCATGGTTTGGGCGTGATGGTTGGATTAGCTACCCAACAAGTTTGAGTCATGGGGGTCGACAGTGTGCAGAGATGTGTTAGCATTATGTTGGAGTATCATGGCAGCAGTTCACATGATGACGATACATGATGAGGTCGACACGATATGTTGCAAGAAGCATGTAGCTTGAGATGGAGGGGCCAGCCTTCCACGAGGAGGAGCAGCATGTGGAGATTGTGACATGATGGTTGATGATCATGGATTGAGATGATTTCCGATATATGACATACCGATGGAGTGTATGCCTTGGTATGGTGATCTTGGTGACAAATGGTTGCTGGGATGAGATATTGTTGAGGACGACAATGACTTCAGGTGGGGGAGGATGTAAGGACCTGCGGTCTAGGTCACCTTCACCGTGCGAAGTGCATGCAAGTAGCATGTGCGAAATGAGGTTGAACGAGCCTTGGACGAGTTTATAAGGTGTTGGGCCAGCGTTGAGGGGGTGGTCCCATGAGTTGGGCGGGCCAACCCTCCTCTTGGGCGAAGACTTCACTTATGAACGAGTCGACTGGGCATTGGGCGTGGGTCGGCCAAGTGACACAACTCGCCACCCGCTCATATACATAGGCGAACAGTTTGTGGAGAGAAGCCATCATTCCACCATGTAGTTCTTCTACGAGTTGGTTGAAGTGTGAAGTTGGACACAGGTGTAGAAGTGTGAAGGGCACAGGAGATGTGCCCGCACTTCGGGCAAGTCATTCAGAAAAACTTGTGCGAGGTCGTCGGGTGAGAAACTCAGGTGAGGTCGTCGAGTGAGAAACTCAGGCGAGGTTGTCGGGTGAGAAACTCGGGCGAGGTCATCAGGCAGAACTTGGGCGAGGTCGTTTAGGCAGAACTCGGGCAAGGTCGTTGGGCAGGAAAATTGGGCGAGGTCATCTGGGTGAACCAGGTGAGGTCATTCGGGTAAGCCAGGTGAGGTTGTCGGGCGACCCGGGTGAAGTCGTTTGGGCGGGCTGGGAGAAGTCGTGTGGCAACCCGGGTGAGGTCGTTCGGGCGAAGTCATGTGGCGGCCCGGGTGAAGTCATGTGGCGACTCGGGTGAAGTCGTTCAGGTGAACGAGTTTGGTGAACGGGTGGATGTGCGGAAAGGCGACCGGGTGAGGGCGCGCTGTGCACGCCAAAACAAAGGTTGGAACTGGAGGTCGTGATCGAAGAGTCGAGCAGGCAGGACTGCGTGTGGTCCACCGAACGGAGGTCGGGTAGGATAACACGATTTGGACGTTTTCTGACAAAATGAAGAGCGAGTTGGGTGAAGACGTGCGATGAGGTGAACGAAGGGTTGGTGAGTCGTGCGGCGACCGTGCAGAGGCGCTGACGAGCTAGGCAACCGAGTTTGCTGAAGTTGGAAAATTGGCTAAGTGTAAATTTTGGGTTTCCCAAAATTTAACTTGTACTTATAAAAGAAGATTATATATATTGATTTGGGCAGACTCATATTGCAGGGAGTTGCCCCTCCCTTTATACAATTGTGCATTTCTATTGTATAATGATGTTTATGTGAATGTTATGGGCTTTCACTGTATAAAGGACAAAGATAATACTTGGTAACGAAAAATAAACTAAGTATGGAATGTTAGGCGAAGTCTACAATCGTAAGTATTGGTGAAAAGAAAACGGTTGGTAGTGCCGCACCTCGCTATAGTGCGGTTGGAAGAGTACCGCTAGTACAGGGGCGTGACAACTATAGTCGCATGTCGTTAATGCTCAAACGCTAAAAAAAATATTTTTTTCTTCTTACACGTATTGTTGATAATCCGTTTTACCTCACTCTGTGTAACCTCGTGCTCCAATACCAATTTGTTGGAAAAATAGAGGAGACAAAAACACAATTCACACATAAAACATGAACTGCTGCTCTTCTATTGATCACATAAAACATGATGATTACAATGAACTTGGTGAAGGGTATTTAAACCTTTTCCAACTAGCTAATTGCCTAAAATATCTTAACATGCAACTACATGCAATCTCACACTCAAAGTAGTATATCACTTAATTCACTTGACTCAACACTCAAACACTCAATCATGCAATCACTCAGTTAACTGACTCTCTATTTTTAGCTAACTCCTCATGCAGTAGTAATTATCTTATTTTAACAATTATAATATTTGCCATGAAAATTGATTATTTTATTATTTTAGTTAAATTGAGTTTAAAATGAGGTTAATTCTAATGTTGATGGAGAATCTCATTAAAAAAAAATCCCATTCAATACATATAAAATATTTTAGAAAACTAAAGATTCATCGACCTCTCTCGTCAATTACATTGAGAGAAAAAAGTATTATTATTTTAATAGAATTAAACAAAAAAGGAAATTCAAAATATTTATGTTATTGTTAAATTCATAAAAAGTGATTGTTTTTATTATCCTTGGGAAACTAGATTGGTAGTACAAATACAAAATTTTAAGATTACTTATATTGTTTATGATTTGATGAATTGACCATACAAAAAAAATAAAAAGATCTATAAAGAAAACATTGCATGAACTAAAAAATATTGTTGGACTATTAGAAATTGTATTGTTGGCATGAGCATATGTTATGTAACTTTTCATTCTACTAAATTGTTTTCTTAACCTAGTAGTTGGGGTTCTTCATAACGTGGAGGGATCCATGCTTGTGATTCTCTTAGTCACGTGTGTGATTTTCCTATTGATGTTTTCCATTTACTCCATTATTTCATCCATACAAATGATGATTTCTTGTTAAGTGTTAGTGTTTTCTGAGAGGACTCTCCCCATTAGAGTTTTTGTGTGCTAGTATAGGTTGATTGTCTGCATATAGGGATGAGCTCTAGCTTTGGTGGAGTTCCCTATGTTTGGTTTGTGGTCATTCATTTTAAGGATGGTCACAAACCAAATCATGCTCATGAAACATGACTCTCGCTCTGGCTATAGTTGACTTTGGCTCAAGGCTCTAGAAATCCTCTCCACAAGATAAAATAATTCAAAGGAATGGGATTGTGGGGTTGAGAAAAAACATATCTACATTTAATTCCTAACCAAATATCACTCGAAAATGATTTGATGATAGAAGTTTGACTAAAATTGCAATTAAAATGAACCTGGTATAATTATACACAAAATTCCTGCATATCCTTTTTTCGAAGAGGAGGAACTCAATCCTAGTATGTCCATACTATTTATAGCACTAGAGTTTTTTTGAGGAATGCTCTTTGCTAGAGTAGACATGGAGTCTAGAGCTATTATAAGAGAAGTGAGGGAAATGACAAGATCATTGCATTCACTAAGGGGCATAGTGGTGTCTTTGCAAGTGCTTGGGCAGGGCTAGGACCATTTTTGGTCAATGGATTGTCCTAAAGTTACTAGAAAACAACTCCCATAGACATACCATGTTATTAGTAATGAAGGATTTGAGGGAATTAAATCAATACTTTCCTTGTTGCTTGTTGGTTCCCATGATAAAATTAAGAATGGTGATAAAATAAGAAGAGTATTTGAACAAGATCTAAGAGATGGAGCCACAACTAAAGCCATCACCATAACTAGAGCATCAACATGGTTTATTATGATAAAAAACATCAGTAACACACTCATCATGGAAATTTATGGAGTTCTTATTTATGTTGTTTCTCCTACGGTAGCTATGAGCATGATAAAATTAAGAATGGTGATAAACTAAGAAGAGTATTTGAACAAGATACAGGAGATGGAGCCAAAACTAAAGCCATTGCCATAAACAGACATCGACATGGTTTGTTATGATAAAAAACATCAGTTACATACTCATCATGGAAATTTATAGAGTTCCTTTTTTTGTTGTTTCTCCTATGGTAGCTATGAGCATAATAAAATTAAGAATGTTGATAAACTAAGAAGAATATTTGAACAAGATCCAAGAGATGGAGCCACAACTGAAGCCATTGCCATAACCAGAGTATCAACATGGTTTGTTATGATAAAAAAACATTAGTAACATGCTCATCATGGAAATTTATAGAGTTCTTATTTCTTTCATTTCTCCTATGGTAGCTATGAGTACAAAAAGAGGTGAAGCATTCTTTCAAGAGCACAATGATGGTATTTAAGGCAGCTTTTGAGATGAGACGAATATCTAAAATATATGCATAGACAAATAAACGATCATCGGTTTCATGGCTTCTCAAAGTGGTAGATATAACAAAATTAAAAAGGTATATCTAATAGGTTTTTCGGTGAAACTTGCTCTCATACCAAAGTATGGAATGTGCTTCAACACATAGAAAGAGAAGCATGAGCATATATCACATGGACAAAATCCTAGGTGAGTGTTTCTTTGGACCTGACAGTTTTAGAAATGGCCACAAACATGTGGATCTCGCACAATCGAGCAATCTAGGAAGGTACATGCTTTGATACTAGTTGTAGACAACCAAGAATGGATATTATATTTAGATAATCATGTGATGTGTTTCTCATTAAAATAATTACACATAAATACATTATTTTATGACCCTTGGTTTCATCTTCCAAGAGGTCCCTTGGACTCTTGATGTCTCTTTATAATCTCTTTAGACTCTTCATGTTATTTCTCAAGAGAAAAATACATTCACCACAATATTTATAGATTAGGTTTCCAACATTCTTATATATGATTGACTTGGTCAAAAAATTTAAAGTCATCAGTTGGATATAAATTGGGCAGTTAAAAGGATAAGTTATATACTCCTCATTTGAGTTCAAATCTTGCTTATGATATGTTTTCCCCTCATAAGTAAATTGGGTCTCACAAAATACCAACAATTTCACGCTCATTTAGTGCTTGCGGTTGGTTGAATTCTCTCATTTAGTGCTTGCGGATGGTTGAATTCTTTGAGGTTCATGCAAGAGGCTTCAAGGTCAATCCCTTGTGTGGGTTACCTCTATCATTCGATCTTCTTATTGACTTAAGTACTTAGATCAATGTATGGATTTATGCTAGGTAGTGCCATTAAAATGCAAGGAAATACCAAAAGTTTCCTAAGTTTTCCTACAACAAATAGTGGTTACTTAAGTTTAATTTATGTTTTCCTCTACATGTTTTCGTAGCTCATATTGTTGTTTTGTTTCTCTACCATTCAATGAACAAAAGAATGCAACAGTGAGGGTTTTTGCGTATATGGTGTAAGATTGTCATGGGTTTTCTTTAACATTTTTTGTGTTGTATTTGGATGTGCATTAGATTTTGGGGGATTTTTATGATTTGGGAAAGCTAAAATATGACATTAAAATGATATTTATAAAGTGTTAATAGACAATCCTTTGAAGGATTTTTGTTGTTGTTTGGGGAAAATTCTCTGAAGGATTTTTGTTATTGTTTGGGGATTTTTAACAATAATATTCTTTTAAGGATTTTTGTTGTTTCTTTTTGGGATTTTAGGATTGATTGGATCCATAGTTCCATTGTCATATAATTCTTTGTTTAGCTTTTTCCCTATTACTATTGCCACAATTTTTTGGTTTTTGGTACTTCTTAATAAGCTCACATTTTTAATAATTATCCAAGATACTGACGATTTATGTAACATTGATTTTAATTTTAAATTTAGATTTTTTTTTATCTATATATGAGAGAGGAAGTGACATTGGCTATATATATATTCACATAACAATCCCGATACACTTAATTTAGAATGAGATTGTTAATATTTTGTCAATGTTTTTTTAAAAATGGTATTAACGTCCATAGCATTATTAATACCCTTGTAGAACCTAATGGCAATAGCACCCATGAGCTCTTTAGGAATTTCATTTTAATAAGGATAGTAAAAATAACCAAACTATCTTTTGTGCAAATCTTTTAATGTGATTAGGCTAATCGAAATCTTTGGAAATTGAGTTACTTAATTTGAAATGAATGGAATTGATAAAGGAGAAATCTTCTAACTAAACATAAAGATATGCGACAAAATTTGATTCACATATCATTTTTCAAGATTATATTGATCTTTGACTCGTAAAAATGATCATTAGTCACAACTAACCCATTTCTCATGATTTTGAATAGTCCACTTAGCACTCATTGCGTCGAATGACATTCATAAGGGTGAATTAGTGGAATTGAAACTATCAAACTAAAACACATAGCATCAATCATCACTATTAGGGCTTGCATCCTACAACCAATACTTCCTAAGAGATCACCCATCCTAAGACCATTGCGGCTCAGGTGTGTTTATTATGAACTTTCCCCTGCAATCAAGCACACTTAGCCTGCTACCCTATTTGAAAAATCTTATCAAATAGTATGCCCTATGGATTATTCAAATAAATATCCCTTCACTCTTTTATTTAAGCTTTGAGGAGCTTCCATAGTAACATATGAGATGTTATTTTTCAGGATTATCCCACATTTATTCATGTTAGTCCTAACAGATATGTTATGTGAACATCTTGGTTTATGTCATATCATATTTCTAGCTAAATATTACTTTTCATATCATAGTTTTTTCTTTCATTCAACATTTTTATATATTTCTAAAGAGTGTGTGTGTGTGTGCATGTGTTGTTTGCTGGTGTGTTTTTTTCTTGTGAGTCTTGCTTGTGGTCTAAGAAATTATGATCTATGGGCATATAAGCTATCAAAATGACCCAATAATTGCACCCAACCTAACTCGCACCAACTCTTAACATGGTTGGATTTTTTTGGTGTCTGCTCTTGAATACCATGAGTTTCAAACCTTGGTTTAATTAGAAAACGAAACCCTTTAAATCCAATCATATTAGAAGGATTTTACAATTTTTTAATATTATATTTATTTCAATTAAAATAATATATTATTGGTAAGTGAACCAATTTTATCAATGAATAGGGCCTTTGACCTTCGATATATGAGAACATCATTGAGCAAGTCCACTATCAACCTTTTGACCCAAGTATACAAACCTATTGATTTGAACATAAAGGTCTATTCAGGTATATTTAAAGGAAACATTAGGCATATTCATCATATGTAAACTTACATCACTCTTATTCTATTAGATTTGAGGGATTTTTAGGAAAATTGTTAAGATTTGCAGGTTGAATCAAGTCAAGATATTAGGGGATTTGAGCTAAAATATTAGCGCTTGCTAATTTATAGAAAGTCAAATCTATTAGGGCTTGTGGATTCACTCATTTGACATCAAGAGAACCTTTCTTCCTTCCACTCTATTCAATTTAAATTTATTGGTTAAAATGATTCGCATAGTTTAAAGTTGGAATTTGAAGGTTGAGATATTTAATCCACAATTGTTCAATAAAATGAAAATCAAAGCTCACGTGAACATATTAGACTTCAAATATATGGCACATATGGCTAAAGGATTTGAGTGAAGCATTCCAATGGTTTATGAGTGGATCCACTTATAATCAATTAGGTAACTTTCAAGCATATTTGTTGATCTGAATGGTGGGAAAACTTGTTAATGCTATGCAAGCTCCCTCATCAGTATTAAAAATGTGTTTAGGATCCTCTCAAATTAACCAAAATGTGAGGAATAATGTGTCAAGTGTCTTTTATGAGAAATATATGAGGTTAATTAGTTGTTTAAAAACATATACAGCAAGTAAAATGCAGAGAATTAAACACAACAACTCATAACACAAAGATGATAAAGGAGTTCACCCCTCCTGAGCTACATCTCATTGGGCCTACTTCAATGGCTAGGCCCTCTTTGGATTAATGGTCAATTCTCTGATTACATGCACCTATAGTGCTCCAATGGATTTGTAACCTACTCCATTGGATTCAGAGTATCCAAAAACCTCCAAAATTACTATCCAAGCTCTGCAATTGGACTTTAGTTGATCTAGGATTGACCTCCTCTCTTGGTGGCCCTAGGCTTCCTTAAAATTAAATGTAGAAAAATCACGTATAGAAGTGTCTTTCTACCTCTAAAACATGTTACATTGTGTTTATAACATCTAAATAATCTAGTAATGATTCTTTCTAAGCCAAAATTGGTCGAAATATGCAAAATTATGGTCTCTTCAAGTTTCCCTAGGAAAACTCCACCAAATCTGGAGAAACTCCAGTTAACCCTGCCAAATTTGAAGCGGTGCCGGATTTTTCAGACCTACTAAAACCGCCGCAAACTACCTCTAGCACCCTCCTATTCAGCGTTGGGTTGTATGGTTCCCATGGAACCGGGGTTGGTCCCCTTGGGCTAGCTCCTTACCTCCAAAATTTTGGCGCATGTGTTTAAATGAAACTTCAAGCCTTTAGTTGTTAAGTCAAAAGATTGTGGCATAACGGTGGAGCGTGGGGCTTGTGTGGGAGAGGTCATGGGTTCAAATCTGTCGGCCTCCCAAATAAAATTTTACCCGACCTTTGAGAGGGCACATGGCGGCCTCCGGGCTTGCCACGTGTAACCAATAACATGCCGAAAATTGTCAAAATCTGATTGATTCACCTGTCAGAATATTCCTTAGAATATTATTTTTGCTGAATGGGCTGTACAGATGCCTATTTAGCATCCCAGTCAGTCCTGTACCCAAAATTTTCCATGTTTGACAAAGCGAACATAAGCCTTTATCCTTCTCATACAAGCTCTGTTTTGAGTGAAACGAGTTGCATTGGGATCGTATCACCGATACAAACATGGTCATTTAGGTTTTGAGTGATTCCGAGCACTTTGATGTTTGGGCAAATTTTTGACCCTAATCCAGATTCCGATCAATCCTTCCGACTGACAGGCATTTGGACCCACAAAATATGGTTATCTGATGAGAGTTGAATATTATTCTCCTTCCCAATTTCTATCAATTGATTTTACTTGGAAAAATCTCCATGACAACCACTTGGTTTCACTAACATGCCTTGCCTTGCAAATGGCTTGGCACTTCAACCAATGTTCTCCTTTTTTGTTGACCCAATCCAACACTTGTTGGTTTCTTGCTGATTAGACACCCTGCTATACCAAAGTGATCCCTTGGTGCTTGGAAATATGATTGATGGCCTTCCCACTAAGAATCATGTTCCTCCTTTGCAACACATGCATTCGATGCAAGATTCTCCTTGGAAACCACTTTTCCAAGTTAAGCCCATCTCAGTGAACTAAAACAATGAGTTCCAATATTAGTAATAACAAGAAAATAAATGACCATTATTTTACCTCCATGGTTCCAAATTCCACATCTGGAAGAATGCATTCACCATCTCTTTCGCTTCTTGGCGTCAACACATCAAATGGTCTACAATGGCTGCAATTTTTTTTGGCATTTTTGTCCACTTTCGCTTCTTGATTCCATCATCCTCCAATATTAACATGTTTCTCATGTCATGATTTGAGAATGAAGGCTAATCATGAGCCTCTTGCTCAAGCATGGACCTTCCAAAATCCTGCGACATCTTGTCACAAGAAACACCATTAACCTTGAAAAACACTCATGCAAGAATATAACTTGATGACATCTTCCTTTTGCTTCTTCAAAGCAACAAATGTCACATCATGTGAACATCGCCATGTACTCTTATATCTTGGTGTATAAACCATCGACTAAACACAAGTCGACAAAACATGCTTCTTCAAAGAAATTGACTTTCAAGTCAATCAAAAGCATGTACAACAACTTGACGATTTACAACAAGAATTCCACATTCTCATGAAACAATTCGTCACATCTCCCTTTCATATTTGGAGACAAAATCAACTCTTCCAATTCGATATAACATACATGTAACAATCAATAGACCACACAAGCTAACACTCATGCATGTGCAAATGATCAACATTCTCAAGTTGACAACATACATGTTAACAAAGCAATCAACCAACACAAGTCAATTACTCATGCACTTTCAAGCACATTGAAACTATTAAAAATTCCACTGTTCACACACACAAACTCTCATGCATGTATAACAATTCTCAACTCTCTCACAAGTACAATAATCCCATTGGTATGTACTAGTACTTAAAGAGTTGAAATCACCAAAATTTCTACAATAAAGTGAGTCAACATACTCCACCTTCGAACGCCTTCCAGGCGTAAAAATGCAAGTTCAAGAAAGCAGCATGCATGCAAAATTGTAGTTGAAAATTGCCATCTTTGTTGCATCTAAGAGAGTCAATGTAACTCTACTTTTACAACATCTTGCTTCATGCAATATGCAACATACTTTCAGGAGAAAAGAAATGCATCCAAATAGCAAGGAAATGCATCAATAAGGCAAGGTTTGCATTGATTATCAAAAGAAATCCAAGGCCTTAATTGGTCAAGAAATCTAACCATCTCTTTCCAATCCATTTCAATGGTGCTTCTTTCAGCTGCACTTCTTTGTGTGTATCATCCTGACCCACATTATTTATGGAATCCTCTTTTCCATTCTTTCCAAAATATCTCTCCACCTTCTTCAAATGTTGTGGATAACTTGTTGGATGCAAAGTCCAACACTTGTCTACAACATGACCCTGCTTATGGAAATGAGTGAAAGATAATTTCATCTTCTTTTCAACATGGTTTCCATTATCCAATAGACCTTTGGCTTTCTGTCTCTTTTGTTTTGAAAGTTTCCTGTGTATGGCTATCCTCTTCCAACACCTCGAAACAATATGGTTATTCAAACCATAAAAGGAACATGTAAATTTTCTCCAAATCTTATGTGAAGATTTACCATGTTTATCATAATCAAAAGAAACTTGATTAAAGGCATATTTATACCTTTCACATTCACCTTTGTTGCCTTCTTGAAGAGGTGAATTTGATGAGGTAGTGGCTCTCTTCGGAATACCAACAATGGTTTCAATGACCTTAGAGCTTTCAACATCCTCTTGTTTGCCATTTCCACTAGTTGCATGCTTATGAGCATCTTCTTGCAAAGTGGGTATAAAACTTTTGCATTCCTCATGAACACAAACTTCACAAGCTTGAGGTAATGAACATGTAATGAAAGTCCTTCTTGGAACACCTTCATGTGCCTCCTTGGCTTTGGAGCATTCTCCATCATGTTGTCCATAACCAAGACCCAAATACCTAAGCCTTTCCTCAACAACAATTGGCTCAACTATGCCTTGTAAATGTTTGCCTAACCCTTTACCTTCATAACCCATCTTCATCAATAATTTGGACCCTATTCCTCTAGTGTGTCTTTCAAAAGCACCAAAACATTCATTTTGAGAGGAAATTGAAGATAAACTTGAATTGCATACCTCATTTTCATGCACATACTTGGCTAGGGTTTCCTTGGCATCATGGAGTTGAATCTCCATCTCATGCATCTTTTCAAGAAGCTCTTGCTTCTCCTCCTTCATGGCCATCAACTCCTCTTGAAGTATAGTGTTCTCCTTCCTATCTTCATTCATCTCTTGCACCATATCTCTCATGATGATAAGCTCTTGCAACATCTCTAAATCAAAGAGTCTTGCTAAGGAAGATGGATTAGAAACATCACTTTTTGAAGCTTCCATCACACTTTTAATGCATCAAAAAGATTCACAAAGCTTAAAAAAATTTCTCAACAAAGAGACATCTCCATTCTTTAGCTTACACACATAAACTTGCACACAATTAAATTCTCCTTACACAAATACAAAACCAAAAACTAATTTTCTAGCTAACCTTGGCAAACCATATCACGGTTAAAATGAGCTAACAGTGCTCTGATACCAACTTGATTTGAATGTTTGGAAAACTTGTTAATTCTATGGAAGCTCCCTCATTAGTATTAAAAATGTGTCTAGGATCGTCTCAAATTAACCAAAATGTGAGGAATTATGTGTCACAAATTGAGTGCCTTTTATGCGAAATTTATGAGGTTAATTAGATGTTCAGAATACATATACAACAAGTAAAATGCAGAAAAGTAAAACACAGAAACTCATAACAAAAAGCTGATAAAGGGGTTCACCCATCCTGGGCTACATCTCCTTGGACCTGCTTCAATGGCTAGGCCCTCTTTGGATTAATGGTCAATTCTTTGATTACATGCACTTGCAGTTCTCCAATGGATTTTCAAACTACTCCATTGGATTTAGAGCCTCCAAAAACCCCAAAAATGACTATCCAAGCTCTGCAATTGGACTTCAGTTGATTTAGACTTGACCTCCTCTCTTGGTGGCCCTAGGCTTCCTTAAACCTCAACGTAGAAAAATCACATACAGAAGTGCCTTGCTGCCTCTACAACCTATTCCATTGTGTTTAAAGCATCCAAATCATCTAGGAATGACTCTTTCTGAGCCAAAATTGGTCAAAATATGCAAAAGTTATGGTCTCTTTAATTTTCCCTAGGAAAACTCCACCAAATCTGGAGAAACTCCAGTTAACTCCGCCAAATTTGGAGCGGTACCGGATCTGTCGGACCTGCTAAAACCACTGCCAACTGCCTCTAGCACCCTCCTATTCAGTGCTAGGTCGTATGGCGCCCATGGAACCGAGGCTAGTCCCCTTGGGCTTGCCCCTTTCCTCCAAACATTCAACGCATGTATTTAAATGAAACTTCAAGCCTTTAGTTGTTAAGTCAAAAGGTTGTGGCATAGAGGTGGAGCATGGGGCTTATGTGGGCGAGGTTGTGGGTTCAACTCCATCGGCCTCCCAAATAACATTTTACCCAACCTTTGAGAGGGCACATGGCGACCTCCGGGCTTGCCACATGTCAGCCTCTCATTGGTCCACCTCAATGTCATTGACCAATAACATGCCGACAATTATCAAAATCCGATTGAGCCACTTGTCATAATATTCCAAGAATATTCCTTGTAATATTATTTTTGTTGACTGGGCTGTACGGATGCCTAGTCAGCATCTCAGTCAGCCCTATACCCAAAATTTTCCATGTTTGACAAAGCAGACAGAAGCTTCTATCTTTCTCATACGAGCTTCGTTTTGAGTGAAACAAGTTGTGTTGGGATCATATCGCCGAGATGGACGCAGTTGTTTGATTTTTGAGCGATTCTAAGCACTTTTATTTTTGAGAAAATTTTTGCCCCTAATCCAGGGTCTGATCAGTTGTTCAAAAACATTTGATCTATGTACAAAATTATTCTAAGGAGGAACATAGCTTGACCTAATCAAGGCATTTTCACTAAGTTATTTTTTTCACTAAGAGATTTTCATGGAGGAATTCTCACTAAGGCATACCTCGACAACCTAAATAAGTGCATATGTTCCTCCTCCTACTCTCATTTATAACTTACTTCCTCTCTATCACTTTATTCCGATAAGAATAATTCAACGCATTTACAAAAAAATATTAAGGGGAGACCTAACAAAGTAACATTAGAAAGTATCTATAAATATGTAGAATAATTAGACAAATGTACAGAAGAGAAAGAACACAAACTTCAAATAGAGTTAGAGGTAATGCTTGATAATAATTTTAGAACCTTGGAAGACAAGATTAAAAAACAATTGGACAATAAAATATTAGGGTTGGATACCTAGTCCAAGAAAATGGAGATTAGATTACAATAAATAAAAAAGAAAAGAAATAATCAACCTAAGAAGAAGAGTAGATAGTATAGAGAATTGTAATAATGAGGAACAATAAATAACTAGAAGAAAATATAAATAACAATTTGGCTCTAACTAGTTTGGAAGGTAAATTGGATGCCAAACCCATCATAGAGGAAATGGATAATCTCATAGAGTTTGACCATGAGGGTAGAAAAATAGCCTAAATCTCATAAGTTTTGGCTTACAATAGAAGAAAGATGGGGACACACTAACAATAATCAAATTGAAATTATTTGTCTCTTAGAAGAAAAGAGGTTGGCAAAAAGTTTTAGCATGAAGATAGATTAATCCATGTAATGTAAGCTTTGATAACCATAAATATGACACACTTAGTAATACTCTAAGTTTAAAGGTTCGCACTTCGATAACCATAATCATCGCACATTTAGTAATACTCTAATCTTAAAGGGTCACAAATATTCATAAATGAATACCTCATTCCAAAATACTAAGCTATATCAAGGAAGGAATTTGGAAAGGTAAAAGAAGCTAAGGAGGGAGAAAAAAAGGGATATAAGTATGAATAGAAAATATATTATTAGCGATGTAGACCAAAAAGATAATAATAAATAGGAATTTGGGACACTTTGGATCCTCTCTTGAAACTCTTGTGGCTTTCCATTGATATTATATTGCTTATTGAAACTTGGGAGCATGTAGAATCTAAGATCCCTAACATAGAAGGACTTCTCTTGTGTATAACACTCCAATTTATAATGCCTAGAATTATCAATGTGTATTGTAAATATAATGTATGGACACCTGCCAAGTAATGTGTAAATTATTTTTGAAAATGATAAAATAAAATACATCACCAGTTATAGACAAACACAAGCAGAGTCATAGGGGCTATGTTTTCACAAGAGAAATGAATCCAAGGGGAAATTATACATGTTTATTAATCCTAAGTCACCTTTTGTAACCCTCCTTCCCATATTTACCATATTTCACTGACGTCCAAGCTTCAGTTATGGAAGTGGAGTCAACACTGACAACTTACAAACATCCCTCAAGGCTTACAAGACACTTAGGGGCCAAAGAACCACCCAAGGTGACCAAACGCTGAGTTGCGGCTACTTTTCTAATAACTTAACCCCCAACCACATGCAAAATCCTATAAGGTTGTGGTTATAAGGCTCCAACCACACACATGGTGCTCCTTCCATGCAGTTATAGCCCAAAAATTCCAGTTCATAGGGTGTCGTCCTGAAATCTAAGCCACAATACCAGGCCAGCCTCCAAACCACTGCCCAAAATTGGCTGAGACTTTCCAAAATCATTATTTACGTGATTACAAAGCCAAACATTCAAAATCGAATGAATAACTTGACCTAAACTACCTAAAACACGCTAGACATTTTGTCAAACACATTGAAAAACATGTAAGCTATAGGTCATGAATGTATATTTGATCATACTAGTCTGAGATTCATCTAAGAATCACCAAGAAGGATCTATGCCCTCTCCACATAGTTTCAACAATAATTATTAGTCCATACATTCATCAATCAATCAATAACTAAATGATTCATGACAAGACTGTTATAGACATATTTGGGCATTGCAACCCCAATCACATATGTCCATAAACCAAGGTCTTCTAAACCCCTAAAAGTGTTGTTTCATACCCTCAAGGAACAAGGTCAACTGATTACATCATCTCCCAGAAGTTCTCCATGAAAAACTACTCAGAACTGGTCAAAACTGGCCCATACAGACTACTCCATGCATAGGGTGCGATGCATCTCAAGTATTACACACGGGGGGTGCGATGCATACTGGAAAGCCCTTCTGTAGGGTGCGATGAGCGAGAGCAGACAAATGGCAGAAGCAGTTTGCTAGGTGGAAACTCAAAGAATCTTCTAGAAACTACTCATATGACACTTGCCTCTCTGAATTCGCCCAGGGATGAGTAAGAGATCATGAAATCTCCAAGTGGAACCAAGAACTATCAGTGAAATGACACTAATCAAAATCCCAGAAGCTGACTCACTCTCTTGTAAACATTTATAGATGGATCCCTCATCCTAGAGATCTAGAGGTTGGATTTTGTAACTTGCAAGGAAGTGCCGTTGGTTTCTCTTTGAAGACATTGTTGTGTGATCTTGCTTTGTATGAGGTGAAGAGGGCCTTCATGTTGGGAGGATGATGCTGGATCAGACAGCTTGGTTGTAATCCTCTCTTCTACTACTTCTATCAATAAAGATATTTGATTTTTCCTCCATATGCTTGTATATCTCTGAATCTTGTATTTGTATACGCATTTATATGGTTAATGTACATCTAATCCTACATTATTTATGGTTATAGATCTCTATGCTTTGATGGTATTTTGCTGCTTTGATTCTACAGGTGTTCTTTGAAGCAGGACAAGTGAGAAAGGAGTGGCGAAAGCTCTATCAAATGAGAGAGGAAACAAGAAAGGAGACTAGCGAAAGACTGAGGTTGGTACTCTCTGCTTCTCTCTCATCTATCTCTCATAAAGGAAAACACAAGTAACTTTAGTTTGTTTGTTTCTAAGATAGCTACCCGTCTTAGTGGGACTAGCAGCTCTAAATGGACACTAGTTTTCCCGATAACAAAATGGCGACTCCACTGGGGAACGAATAGTTTTTTTGTTTTGTTACTGTTGTTTGCTTTATAAACTACAGACGAAGCCTGAAGTTAAGCCAGCTAGCCTTCAAACTACTTTTGCTATGCAACTGCAAAGTAGATCAACGCTGCTTCAGTCAATCTTTGGGTTGGTTTATGAACTGAACATCTAACTTGCAAACATCCTAAGTGCCCTAGTGGTAGCTCAAATAACCTCATTAGATCAGCCCCTATACTTTGTGTTTACTGACTATCATTAGCTCAACCTAAATCCCTGAACTTAGCTGCAAACTGTGAGTGAAAACCAAGCTCAGTCTCGTCCCTGGACCATCACACTGTCTCTCATTGGAAACCTGGATGCATCGCACCTCCCATATGTTGCAGGTGAGATGCATCCATGTTTCCCTGTGTTACAGGTGTGATGATTGACTAAGACTATTTCTGCCTCCAGATTTTGGTTTTTTCTTCATTGTCTTCAGCTTTATTCAGTAGTTTTGTTGTCTATTATCAGTATATCTCTGTTGAAACCATATTCCTTTTGCATTATTTAGCCTCCATCAAAAGGAGTTGTGAATGTTTTTTTTATGTATTTTTCATCATTTACAATTCTCCTTTGCAAATAGTGACTTAATCGAACTGTCATCGTTTGATTTGAAAGTGTCGCAAGTGTCGTTTTCAGTCAAGAAAAAGAGTTTCACAAAGAATTCCTCTTTTAGATAGTCGATTACACTTTTGCCATAGTATTTGATTTGAATCATTAGTATTTCAAGTGTTGAAAGCAATGTTAAATTCGAAATCGCAAAGTGTCGTCTTGGCTTTACTTTCGTTTTTTGAAGAGAAAATTGTTAGTACTGTTGCTTTGAAAGAAAGTAATTTAGATCTGTACTTAGTTTTCTTTTGGTCATTCTCACATTAAGGGAACTGAAAAACAATACATGCATGTGCATTTGCATTAAGACTGCATGTTGAAGTTGATTTAGGGAAAGTGCATCTAGTGTGTGCTCTCTGCTCTATGTTGAAAGAATTTCATTTCTCTTTCCTTAGTAGCTAGGATTTTCATTGCAAAAAGAAAGTAAACGATTGTTTATCATCTTAGATTACATATTTAGGAATTGTATATCTACATCACATGGTGAACCTTAAAGGCAAACTTCTTAAGAAAGATCAACTGTAAAATAAACTTCAATGAACATAAAAACGTTGTGGAACCTAACGCACAACATTTAGAAGTCTAGGCTAGATACGTATTCCGGCATCGTAAATCCTAGTAACTATCACTTTCATCGTAGGTTGGGTGATTCCTCCTCTTTGAGATGACAAGTGCCAGTACAAACTTGTGCTCCCATGTACCATCGATTATATATTGGTAGACCAAAATAGGCTTCATCCTTTATCCTTAGGAAGCTGTGTCTGCCGCCCTATCAATCGCAATGCACTGAACACAGCATTCAGGAAGATTTACTGCCGTACCGTAAAAATTATTCTGCAGTTTTGCGATTGTTTGGTAATCCCTCTATCTAGATTTCCAGAGTAGTCACTTTCGTTCCTTTTCAGACTCCTTAAAAGAAAAGGTCCATTTGAGCACTTGTCACTTAAGGCTCATTAATAATCGAAGGCAACTAGAGTCATCTTTAGCTTTTTCTCGACTCTTAAAAATATAAAAAGCAAGTTGTGTCAAAGCGTCGTAAAATTCATTTAATTCGGAATAACATTTTCCCCTTTTTTATTTTGAGTTGATCAAGTAATCCACAATCGTGGACGAAAGTCAATCAAAACCCCGTCGTTTGCGGAGACTAATGAGTCAACCATCTTTGACTCCGGAAACGAAACCATTCTGGGCTAAGTGATCTCGTTTAACTGGGTCAAAGTCTCCCAATTTATTTGAAACTTGTTCTTCAACATCCTCAGAGACTCCAGTTACTCCAACTATTTCTAGTATCCCTGCCTCTAGAGAAGAAGTTCCACAGTTACAAGAGGACACTAGAGCTGATCCTACTGTAATGGTAAACACATCTATTCCTTAACCAGCTCCATCTAGGATTGATTCGGAAGGTGTTAACCCTCCAACATCTGTCGTTGTAGAGTGTGTACCTTCTTCAGCACTAGAAATATTTTATGACCTGACGGTCTGCCTCTTCCACCTGGACTGATTGCCATATAAGAGATTGTGGAGGATATTCCGTCCAATACCCCATTGCATTTTGGAACTGGGATCCACCTATATCCTTCTAATTCAGAAGTTAGTCAACCTTCAGCGCAAGTTCTTGTAGAATCACTAGGAAGTCGTTTGGATAGACTCAATATTTCTGAACAACCATCGACATCTAGGACTGTGTCATCCGATACAGCAACAGTAAAACCTCCTGCCGCCACTCCAACAATGTTCGCTGGTATACCATCTGTCCCAACTAGCTCTCAACTGATAGATGGAGTCCACCCAGGGACTATTTCAACAGTATGGTATGTTCCTGTTTGTTTGTCCAGAATAATATCTGGAATTTCTTATGTTGAGTCTCAGCAAATTGATCCTTCACAACAGTATCAATTTGGGCAGTCCAGTCTGTTATCATCCTAAAATCTTTGTCTCTAAGCTTTGGAGAGTTGCCTTGTTTCTAGTCATAGTCTTATAAGTTTTGAGTCATCTCATCACAATTAGTGTCATTCTCATTTACAAACCCTTCTTCTAGTCATGGTGTTAAAGGGTCTCTAGGTCATTTCATGCTTTAAGGGTTAGGTCATAAGGTTAGAAGTCTTTCAAGGTCATATCTCTTTTCCAAATAAAGTTTGACAGCCTCATTCCATGTCCTAGAAGCCTCACCATGAGCTTAAAATTCATACCTCACATCATTTTGGAGAAATTTTCAAACTAGCTACGAATCCACGTTTTCGTAGCGCAGACAGTGTAAAAATCCTGTTTTGCGCTACGAAATCAGTGTTTTCGTAGCGCGCTACGAAACCCCTGAAGCAGCCTGTTTTAGCAGAAAAACTATTTTTACTAGTTAACTTCCAGAAGCTTTCCTGGGCAGCTGAGAATTCAATTTTGCAAACCGAAAGAAGATTTTCTTCCTGAAATGCTGAACTACAAAAACCTCTTTCCGTTTCTTCAAATCCATTCTGAGGTGTGAGGAATTTATGGTTAAACTTGCGCTACGAAACTGCTGAAAGTCAAGCTTGGTCTTCTGGTTTTAGCAGTCTTTTTCAAGATCAGTTTCTGGTCACATGAAAATGTATTTTTGAATTAGGAAAGAGGTTTATCTTCATCAAATCTCCAGCTAAAATAACCTATCTCACTTTCTTCATAAGTGTTTTCAGTTGGAAGATAATAAGCTTTAATTGAGACCCTAATTTCAGAAAATGGATTTTTCCTGTTTGACACGTGTTTTTCAAGGACAGATTTTGGATAGCTGGAGGAATGTTTTAAAAGACCAGGAGAGGTTTTTGTTCTAGAAAACATAGGCTACAAAAACCTCCTTCAGTTTCATAAAACGTGTCATGGATGAGGAGATAAAGGCTCTGTCCCACGTGACAATTTTCAAGGATCTAAACCTAAAAACAGGGAAACATGTTCCTTAATTTCTAGGGTTTGTCATCAGCAGTTGGGTGACCATGTGGGAGGATTCATCAAATTTGACTTCATCAGGTTACAGCTGTCAAAGAATGCATTTAAATGTTTAGATAAGGTTGTTGTAATCATAATAAGGAGTTACACTCGTAGTTGTATTAGGTCACTAGCACTCCTAGTTAACAGCTAGTTCTAATTAATGGTTTGTTTTATGGTTAGAATAGGTGTCACTGATGGAAAATTCGAATTATATTGATGAGGGATGATGGAATCCTAATTTTAAATGCTTTATATAGAGCAATAGGTCGAATTAGCAAAGGGTTTGGAGACTTTTTGGCTCAGTTGTTGCTCTATGTGCAGACTGTGTATATTTTTAACCTAATGCAGATTTCTACTTAGACAACTCAAGATTCATGAAGAGTTCTTGTATGTTCTTGTTATGATGGCATATTCCAATACTTACATTGCAGTGGTGTTTAGTTATGACACTCAAAACTCATCAATGATGCTCTGACTTCCTTCATAGATAAACTAACTATGTTTCACTGTTTTGTATTTTCATTTCTGCACTTGAACTCTATAATGCCTTGACCTCCATGCTAGGTAGAATGCTTTGGCTTCACTATTCAGGATTCAAAGAGAGTTTTTAATGTCATATTGTCTCATGGCTTTCCTCTTTCACTTACTTGCAGTGGTATTAATACATGTTACTTAGAACACATCAATCATGCTCTAACTTCCTTCATGTATTTATAAACTGTGTTTCCTTGCATTGTATCTTTGTTTTGTTGATGCATAAAAACTCTCTACGCCCTGACTTCATGTTAAGCTAATCTTGATGTGGTACTGAAACATACTTTGACTCCATAGCCCAATGGTAGCCAGCCTTCATCTTTCAACCTATAAACATATACAATTACAAACCATAGAGTTAGCCATCTATTCATATCTTTAATCTAAATCATTAACCCTTTGAGAGAGCCCTCTTAGGCTGAGGAGGCTAAGCCTTAGCTAAAATATTGGTTTGAAATAGTTACATCGAGATAGTTTGATCAACAGCCTATCAGGGTCCTATTTTGGTGATAACACAGTCTACAAGGACCAATTTTTCCTTTGAACACTGGATTGCCGCCATATGGGGGCAGTATGCCTTTTCATTGTTCCCTCCAGGAGAACAACCATATGAGAGTTCACAACAGAATTCAGGTCAAGCTGGAATTGCATCCAGTGGTTGGGTGCCAATACTACCTCAACAACCAAGAGTTGTATATTCAATGCAACCAAATCTACCTGTGTCGAATATTCCCACTACACCGGCTATTGTAACAGTGTCACAAGTACAAGCGCTGCCTGTTGTATGTCAACCTCAAGTCTCTCAGGTCATAATACAATAGCCTCTTGTCTCCATGACACAACCACAATCGCCGATTAGTGGCTCCTTAACTGAAGCGACTCAGGCTCAAACGGGTACTATCACCCCTCATCTTGGTCAAACATCCAATATTGGACAACAACAAATGGCTTCACAACCATGGTTGGTGCAATATCAACAACTGCAATTCCAACAAGCTTACCGAGGACCTGAGCAACAAAGCTTTGCGGGTAATGGGCAACCGTATATTCAAAATGGTCACCATCAATCATATCATAATGGTTATGCCCATCAACCTTATCAAAGTTATCAACATCAAATACATTATGCTGGTATGCAAAGACCCACTGCTCAGGTGATCCCATCTTATCCTGGGTATGCTTCGCCAAACCTGAATCAACAGTTGCCTTTTGTCGCAACGTTGGAATTACCAAATCTGAATCAGCTAACAAATGATCCAATTGCTTACGCCCCTTGGTGGCCGACGATTCCTCATAAACTTCCGTCAGATATTCCTAAATTCAATGGAAATTCGGGTGAAGATCCGTCAAATCATGTGATGACCTTTCATCTGTGGTGTTCGTCCAACACTCTCAATGATGATTTGATTAGGCTTCGCCTCTTTCAGTGAACATTAACCGGTTTGGCAACAAAATGGTACATCGAATTGCCTAGAGCTTCATTTGATAACTTCTTTGCCCTTGCCACCACCTTTTTAACCCATTTTCAGTTACCAATAAGGTATGAAACAGGAACGAAGCTTCTTACCAATTTTAAGCAGACGAGAACCACTCACATATCTGATCATATTCATGAGTGGCGACGTCATCGTCGAATGGTAAAAACATATGTTCCTGATTAGCTACTAGTTGAATGGTTTATTAAGTCATTATTACCTTCTATTACAGAAGATGTGGCTAAGGGGGGGGGGGGGGGGGGGGGGGGGTTGTCACTAAAGAGCAAGTCATTGCTCATGCGCAATATCTAGACTTGATTTATACTCAGTCTGGCATGCTCTATGACAAAATCCCTAATGCTCCTAGACCAGAGTTTTTGGTTCCTCCTCCTAAATAAAACAAAGACTCTCATGCCGACGATGGTGTGACAGGTACTACCAGCACAAAAACTGCAAAGGCTACATCTAAGAAAGCCCGTACGGTTTCTGGTCAAAATGCGAATGAACATCTTCTTGCCTCGGAAGTTAATTCCGTGTCGGCTGACAAAGGCAAAGAACCGAAGCAGCCAGGGGGAAAGAAGAAAGGGAAAAGCAAAAAGAAGAAACAAGATGATTTGTCTCCTGAAAAATCTTCTGCAAACCCTTATGGGCAAAAGAAACCTAATCAGCCATGTCTCATATGCGATGAGGACCATTGGACGAGAGATTGTCCATATAAAGCTGAGGTTAAGAAGTTTTTTAAAAGTTCAAAAACCTCAATGGTATTGACTGATCCGTTTCCAAACCCAAAAACCAATCTGGTTGCTAGCGACAATGCTTCCCCATCCCAAGTGCTTATGTTTTCCATTTCGAAATAGCAAAATGATGCTTTGATATCGACAAGGAATAAAGATTACGGGAATCCACAGCTTTCGAACAATAAGGCTGCAGATCAACCTAGTAGTTCGACAACAACTTCAACCGAAGTTGCGCCACCCATCATTCCTGAGCTAACAATAAAGCTGTCAAAGGGAGTAGTACACAAATCAACATTTAATCCTCGTGCCCGAGCAGCATAGAATTATAATATAGTAGAGGATCTGGCCCAATCGCCGTCTGCTATGTCGACACTTGAAGTACTACAAAATTGCCCCTCCCAAAAGCAGGCTCTATTATTAGCAATAGGTGGGATTGACCCAGCGGATTCCAATCTTGTGGCCTTTAATCATAAAGGATTTGAACCTCAGTTACCAGCTCAACTTGCTTTCCTCATCCAAGTGAAAGCCCTCAACAAAACTGTTCATCGAACAATTATTGATGAGGGGGCATCTACCTGCATTATGTCAATGAGTTGCTGGAAAACTTTAGGATCACCACCCTTGTCAAGATCATCAACGACATTAAAATCATTCGATGGATGAACATACACCCTGTATGGGATTTTAAGTAACTTACAAGTTGAACTGGGGGGAAAAATAGTGGAAATTGACGTCAAAGTTATCAATGGAAACCTCGATTACAATATCTTACTAGGAAGGCCATGGATTTATGCTATGGCTGATGTTGTATCAACTTACTTTAGAAAGATTGCATTTCCTTTTCAAGGAGGAATTACAATTGTTGATCAACAACCTTTCTCCCCAACATTTCACAAGTTACAGGAAACATTCCAATGATCCATGGAAGCTCTCATTCGCTTCAAAATGTCAGAGTAGGCCTACTGAAAGACCCTGCCTTGATGGGTACTTTTGCCCTACCGCCTCCGAGTAATTTGGCGGAAGTGGAAACAGTAGGAACCTGCAATATGATATCTTCCATTCAAAAGATTTCTGAACATTTTGTTAGCATGGATCATCAACAGGTATTGCCTCCAAGCCCAATAGAGATTTTGTAGCAATCAATTTTCTCGGCCTGGGCGGCAAACCCAAATCAACGCTCATCGAGTGTTTGGGTAGATAGGTCAAAGGAATATGGAACCTCTTCAGATCCTTGGTCACATGTACATTCTACAGACGAAGGAATTATTCAGTCAATGATGATAGGAGAGGCACCATGGGAAGATTACCACCATCGTTCCCATCTTCCAGATTACAACGAAGATTATTCCAACGACCTTGATCATCCTTCAGTTTTTTATTTTCTATCAAATACTGTAAATACGATGGATTCCGAGTGAAATCTGTCCAATATTGAAGAAACTATCACCATAAATATCTCGACCAAACCTAATGTTGTAGAGAATATTCATGTCGGCAAATCTTGTTCTTCTTCAGAACTGGAAATATATTGCACTCTCTTTCGCGAATTCAGAGATGTCTTTGCATGGTCATATGAAGAAATGTCAGGCATTGACTCGAGCATAGTTGAACACGAAATCAATATGTATCTAGGTGTCAAACCGGTATGACAACGACTTCGGCAGGTGCCCTTGAAGAAAGCCGCTGCCATCAAGGCAGAAGTTGAAAAATTTTTACATGCTAGTTTCATTTACCTGGTTCCTCTAACTGATTGGGTATCGAATATTGTTCCTATGATGAAAAAGCAAGGAATGATTAGAGTGTGCATTGATTACAAGGATGTAAATCAACCTTGTCCAAAGGACAACTACCCTACACCCTTCATCGACTAGATAATTGATGAATGTGCCGGATGCAAAATCTTTTCATTTATGGATGGATTTTCTGAGTATAATCAAATAAATATCCGCCCACAGGACCAGTCAAAGACTACATTTATATGTCCGTGGGGAACATTCGTGTACCACAAATTACTTTTCGGTTTAAAGAACACAGGGGAAACCTTTCATAGGGCTATGAATTATGCCTTCCATGACATCACGAACATCATTCAACCATATCTCGACGATCTTTCGGCTCATTTGCGAAAGTGGACTGATCATCCACAGCATTTGAGAGCTATATTTCTACGTTGTCGTCACTACAAGATACGAATCAATCCACACAAGTGTGTGTTTTGTGTCAGTTCTGGTCGTTTACTTGGCTTCGTGGTTTCTAAGGACGGAATTTGACTCGACCCATTCAAGGTTCAGGCAGTCATCGATATGCCTCCACCTTCAAATTTTCTTCAGATTTAGAAACTCCAAGGGAAAGCAAACTTTCTGAGGAGGTTCATTCCAAATTACGTCGAACTTGCTAAAGGTTATACACGTCTTTTGAAAAAAGAAGTACCCTTCAACTGGGATCACGTTGCGCAAGCTTCCTTTGATGCTCTAAATGGATCCCTAATAAAAGCATCATTAATGTACGCTCGTGATTATCAAAAAGACTTTAACCTGTATCTAGTTGCAGCAGATACAACCATCGCAATGGTTCTAGTTCAAGAAGAAAACGGAATTGAACATCCTATCTATTATTTAAGCTGAACCTTAAATGATACAGAAAGCAAATACTCTTATGTTGAAAAGCTGGCTCTCGCAGCTGTTCACGCAATATAGAGATTTCGACACTATATCCTCTTTCGCAAAACTACCATTTTGTCAGATTGCAACCCTATGACTTATATTCTATCACGTCAGTTACTTGGGGGAAAATATTCGAAATGGATAGCTATTTTGCAAGAGTTTGATCTAGAATTCGGAAAATCCAAATTAAAGAAATCTCTAGCTTTTGCGGAGTTATTATGCGACTTCCCATCGTTGTCCAACAATTCAACATCCAAAGCAACAATCATGGATGAATCTTTGTTTCTGATATCGTCAAGCGATCCGTGGTACAGAGATATAATCATCTATCTCCAAACCCAAACATACAGGCCTAATACCTCTCGCTCTGAACAATGACGTACTCGATACCAAGCAAAAGACTACATGATCGTCGGTGATACGCTTTACCGTCGCGGTATCGATACAATTTTGTGAAGGTGCCTCACCCATGAGGAGGCTGAAAAAGTCCTGAATGATTTCCATTCAGGCGCGTGTGGGGGACATCAATCTGGTTACGCTACGGCACAAAATATATTATTAGTAGGCTACTTCTAGCCAACAATGTTCAAAGATTGTATAACCGCAGTCAGAAGTTGCCATGCTTGTCAAATCTTCAATCGTAAAACCAAAATACCACCTGCACCTCTGCATCCAGTAGTTGCTGTTGGGCCATTCACCAAATGGGGCATAGATTTCATGACATGTAACCCCACCTCGGCCAGGGGGCATGGGTATATCATAATCGCAATTGACTATTTTCCTAAATGAGTCGAGGTGATGACTACATTAAACAACAGCAGCGAAACGACTACTCTTTTCTTTTTCAATCATGTATTCTCTAGGTTCGGTGTTCCACAGGCTATAGTCACAGATCATGGATCGTATTTTCGCAATCACATGATGGTCGAATTGGCTACCAAACTAGGATTGTCCCATGATAGTTCTACTCCGTATTATCAGCAAGCTAACAGACAAGTTGAGGCCATCAACAAAGTCCTAAAGCACATGTTGCAAAGGATGATTGGAGTCCACAAATGGAGTTGGCACCTAATCATGTACTCAGCCTTGTGGGCATACAGAACCTCGGTAAGAAATGCGACCGGGTTTACACCCTTTCAGTTGGTGTATGGCCTGGAAGCCATCTTACCAATTCAGTGTGAGATTTCATCTCTCAAGCTCGTAATCGACCTTCTCCCCGGAACTTCAGAGGAAGAGGCTCGTTTCTTCGAACTAATCCAATTGGATGAAACCCATCGTGACGCTACCTTGGCTAACGAGGCCCATAAGAAATGAGTTAAGGCATAGTTTGACAAAAATGTCAAACCCTGTGTCTTCTCAAAAGGTGACCTGGACTTACTTTATGATCAAGAATCCGATAAATTGGGAGCAGGTAAGTTCCAATCTTTATGGATGGGTCCCTACATTGTTAAATGAGTGTTAGCAAAAGGAGCCTATAAGCTAGTAGTTTACGATGGAAGTCCACTGGCGCAACCCCAAAACGGGTTGTACCTTAAGCGTTACTATGCTTGACTAAGTGTATTAATCTCTTCATATGCTTTTGTTACATTTTTGTTTTCATCAAAAGTGATCATTTTGGTTAGGTCATCCACTTTTGAATTTGTTGTAGATGTCAAACCTATTGGAATCATTTGTTGGATATGCCGACGAGGCTAGTTGTAGTACGCGGAATCTATCTTCTGCGGCCTGGGCCATTTTTTATCCAAGCGGTGAGTTAGTGAGTTTCAGAGGAGTATGTATTGGTCGGTCAACGAACAACATTGTTGAGTATAGCGCATTGATAGAACTTCTCTCTGATGCCATTGCACGTGGCATACACTGACTTTTTGTCAGGCTAGACTCACAACTTGTCATCCTACAGCTTACTGGCATCTATTCTGTTCGGAATCCAGATATCTATCGTATGTTCCTAAGGGTCAGGATTTTGGAAAGGCAGTTTGATTCTATTCAATATTAGCACATTTCCAGAAACTTAAACACATTAACTGATTCATTAGCAAATTATGTGTTAGATAGACATTTGCAGCATTTATAAAAGAAAGCATTTCAATCAACATTTGCATCAGGATCATATAACTTAACCAAAATAAAGCTCCGAAAATAAAAAATATATATAACTGTTTATAGTTTGTCAAAGATGTTCTGTGTCGAATATAAAATCAGTCACATGACCCAAAAACTCAAAAATGCAGAAAAGCACCCTATACTAATGGTGTTGATGATAACAAGTCACCGCCTGTGTGATCATACGTAAGAGCCTAGTCCATTGACTCGGCACGCCAGTAGTATGGTGTTGTAATCTCAGAGGTAACTCATTGGTCCTCACATCTTGAATACCAAGGGTGAGACCCTCGATCTGATCCTGCAATACTGCAAGGGTCTCGGCTACGTCCAGATCACGAAGGACAGCCCTCCCTATAGCCTCTCCTGCTGGAACGACAGCTGCTACCCTCGGGCGCACTGCTGGTCGCACTGGTCCAATATCTGCACAAATATATGGGTTTGATTAGTCTTGATAACATTTAAAAGACACAAGAACATTATAAAAGCGATAAATAGAGATATGGTCAAATATTTTACCTATAGCACCCCACTGCTTGCCAGCGGGCAGCACCAAATCTAGGTCACCCCGAAAATCCATCCCAGCATATGGATACTCACCAAAGACCATCTCTTGATGGTCGAACCACTCAAAGAGGGCATCATAGATCTATGACTAACCAACATGTCTGGCCATAAGATCGACCCATCTCTGCATCCGTGGTTCCGTTGGTACTGGCGGTCCAAGTGAAATGTATTGTGGCTGCATCAGTGGGATCTTCTCCAAGGCGAAAGCGGTCAAAATAGAACCATAACCAAATTTCTTAGATCTTCCATTCTTCACCTTGGTAAGCTGTTCTTTTATAACCGGAAGTACTGCATCACACCAGTTGAATACCTTTAGTTCAAGGCATTCCAGAGCACACTGCATATAAGACCTGTTGGCCAAATGAAGAGCTGCACTACCAGCCAATCTAACAAAGGTGAATAAAATAGTCCTCAAGGACCAGTTAGTGACATCTCGAATACTGATCTTGCCGTCCCTGCTCGACTAAGATCCATCTCTACAAAATCGACGAATATAATCCCTCACGGATTCACCCCCATGGGCAGATCCTGATAGTGAGAGAGGGGCACCACGCCTCGATAAATCGGTCAAGAAGTAGATATCCTCAACTATCAAAGGGATGGATTTACCTCAAATCTAGAACACTTGGTTGGTAGGATCCCATGCATCGAGAAAGTATTGCAACAAATTGATTTTTTGCCTCATGCTGGATATGCGGAAGAATTTGAGCAAGCCACAGTTCCGCAAAGCAGTCACGTACTCGGATCATGTAAAGCAACCATGTCCTCTTCTTCATGCTTGCGTTCATGCCATGTAACGACCATCTTGATCCAATGAATCTCTGAAAAACAAACAAGAGAAGAATTAGGATCCTGATTCAGGCAAAAACAGGCAAAATTTCCATGAAAAAACAGTGCATAAACTTTCCTTTTTGCGCCCATCGCACCCCAGCTGTGTACTAGGTGAGATGCATCCTGACTGGCCAATGGCCAGCTTAGTATGCATCGCACCTTTCGATGTACATTAGGTGCGATGGGGAGAGAACGAATTGTTCAAACCCCAGAGGCCCAGAAGAACAAGAAAACATGCTCAAAATTAGAAAAGGAAAGAATGCAATTGAAGAGCTCAGGGTTAGCTCCTACCTGGTCCAAACGGTGCCGAAAATAGTCCACAAAATCTCCCGAAATCAACTGATGAAAATCAAGGGGGAAAACACCTCCAGAGCTCCAAAAATCCCAAATTTGAATGAAAAGGTAAAATGAGAGGTAAAGACTATTTTTATGTTACTATTCACGTAGTTCAAGTAAAATATTGTTGTTTAACTCATTTTTCAAGCATGTATTTACATTTCTAATTAATTTGATGGAGTAATTGAACAGGCAGTACGACCGTCAAAAGAAAATAGTGCTAATGGTGAAATCAACATCTCTGACTATTATCACGAGCAGTTTTACACAAAGTTCATGCTCGTTAAAAAATAAACCTAGCAACGAGCAGTTTTACGCAAAGTTCATGCTCGTTAAAAAATAAAGCTAGCAACGAACATTTTTACGCAAAGTTCAAGCTCATTAAAAAATAAACCTAGCTACGAGCAGTTTTACACGAAGTTCAAGCTCGTTAAAAAATAAACCTAGCAATGAGCAAATGTTCCCCCAAGTTCAAGCTCATTAAAAAATGAACCCACCTTCAGTAAATAATCTTTGCGATCGCATAATTATCAGCTTTTGAACCTTGGTCGTGTTCTTACCATCACCTCCACTCTTTTTTAGCCGATCATACGCCTCCATTTGATTGTTTACCCTTTTGAGGAACAACTGTGACGAGTGATTCTATTAGCCACCCTCTTTACACTTCCGTGATTGAAAATTTCCAAACCTTTCCTGGAACCAGTTGCTATCCAAAAACATCACTCATTCCTCAAAAAACGAGTCTCCTTTAATCTCTTTTCATCTGACTCGTAAAACATGAAAAGATTGCCGAGAAATTGGCCTCTCCAGCTCGTTAAAATGATCAGAAGTGCCATCCCTCCTCTAGATTTTAATATTTTTGGACCTGAGGGATTATTACACAAAAAGATTGAGCACTTGTCTTGTTCGGCTCGTTAAAACTATCAAAAATTCATCCCTTTCGTATTATTTTATAATTTTTCTGACTTAAGGGATTACATTACGAAAAAGGACAAATGGAGTTGCCTTTCCATCCCTTTTTAGACTCTCTAAAATTGAAAAGGACCGAGTTATCTTTGTCGTTAAACTCGTTAAAACAATAATGACAAACTTTTCCATGCAGACAAGAGCGAGTTTCACTGTCGCTAGACTCGTTAAAACATAGCGACAGGTTTGCCCGAAGGGAAAATTATAGAACAAGCATATGTTATCCTCCTCAAGCTTGACAAAAATAAAGAGGTTCTAGTCAGTAATGACTGGGGAAAAAGGGAAGAAAACTTGAATAGGTTCATTGGTAGCAGGTCGCTCTTGAACATGACACTTTCACTCCGTCACCATGATTGAGTCAGGTTGGGTTATTCCATTCACCGGTCATATCACCATTGGTCCACCGTACCATCCATTTTTGGGGTTAACGCTACCAATCCATTTCAGTGTCACCGATATGTTCAAGAGAAGTCGCTTAGAGAATTCACCAACCTAGCTAACGCCTCATCCGTTGCAATACCTTCACTCTCCATTTTTCATGACTGCCACCCTGAACCTTGTATCATCAGATCATTTTCACCTCCACAAAATCATTTGCTCCATTCCATGTCGTAGATGTGGGATTCATTAAGGCCCTCCTACGACGGGTCACTTCTTGTCAACATTCACCTCATTATCCAAGAAGTTGACTTAGGAACAACCCTTTCAGTACTTTGAAGCTTGCATGCCTCAATGGCAAGTTTCTCACTTCCGGCGACAAGTCTACATCAATGGCCTTCGACCGAAAGATTTTGCATGGTGTTCAACATCAACTCATGTATTCACACCACATAAATTGTACTGCAGTACCTTGAGGGTCATTATCATTATCGATGATTCCTCTCCTGCCTGTTAACGACTTACATCATTGGCTGGTAATCAAGCGATGTCTTTCCATGTTCGACATCAGAACATCTTTTCACATCGATCGACTTGTACTTCAGGCGAAGATTGAATGAGTTTGAAGACCCCACATCTAGTTTCATCCATCAGGGCTGCAATATATTTAGGAAAATAAAGACATCAAATGTACATCACAGCTGCACATATAATCATCCAAACTAAAGGATGATGGCTCTACCAAAATCATCAGTTTTCCACACAGACGGTTGTCTGTCTTATGTACATAAATATGAATTTATAAAGTTGAGCATGGGAATGCCCGCCTCAGCTAAATCATGAAAATATTTTGAAGATAACGTATTTTATTGTATCTTATTACAGGTCACCTTCCAGTTCGAAAAGCCTCGGATCCTCATTATAAAGCATTTCACCCGACATCAAAAGACTTACGACCTCATGCTTTAGGGGGAAACTGTTATAGACATATTTGGGCACTACAACCCAATCACATATGTCCATAAACCAAGGGCTTCTAAACCCCTAAAAGTGTTTTTTCATACCCTAAAGGAACAAGGTCAGCTGATTACATCATCTCCCATAAGTTCTCCATGAAAAACTACTCAGAATTGGTCAAAGCTTGACCCTACAGACTGCTCCATGCATAGGGTGTGATGCATCTCACCTATTACACACAGGGGGTGCGATGCATATTGGAAATCCCTTCTATAGGGTGCGATGAGCGAGAGTAGACAAATGGCAGAATCAGTTTTCTAGGTGGAAACTCAAAGAATCTTCTAGAAACTGCTCATATGACACTTGCCTCTCTGAAATCGCCTAGGGATGAGTAAGAGATCATGAAATCTCCAAGTGGAACCAAGAACTATCAGTGAAATGACACTAATCAAAATCCCAGAAGCTGACTCACTCTCCTGTAAACATCTATATATGGATTCCTCATCCTAGAGATCTAGAGGCTGGAATTTTGTAACTTGCAAGGAAGTGTTGTTGGTTTCTCTTTGAAGACATTGTTCGGTGATCTTGCTTTGTATGAGGTGAAGAGGGCTATCATGCTGGGAGGATGATGCTGGATCAGACAGCTTGGCTGTAATCCTCTCTTCTACTACTTCTATCAATAAAGCTATTTGAGTTTTCCTCCATATGCTTGTATATCTCTGAATCTTGTATTTGTAGATGCATTTATATGGTTAATGTACATCTGATCCTACATTATTTATGGTTATAGATCTCTATGCTTTGATGGTATTTTGTTGCTTTGATTCTACAGGTGTTCTTTGAAGCGGGACAAGTGAGAAAGGAGTGGCGAAATCTCTATCAAAGGAGAGAGGAAACAAGCAAGAAGACTAGCAAAAGACTGAGGTTGGTACTCTATGCTTCTCTCTCATCTATCTCTCATAAAGGAAAACACAAGTAACTTTAGTTTGTTTGTTTCTAAGATAGCTACCCGTCTTAGTGGGACTAGCAGCTCTGAATGGACACTAGTTTTCCTGATAACAAAGAGCCATAGATGGTACACATTATATAACTAGAAAATAATCCACATAGAAACCATGGAAACTTAGCCTAATATCACCAACATAATACTACAAATGTTCATAGATCACAATAAGAAAATGTCTCATATTAACATAGGAAAATACCAAGCAAGTCACGAACTTCCACATACCACCTGACCATAGATTGGGATGAACCAAATCTCTCTTTTAGCCAAACACCCCCCACACCATATTCCAAGCATGAATGTGGGATATCATGGAATGAACCAAGACAAAACCAAATCAGGGCTTCCAAAGACCAACTGCCTCAACCATCAACCAGTGCTTCCACCTCATAGTCGGACATCACTAACACCAACCAGATCGGTGTCTACCCAAGCTATGCAGGGATCCAGGAACTAGTAACTCGACCCACCAAGGGATCTAAAATGTTTGTCCCAACCTAAGCTCCAGGACTAGTAACTGAACCCAAGTTGTTTCAGGGCTTCCAGAATGTTTCTTCCAACCCACAACCATAAGAAATTATAAGCACCAATTAGAAAACATTCAAGTGGAAAAAAACCCACAACACGATGGCTATCTAGGAAATGGCAAGGCAAGGCTAAAACAACTGTCAATTCAAGAAATCCTCCATGATAATTACAACACATAACCATAAAATCACGTGCATATACCATGCATCCATAAATTAGTAAGAAAATCACACATGCAACTTGTTACCTGCAAAGCAGTCCAGTTGTAGTTGTTGATCCACCGGTTCCCTTACATTTTCCTTCTTGAAACTAGTGTGCTCCAAGCATGCTCCAAGAATGCTCTAAGTGTGCAAGAGTATGAGAGAATGAGAGAATAGAAGAAATATCCACCCAAAAATTGTCAAAAGGCTCAACTAAATTGTCAAAAGCTATGAATTATTGTGAAGAAGCCTTTTTATCATTAAGGCCTCTATTTTCTTCATTTTCATCTATTTTCCCTTCAATTTCCCTCTCATCCAAATTTGTGTCTCTTCACCTTCCCTTTCTCCTATTTTCCTTTATTTCATAAATAAAATGCCAACTATTTCCATTTTGCCTTTGCCAATGCCTTTTCCAATTTCCATAGCCATTAATTAATCAACAATGATACCCATCACTATGGTTTTCCCAACATTCGACTTAGAATATGTGTCCCATGACCGTGGTCTTATTTTTTTTCTATTTACATAGAGAAGAAACCAGGGGGTTGTTACAATTGTAACACTCCCTCCTCCTAGGTCCACCCAAGCAACCAGCAAGCTAGACAAACATGTGATGAGAGAGGTTACTAAGGGATTCAATCTCCTAGGTGACCTTAAGGAAATGGAATCGATGGAACATATCAAACAAACCCATCCACATCAGAAAAACACCCTCAGGAGACATGTTAGCCACTCAGACAACCTATCCCTGAGTCTCACTGATGATTTAACCCTTTCAACCCAGATTTTCTCTCATGTTATAGGCAACATAGCGACTAACAACTCAAAGTCGCTCTCACAGGCCTTTATGCCAGCGTTTGTGGACTTTTCTTAGCATAACTATGCCAATGAGCCTGAGATTTGAGACACTTTTATAGCCCAGAATCATGGCTTATGCCTAGAACTTGCTACAACCTTCAAAATCCATCAAAGACATGATAAAAATGTTGATAAATCAAAAATCAACCTCAAGACTAGGCCTGAGCATCCCCAACCGGGACTGACATTCTATCAAACACTTGGCATCAATGCAACCTACAAGTCTAGGATACAAGACAAAGCATAAATGACTGAAAGAACTTATGAAACATAACCAGAAGGATCACCTCCTTCTCCATTGAACTATCATACCATCAATTAGGTCTTGCATCCATCCATTTAACAATTACAAGTAAATACATGAAATAACCATGACATGAACTAGTCACATAACCATGCTTATAACCAGCATTAAACCATATAAATATCAGAGATATGACATCCATTAAATCCACATATAAACAAGTACAAAAGTAAGAGAACTTAGCTTTTATTAATCATAGGCAAATCCAACCAGGTTTGGGACTTCCACGTACCACCCAACCATAGACATGGGTGAACCAAATCTCTCTTTCAGCCAGTCACCCATGTGCCATATTCTAAGCATGAATGTGGGATCTCATAGAAAAACCAAGGGAATCCATAGGTTAAACCACCTCCACCCTCACAAAATTGTGATCACACCAAAAATGGTGCTTCGATCACAACCGAATTGAACTTGGAATGCCATTCAGAATCCATCACTATCCTTGAGGAATTTTCCATCTCCTTGTCTCTTAGGATTTACCGCAATCCAAACCCAGATCATTAGGCCCTAAATCAAGATCATTCTCTTAGGGTTTACTGCAATCCAAACCTGGATCAATAAGCCCTAAGCTGAGACTTCTCCTGTAGGCTTTATCATGTATCCAACCAAAATCGGTCAAGGGATTCCTAGGCCTTTGGGAATGAACCTTGAGACCACCTCCACCCCAGATTCCAAAACCCATCAGCAAACCAAATCTCAAAACAGAGATAAACATCCCAACATGGCATGGCGTCCGGAAAAAGGCAAGGATAGGCTGAAAACCACTATCATAACCCGACAAAACCATGCCACCGATAGCAAGAGAACCATATACCAACATGCAAAGCCACGCATCTCCAAACTAGCTAGGAAATCACACATGCAAAAGGTTACCTACAAGTATTCCTATTGAAGTTGCGCTATCTTGCTTTTCTTCCTTGATCCTTGCTTTCCTTCTTTTCCCTTTTTTCTCTTTTCCTTCCTTAATCCAAAGCTAGAGTGCTCCAAGAAAACTCTAACTGATCAAGAGTGAGAGAGAGAGAGAGAGAATAATGAGAGAGCTCCAAACTTGAACTGGCAAAAGGTTAGCAAAATCTTTCCTACTGATCCTCAGAAGCCTTTTTATTAATGAGGCCTCTAATTTCTTCATTTTCCATTATTTTCCTTCATTTTCCTCTTCACATGCAACCTGTGACCTTTCACCTTACTTTTCTCCTATTTTCTTTTATTTTCCTTAATAAATGTGCCAAAATGACTTTTTCCCTTTTAATTCCTTTGTCAATTTTCCTTAGCCAAAACACACATCCAGTGATTCCCACTAGGATATCTTTGCCCAACATTCAACATCGAATAAGTGTCCCTTAACCGTGGTCTTATTTTGTCTTTATGAACTTTTATGACACGAAATTTTCACCAGGGTTGTTATAGAACCCTACCCCTTGGGGAACATCATCCTTGGTGTTAAACCACACCATGACCTCATCAAAACCACTAAAAAGAAAACATACTACCCATGGAGCTTTATAACTTAACTCGTTGCAGTATTTACAATGAAATACCTGCTCAAAAGAAAAACATCATGACAACATGACAATATAACAAGCATAATTTTCTCATTTTTTGGCCAAATGAGATGCAGAAAGAACCAAAATAGGGGGTTTTGACAGCGTTGGATCCATTAGAGACATCAATTCTACTATTTCAGCAGTGTAAAGCATGTAAAACAAACTTTGAACATTTTTAATGAAAGAAGCCCTACATTGGAAGCTGGACTAGGAGATGTAGCCCAAGAGAGGGGTGAACTCCTTTTTCATGTTTTTTTGTTATGTGTTTCAAATGTGCTTAATTGTCTTTGTTTGGATGTAAAATTAGTTTAAATTTACTTGTTTATGTGTTTAGTAATTTGATCCTCTACCCAAAACACATAAAAAATTTACTTGTGAATTGTTTAAAAATCTTCAATTTTTCACATACAAATCATATTGGTATCAGAGCCCAAGATATAGTGAATATTTGATTTCTTTCAAGTTGTTTTTCTGATGCTTACAAGGTTGAAGATCAAAAGAGGATAAGGAGAATTATTGGAGCCAAGATCTCAAATCGTTTCAAGGAGAAAAAACACTCCTCAAGATTCAATAGTATTAGCACATGAAGAGGGTTCTGAAGGGATATCTGAAGATGAGAAAACCTTGAGAAAATCATTCTTCGAGATGTCAAAGATGATTAAGGTTTTGTATGAGGAGTGGAATTCCATATTGTATGGAGAGAGCTCAAAATATCATTGAGAAAAAAGAGACAGGGCTCCAAAAGGGAATGGAGGGAATGGTGACAAACCACCACCTTCACATCCATCATCATCCTCATCCTCATCTTCTTCTACAGCTACTACCCTTTCAAAAACACCTCCAAGTTCCCCAAAGGGTCATGGTAAAACTCCTTTTCTTATGGTTGATATTAATTTTGAATTTCCTATGTACAATGGAGAGGTAAATGCAGAAAGATTAGACAATTGGATTCATCAGGTTGAAGTGTATTGCAGGATACAAAGAATCAAAGATGATGAAACCAAGATTTAGATTGCTTCTCTTAGATTGGAAGGTGCGGCACTAATTTGGTGGGAAGCCAAAACTCAAGAGGACATGAAGAAACATGGTAAGGGTTTACCCTCTTGGAATGATTTTGTTGTTACAATGAGAAGGAAGTTTTGTCCATTAGCATACATGCAGAAAGCTATTATGGATTGGTAGAACTTTAGGCTAGCTAAAGGGAAAATGTGTAATCGTATACTCAAGAATTTAGGAAAAGAGATTTGATTTTGGGTATAGATTTGTCCTCACAAGATACTTTTCTCAAATACATTGGAGGATTACATAGTTATTTGAGACATACCATTCTCATGTTTAACCCTACAAAACTAGATGAAGTTTGTGTTCAGAAAACTCATTTAGAGGCAAGAGGGAAAAATGTTTCTGAAGAAACTAGTGAGAGTTCCTTTGAGTCTGGAGAAAAAGGAAAAGATAAGTTCAAAGGAAATGGGAAGAAGAATGCTACCATCAATATGGAGAAAGAAAAGATCACATGTAAACATTGTTCCAAAGAGGGCCATGATGAAGATCATTGCTAGAAACTTCATCCAGAAATGAGACCCAAAAAGTTTAAGAACAAGGAGAAGAAGAAGAAGATAGATATGATTTAGGTTCAGATTCTGGAGATGAAACAAAGACCACAACCATGGGTTTGATAGGTAGTACATTGCAAGTACTAGCTCTTCAAATTGTATCAATAAAACTCAGAATGAAAAAGCAAGAATAGAGTTTTTCCATATTAGTGTTGTTTCAAAGCATACCAGGATAGATACATTGTTTGATAGTGGTTCACAAGCAAATCTTATCTCAGAAAAAAATTGTCAAGAGGTTGAATCTAGAAACCATTCCTCATCCTAAACCATATCCTTTAGGTTGAGTATGTGAGAATGCAAAATTGCACGTGACAAAGAAATGCATACTTATATTTGCAATCGCTGCAAAATTCCTAGATTAGGTAGAGCTTGATGTAATTCCAATTGATATATGTGGTATTGTTTTGGGAAGCCCATATCTATAGGATAAGAGACCTATTTTTCATCGGCATGAGAAAAAATATCATTTGTTCAAGAATATGTTTGAGTAAATTGTTAGAGCACACAACAAGAAGTTGAATCCATCTCTTGTAAATGTGTGACAAATGAAGAGAATTGTTAATGTTAGTTAGAACTTTGCATTGTTAATGATCAAACATGAAGGTATTGAGGAATCTAAGGCCTTTCAAGGATATGATTCAAAATTGAAATCTGATTTCATTGATGTTTCTAATCCATGTGATAAGAGGTTTCAGGAGTCTAACATGTTGCCTCCTAAAAGAGGTAAACAAAGTGAAGTAAATTTGCAGCAACATGCATCATTGTTGAACATTGTTGTGAACAAGATGCCAATGTTAGAGAGTGCAAGAGTCAAAGAGAAGATAAAGCAAATTGACAAAGAGGACATTGGTTCCAAAACTTCTTCTTGTGGGTTTCATAATGTGTTGGCTTTGAAAAGAGATGGTGCATGGTGATGGCGATCACATTTGGTCAAGAGTCGAGCCAAGTGCAAGGCTAGACATGGTAAGCATCATCACGACGACACTGTTCAAGGTGAGAAGAATTTGATATTGCTTAAGTTTCCTTTGATTGGAGATCAAGGAGGGAATGTGTTTATTCCTTCTAAGTCAATTTTTTGTTCTTCATATTCTGGGAAATTGCAACAAGATGTTATGCATGACAGCAAGACAAGGACTCCAAAATCAGGGAAAATGATGTATTCTCATGAAAAGCTCAAAATGTCAAGTTCAAGAAAATTTTAGTGGATTGGGACTAGAAGGGTGAGGGATTAGTACCCTCATTTATTCGTTCATTGATAAATATATTTTGGAAGTCCAAAAGCTTCCAATGGGGAGGAGTGATCTGATGGATCAAAATAATGCTCAAAATTGAAAGTGTGTGACATAGCTCGAAACATGTACGATTGGATAGATCTCGGTGATATGAATCCAGCACAACTCGTTTCACTCAAATCCGACATTGAATGCTACCAGAAACACTTTCTGATAGTTTTGGGAAACAACTAAAAATTTTGGAATTTGAGTTGCAGGGATGCCCAGTCAACAGTTCATACTGTTGACTAGACCATGACATGGTAGGGTGACTGGACCATCATCGGCCAATGGCTAGTTTACAAGTGGCAGAATCTTAGTGGTTCAAATTTGGTAAGTTTTCATTGGTTAATTTTTTGGTGAAGTGGTCAAATGAGGGAGCGCCACGTGGGCCAACCAGTGGTTATCACGTGGCCTCCTCATGGTGGCCCAAATTGGTTTGCAAACCAAACATCACCCCTTGGGGTTTGAAGCCAGGACCTTAGACTCATCAACCAAATCCAATACCAATGCGCCATCACTTTGTTGCTCGGTATATAACTTATTTGAAATATATTTAAAGTTGGTGGTTGGCACATTTTGGGGGGGGGTCGGGCTAAACACTAGCCCCAGGCTACCCCTGCGTCATAGGACTACATGTTGGGGGGTGGGGGGGGTGAAGGCTAGGGCCTAGCCTAGTCCCGAGGTCACGGTCGTAGCACATGCCCATAGCCGAAGGCCAATAATGTAACAAAATGTAAATGAAGGCCAAGCTCAAAATGAAGTTTGAGTGGAAAAATGGAAGGGGGCCAGCCTCGAGTCATATGACCCTATCACATGAACAACAACACGGATTTAGGAGAGGGGCCAACACCAAGGGGGCCGAACCACGATCATGTGCAACCATGGAACCAGGGGGCACACCAGTGACACGGGCAGATAGCAGCCCCAAAAATCAACACCTTTTTGGTCATATGGTCACGATGTGTCCAGGATTTTTGGGACTTGGGGCTTAATGGTCCTACATTTTCACCTGTCGAGAGGGAATTGTGTCAGGTTTGGTGCACCGGTTCTGCATTTGGGGTGCTTGAGCTAGATTGAGGCCGAGTTGTAGGATGGTTAGCTGCAGAATTTGACAAAAGGAAGGAACAAGCATAATTTCCTCAGTTTGGGCCAAATGAGGTGCAAAAAGAACCAAAAAAGGGGTTTTTGACAGTGTTGGTTCCATTGGAGACATCAATTCTTCTATTTGAATGGTGTAAAGCATGTAAAAGACACTTTTATCATTTTTAATGAAAGAGGCCCTGCATTGGAAGCTAGACTAGGAGACGTAGCCCAAGACAGGGGTGAACATTAGAGGAAATTTCAGCCTAAAAGTGCCCCCCTAAGGAAAAATAATAAATAATAGTTAAAATAATAAAATAAGATTTATCAATTTTGGAGGGAAAATAATAAAACTACCTTTTTTACTTGTATTTTTGGCTTATCTCCTTTTCATTTTTACCCAAATTTCAAGTGTAGACACTCGTTGGATGCCCAAATTTCAAGTGTAGACACTCGTTGGATGCGGAATTAAATTCCACATCCAACAAGTGCCCATTATGCATACTTTTGAGAAGACCCACATTGATCAAAATTGAAGATACATTAAAAAAATGTGGTTAACACAATTTTTTAATGTATATTTAATTTTTATCAGTGTGGATCTTCTCAAAAGTATGCCTAATGGGTAGTCGTTGGATGTGGAATTTAATTCTTCATCCAATGAGTGTCTACACTTGAAATTTGGGCAAACCGATAAGGAGATAAGCTAAAAATACAAGTAAAAAAAATAGTTTTTCTTCTTTTCCCTCCAAAATATTTACATGTACCTCTTTTTAAATTTAAAGGATTTTGATTGTACATGTTAAGACATGGAAATTATGTGAAAATTTCATGGGCACTTTTAGGTTAAAATTTTGTGTAATGCTCCTTTATCATGCTTTTTGTTATGTGTTTCAGATGTCCTTAATTGCCTCTGTTTGGCTGTAAAATTGGTTTAAATTTACTTATTTATGTGTTTAGTAAGTTGATCCTCTACCCAAAACTTATACAAATTTAACTTTCAAATTGTTTAAAAATATTCAAGTTTTCACATACAGATCATCTAACCCTCTCATAGATCCCTCCATGTATGGATTGATAAACTAGAAAACCCCTTATAGAAGGGCATATCTCTATTCGATTTTGTGGGAGAGGTGTTTTCACCTTTCTCTTTGAAAATAAATATGATCGAGACTTGACCTTTTGAAGAAGACCCTATTTTATGGGATCAAATGGATTATATATGGACCAATGGAACCCATAAAATGATGTTCAATCATTGGTCCTAGTGTGGGTTAAACTTTTGTTCTTCCCTCTGCATTGTTGGAATGAGGAAACCTTCAAATATATTGGTAATGCATTAGAAAAGTATATTGATTGAGTTCTGCTATGAGAAGGAACGCAAGCATGTGCAAGGATCTATCTAAAAAAACATTATAATGAATATTCTAATATGACTTTTAAAACTAATTTTGGAAGTAGTCATAGACCCTGTCATCCATAATCTATATCTTTGAAAACATAGCGAACTAGAACCTAAGATATTAATTGCTTGTACTATGGTATTTAACCTTCATCTCCACAAAATTTCAATATCTGAAACTTCCCAGTCAAAAAACTTATAGTGAAATTCTCAAATGACTTATTTCAATTTGAATTCAAGATAGGTTATATATTATATAGGTTATATTTCATTTTGATGAGGAACCCTCTTTTTACAATGAATATGATGTTCAATACAAGATGATGTGATTCTAAGACTAGGCCTCCTTTGTATATGTGTGTATGTGTAAGGGGGGGACATACAATTGTAAAGAAAGGGTACAACTAAATGTTCTAGAAAAAATATACAATTATAATGAAAGGATACAATTAAAGGTTTTGGTTGACCTACTAATAAAACACTAGAAATGTAATAACACAATATCTAGGACTTGATAAGTGGTTTTATGCTTAGCCATATACAGTAAGGGATTCCATTTTCCTTTGAGTTTCTTATGCTATTGATCCGGAAATCTCAATGCTAGAAGCTTTAAAGAATCTTATCCATGTACAGTTTCATCAACAATGAGTTGATGATCGAAAATGACCCCACCAACAAAAGATAATAATATCACCCAATCAAGGTCCCGATTAGACCTATATCCATTTGATGTGGTGATATTCACTAGTATGTAGACTCAACTTCCTAGGTTTTGGATGTGTCAAATGTCAATCCAAAGGAAAAATATATGACCTAACACTAATATAAGTTAACTATATTAACTATATATTTATACATTCTAACTAATGTATAGTATTATGTATTCCTGGATAGTTCGGAGCAAGTTATGAATACTTTCAAACAAATAAGGAAGAATAATTATAAAATTTAGGAAATAGTTAACCAAATCATGTAACGAATAAGCTAACATACAATAACTTAAATATTTCAAACAAATAGTTATTTGAAACAATAAATAATGTATTTTGTACTTATTACTTAGTCTAACTCTTTTATATTTTGACTTTTTTGGTAGATATTTAGAAATATATTTTTTGCCAAAATCGTGGTTATGTATTGTTTAAAATATGTTTTTTAATGCACAAATAGATTTAGCACCATGAAAAACCCTTGAAACACCAAGATTATGTAGATTTCACAACCTAAACTCGTGATTCTAACAAATCTCTACTAAAGTTTAAGTAAAATTGATTGGAATATATATCTAAAAACCAAAACATAAAAAATTTAGAATATTTTAATTATCATTATTACTTTAAAAAACAAAAAAAAAATTAGTCATCATTTAAATAGGAATTACAATGTCGAAAAGATAATCATTGATACCTGAAAAGTTTAATAAATTAAAAATATATATATATATATAGTTATATATATCTTAGAAATCCTAATTTTTCTTTAATACTTGAAAGTTTAGGTAATTTGTGCTTACATCCTTCCCATTAACAATAGCCCATACATAGTTAAAAAGGTTGGATTAGAGTTTTGGCTTAATTATCTTCGATCTAAAATCTTATTGGTGTGTGAGGTAATGATTAATATTATGTGTTTTATTTTATTAATTTCAATTTCATTTTTATAAAAAATACTCTCCCTACAATAAAAGTTGAGTAGAAATATATTGAAATAAATAATTTGTAAAATTTATAACAAATATCTAAAAATAGATTTATTTTCAAAATGTGTAATATAAAACAGATGTAAGATATTTCTTTAATATACTTTACATTTATTGTCATATTTATGTCATAACTTAATAACTTAAGTTGTTAGGATAATTATAATGATTTTAAAGTTGGTACGATAATTATAATGATTTGAGATTAGTCCCATATTTATTGTCAAGGGAATATTTTCATTATATGTTTTGTCTGAACATTTATTAATAGTGTGTTGCGTTAGATTGCATTGGCTTTTAATAAATTTACAAGTTAGGTGGCTCCGTGCTCACTAATTTCTCAGGGATTTGAGATTAGTCCCTCTCCCACCGATTTCTTAGGGATTTGAGATTAGTCCCATGTGGTTCCTCTCCAACCGATTTCTTAGGGATTTGAGATTATTCCAATTCTAATTAGATGGGGAAATTAATATCCCACCGATTTCTTAGGGATTTGAGATTAGTCCCATGTGGTTCCTCTCCAACCGATTTCTTAGGGATTTGAGATTATTCCAATTCTAATTAGATGGGGAAATTAATATATAAGAAAATTTTATTTAGCAAAATTGTCCATTTTACAATAAAGTGGGTAATTTTTTTTTTTTTCCTCTCAAGTTAAAGTTGACAAATAACCTTTTTATACTTGGTTAATCAAGTAAAAGTGCCCATTGGTAACACATTCTTTGTGCTGTAATAATTTTTTTTGTTATATTTATGAAGTCTTTAGCTATATCAACCCATTAATATTTTGAATGCGATTGTACTAGTACTTTATAACATAGTGATTATCTTGGTGTTGAGAACTTCTGGAATCTTGTGTGCATTGTTTGAAAAATCAGTTTATGGTGAACACTGCACCCATCTTTAGTACTTTATAACATAAGGACTATATTGGTGTTGAGAATTTGACCAGAATATATCGAGAAATGATATTAGAATTAGCCTTTAGAGATAGAAAGATTGAAAGACCCTTACACAATAACTTTGACTAAATAAAGAGAGAATTTAATGAATAAAACCTTAAAAATCAACAAGAGAGAAAAAAATTATTAAATTAAAGATTAATGTTATTTCTGTTAGAATTATAATGACGGAATGGATTGAAATGAAACAGTTAAACCTTATAAATGGTCGATTATTGATTGGTCAAATTGGTAAATTTATAATTAAATTGTATTTATTGATTATGTCACGAGATTAAGAAGTTAAATTGGAAAAAATTAGGGCAAAAGGTCAACATTCAGAAATTATAAAAATGAATAATGAAAACAGAGATAATAAATACCTTTTATTTAAGGGGAAATTTTTAAAAAGAAAGAGATAAACATAAAAATCAATAATTAAAATATCAAACAAGTTTATTTATAAAATTAACAGACATATTATGAATGGGAGGAAAATCTAAGGTCTAAATCAATAAATATGAATAAAAAAATTATAAATGTAAAAAAAGAGAAAGGAAAGGAATGAGGTAAAAGGAACCAAAGGGTAGAAATAATATTAAATACCCTAACTATGATAAAAGGATAAACATAAAGGACAATTATTAATCTAAATAGAAAATAATATGGTGTGAAAAGAACAACTAGAGATAAGGGAAGAATTAAACTATAGAATAATTCAGGGAGGAAAGGGGAAATTTTAAAAGGGGTTAAGATGATAAGAAATGGATGGTGGGTCATCATTCCAGGAGGCCCTTGAAATTGAAAAGCATACTAATAATTTTTAGTGAGATGATGGATATCCTTGAAATTGAAAAGCATCCTAATAATTTTAACCGGGATGATAGATACCAGTTAAGCCAATCCTGGAAACACACCATCTATTTCTTATCATCCTAACCCCTTTTAAATTTTCCTCATTTCCTCCCCGAATTATTCTATAGTCTAATTCTTCCCTTATCTTAGCTAGTTATTATTCTATAGTTTAATTCTTCCCTTATCTATAGCTATTTTTTCTCATCATATTATTTTTTTTTTATTTAGATTAATAATTGTCCTCTATGTTTATCTTTTTATCATAATTAAGATATTTAATATTATTTCTCCCGTTTGTTTCCTTTTACCTCTTTCATTTCCTTTCTCTTTTTTACATTTATAATTTTTTCATTCATATCTATTGATTTAGATCCCTAGATTTTCCTCTCATTAATAATATGTTAGTTAATCTTATAAATAAACTTGTCTAATAATTTAATTATTGATTTTTATGTTTATCTCTCTCTTTTTAAAAATTTCCCCCTTAAATAAAACGTATTTATTATCCCCTTTTCATTATTCATTTTTAAAGTTTATTTATAAATTTTAGTTACCAATTTTACCAATCAATAATCGACCTTTTATAGGGTTTAATTGTTTCATTTCCATGCAGTCATTATAATTTTACCAAAAATAACATTATTCTTTAATTCAATAATTTTTTCTCTCTCGTTGATTTACCACAAATTATATTAAATATACTTGAACCTTTAATTAATTAATTTCTCTCTTTATTTAGTCAAAGTTGTCCTGCAAGGGTCTTTCAATCATCCTATCTCTAACAACTAATTTTAATATCTTTTCTCTATATAGTTTGGTGTAGCACTCTACCTATCAACAACTTGGTGTAGTACTCTACCTATCAACAACTTGCTTCTTGCGCGCTTGAAGATGGGTGAAGTGTTCACCCAAAACTTCAGAATATTCAAACAATACACACAAATTCCAGAAGTTCTCCATACCAATATATTATTGTTTATAAAAACATCCATTCTATAATAATAATTATCTATTAAATTAACCCTCACATTAATGATTTTAACATTTTTATTTAAATAATATTTAATTAAAAAAATAATATATTAAAAATGTTAAATAAGAATATTGATAAAAATGATTTAAGTACCAGGGAAAATTGCAAAATATGGAAAGGCTTTTATAAAAAAATTAATTAATGTCAAGAATACTTGAAAATAAATAAAGTTTCTAAAATTTAGAAGATGTGATTTAAATTTAACCAATGGCCGGAAAGAATAATTTTATTCAACATGATAACTTACATTCTTCACTTACCAAAACAGGGTACAATAACTTGAAACTTTCATGTACGCTTTATTTTAATAATTAAAAATAACATTTTAGTTGAATCTTCGAGTTGTCACACGCTAATATGCTCATTTTGTTAGCTTATAGTCCTACTTTATCGCCAATGATTCTATCAAATATTCTATTTAAATCCCAGTGAAATGCTCTATTTTAATAAACAAATAGCAAACTACAAAAATAAAGTTGATTTTCCATAAACATTTGGTACGTGACTAAATGAAGCGTCTGTCGTTAGCAAGTTCCGCATAAATTTATTCTTCAAGAAAATCTATTCCACGTTACCGGTCCGATCAGGAGAAGTGAAACTTCAAAGCCCATGCAATTTAATTTTTTTTGGCGTTGTTTTCACGACACCGAAAATAGTCAAGGAAAGCTGCCGCCCGGCATTATTGCGGACCTCTCCATTGAAGGCCTTCTATATAAATTCATTCATCATTCATCACACAACAAATTATTATCTAGCATCTGCCCAGCCAAAGATAGAAAGATACATGGCCATGGCTATCGCTGCAACTCGCATCCAGAAATTCAAAACCTGCAACGCAAAATTCCCAAATCTGGTGATTCGCCCTACGGAATTTTCTGCCACCGCTAAAGAAAAAGAGGGCGATGCCAGGGAGCCACTCCGCTGCTATTTTCCGGCAACAAAGAGGCCTAATTTTAATTTCAAAGGCAACAGGCCCGGAATTCTGCCGTGGATCTCTGTCTCCATCTCAACCAATACAGCTACGGGAATGCTCCAGGTAAGATAATCTCCGCCAATTAATTTAAGGAAGGAAAAAAATTACACCTAGCAGATGCTGTAACCTTTTTGGTTTTTATATATACAAATGAATGAATGATATTTTAATATCTATATGAATGAACGAATGATATTTTAATATCTATGAGATTATTGGATTAGTTTTTCTGTTTTTTTCTTTTTGCAATTCAATCATTTTCTTACTTAAATATTGATGATTGGCTGACCCAACCTTCTAACATTCTAACAGTGCCCTCACTGAAAAGACAATGTCAGGAATTGAGGCTAACACACTGTCATAATTGTCCTGATGTCTCTCAAAGCATCTCATTCCAAAATGAATTGGTTTTCAGATTCCACTGTCCCATATGTGTAAAAAATACATACCCGTTCTTCTCAAGCTTCTTTAGGTCTCTTCCACCTTCCCCTTTCACACCAAAGTTGATGTGACTTAGTTCTTAATTGAGCAATAAGAATTTTTGCTCTCCACTTAATGTTGGCTCCAATGTACTTCTTTTTGTTGGAGATCACAAGTGGGGTTGAATTACTGAAAAGAGTACTTCTTCTTTCTACCCAATTGTTTTCCCCATATACCTTTTACGAAACTTCTCCATAACAAAATTATTTAACTCCTTGCTATTTGTGGGACATGCATTGAGGTAAATATTTCATTTTTACATCCATTTGTTGTTTTGTCTCATCCATTCCTTTCTTTCACTCATGCCTTCATTGAAGATAACTTTCGGCCATCTACCTACTCCCATTTGCTCAATTCCAATTCTTTTTAGATACTTGATTAGAGGCATCATAGCAATTCTTTGGATGGGAGTTGCCCCTAAATTCACTCAACATTATCTCATAAGGAACTAAACTTTTTATTGCACCATGTCCTTGTTTCACTCAACATTATCTCATAATGAACCGAACATTTTATTGTGCCATAGCAATTGCTTCAATGGGAGCTGACTTTGTTTCACTCAACATTATATTATAAGGAACCAAACTTTTTTATTTTGAACTTGCTCATGATCAAACGTTTTTGGATTTTCTCAATTTGTTTTCATTTTGAAACAAGGTTGCTTCTAGCCCACAGTTCACACCTATATAATATCACTGGACAAACTAGAGTCCAAAAATCACTTTAGTCGTTTTCCAATCCCATAATGTTGCCTCTCTACATCTATTTTGAAATACATATAATGTTTTGCACCCAACTAAAAATTCTCTTCTATCTGCAATCCTCCCGATTAAGCTTCTTATTGTATTCATTTACTTCTTCGAAAAAACATATACTACCTTTGCTTCCTTTTATTAGGGGAAATTATTATTTTGACCGTACAGATATTAAATTGTATTCACTAGTTTACAAAAATGTTAAAAAACATATATATGCACATGCTTATAATGATTTAGATCTATTGCTTTTAAAATGAGTTTATTGTTTGTACAACCGCTATAATTTTATAATTTGGTCACTAAAGCTAAGGGCCATAAACATTTTGTTAAAGTCTGAGGAATGTTAGAAATTGCTATGGAAGAAATTCGAAGAGTGAAGCAGATCTGACGGCTGTTACGAAAATTAATTAACTGTCATGTGTGATGTGTATGAAAACTACAACGTAGAGTTTTTGCTGTGATTCGATCTCGCGCCACTGGAATCATCCGTGGATGGGATTTTGTTCCAATAGCTCGGCTGCGAAGTATATTTACATCGAGTTTCAACCAACAACACAATTGCTATTCCACTCCAGGGTGGCAATCCTATTCGTGTATCACGATTTGAAACTAGAGACTTACATTTTAAGCAAAAACATTACAGTTATATTATTTATCATGAAAATTAATTATTTTATTATTTCAGTTAACCTTAGTTTAAAATGAGGTTAATTCTAATGTTGATGGAGAATCTTATCAAAAAGAAATCTCATTCAATACATCAAAGGCAGAGGCAAAGGATGGGATTCACTTTTACTTATAAAATATTTGAGAAAGCTAAAAATTCATCGACCTCTACCGTCAATTATATTAAGGAGAGAAAAATCGTCAATTATACATCTATTTTAATAAATTATAATTTTTTATAATATATATATATATATATATATTAACTATTATATATATATATATATATATATATATATATATTAACTATTATTATTATTATTGGGAAATTAGATTAGTAGTATAATACAAAAATTTAAGATTATTTATATTGTTTATGATTTGATGAATTTACAAGACAAAAAAATAAAAACATTTATAAAGAAAATATTATATGAACTAAAAAAAATTGTTGCATTATTAGAAATTGTATTGTTGGCATGAGCATATGTCATGTAACTTTTCATTCTACTAAGTCGTTCTCCTAACTTGGCATCTGGGGTTCTTCATTTGTGTCTGAGGTGGAGGGATCCATGCCTGTGATTCTCTTGGTGAGGGGTGTGATTTTCTTATTGATGTTTTCCATTTACTCCATTAGTTGATTTCTTATTGAGTGTTAGTGTTGTCTCATAGGACTTTCCCCATTAGAGTTTTTGTGTGCTAGTATAGGTTGATTGTCTGCATATAGGGAAAAGCTCTAGCTTTGTTGGAGTTCCCTATGTTTGGTTTGTGGTCATTCATTTTAAGGATGGCCGCAAACCAAATCATGCTCACGAAACATGACTCTGCTCCTAGCTATAGCTCTCACTTTGGCTCTAGGCTCTAGAAATCCTCTCGACAAGATAAAAGAATTCAAAGGAAAGGGGGCTACGAAAAATCATACCTACATTTAATGCCTAAACAAATATCACTTGAAAATCATTTGATGATAGAAGTTTGGCTAAAATTGCAATTAAAATGAACCTGGTATAATTATACAAAATTTCTGCAGATCCTTTTTTGGGAGAGGAGGAACTCAATCCTAGTATGTCCATACTATTTATAGCACTAGAGTTTTTTTGAGGAATGCTCTTTGCCAGAGTAGACACGGGGTTTGGAACTATTATAAGAGAAGCAAGGGAAATGACAATATCATTACATTCACTAAGGGGCATAATGGTATCTTTGCAAGTGCTTGGACAGGGCTAGGACTGTTTTTGGTCAATGGATTGTCCTAATGGATTGTTACTAGAAAAAAACTCCCACAGACATACCATGTCATTAGTAACGAAGGATTTGAGGGAACTAAATCAATCCTTTCCTTGTTGCTTGTTGGTTATCATGATAAAATTATGAATGGTGACAAACTAAGAAGAGTATTTGAACAATATCTAAGAGATGGGGCCACAACTAAAGCCATCGCCATAACCAGAGCATTGACATGGTTTGTTATGATAAAAAACATCAGTAGCATGCTCATCATGGAAATTTATAGAGTTCTTATTTATGTTGTTTCTCCTATGGTAGCTATGAGCATGATAAAATTAAGAATGATGATAAACTAAGAAGAGTATTTGAAGAAGATCCAGGAGATGGAGCCATAACTGAAGCCATCACCATAAACAAAGCATTGACATGGTTTGTTATGGTAAAAAACATCAGTTACATACTCATCATGGAAATCTATAGAGTTATTTTTTTGTCGTTTCTCCTATGGTAGCTACGAGCATGATAAAATTAAGAATGGTGATAAACTAAGAAGAATATTTGAACAAGATCCAAGAGATGGAGCCGCAACTGAAGCCTTTTCCATAACTAAAGCATCAACATGGTTTGTTATGATAAAAAACATTAGTAACATGCTCATCATGGAAATTTATAGAGTTCTTATTTATTTCATTTCTCCTATGGTAGCTATGAGTACACAAAGAGGTATTTAAGCCAGTTTTTGAGATGAGACGAAGATCTAGAATATATGCATAGACAAAGAAACGATCATTGGTTTCATGGCTACTCAAAGTGGCAGATATGAAAAACTTAGAGAGGTATATCTAATTGGTTTTCCAATGAAAAGTATTTTGATACCAAAGTATGGAAGGTGCTTCAACACTTAGAAAGAGAAGCATGGGCATATACCACATGGACAAAACCCTAGGTGAGTGAAAGATTTCTACATACCTGATAGTTTTAGAAATGGCCACAAACATGTGGCTCTCACACAATCGAGAAATCTAGGAAGGTACATGCTTTGATACTAGTATTAGATAGTCAAGAATGGAGAGTGTATTTTGATAATCATGTGATGCATTTCTCATTAGAATAATTACACATAAATAAATTATTTTATGATCTTTGGTTTCATCTTCCAAGAGGTCTCTTGGACTCTTGATGGCTCTTTACAATCTCTTTAGACTCTTCATGTTCCTTCTCAAAAGAAAAATGCATTCACCATAATCCTTATGGATTAGGTTTCAACCATTCTTATATATAATTGACTTGGTAAAAACAATTTAAAGTCATCAATTGGATATAACTTGGGTGGTTAAAAGGATAAGTTATAAGTTGCATAAAGATAGATTAATCCATGTTAAGGTAAGCTTTGATAACCATAAATATCACACACTTAGTAATACTCTAAGTTTAAAGGGTCGCGCTTTGATAACCATAAATATTGCATTCTTAGTAATACTCTAAGTTTAAAGCGTCACGAATATTTATAAATGAATACTTCATTCCAAAAGACTAAGTTAAATCAAGTAAGGAATTTGGAAAGGTAGAATAAGCCATGAAGGAAGGGAAAAGGGAAATAAGTATGAATAGAAAATATATTATTAGCAATGTAGACCAAAAATATAGTAATAAATAGGAATTTGGGACACTTTGGATCCTCTCTTAAAAATCTTGTGGCTTTCCATTTATATTATATTACTTATTGAAACTTGAGAGCATGTAGAATCTAAGATCCCTAACATAGAAGGACTTGTCTTATGTATAACACACCAATTTATAATACCTAGAATTAGCAATGTGTATTGTAAGTATAATGTATGGAAATTCTAGGCAATGTGTATTGTAAATATAATGTATGGACACATGCCAAGCAATATGTAAATTATGTTTAAAAATAATAAAATAAAATACATCACCAGTTGTAGACAAACACAGATAGAGTCACAGGAGCTATGTTTTCACAGGAGAAAGGGAACTAAGGGGAAATTATACATAGTTATTAATCCTAAGTCACCTTTTGTTACCCTCCATCCCACATTTACCCAATTTCGTTGACCTTCCGAGGTAAACATGAGACGAAGAGTTACTATGACATGACCTGACCTCCAACCTTCAGTTATGGAAGTGGGGCCAACACTGACAACTTACAGACATCCCTCAAGTCTTACAAGACACTCAAGGGCCAAAGAACCACCTCAGGTGACCAAACCCTGAGCTGAAGCTACTTTTCTCACAACTTAACCCCAAACACATGAAAAATCCCATAAGGGTTCAGTTATAGGGCTCCAACCACACACATGACACCGCTTACATGTGGTTATAGCCCAAAACTTCTAGTTCAGAGGGTGCAGTCCCAAAATCTAAGCCACAATTCTAGGCCAGCCTCTAGACCACTACCCAAAATTGTCTGAGACTTTCCAAAATCATTATTGGCATGAGGAAAAATCTAAACATTCAAACTCGAATCAATAAATTGACCTAGATTGCCTATAACACGCTAGACTTTTCGTCAAACACTTCAAGAAACATGTAAGCTACAGGTCGTGAATGCATATATGATTATAATAGTATGAGATTCATCTAAGAATTACCAAGAAGGCTTTATTCCCTCTCCACATAGCTACAACAACACTTATTAGTCCATACATTCATCAATCAATCGATAACTAAACGATTCATGAAAAGAGCCATGGATGGTACACATCATATAACCAGAAAAAAAAACCAACATAGAAACTATAGAAACTCACCCATATTATCACCAACATAATACTACAAATGCTCATAGATCACGGTAAGAAAATGTCTTATATTAACATAGGAAACTACCAACCAAGTCAAGAACTTCCACGTACCACCCAACCATAGATTGGGCTGAACCAAATCTATCTTTTAGTTAATCACCCCCACACCATATTCCAAGCATGAATGTGGGATATCATGGAATAAACCAATACAAAACCAAATCGGGGCTTCCAAAGGCCAACTGCCTCAACCCTCAACCAGTGATTCCACCTCACGGTCGGACATCACTAACACCAACTAGATCGGCCTCTACCCAAGTTGTCTAAGGCTCCAGGAACTAGTAACTCAACCCATAACCTTCTAGGGCTCTAGAGTATTTATTTAACCCAGCTCCAAGGACTAGTAAATCAACCCACCAAGGGCTCTAAAGTGTTTTTCCCAACTTGGGCTCCAGGACTAGTAACTCAACCCAAGTTCTTCCAGGGCTTCCTGAGCGTTTGTTCCAACTCATAGCCATAAGGAATTACGAGCACTAATAAGAAAACAATCAAGTGGAAAAAACCCATAACACCATGTTTATCCAGGAAATGACAAGCCAAGGCTAAAACCATTATCAATTCAGGCAATCCTCCATGCCAATGAGAGCACATAACTAGAAATCACATGCATATACCATGCATCCAAACATCAGAAAGGAAATCACACATGCAACATGTTACCTACAAATAAATCTAGTTGTAGTCATTGATCCACCTGTTCCCTTACGTTTTCCTACTTTCCTTTACCTTCTTTCTTTAATCCAAGTGAAACTAAAGTGCTCCAGGCATGCTCCAATATATCTCTAAGTGTGCAAGAGTATGAGAGATTGAGATAATAGAAGAGATCTCCACTGAAAAATTGTCAAAAGGCTCAACTAAACTGTCAAAAGATATGAATTAACCTGAAGAAGCCTTTTTATTGTTAAGGCCTCTATTTTCTTCATTTTCCTCTATTTTTCCTTCAATTTCCTTCTCATCCAAGTTTATTTCTCTTCACCTTCCTTTTCTCCTATTTTTATTTATTTCATAAATAAAATGCCAACTATTGCCATATTGTATTTTCCAATTTCCATAGCCATTCAGTGATACCCATCACTATGGTTTTCCCAACATTCATCTTGGAATATGTGTCCGATGACCATGGTCTTATTTTTTTTGCATTTACATAGAAAATCAACCATGGGGTTGTTAAAAACCCCTCCTCCTTAGTGGAACACCATGGACAATGTTCAATGACACCAATAAACCAACAAAACACATGCCTCCCATGGAAATTTATAACACAAATCGATGCAACATTTACATCATATCATATACCAAGTCAATGACCATCATAACATGAACACCATACTGCTTATTGGAGCTTTATAACACAGCTCGATGCGGTGTTTACAACATACATATGCTTAGACATATGACGAACTCAAAATCAAACATGTATATACCAAATAATATCCACTCAACCGACGAATAAAGAAGGATACATAGCCTACATCTGACCATCCATCTCCCATGTATCTTGATCAGGCCCAAAGTCTGTCCACTACACTTTAACTTGCCCGATTGCTCTGTTCGAGAGCATGAGACGTTTCTACTGCAATATGCCTTGTGGTTATAGCTAGAATTATCCCTCTAGTTCCACCTGCAATACAGACCAATTAATCACATGATCAACATCTTAGACATATTCCTAAGTAATGAAAAAAGGAAAACATTATGGACTTTCACTATCGAAGGCAATGCAAATCGATAGGACACTGGTCCAAACCTCTCAAGGATCTCAAAAGGCCCACAATATTGAGGTGCCAATTTGGCACATGATCTAGTCCTCAAGGAATTCTTCTTGTTCTTGATGCAGAAGTACACATGTTCCCCAACCTGAAACTCCTTAAATACCGTGTGTTGATCTACATAAATATTCATCCTGTCATGTGTTGCCTTCAAATTACTCTTAATAACTTGCATTTGTTATTCCATCTTGGCCAACACATTGGATCCAATCAATACCTTGTTCATTGAATCACTCCAACTAATAGGAGTATTACAACTCTGCCCATAAAGTTCCTCAAACAGATTCATCTTCAAGAACTCCTGGTACCCATTTTTATAGGAAAACTCAACCAATGGTACATACTCTTCCCACTTCATCTAGCGATGCATAATGTACATCCTTAGAATGTCCTCAAGGATCTTATTAAACCTCTATGTCTGTACATTTTTCTATGGATGCTAAGTTGTAATTTTCCCAAACCTACAAACAACTCTTTCCAAAACCTAGAAGTGAACTTGACATCTCTATCAGATACAATCTTCTTAGGAACACCATGAAACCTCACTATCTCTCTCATGAAAATTTGAGCTACCTTCTCTAGCTAAATTCGTAGACTTAACTGCAATGAAGTGTGCTACCGTACTTAACCTGTCAACCACAACCATGATGGAATCATACTGCTTCGATGCCCTTGGTGAACCTATAATGAAATCCATGGAAATTGATCTGAAATGTTGGGAAAACTTGTTAATGCTATGCAAGCTCCCTCATCAATATAAAAAAATTGTGTTTAGGATCATCTCAAATTAACCAAAATGTGAGGAATTATGTGTCAAGTTATGTGTCTTTTATAAGCAATTTATGAGGTTAATTAGTTGTTAAAAACACATATACAACAAATAAAATGCAAAGAAGTAAAACACAACAAACCGATAACACAAAGATGATAAAGGAGTTCACCCCTCTTGGGATGCATCTCCTTGGACCTGCTTCAATGGATAGGACCTCTTTGGATTAATGGTCAACGCTCTAATTACATGCAACTGTAGTGCTTCAATGGCTTTGTAACCTACTCCATTGGATTCATAAGACCCAAAAACCCAAAAAATGACTTTCCAAGCTCTGCAATTGGACTTCAGCTGATCTAGGCTTTACCTCCTCTCCTGGTGGCCCTAAGCTTCCTTAAAGTTCAACGTAGAAAAATCACATACAAAAGTTCTTTTCTGCCTCTACAACCTATTCCATTGTGTTCATAGCATCCAAATCATCTAGGAATGACTCTTTCTAAGCCAAAATTGGTCGAAATATGCCAAAGTTATGGCCTCTTCAGTTTTCCCTAGGAAAACTCCACCAAAATTGGAGAAACTCCAGTTAACTCCGCCAAATTTAGAGTAAGGCCGATTTAGCGAACCTTCCAAATCTCTGCCAACCTAATCCCCTTAATTAGTTATAATCATGGCTTAATTACTATTAAAATCACTTAGTGCGTTTAATGGCATGGTTATCGTTAAGCTCCAGCCTTCAGTTATGGGTTTTGGTCATATGGGGAGGGGGTTGGCCCACGTATTAAACTTTAAATACAACGTGCACTCATAGTTGGTTAAGTAACATTGGCGTGATGTAGTAGTAATGCGTTGGGCTTGTGCAGTGCAAGTCACAAGTTCAACTCCCCGGCTTGCCAATAAAAATTTTCCATTGTGCGCAGATGCTCATAGGCCTTTGGGGAGGGACATGTGGTTGCCTCTGAGCTTGCCACATGTCAACTTCTCATTGGTCCTTCCCTGACCAATGAAAAAAGCCAACACATCAAACTATTGACCATTCATACAGCACCACTTGGTGTGACCTCACTGGCTGTTGACCAACCTTTGACCTGCACAGTCACCTGCCACGTCAATAGTACAGACTGTGCAATGACTGTACTTTTTTTTTTCAAAATTCCTCTATTTGGCAAAGTGGACAGAACACGATATCTTTCTCATACGAGCTCCGTTTTGAGTGAAATGAGTTGAGTTGGGATTGTATCACTGAGACGGATGTGGTCGTTCAGGTTTTGATTGATTCCAAGCACTTTTATTTTTGAGCAAATTTTTTCCCCTAATCCAAATTTCAATCACTCCTTCCCACTGACAGGCTTTGGGACCCACAAAATATGGTTATATTATGAGATCTGAAAAACTCTTCTCATTCCCAAGTTCTATCAATTGATTCTACTTGGAAAAATCTCCATGACAACCACTTGGGTTCACTGACATGCCTTGCCTTGCAAATGGCTTGGCACTTCAACCAATGTTCTCCTTTTGTTGTTAACCCAATCCAACACTTGTTGGTTTCTTGCTGATTAAACACCCTATTGTACCAAAGCGATCCCTCGATGCTTGGAAAGCTGATTGGCGGCCTTCCCACTGAGAATCATGTTCCTCCTTTGTAACACATGCATTCTATGCAAGCTTCTCCTTGGAAACCACTTTTCCAAGTTAAGCCCATCTGAGTGAACTATAGCAACGAGTTCCAATATCAGTAATAAAAATAAAATAAATTACCATTCTTTTACCTCCATGGTTCCAAATTTCTCATCTAGAAGAATGCATTCGCCATCTCTTTCACTTCTTGGCTTCAACACATCAAATGCATTGTATACCATCTGATATTTTACAAGGGCTGCAAATTTTTTTGGCATTTTTTTTCCACTTTCACTTCTTGATTCCATCATCCTCCAGTATTAACATGCTACTCATGTCATGATTTTAGAATGAAGGCTAATCATGAGCCTCTTTCTCAAGTGTGGACCTTCCAAAATCCCGCAACATCTTGTCACAAAAAACACCATTAACCTTGAAAAAACATTCATGCAAGAAGAACTTGATGACCTATTCCTTTTGCTTCTTCAAAGAAACAAATGTCACATCATGTGAACATTGCCATGTAATCTTACATCTTGGTGTATAAACCATTGACTAAACACAAGTCAACAAAACATGCTTCTTTAAACAATTGACTTTCAAATCAAGTAAAGGCATGTACAACAACTTAACGATTTACAACAAGAATTCGACATTCTCATGAAACAATTCGTCACATCTCCCTTCCATCTTTGGAGACAAAAATCAACTCTTCCAAATCAATATAACATGCATGTAACAATCAATCGACCACACAAGCCGACACTCATGCATGTGCAAATGATCAACATTCTCAAGTTGACAACATACATATTAACAAAGCAATCAACCAACACAAGTCAATCACTCATGCATGTTCAAGCATAATGAAACTATTAAAAATTCCACTATTCACCCACACAAAATCTCATGCATGTATAACAATTTCAACTCTCTCACAAGTACAAGAATCCCAACAGTATGTACGAGTACTTAAAGAGTTGAAATGACAAAATTTTTTGCAATAAAGTGAGTCAAATAATCCACTTTCGAACACCAACCTGGCGTAAACATGCAAGTTCAAGAATGCAACATGCATGCAAATTTGTAGTTTCAAATTGCCATCTTTGCTACATCTAAGTGAGCCAACATAACTCTATTTTTCCAACATCTTTCTTCATGCAATATGTAGCATACTTTTAGGAAAAAATAAATGCATCAATAAGGAAAAAATTTCATCAATTATCAAAAGAAATGCAAGGCCTTAATTGGTTAAGAAATCTAACCATCTCTTTCCAAACCATTTCCATGGCACTTCTTTCAGTTGCACTTCATCATGTGTATCATCCTGACCCACATCAATTATAAAATCCTCTTTTCCATTCTTGGCAAAATATCTCTCCACCTTCTTCAAATTTCATGGATGACTTGTTGGATGCAAATTCCAACAATTGTCTACAAGATGACCCTGCTTATGGCAATGAGTACAAAATAATTGCATCTTCTTTTCAACATGGCTTCCATTATCCAATGGACCTTTGGTTTTCTGTCTCTTTTGTTTTGAAAGTTTCCTGTGTATGGCTATCCTCTTCCAACACCTCAAAACAATATGGTTACTCAAACCACAAAAGGAACATGTAAATTTTCTCCAAATCTTATGTGAAGATTTACCATGTTTATCATAATCAAAGGAAACTTGATTAAAGGCATATTTATACCTTCACATTCACCTTTTTCACCTTATTGAGGAGGTGAATTTGATGAAGTAGTGGCTCTCTTCGGAATACCAACAATGGTTTCAATGAACTTAGAGCTTTCAACATTCTCTTGTTTTCCATTTCCACTAGTTGCATGCTTTTGAGCATCTTCTTGAAAAGTGGGTATAAAACTTTTGCATTCCTCATGAACACAAACTTCACAAGCATGTAGTGAAAGTCCTTCTTGGAAAACCTTCATGTGCCTCCTTGGTTTTGGAGCATTCTCCATCATGTTGGCCATAACCAAGACCCAAATACCTAGGCCTCTCCTCAACAAAAATTGGCTCAACTATGCCTTGTACATGTTTGCCTAACCCTTTACCTTCATAGCCCATCTTCATCAATAATTTGGACCCTATTCCTCTAGTGTGTCTTTCAAAAGCACCAAAACATTCATTTTGAGAGGAAATTGAAGTTAAAACTGAATTGCATATCTCATTTTCATGCACATACTTGGCTAGGGTTTCCTTGGCATCATGGAGTTGAATCTCCATCTCATGCATCTTTCCAAGAAGCTCTTGATTCTCCTCCTTCATGGCCAACAACTCCTCTTGAAGTATAGTGTTCTCCTTCCTATCTTCATTCATCTCTTGCACCATATCTCTCATGATGATAATCTCTTGCAACATCTCTAAGTCAAAGAGTCTTGCTAAGGAAGATGGATTAGAAACATCACTTGTTGAAGCTATCATCACACTTTTAATGCATAAAAAAGATTCACACATAAACTTTCACACAGTTAAATTCTCCTTGCACAAATACAAAACCAATAGCTAATTTTCTAGCTAACCTTGGCAAACCATCTAAGGGTTAAAATGAGCTAACAATGCTCTGATACCAACCTGATCTGAAATTTTGGGCAAACTTCTTAATGCTATGCAAGCTCCCTCCTTAGTATAAAAAGATTGTGTTTAGGATCATCTCAAATTAACAAAAATGTGAGGAATTATGTGTCAAGTTATGTGTCTTTTATGAGCAATGTATGAGGTTAATTAGCTGTTAAAAACACATATACAACAAGTAAAATGTAGAGAAGTAAAACACAACAAAATCATAACACAAAGCTGATAAAGGAGTTCACCCCTCTTGGGCTACATCTCCTTGGATCTGCTTCAATGGTTAGACCCTCTTTGGATTAATGGTCAATTCTCGTATTACATGCACATGAAATGCTCCAATGGTTTTGCAACCTCCTCCATTGGATTTAGAAGACCCAAAACCCCCCAAAAATTACTTTCCAAGCTCTGGAATTGGACTTCAGCTGATCTAGGTTTGACCTCCTCTCCTAGTGGCCCTAGGCTTCCTTAAACTTCAACGTAGAAACATCATGTACAAAAGTTCCTTTCTGCCTCTGCAACCTATTCCATTGTGTTCAGAGCATCCAAATCATCTAGGAATGACTCTTTCTGAGCCAAAATTGGTCGAAATATGCCAAAGCTATGGCCTCTTCAATTTTCCCTAGGAAAACTCCACCAAAACTAGAGAAACTCCAGTTAACTCCGCCAAATTTGGAGTAAGGTTGGATTTAGCAGACCTGCAAAACCGTTGCCAACCTAATTCCACTTAATTAGTGATAATCATGGCTTAATGACCATTAAAATCACTTAGTGTGTTTAATGGCGCTGTTATCGTTAAGATCTAGCTTCTGGTTATGGGTTTTGGTCACATGGGGAGGGGTTTGGCCCTCTCCTCCCCCCAACCCACCACATATTAAACTTTAAATACAATGTGTGCTTGTAGTTGGTTAAGTAACATTGGCGCGACATAGTGGTAATGCGTTGGGCTTGTGCAGTGCAAGTCACGGGTTCGACTCCCAAGCCTACCAATAAAATTTTTCCATTATGCACTGATGCTCATAAGCCTTTGGGGGGGGGGACATGTGGCGGCCTTCGGGCCTGCCACATGCCACCTTCTCATTGGTGCTTCCACGACCAATGAAAAAATGCCAACGCATCAAACTGTTGACCATTCATATAGCACCACTTGGCGTGACCTCACTGGTCATTGACCAACCTTTGACTTGCATAGTCATCTGCCACATTAGCAATACGTATTGATAATTATGCAGTGACTGTACTTTTTGTTTCAAAATTCTTCTGTTTAGCAAAGCGAATAGAACGTGATATCTTTCTCATACGAGGTTTATTTTAAGTGAAACGAGTTGCATTGGGATTGTATTGTCGAGACGAACGTGATCATTCAGATTTTGATTGATTCTTAGCACTTTGATTTTTGAGCAAATTTTTGCCCCTAATCCAAATTTCGATTAGAAATGACCTCCCATTTCCACTCTGTAATCGGAATCAGCTACAATAAACCACTTGGATGCTTACACTATGCTTTTACCTGCTGACAATCCAAACCTCACAACAAAATCAACCACCTCTTTCTTCAAGTTCGGCTAATAGTAGAATTGCTTAACTTTTGTCATTGTCTTCTAATATCTCGGGTGATCCTTATCTTTTCAGCTACCAGAATTAACCAATACCTCTTACTTCTGTGATGTTAGTAAAATTGCATATGAAAGAGTATGAAAATTCGCATTTTCATACTGTAAAGAAGATGAAACATAATGACAACCATCAAATCAAATAACACAAACACATTGATAACAGAGTTCACCTAGTGTGGGTTACATCTCTGGGCCCTGGTGTCAAGAGTGGGGAGATCGCTTCATTAAATGTTGCAAGATTATGATAAGTACATAGTAAATTATTTTTCATTACAAGGATAAATTCCCTCAAGCAGAGTGGCATGTCTCTCCACGAGACGTTCTTAGGAACTCTCACTCAAATGGGCCCTCCTTTAGCATGACAAGCTAATAAAATCTCACATGAAGTGGCATACAAGTATCCCTCAACATAATGGTAATTGGGGATCTCAACAACAAAAACATCATCTCATCAAATCAGAAGAAAAGCATGGAATTACTACATCATTTACCTCCACTTTCGGTATGGCTGGAAAGTACAAAGATCAGCAAACAAAATGGACTGCACTATTGAATTCATGGCGCAAAATTGTGTCAAACAACATAAATTTTACGCCTTTCTAACACCATCAAATTTTGGACCTTAAGGAATCTCAAAGATTCCCCCAAATATTCCTTCCTCAAGATGGCCAAAAAATTCTTTACTTGGATGAAAATTTTGAGCACACCACAGCTCTCCCTACAAAATTATGTGAAAAATGATTATAAAGTCGACATCATTCTGTCTTTGTCAAAAATCAACTTCCAAGGGAATATTTTAGATTCCACAAGATTCTACAAAGATTCCTTATTGATAGTCGCCTGAATTCCTATTGCTTAGATGGGGAAACAGACCACACCATCATGTTCCCTACAAAATTATGGTTCGTTTAAGTATAAAGTTGGCATGAATCTGACACTGTGAAAAATCACCCTCTATGGAATATTTTAGATTCCTCACTACATCACAGAATATTCTATGGAATATTCCCCCGAATATTCTCCACCTCAAAACTTGTGCCTACTCTTAGCTGGGTTTCATCTGCACCTGGTTCCACTCAATGCTCCTCCTATGCAAGTCAAATGGTATTTGTTGATGTTTAAATAAAAAGTGTCGAGTGAATTAACCAATGAATTTGTTGACTTAGTTGATTGGGTAGTGAAATGAGGTGTGGGAGACCCGGGTTCCAATCCCACAGTCCTCCCCATTTGGCACTCGGTGTATTTAATTTTGGTGGTGCGTCCGTTGGCAGTTTCGTTTTAACAGCGTGCAATTATGTTAATCGTTGAGCAGTGTTCACATATGGCATATGATTTGAGCTGCACATTTTAATATGGCATTGGTTATGGGAATGCCACTGGTGGGCCATCCCACAGATCGGCGCAGATTCGACACCCGTCAACCCCCATTGTAACATAGCCACTTCTCGAATCGTAGGGGAGGGTCTCGAGTTACCCGCGAGCCCTAACCCATATATATATATATATATATATATATATATATATATATATATATATATATATATATATGACGGGTATGAGGGGTTGCGAGATCGATAGGCCCACCACCATTTTTTTAAATTCTTTTAATTTTTATAAACAAATTGGTCAAACATTTTCCATCGATTTTTTGGGTTACGAGAGAAATTAACGAGGAGACAAATTCACCCGTTCTGACGGTTGAATTTCGTCTGGCAGAAAATTCCAAATTGTTGCCTTGTTAGTGGCTGCCACTTGCCCAACTTTGACTATAACTTTGGCCAGCTATAACTTGAGCATACGAACTTAGATTTGAGTGTCGTTTCCAACAGATGAATCAAGACGATGAGCACTACGATCTGGTCCTAGTTTCACTTCAATATGGTGACTTTGATTTTTGAGCTATTCTAAGCCACTACTGAATTTTGAGTGTGTATGGAGCCACCTAGATCACCGAGTGACCTCAATACGGATTGACATTAAATTCCCTCAAGATAAGCTTCTTGAGCTCATTGTTGTTTGACACATAGATCTTATCCCTAAATCTGACTAAACCATCTATTGTGAGATGATAATCCACATCCTGATCACTTGTACCCTGTTGTTGTAACCTATGCTTAAGCTACAAATAACTGCTATCCTGTTGTCCTACCTACAAGATTCTCTCCTGCAAGATTGTCCCATAATAACTTACTGCGAAAATGTGATTTACCTACACTCTTATGCTAAGAGCATTTGCAACCATGTTCTCCTTTCCCTTAATGTACCTGATCTCAAAATCAAACTCACTGAAAGCAGCCAACCACCTAGCCTTACTGGGATTCATATTAGGTTGGTCAAACAAGTATCTCAACCCACTGTGATCATTCATTAAAACAAACCTCTTGCTAAGAAGATAGTGTCTCCATATCTTTAATGCATGAATGATAGCTACCAACTCAAGATCACGAGTCACATAATTATGCTCGTACTCATTCAGTTTTTTTTATTCGTTGCATACCAATTTTCCTTCCTGTATCAAAACTCCACCAAGTCCTCTCTTGCAATAATTTGTACACACGAAAAAATCTTTATCTGGATTTGACATCTTTAGAATTGGAGTGTTCGTAAGCAACTGCTTCCACTGCTCAAAACTAGCTGCACAATCCTCTGTCCATTCAAACATATTTCGTTTTCTCTGCAATCATGTAATAGGATAGGCAATCCATGAGAAGTTTCAAATGTACCTCCTCTATTAACCTGCTAATCCCATGAATGATCTGACCTCATCCACATTCTTAGGAGTTGCCCATTCCATGATAGCTCTGATCTTTTTCGGGTCCACTACTATACCTTCCTTGGAAACAACATGCCTTAAGTAATGAAATTATATCTGAAAGAAATTGCACTTACTAAAATTGGCATACAATCAATGCTCTCTCAACAATTTTAACATTGTTGCTAGATTTTTTTCATGTTCTTCATCATTCCTAGAATATATCAATATGTCATCAATAAATATTATCACAAACTTGTCCAAAAAAGGATGCAACACACTATTCATCAAACAAATGAAAGTAGTTGGAGCATTAATCAAACCAAAAGAAACCACAACAAACTCATAATGCGCATGCCTAGCCCGTAATGTGGTTTTGTAGATCTCCTCTTCTTTGATGAGTAACTGATGATATCCTAATCTCAAGTCAATTTTCGAGAACATTGTTGCTCCCTTCAACTGATCAAACAAGTCATCGATCTACGGCAAATGATACATATTCTTGATCGTCACCTTTTTCAACTCCTTGTGATCAATACATAACCTGAGAGTACCATCCTTCTTCTTAACAAACAACAATGGTCCACCCCAAGACAAAAAACTTGGCCTAATATATCCCTTTTCAAGCATTTCCTTCAATTGCAGCTTCAGTTCCACTAACTCTGAAGTGCTCAACATGTACAGTGCCTTTGATGTTGGTGTTGCTCCTAACATTAACTCAATAGAAAATTCCACTTCCCTATAAGGCGATAACTCTGAAATCTTTGATTGAAATACATCTTTAAATTGCTGCAAATATAGATACCTCTTCAAGACTTCAGCATGCTCAATATCCTTCCCTTTGTCACTGGAAATATGAACTACAAACAATACACACCTTTTCATGCTACTCCACTTTGCTTGCATAGTTGTAACCATTCTCACAGATGTAGGCTTCTTCTTACCCTACAAGATTATCTTCTCGTCGTTCTCTTATCTTCATCATCATCCAGACACTCAATAACCTTATCATAGCAATCCACTTTAGTCTTGTGAATGTACAACCAATCCATACCCAACAACATATTATATGATCCCAATGGAAGCACATTTAGATACACTAATGTAGACATATTTTTCAGCTCAAATGCATAAGATTTCACCCAATGATGAACTATTTTCTTAGTACATGTAACCAATTGCACCATGGCAAGACTCTACATGCACTTCTTTATTCAAGCAACACTTATCCACTAGGTCAAGACTGATATAACTATAGTTAGATCTGGGATCAAGCAAAATAGAAACAACTTGATCATAAATCTTACCTTCCATCTCAATAATAGATGTTTGATGATCATTTTGCCTATTATCCAATGCTGCATAAATATGAGGAATACTTTGTCCAACATCCCCAACTATTTGTGCCTCCTCAACACTATAAATCTGAGGTATGCCACCCTGATGTTGTGGACAATCTCTCCTACCTTGATCCTTGCCATAGGTCTAACACTACAAAGGCTTCCTGCCATCACCCTTGTTCTGCTCCTCATACTGGAATCCTTGTCCTATATCAACTACATTGAATTTCTTGCACGGTGTTACATTCTCCTTGTTACATGTATCCTGAGGTCTTCCTCTCTTCTTATCCCACTTTCCCTTACTCTTGTCATTACCTTCCTAACCCTACTTAGGCTCCAACTTATGCTTATACTGGTCATAACAATGTTTTATCTTCCCAATTACTTCTTCCAATGTCCTAGGAACATCATACTCAATCCGATCTTTAAATGCTAAAGGAAATCCACTAATGAATCTTTGAACCTTCATATTTTCATCCTTAAGATATGGCACATACCTCAATAGATCCAAGAACTTATTCATATACTCTTTGTTTGTCATCGATCCCATCTTCAACTCATAGAAATCTTTAGCCTTACCATCATAATATCTCTCTAACAAGTACTTCCTAAAAAGTCTCTTGAATTCGTGCAAACTCAACTCCTTTGTCTTGATGCCTCTAACACACTTTACACCTTCTCATCAGATGTATGCTTTCCCTTTGAGACTAAAAATGGCTATCCTGACTTTCATATAATTTTCATAATCATGTAGCTCGAAAAATTTCTTCATCCCAAGTAACCATGCTTATGCATCTTCTGGTTTCTTTAGCTCTCCATCAAATGTAGGAGGTTCAGATTTATTGAACTCATCTAATAAGTACTGCTTCTCACCCCTCCTGTAAGGATGATAATGATGATGACCATTTTGTTTCTCTGGTCCATAACCAGAATGGAATCCATAATCACTACCTCTCCTGTAAAGTGTATCCAACCATCTTCTACCTCTAACCGTGTCATCTCTGTATGAACTATGCCCCGGTCGAGATCTGCTACCATATGCCTTTAGACATCTCAAAGTATTTTTTATGTCAGGAGAGTACTCATCTTTGTGTTGCTCATCTTATCTATAAGGAGAATCTCATAAATTGTAATCCACCATTTTGCTAGTCATTTTTGATCCTCTTCTTCTTGCAAACATACCATGTTAGATAACGAATTATAAACATAATCAACATACCTCAGTGAAGTTTGTGGGAGGCTATCTCATCTACAAAATCAATCCATATTAACACAATATATATATGTATATGTTTTTTGGTGTGTATTATATTCTTTCCACGACTAGTTGCACGCGTGGGGGGCTCATTAGGGGGGCGGTTGCCCCCCCTATTCATTGTGTTGGGCACAATAGGAGGGGTCATGGGGGGGCACAGCCCCCCCTGTTTGGGGGTTTCAAGGGGGTGGTAACCCCCCTACATGAGGTCAAGGGTAGCACCCCAGGAAAAAAAATTGGACCCTATATTAGGTGGGCGGAACTACCTATAGTTTTGTGCATGGTTTTTGCACATGGTTTTGGGCATGATGGTTTTCTTCCATGGTATTTTGTAGATCTGGTCATGGGAACTACAGGTATGTTCTAATCCAAGGTTAAAGGATTGGCATTTATGAATGATTCAGAATGTATATATATGTATTGTAACATTGAAAGGAACATAATGAAAAATCAATCTGGTAGTCCCAGTTTTGGGATCCAGGGAAAAATCTTTGTGTATTTGTTTTATATTCTCGTCATTGTTTATTTTCTATTTTTAGAATTCATCTGCAGGTAATTTCTATACAGGGTTAAAACCTACATTTGGTATCAGATTTGTTTCAGCTTCAAGGGGATGCCTTTGCTATTGAGGGGTTTGTCTCGGGCCTGTGGTAGACCTTGTTCAGTGGGATATATGCAGGATCGATTTTTGCAGTGAAAGAATATGGTCAACTGTCGAAAGATAGAGATCGAGAAATTTAATGGTAAGAGTTTTGAGTTGTGGAAGCTCAAGATGGACGATCTGCTGGTCGATAAAATATTAGTGGATCGCAGTATATCTTGGTACTAAACCAACAATAATGTTAGCAGAAGACTTGGCGAAGTTGGATCAGAAGGCAAAGAGCACAATACGGTTGTGTATCTCATATTCAGTATTGTTGAATGTATCAGGGGAAGCTACATCGAAGGATTTGTGGATCAAGTTAGGGACTTTGTACAAATCTAAGTCTCTGGTGAAAAAATTGTTCATGCGAAAAAAGTTGTATAACCTAAGGATGAAGGATGGAGACTCGATGACAGAGCATCTGAACTCCTGTAATACTGTGGTAAGCCAGTTTTTAACTATTGATATAAAAATTTCAAATGAATATAAGTGCATCAATTTGTTGTGTTATCTACCAGATTCATGGGATAATCTAGTTGTTGCAATAGGTAGAAATACAACTATCTTGAAGTTTGATGAAATAGTCTCATCCTTGTTGTCGGAGATGAGACAGAAAAATATGGAGAACCAGAATGGAGATGCCTTGTCTGTACAAGGGCGGTCCCAAAACAGAAACAAAAATAAGTCCTCGAGTGGGAGATCTAAATCTCTAAGAAAACCTGTAAAGGTATGTTGGAAATGCAGAAAGGAAGGGCACTTCAAAAAGGACTATAGATCTAAAGCTCCTCAGAAAGGAAATGGATCTGATGATGCTCCTTCTGTAGAGGTGAAAACCACCTTAGATGAATGTGGGGATGTGTACTTGGCTTCTTCTTCAAGTACACATGTAGATCATGAGGCATGTTTGATTGACTCAGGAGCATCCTTTCACTTCACTCCCCATTAGGGGAATTTTGAAGTCTAAAATGGGTCTCCTAAGGAAATTATAAAATAATAGTGGAAATAATAAAATAATAGTGGAAATAATAAAATAAGATTAGATTACATCATCAAATTTTAGAAGGAAAAAAGAAAAAACTATTTTTTCAACTCGTATTTTCAACTTATCTCCCTATGGGTTTACTCAAATTTTGAGCAACAACACTTGTTGGATGAAAAATTTCATTCCTCATCCAAGGAGTACCCATGTTGCATACTTTTAATGAACCCTGCTACATGAAAAATGATAAATACATGAAAAATGTGATTGCAAACACGTTTTTTCATGTATTTCTCATTTTTCGTGTAGTAGGGTCCATTGAAAGTATGCACCATGGGTATTCCTTGGGTGAGGAATTAAATTTTTCATCCAACGAGTACTCCCACTCAAAATTTGAGTAAAACCTTAGAGAGATAAGTTGAAAATAGGAGTTGAAAAGTAGTTTTATTATTTTATTCTATTTTTAAACCTTTTATGTTTTTACTCCAAAAATGGTGAATCATCCCCCATGGTTAACAACATCATCTTGAATCCTATTGGTTCTTATAAAGTTTATTTTGGTTGTACATTTTTCTTAGGAGGCCCATTTTAGACCTCAAAATTCCCCTAATGGATAGGGAGTGGTTTTGCAAGTATGAGAAATATGATGGTGGTGACGTTTTCTTATGGGATGATAGAAAGGCTAAAATCGTCGAATGCAGAAAATTCAAACTGATTTTGCAAGGTGGAAGGATTAGAACACTTCTGGGTGTTCTGCATATTCCTGCATTGGCCAAAAATCTACTTTTTGTAAGAAAGATAGATGATGTAGGTGTAAAAACAATGCTCGAGAAAGATACCTACAAGATGGTTCGGGGATCACTGGTATTGATGCGAGGAGTTCGTATTGGGACTCTATACAAGCTTCTTGGTAGTATTGTTATTTATTGGTGCAACAACTCTGTGGCTTCTGAAAGTGGAGTAGAAAATCTAGTGTTCTCTGGAGAAAATACCATGCTATGGCATCAAAGGCTTCAACATATGGGAGAGAAGGGCCTTCGAATACTTCATGGTAATGGTATGGTAGAAGGTATGTCTAATTGCTCTCTAGATTTGGATTTCTGTGAACATTGTGTTATATGGGAAGCAGAATCAAGTGATTTTCCCCTTTGGTGCGAAGAGGGTGAAAGGGATATTAGAGCTTGTGCACAGTGACGTGTTTGGACCTATGTCGGTTCCATCACTGGGTAAGTTTGTGTACTATGTATCATTTATATATGAATTCTCAAAGAATACATGGATAAAATTTCCTCGGGAAGAAATATAAATTCTTTGACAAGTTTAAAGAATTTAAGACTGGTGGAACATCAGGCAGAGAAGAAGATAAATGTGTTGAGGACAGATAATGGTGGAGAGTTATGCAAGAAGGAATTTTAAGAGATATGTAAGAAGTGTGGTATAGAACGACAGAAGAATACTCCATACACACCTCAACAAAATGGAGTCGCAGAAAGAATGAATTGGACTTTGATGGAAAAGGCAAGAAGCATGCTCAGTGGTGCTAGGTTAGGACAAGAATTTTGGGCAGAGGCGGTGGAGACTACATGCTACCTGGTTAATAGACCACCTTCATCAACGTTGGAGGATAAGTCTCCACATGAGGTATGGACTAGTAAGAAACCCTCTCTTTCACATTTGAGGGTATTTTGTTGTGATGCATATGTACGTGTTCCAAAGGAGAAAAGAACCAAGTTGGATAATAAATCTGAAAGTTGCATCTTTATTAGGTATAAGGATGGTTTAAAAGGTTATAAGCTTTGGAACCCAGAAACAATGAAGGTTGTATGGAAGCCGAGATGTGGCATTTAGAGAGGTGAAATGCATTATTAAACATGAAGCCCTACCAAAGGAACCTGAGAATATAGAGTTTGAGCTAAAGGAGGAAGAATCAGACTCTACAACAGAACATGAATCAGAAGATTAAGAGCCACAAACTCCAGTTGTGAGAAGATCGGTTCGAGAAAGAAGGCAACTAGAAAGGTATAGTCCATCTTATTTCTATTCAAATTTTTCTTTATCTATTACTGATGATGATCCCAAAATTATCAGGGAGGCAGTATATTCAGAGGATGGAAAACTCTGGAAAGAGGCCATGGTTGATGAAATGGCATCTTTGGACAAAAATGAGGCTTAGGATCTGGTGGATTTGTTGGCTAGAAGGAAACCCATTGAAAGAAAATGGGTGTTTAAGAAGAAGATGAATGCAGAAGGCAAGGTGGAGAAATAAAAGCTCGATTGGTAGAAAAATGTTATTCCCAAGTGTCGAGAATTTATTTTGGTGATTTTTTTCTCTTGTTTCCAAGGTAGATTCTATTGGATTACTTTTATATGTTGTTGTTTCTTTTGATTTTGAGGTAGAACATATGGATGTGAAGACATCATTTCTTCATGGGGATTTGGAAGAAGAGATCTACATGAAGAAACCTGGAGGCTTTGTGGTGAAGGGAAAGAAAGAATAGGTATGCAAGTTAAAAAAGTATTTGTATGGGTTAAAACAATCACCAAGGATGTGGTATCAGAAATTTGATACATATATATGGGGACTTGGCTTCACCAGAAGCATAGTGGATCACTGTGTGTATTTTAAATTAATTGGTGACTATACTATTTATCTGGTCTTGTATGTGGATGATATGTTGCTGATTGGAAATGACAAAGAAATTATTTAGGATTTGAAGACCAAATTTTCCTCCAAATTCGACATGAAGGATATTGGTGTTGCAAACTGTATTTTGGGCATGGAAATTAGACGAGATCGGGAAAAGATGAAGCTCTGGTTAAACCATAGGAAGTATGTCGAGACAATACTACAGAGGTTTAATATGCAGGATAGTAAACTGGTGAAGGTTCCTATTCCTATAGGCGTAAATTTATATGTTGAACAGTGTCCCAAGACACAAGAAGGGGAAGATGACATGTCTCGTGTTCCATATGCAAGCGCAGTTGGTAGCCTGATGTATTCAATGGTCTGTACTAGACACGACATTTCACATCCAGTGGGAGTATTGAGAAGGTTTATGTCAAAACTAGGGAAGGAGTAGTGGACAAAAGTGAAGCGGGTTTTAAGGTATTTGTGTGGCACTAGTGATTATGGTCTGTGCTATCAAGGAAGAATAGGATTGGACAAATTTTTAGACATCCATGGCTTTGTTGATGTAGACTGGGCTCAAGATTTGGATTGGAGAAGATCTACAAGTGGGAATGTATTTAACCTATTTGTAGGAGTAGTTAGTTGGATGAGCAAGAGACAGTCTGCAGTGGCACTTTCAACTACAAAGGCAGAATACATGGCAGCCACTCATGAAATCAAGGAAGCAATTTAGTTGCAGAGATTATGTTCAAGTATGGGGTTAGTACAACGAGCTATAAGGATATACTGTGACAACCAAAGTGCAATTTTCTTCTCAAAGAACCTTGCTTATCATTCAAAGATAAAGCACATTGATGTTCAGTATCACTTTGTGAGGGATATGGTTGAGGACCAAAAGGTGTTGTTGGTAAAGGTGGACATTTTGAAGAATGTTATAGATGTATTGACGAAGTTTGTGAGCACTGAGAAGTTTTTTTGGTGTAGAGAAACAATGGGCATTGCAAGGATGGACCAATGAATAAGCTCTCCTTTGATCCTCTTTGTGGAAAAGAAAACAACAATTGGGAGAATGTTGGATGTGTGTTATATTCTTTCCATGACTAGTCACGCGTGAGGGGCTCACAGGGGGGCGGTATCCCCCCTATTCATTGAAATGGGCGCACCAGGGGAGGCAGCCCACCCTGTCGAGGGGTTTGAGGGGTGCAATATCCCCCCTCCACGCGTTGCCCCAAGAAAATAAATTGGACCCTATATTAGGTGGGCGGACCTACCTATGGTTTTCTTAATGGGTTTTGCACATGGTTTTGAGCATGATAGTTTTTTGCCCATGGTATTTTGTAGATCCGATCAAGGGAACTGTGGTTATGTTCTAATACAGGGTTAATGGATTGGGGTTTATGAATTCTTTAACATGTATATATATGAATTGTAAATTTGAGAGGAACATAATGAAAAATAATCTGGTAGTCCCAATTTTGGGATCCAAGGGAAAATCTCTGTGTATTTGTTTTATATTCTCTTCATTGTTTATTTTTTGTTTTTAGAATTCGTCTACAGGTAATTCCTCTACAGGGTTAAAACACACACACACACACACACAAGATGTATATATATATATATCATGAATGGTAACCATAACCATGACAACGTGCATGTAGCCCATCCAGTCCAAGTATTTGAACCTAGAAGTTATGATACTAATATGTAACCCTCCATCCCATATTTAACCAATTTCACTGACCTGCCACGTTAAACATGAGATGAAGAGTTACTATGACTTGACCTAACCTCCAAGCGTCAGTTATAGAAGTCGGGATGACACTAATAACTTACAAAGATCCCTCAAGGCTTACAGGACACTCAGGGGCTAAAGAACAACCCCAAGTGACCAAACCATAAGTAGAAGCTACTTTTCTTACAATTTAAACCCCAACCACACAAAAAAGTCTGCAAGGGTACAGTTATAGGGCTCTAATTGCATGCATGACTCTGCTTCCATGTGGTTATAGCCATAAACTTCAGGTTCAGAGGGTGTGGTCTCGAAATCTAAACCACAATTCTAGGCCAACCTCCAAACCACTACCTATAACTATTTGAGACTTTCCAGAATCATTATTGACATGAAGATAAAGCTAAAAATTCAAACTCGAATCAAGAACTTTACTTAGATTTCCTAGAAGACACTAGACATTTCGTCAAACACTTAACAAACATGTAAGTTACAGGTCATGAATGCATATTTGATGATAATAGTCTGAGATTCGTCTAAAAATCACCAAAAAGGATTTATGCCCTCTCCACATAGTTGCAACAACACTTATTATTCCATACATCCATCAATCAATCAATAATTAAACGATTCATGACAAGAGCCATAGATGATACACATCATATAACTAGCATATAACTAGAAAATAACCAGCATAGAAACCATGCAAACTCAACCATAATATCACCAACATAATACTACAATTGCTCATTTATCACAATAAGAAAATTTATCATATTGACATAGGAAAATACCAACCAATTCAGGGACTTCCACGTACCACCCGACCATAGATTGGGCTTAACCAAATATCTCTTTCAGCCAATCAACCCTACGTCATATTCCAAGAATGAATGTGGGATCTCATGTAATAAACTAAGATAAAACTAAACCAAGGCTTCCAAAGGACAACTGCCTCAACCCTCAACAAGTGATTCCACCTCACAGTCGGACATCATTAACACCAACTAGATCGATCTCTGCCCAAGTTGTCTAGGGCTCTAGGAACTAGTAATTCAACCCATAGCCTTCGAGGGCTCCAGAATGTTTGTCCAACCTAGCTCCAAGGACTAGTAACTCAAACCACCAAGGGCTCCAGATTTTTTGTCCCAATCTAGGCTCTAGGACTAGTAACTCAACCCAAGTTTGTTCCAACCCACAACCATAAGGAATTATGAGCACAAATCATAAAACAATCATGTGAAAAAAACCCACAACACCATGGCTATCTAGGGAATATAAAGGCAAGGTTAAAGCCACTGTTAATTCAAGTAATCCTCTGTGCCAATGACAATACATAACCAGGAAATCACATGCATATACCATGCATCCAAAAATCAGCAAGGAAATCACACATTCAACCTATAACCTGCAAAGAAATCTAGTTGTAGTCATTGATCCACATGTTCCCTTGCACTTGCCTTCTTTCTTCTATCCAAGTGAAACTAGAGTGATCTAAGTGTGCTCCAAGTATGCTCCAAGTGTGCAAGAGTACGAGAGAATGAGAGAATAGAAGACAACTCCACCCAAAAATTGTCAAAAGGCTCAACCAACTTTTTAAAAGTTGTGAACTAATCCGAAGAAGCCTTTTTATCATTGAGGCCTCTATTTTCTTCATTTTCCTCTATTTTTCCTTCAATTTCCCTCTCATGCAAACATGTCTCTCTTCATCTTCCTTTTCTCCTATTTTCCTTTATTTAATAAATAAAATGTCAATTATTGTCACTTTGCCTTTGCAAATTTCCATAGCTAGTAATTAATCACCAGTGATACACATCACTATATTTTTCCCAACATTCAACTTTTAATACGTGTCCTAGGACCTTGGTCTTATTTTTTTTATATACATAGAAAAGCAACGAGGGGGCTGTTACACCTTTCCAAAATTATTTTTGTGATGAAACATCTATTTTCCCCTTTTAGTTATTTCGAAAACCCAAATCATTCAATGCATGTGAGAGGTTGGTGGGAAAAGACACCTCACATAGTTATTGAAAGCATGGGTTGAGTACAAAATTTTGGAAATTTAACAGTCAACATACATGGGAGAAAATGATATTTGAATAGTAACGAGAGTAACTTTTAAAGTTGGGTAGAGGGGAAGAAAAACATGGGGTGTTAGGAGATAGTAGGTATCCATAGTGGGTATTTATGATAACCTCTTTGAGATATTAAATGCACGAAGAAGTTTTTTTTGGGGGCCTATAAGTGATATTTCTATAGATAAAATTGTAAAAGGTTTAGTAGTATTAATGTTGTGATAATTATAGGTAGCAAGAGTAGTTAGAGTCCTCAACTAAGAGATTTCTTGGATAACCCTTGTTGGAGCCCTAGAGAGAAGTGGGAGAGCCTAAGGGACTATATGGCAGAGAATGGGATCCCATTCCTTGGTTTGTGTGGGTTGAGCAAAAACAAAATAGGTTTATTGAAATTGTTATAGAAGTTATTTTACTAGGTATTAGTTTGTAACTAGACAATATCCATCCATCGGACACATCATTTATTGTGCATTTCTAACCCTAGCCCAAGGGTGATTTACTATTGGGAAAAGTGGAGTAGAAATTCTATGGTTGGGTGGAATGTCCATAATCTATAGCCAATTATATAGTTTTTATAAGATAAGTGTTCTTATGTTTCTTCTTATCTTAATGTTTAGTATGGGGGTTTCTAGTTCAAATCCTATGATCCATTTCGGTAGTAGAGGGTATGTATTTAGTCAAGTTCATTTACTACCCCAAGAAGGTCAGTTAGGTGTCAAGATCGAAGCTGACAGAGAGAAGCCCAAATGGGATTTGATCATCATGAACAAGATTTTCAAGGGCCATAAACTTGTAGCAATGCTGGAAGTTGGAAGGGAATAATAAAACTAGAATCTTAGACAATGAAAGTAAAATAGATGGTGATATGTCTTTACATATTGAAATCAAAAACATGTGGGCATTAGTTGGACTAGATTTATTTTGAGCTGGAAGTGGGCATAAAAGACTAGCAAGGGAAGTAAACTAAGATACCACTGAAGTTATGGAAAAGACCTATGGTTTAAAGAAACAACAATAAATTGAAGTCAAACATAATCGAGAGAATTTGCAGCAAGAATTTTTGAAGAACAAATTGTGAGAATTGGTGACATAGCACATAGGTGGAAATAAACAGTGCTAAAGGCTTTGAAGAATGAGCATAAATGCAACAACATCCCAATAAATGAATAGGGTTGTTGGGATGGTAGACAAAGTCAAGGGTGATGCCTAAGAAATAGAAGGTTATATAAGGGGTGAGTGTGTCTTTGTTATTAGAACAGAGGGCTCAACCCTACAGAACACACGAGGAGGAAAAGTGCAACAAGTATGTCACCCGTAACATTGATTTGCATCATGCATGGAAGAGGAACAATGCCTCTCATAATATCTTCTTCAAAAAAAAAATTGATGTTGAATATCAAGATAATAGGGATAAACTTCAACTAAAATTTGAAAATGATGGATTAGTTGGCTATGTAGCATTGAAGAACAAAGTAGAACTTTATGCAAAACTTATGTGTGGAGAGCTTCCAAATGATGAAGGAAATGAGAAATGTTGTGTGTATTTCCTTCGGAAGGGTACTTTAGAGGATGACATTGAAGCATTGAAAGGTCTATATTTGAGGGTTTTAGAACCTCACGATGAAGATCAATTCACATTTGGTTGGTTATAGATGACAATGATGACAACATGGTAGTGAACAAGAATTTCTAAAGTTGAATCATGGAGAAGCTACAAAGAGAATCATAATTGTGCATGGTGTGAATTCGATCCCCCAATTCAAAGAAGATATGGATCCAAGATTTAAATCTTAAATATGATAAGTTGAACATCAATTGAGGGCTACAGAAGGTATCATAGCATATTTCTATTTCAATGAAAATTTGTTAGAATCTTTGGGAAGTAAAGTAAATTGTGTGCTTGAATTTATTTAGAGTTTGTAAAAAATACATATTGAGCCTAATCAACTTAATATGTGCATGGTTGTTATAATTGAATACTCTAACAATTGTCTAAAGTATGGAACTCTGAGATGAAGATTGAACTAATATGCAAACAAAGATGCCAAAGATGAAACAATGAGATTCCTATTATGTGAACCACTGTGGAAGAATATGGTAATCTTGTCACTATGTCTTTTATCTCTTTTTGATAATTTGCAGTGTTGTAATCATTCATGAATCTAGATAGTAGAGAAGTGGCGTAGCCAGATGGGAGTTATACTTATATGTTTTACTCCTTGAACTGGTTTTTAAATGTTCCACTATAAGTCCTGAATGGAAGGTGCAAAAAATGCAAGATTGAGTTAGATAAATCCCATATCTAAACTAGTTTACTAGTTAATTAACAAGTACAGTGGATGGCACACATGTATCTTCATAGATGGAAGTAGGTCCATGGGATGACTAGTTACTCAATCTTCATGGTCAATTGATGTTAGGCCCTGGAGTATAATAAGTTCTAATTCAATCTAAGGTATCAGTGGTATGAATGATTTATAGCTAGTACGTTATGACAATTCTTTAGGTGAAGGAAGGAGCATGGACACTTTTTGGAGGTGGAAGTGAGTTGCATTGTTCTTTCCTAAGAAAACCAAGTGTTGATTGCAAGTTGATTTTTTGGGAGTGAAATGACAAATTTGCAATGAGGACAAAGAGGTATTGGATACAACAGAGAGATATTTAGATCTTGGCCCAATAAAAGTAGGTGATAGTGTTTATGGAAGCATTATGGCTTCAAAGGATATTACTTGTGGCAACCATAGAGATTAGATGATGACGAACAAACAAGGGAAAATTGTTTGAGTTGAATAATAACACACATGAACATATTGTAATGTGAAGATATTCTCTACCATTTAATTTAAAGAATTTAAAGATTGCACCTCATAGATGCTCTAGTAGCTTTGATCTGTCATTCTTGCGATTCTTATTGCAATTTATATTTATCTGTTACTCAAATGCAAATTCCTCTGCTATTTTGACGCGAATTCTTGTAGGCATTTAGATCCACGGCTGTTAAAAGTTTAACTTTTGTTCAAGTGCTCTAATTTTATAATTTCGTCACTAGAGTTATACTATATACAATTCTTATTGCTATTTTCATATCTTAGTTAGATGCAAATTCTCATATACTTCATATTCATAATTCTTATGGGCATTTCGATCCACGGCATTTAAAAAGCCTTCTAATTTTGTTCAACCGCTATAATTTTATAATTTCATCTCTAGGATTGAAGGCCATGAACATTTTGTTAAAGGCCGATGAATCTTAGAGATATTTATAGAAGAAGTTTGGTGAGTTAAATTATATATATATAAATTATGGTTAAGTCTTAGAGATATTTATAGAAGAAGTTCAGTGAGTTAAATTAGATATAAATATATATATATAATTATATAATGGTTAAGTTATATATATATATATATATATTATTTTATTCTAATAATAATAATAATAGAAAAATAGAATCTTATTTTTTATTAAAAAGAATTAATTGATTAAATTTTTAATAAATTGTTTCATTTAACAATTATGTGGATTAAGTTTTAAAAAATATGTTGTAACTAGCTTATGTATGGTGATATTTTTGAAATAGTTGTATCTAGTGTAATAGTGGTAACAAATTTTCAAAGTTAAATATTTTTCAAAAATTATTATTCCATTTACAAATAAAAATAATAAAAAATTTAATTGCAAATAAGATAATAATTAGACAAAAATTTCAAACATTAAAACTTATCGTGATCAAAAATCTATACATAATAATAAAATATCTTTAATTTGCTCCATTTTAAAACCACTCAAATCTTCATAAATCCAATTAGAATAAAGATATATGAAAATTTTGACTTTTCATATCACCATGTCACTTGAAAAAAAAAATTGTTACAAAATTATGCAACTCTTATAAAAATAAAACCTGAACAAAAATAAAAGAATAATAAATATTTCATTATGTAATAATTTTTCTTATATTATTTTGTTTTCATCATTTTAAAATAATGAAAAAAAAACTCACAACTTTTATCAAAATTTGATAAGAATTATTTTGAATTAACAAAGTTACATAATATTATAAAATTAAGATGAAATCGTGGTGCTTTAAAGATCTAAATCCATTTTTCAATTAAAAATAATGATTTTAATAAAAATCTAAATTTATAATTTAAATAATAAAAAAATCACCTAAAAAATTCATATAATAAAATGTATTTCATTATAATTATAATGATCACATGCATTAAAAATAATGGCATACATTAAAAATTCAAGTTATGAAAGCAAATTTTAAATTTAATATTTTTATATTCTTATTATCTTAGTAAGTTAATCTCATTTTTGTAAATTATTCCGCTTTTTATATTAGTATTGTAAGAAAAATTATTACAACCATAATTATCTAAAGCCTTTCATAAAATAAGTCGGGCCTTAAACCGCTTTCAAAGTTATATCACTACATCTACCTTACATAAAGAGGTTAAATACGTCAAATGCATCAAAGTAAGGCAGAGAAATCATTAAAACGAGAAAATAAAACCTAAACACAGACTAGTATATAGTATGATCATATTGGGGGTGGAGAAAAAGGGCCTAGCTAGCCCCCCAGTTTTTTGTTCTTTGGCTTTTCCCATCATCGTCTCTGGTCCCAGATCGTCTTTAATGATTATCAGAGTTGCACAACAATATATATATATTAAAGATATCCAAAATTGTAAGGTTATGTATGGGAAAATTAAATCTCATTTCCTATACTAGTTAGTGCAACAAGTGCTTCTCTAGACTTGTGATCAGAGCAACTGCAATCACCCTTCACGTGACTCTCTCAGGTGTTTAATTTAATCCTTGACGCGTATACCCTATGTTGGATAAATTTTCATGTTGTAGGAAGGCATATGGAACTAGGATATAGTGAGTATGCTAACAGACATGTTTATCGTGGAAGCGAAGCAGCTAGAGAATGCATTCCAGTTGTCTCTTTTATGCAACCATGGAATCATGTCATATCATACACCGCATATCTAAAATCATCACCAGAGCGTAGTGTATGCAACCTGGAAATGTTGGGCCTTGAATTGTCCCCAACGCAGTCACTGATCCTAGTTGTGGACGTGAATGTTAACTTAAACCATCAGCTACTCTGATGAGGGCTTTGGGTTAGAATCTATAGGCAAGATACAAACATAGAAGCTCGGAACATTACAGAGATGAGAACATCGTAGCCACACCAGACTTCGGGCAAGTTAAGAGTTTTGAGTTCAAATCCATATCCAAGTTATGGATGTAGAAGACCAAAACGTTGCAGAGATGAGGATTTCATAATAGTGCTATGGGTTTTAGCACCACGATCCAATTTTTGACACTCTTCAACAAACCATAATAAAAAAACTAATTAGTATAAAAGGAAGGGAGCAAAGTGTAAAATCTATTGTCAATAATATAATCCGATTGTACCTTGTGAGCCTTCAAATTCTGTTATGCTAACCAAGCGACATCTGTAAATAGAAAGCTCTGAGAGCATCCAAGAATTTCTTTCCTGCAGAAAGCGTAGAATGTGGCGAGCTAGCCTAGCAAGATGACAATGAACTTTGCTGCAAAGTATTCATCGTCCTTGGCGATAATATTGGTTTCCTCGCAAATTTTAGCATCAACATCAATCATGGGATGTAAATCATATCATTGCAAATCAGATCATCTGTAGCGACTTAAGGTAATCATTTTCCAAATCTGAGCTTCGACATCAATCATGGGATGTAAATCATATCATTGCAAATCAGATCATTTGCAGCGACTTAAGGTAATCCTTTTCCTTCCTTCCCGATAAAGGTGCCTAGTCTCTCCTTGGCCTTCAATTGGGTGGAGTTTATTAGTGACTCTATATTCATTGAAATCTCAATATGTTTTAAAGATTTTGGAATATTTTGAAATTTTGATAAATATGAATAAAGCTAAACCTAAGTTATATACTAGATTTTCAATGGTTCTATATTCATTACCATCTCAGTTTATTTTAAATATTTTGGAATATTTTGAAAATCTAATAAATATAAATAAAGTTAAACTAAGTTATATATTAGATTTTCGAAATATTCCAAAACCTATCTTTAAAATACTTAAACAATACATATCTGTTTACTAAATGATAATCGATATATATTTACAAATGTAGGGGAACCCTAACATGTCACTCCAATTCCCTCTGCATCCGTAGATCATTATAACAATAACAATGATGATGAACATGTTATTTTCCCCAACTTTCAATAATCCTAGTGCTCAAAGTCATCTCTCTATCATTATAACAGTAACAATGATGATGAATGTGTTGTTTTCACCGATTTTCAATGATCTCGGTGCTCAAAGCCATCTGTAGATCATTATAACGATAACAATGATGATGAACGTGTTGTTTTCACCTACTTTCAATTATCCCAGTGCTCATGCTTTGACTAGTTATATTGCCAATGAAGATCCTAAGTGTGTGCTCCCATGAAGTCTCTGTTGCCACTAGTCACTCATGATTCTTATTTGTTGTAATGTCGTTCAACAGATGCAAAAGGAAGCCATCCCCGCTAGCGAATTTGTGACTCTGCAGCCAATAGGCAGTATGTTTGACCCTCCTACCCTTAAACCCAAATTCATGGTCAACCTCCTAAACATTACTTTATCTCGGGTAAGTTTAGTGCAAGCCTCCCCTACTAGTAAGCCCTGTCTAATACACCCATGCCTCTATGCACTTGGTTGTTGCAATCTATACTCTCTATACTTTTATTGTATGTCTTTCCTTTAATATAACATGTTGTAATTGTCAATTTGTGTAGTCTAAGTGGTTAGCGAAAGTTGTATCCTCTTACTTATATTCGAATCATAATCAATAATATATTTATTTAAACACTGAACCAATTGTTGTATGTTCATAAATTGAGTAGAGTTAGCCCAATATGAATGTTGCACTACTTATGTATGAACTCTTCATACTAAAGCTATTTAGTAGCCCATGTGCTTGAAAGCACCCAACGGCCCTCACCCTCCATATGACAAAGACCATGGTAATAATAATCTTTCAATATTCCTAGTACAGGGTGATTGAAGGCATGAGAGGACGTAAAACACACATTTCCAAATGAAGGACAATTTTCACATCTAGACGATTAACATTTGAACTGTTTTTTTAAAGTAGCAATAATGGAACAAAGTATTTGTCATGGAGTTTTGTTTTTCTAGGACAGAACGATTATCATAAAAGTAATAGATGCTTTAATGAAGAAGGGTGTTAAACCTATCTTTGGTCTTTATTCCAACGCTTTAAGATGGATCTTAGCACCCCTTTGCCTTAGTGTACATGTAAGTTGTGGTTATTATAAAGTATAGTTAGTTCAACTATGTTAACGATTATCATAAAGGTAATAGATGCTTTAATGTAGAAGGGTGTTAAACCTATCCTTGGTCTTTAGCTCCAACGCTTTAAGATGGATCTTAGCACCCTTTTTCCCTAGTGTACATGTAAGTTGTGGTTATTATAAAGTATAGTTAGTTCAACTAGCATGTTTGTTTATGTCTTTCTATTGCTAATTATGAGTACTATGTTGCTTCATTCCAATTCTCATGGCAAGGCCTCTTTAAGGTGTACCAAAACCAAAAATGTTGATGCTCCTACAATCGATGATTTTCATTGCTCTATCTTGATTAATATTAATCAAAGGTTGTATTTGATTGAGAACTCAATTAAACAAGAACAAGTCTCCAGCTCTTGCATGGGGGCATTATCCTTTCAAATCCTCTCGGTGACTCTCGTGACAACCTCAGTTATATTTCAAACATCATCATTGAATGTGGATCATGTTCCACTCTAGTTATAAGTTTTAGTCATGAATTCAATTTCTACTCTTAGTAAATTTTGGTTTCTTCAAATTTTGAATTCACCATGGTTATCCACTCCAAAGAGGGTTTGGTTTTCTCCATAGAAACCTCAAATGTTATTTGTATATCCTTGAGGTTATGGCTCTTCACATGCTAGTCTAGTGTTACTTCCTCATGGTTTCTATGTAAACTTACAACTAACTATAGTTAGCTCATAAAAAATTGAAGAGTTGAAAAAACTAACTCTAATCCAAATAACCTATATATAAAATCTCTCCTATACTTTGAGAGAAACATTAAAACATTTCAATAATATTATTGCAAACTCACCTCATCCAATACTTTTCATAATTTTAGATAAAACTTTCAATATATGACCATTCTCTCATATTCAATTATCTTTAAAAAAATTATAATTAATTTATCTGTTTACATGTAAAATCTTCACTTTATACCACCTTTAGTATCTTAAAAACATGGTGAACATATTTCATAAGTGGGCCTAATGGTTAAGAGCATGTGTTTCCTCCTAAGAGGTCACAAGTTCAAACCCAGAGGTAGGTAGAGTATGTATGCCTTCGTAGACTTAGCAGTCAAATCGTTGCACGAAGGTGGGTCCCTTGTCCCACAAACAAGGGGGTCTCATACACCAATTTGGTGTCTGGCTTGACTGTGACCTTAAAAATAGATATTATTATTTTATTATTATCATGAACCTCTACCAACTTTCAATTTATCCTTAAATGTCTACATATGTTTACTAAGCTTCATATTATCTGCAGATAACAAATTCAAGACGCTGAATATCTTTCACGACCATCCAACAACTTTGTGCTTATCCTTAAATGTCTAGATAAGTTGACTAAGCCTAATATTATCCACATATCGGAGCTTATCTTAAATGTGTAGATAAGTTGACTAAACGTCATCTTATCCACAATAACAAATTCAATTCGTTGGCCATTAATATTCGGTACCATAATGTGAAAATATTTTTATTGCAATGGATAACGTTTTAGGTTTCTTTGCAATTTAATATATAAATGAAATATAAAATTTGAAAATGAGTTTAATGTTTCCTTTCTTTTATTTTAATGGCGATAATTTTTTACATTTGCGTTAATAAATTGAATAACGTTAAAGAAATATATTATAATCGTTTCCAATAGGATTGAAATAATGTATTATAATTTTTTTAATTATTAAATATTTTAATTGTAACTAATTTTTCCATAATTATGAATTTATTATTATTATTTATAAAATTAAAATTATTATAATTAAAATAAAATTTGAAAAGTTTATTTTGGGTTAATGAAAAAGTGGATTCGTAGGATGGATAGTAAAGCAGTGCAATTTGTAGATTAGTTAGCAAAGAAAACTTTGAAAGAGTTTAACTTTTATAGTTTTTTGTCGAACTGAGCCCAACAAAAACCTAGCAAGGGGTTTTTGACTGTTCTTAAGCCATTGGAGACATAATATTCATATTATGAGCACTATAAATCCATGTAAACACAAATTTGAGCACTTAATGAAAGAGGCCCAAAATTATAAGCTAGACCAAGAGATGTAGCCCACGAGAGGGGTGAACTCTCATTTTTGTTGTTATGTGTTTATGATATGGTATATTGTCTATGTTATTGTTGTTAACTAAGTTTAAAAATCATTATTTTATGTTTTTTGTAAAGTGATCCATTACCCAAAATACATGAAAAAAAAAATAAAAATTTACCTGCAATTTTTCCATCACCTTCAAGTTTTCATTTTGGTATCAGAGCTCAAGGTTATTTTGAAGGTTTTATTTTATTTGCAATTGTTTTTTGTTGCTTTCAAGGTTGAAGCTTAAAAGAGGACAAGGAGAAATTGTGGAACCAAGATCTCAAATTGTTTAAAGGAGAACACTCATACCTCAAGCTTCACTAGTCATGGCACATGAAGAAGGTCCTAAAGGGATGTCTGAAGATGAAAGAACTTTTAAAAAATCTTTCTTTGAAATATCTAAAATGGTAAAAGTTCTTTATGAAGAGAGGAACTCAAGGTTGCAAGGGGAAAGCTCAAATTCTTCAAAAGGAGATGGAGGAAAAGGAGACAAACCTCTAAAAGGGAATGGAGGAAATGGTGACAAGCCACCACCTTCACCTCCATCCTCATCCTCATCATCTTCTACTTCTTCTACCCTTTCACAAACACCTCCAAATTCTCCAAAAAGACGTGGTAAAACTCCTTTGTTAAAGCTTGACATAAATTTTGAATTAACTATGTATGATGGAGAGGTAAATGTTAAGAAATTATATAATTGGATTCGTCAAATTGAAGTGTATTGTATGATACAAAGAATCAAGGATGATGAGACCAAAATTCAGCATGCTTCTCTTGAGTTTTGGTGGGAGGCCAAAACTCAAGAGAAGATGAAGAAACATGGTAAGGTTTTATCCACTTGGAATGATTTTGTTGTTGAAATAAGAAGGCAATTTTATCCATTAGCACACATCCAAAAATCTATAATGGATTGGAAAAACTTTAGGCAAGCTAAGGGTCAAAATGTGCAAAGTTATACTCAAGAATTTAGAAAAAGAGCTTTGATTTTGGGTATATATTTGTCCTCCCAAGATAATCTATTGAAATACATTGGAGGATTACATAGTTATTTGAGACACATTATTCTCATATTTAACACTACAAAACTAGATGAAATTTGTGTGTAAGAAACTCATTTAGAAGCAAGAGGGAAGAATGTTTTTGAAGAAACTAGCAAGAAGTCATTTAAGAATGGAGAAAAATGAAAAGGTAAGTTCAAAGGCAAGGATAAAGAGAATTCTTTAGTCAAGAAGGAGGGATAAAAACTCACGTGTACGCACTATTCAAAAGAAGACCATGATGAATACCATTGTTGGAAACTTCATCTTGAAATGAGACCCAAAAATTTTAATAACAAGGAGAAAGAAAAGATTGTTGCAACTACAAAACAAGATCTAAGATCTAATTCTAGAGATGAAACAAAAATCATAGCCATGGGATTGAAATATGAGGATTCAATTGCAATTACTAGTTCTTCTAGAAAACCCATTGAAACTCAAAATGAAAGAGAAATAATAGAGATTTTCTATATAAGATTCATCACAAAACATAACAAAGTAGATACTTTGTTTGATAATGGATCACAAGAAAACCTCATTTCAAAAGACATTGTCAAGAAACTAAATTTGGAAACCATTTCTCATCCTAAACCTTATCCCTTTGGGTTTGGTATGTGACAATATTTGCCATCACTGCAAATTTTATTGATGAGGTATAACTTAATGCCGTACCACTTTACATTTTTGGGATTGTTTTGGGAAGCCCATACTTATATGACAGGAAAGCCATCTTTCATCGCCATGAGAACAAGTAGCATTTGTTTAAAAATGAGATTGATTATATTGTTAAAGCACATAGCAAGAATTTTAATTTATCACTTGTGAATGCTAGACAAATGAAGTGGTTTGTAAATGCTAGTCATAATTTTGCATTGTTTAATCATGATTAAACATAAAGATGTTGATGAATCCGAAGCCTTCTAAGAATGTGATGCAACCTTAAAATCTAATTTAGTTAAAGTTGTTAACCCATGTGATAAGATGTTTCAACAATCTAACGTGTTTCCTCCCAAAAGAGGAAAGAAACATGAAGTTCATTTGCAGCAAGATGCATCACTTTTGAACATTGGTTTGAACAAGATTCCAGTGTTAGAGAATGCAGGCATAAGGAAGCAGATGCAAGAGCTACTTGACAAAGGGGGCATTAGTTCTAATACATATTTTTGTGGCTCTCCTAATGTTTTGGCTTTGAGGAAGAATGTTGCATGGCGATGGCAATCACATTTGGTGAAGGGTCAAGCCAAGTACAAGCCTAAACATGGTAAGCATCGTTTTGACCATAGTTTTCAGGTTGGAGATGAAGTAAGGCTTTGCATCAGCAAAGAAAAGGTTCAAGGTAAAAAGAAAATGAAATTAGGTATGCCTCCTTTGGTTGAACACACAAGAGAGAATGTTTAGATTCTTTCAAGAGAACTTTTCTCCTCTAAAAAACTTGAATAATTGCAGCAAGATCTTATCCTTGTCAGAGAAACAAGAACTTCAAGAAGGAACGTGAGGCACCTTCATAAGGGGCTCAAAGGTACAAAATAAGGCAAAGCCAAATGAATTGAAAAAGGAAGGGTGAGGGAATTGTACCCTCATTTGTTTGTTGACTGAAAATAGTCTTTTGGAGGTCCAAAAGCTTCTAGTTGGGAAAGTGATCCAGGGGATCAGTAAAGTACTCAAAATTAAAAGTGTTCAAAAGTGCTTGAAACTTGTACCAGAGCATAGATATCGACGACTCCAACACAACTTGAATTTCTCAAAATCGATATTGTATGCTATCGATATCGCATTCTGATCATTTTCCCAAATAGGTAAAACATTTGAAGGTTGGATCTAGGACTGTTGACTAGGCAATTCATACTCTGACTGGACAGGCTGATTGTACAATTTGGGCCAATGGAAGGTTGCCACTTCGCCTCTTTGTATTTGGTCAAATTTACTACGCATTTGATTGGTTGAATGAGGTTATGAGTTGGACTAATGGTGGGATGCCACGTGGCCAAGTAATGGGCTGTCAAGTGGCACCCAGGGTTCACTAAAATTATGTTATGGATGAATAGGCCTCCAGGTGAGTCAAACGCATGACCTATGGAGCAGCATTGTAGCACCTTACCGCTAGGGCGCATGGTAGTTCTTAACTACCATAGTTTTGAATTGGTATTTAAAGTTTATGTCGTTTGATGTTGGGGGACGAGGTCGGGGCTAAACCCTGACCCCCGGTCACCCACGCCCACGAGACTACAGGTAGGGGAGCTAAGGGCTCGAGCTTAAGCCTAGCCCAAGGTTCTGGAACCTGCGATAATAAACCATCAAACCAATGCCAACAGACAGAAGCACCAATAGTAGTGAGGGGGCAGAAGTTTGCGGACTAGCCCTGGATCACATAGAGAGCATGTAACCACAGTCTAGGATTTGGGAGCTAATAGTTTGGGGGCTTAGGACAAGGCACCAAGTTGAGGTCCCATGGCCTACTATATGCCCACACACCAAAGTTAAATGGATCAGAATAGTCAGGGGCAAAGTTTTGGGACCAGCCCACGGTCACTACGAGGCATGGAACCATGGCGGATCACTGCGGAGGGCTCGGATTTCAGGCACTAAAACTTAAGGAATGACCTCGATTTCAAGGGACCCACAGAACCAAACGTCGAAGATCCAAGGGGCTATGCTGATGGGAGCAGGTGGTTAACCCCAGGCCCTGGGCACATGGCCCCATGTAGCCCTGTTTTTCTGCCTACAAGCCTTGCTGGGAAATTAAAGTAAGCGACATTTTGGACTCAATTTGGCGCGAATCTCACCGACGCCGAGCGAAATTGTCACTCGACGAGCCCAAAAAAGGTGGATTCGTAGGATGGATAATAAAGCAGTGCAGTTTGGAGATCATTTAGTAGAGAAAAATTTGAGAGAGCATAACTTCTTCAATTTTTGGCCAAATTGAGCCCAACAAAGGCCCAGCTAGGGGTTTTTTACTGTTCTAAAATCATTGGAGACCTAATATTTACATTTTGAACACTATAAATCCATGTAAACATAAATTTAAGAACTTAATGAAAGAGGCCCAACATTGGAAGTTGTCTAAGAGATGTAGCCCAGGAGAGGGGTGAACTCCTTTATGATTTTTGTTCTTATCTGTTTCTAATATGGTATATTTTCTATGTTATTATTGTTAACTAAGTTTAAAAATCATTATTTTATGTGTTTTGTAAAGTGATCCATTACCCAAAATACACAAATCTTTACTTGCAATTTTTCCATCACCTTCAAGTTTGCATAACATGTCAACTACTCCAAGAAGGTTGAGTTAGATGTCGAGATCAAATTTGACAAAGAGAGAAGCCCAAATGGGATTTTATCATCAGGAATAAGTTTTCTGAGGGCAAGAAACTTGTAGAAACGTTGGAGGTTGGAAGGGAATAATAAAACCAAAATCTTAGACAATGAAAGTAAAATAGATGATGATATGTCTTTACATATTGAAATGAAAAACATGTGGGCATCGATTAGACTAGATTTCTTCTGATCTGGAAGTGGGCATAAGAGACTAGTAAGAGAAGTAAACTAAGATACCATTGAAGCTATGAAAAAGGCCAATGGTTTAAAGAAACAAGAATAAATTCAAGTTAAAAAGAATCAAGAGAAATTACAACAAGAATTTTTGAAGAACGAATTGTGATGATTGGAGACAGAACACATAGGTTGAAATAAAGGGTGCTAAAGGCTTTGAAGAATTAGCATAAATGCAATAGCATCCCCAATAAAAGAATTGGGTGTAACACCCTCCTCCCACGTTTACCTAAGCTAACTGTTCCACCAGGGTAAACATGTGACAAAGAGTTACTATGATATGATTCAACTCCCTAACTGTAGTGAAGGAAGTGGAACTGTTATAGCTCCAAATCTCACTCTTATGGTTTGTGATGCTGCACTCATGGCCTAGGGCAACCCATCCTTCCAGACCTGGTCCTAAAATTTAAAAAACAGTGTTTTATCCCTTATACGCGATATTGCCTTGAGTTAAATGCGTGTACACGCGGGTCTGTGTATACCCAACCCGCGTGTATGTATTAAAACACTTAAAAAAATAAATAATTCCTTATTTTCGGGCGAAGATCGCGGGTTTTACCTGCTGATCACCTGTTAGTGCCCGTGGCCCAACTGTTCCCAACCAACTCCTAACTAAAAAACTACTTTGGAGATGGTATAAAAAGACATCAAATGGAAGGCCTAAGAGAGAGAGAAAAGAAGAGCAAGATTATTATGCTGAGATTTTCCCCTTAGACCAGGTCTGAAGTCCTTGGTGCCTTCTGCACTTCCCCCATTTTGCATAGGAAACCCTTGTTTCCATGTGTATTGGTGATCATTCATCCTTTATATCACCATTGAGTAAGGCTTGGAAGGAGCTCTTGTTGGAGGCTTGAGGCTGGAACGAATCCGGGAGGAAGCTTTGCTTGGAGCCTGCTGAAGGTGTTTCAGGTGAAATATTTCCGTTATATGTACTTTACTTGCCTTTATATAAAGAAACACGTCTTGGTTCCCGAAACAATCTTTCTTTGTGCTTATGAGATTCTTGTCTTGAATTCTTATGCAAGTAGTTACTTAAAGATTTTTATAACTAACTTTATAGCATGAAGATGGTTTTCATATAAGTATTTGTCCATGTACTGTTGTGTTCTTTGATTTGTTTGTTTTAAAGGTCAAAGGAGAAGAAGGGAACTCCAAGAAGGGTTTGGACCCTAAAGGCCTTCTCAAACGTAGGACCTTAGGTACGTACCCTAAAACATTAGAATTTGCTTATAGTAAAGATAATGGCTGTGTGTGTGTTTCTTTGAATAAGCAATTTTCAGTCTGGTAGAGTCTTAACCCAAAGGACCCTAGGGGTACTTTCCCCTCAACCAAAATTGGCGACTCCGCTGGGGAACAACACTCTTGTTGTTCCTAGTTTGGGTAGTCTTCAAGCCAATCAAGGCTCAGCCTCTCTGTTTGTTGGCTCTGACTGTCTGATCTGTTCTTGAACTCTAAGCTTTTCCAGTTTTTTCAGTCTGTGTTTTTTATTTTTCTTGAAAATCTTTAGATACGCTGTTTTTCTGGATTACAGAAGCGTATATACGCAAGTTGTACTAAGTGAACCCGCGTATACGCAGGTTTCCTCAGTTACAGTCGCGTGTACACGCACTCTGCACATCACTGCAGGCGCGTATATTATCTAATTTTCAAGATTTATAAATTTTCTTTTTGCTGAATGTTTGTCTGGTAGTTTGGGTCAGTTTGAAGCAGTCATTTTCCAGTAATAGTCCTCTGTTTAACAGGGGGCATCTTGTTCTGAACTCTCTCTAGTTATAAGGAGTATTAGTCTTGTTTTCGTTGATTGCAAGCGTCATTGTTTTTTGACACACAAGATTTCTGGTTAAGAATCTTGACTGCTCTGTTTTGGCAGGGTAGGAAGATTGGATTCAATCTTTGTGTTCATTTTGTTTTGGTGACCTTTTGTTTGCTTAACGAAACCATTTTTGTGACCATTTGCTCCTTAGTTTCGGGAAAGTTGTTTGTTACCATTTTCTTGAAACTTGTCTTTTGATCTTTTGGACTTTCGTTGCTGCTTTTGATTGTCATGAGCGATTTCAAACGCATTTATTTTTGTTGGGTTTTCATCATTTGAAAGGTGTCAATTCACAAAAGTGTTTGGTTGCCTATTCATCAATCATTGGTGTCAGTATTTTTGAGAGCATTCTTTGAAAAAGACTTCTTGGCTTCATTGAAAGAAAATCTTTTGAAAGTTTTGAGTTTCGCTTTATAAACTTGCTTTTCATTTGATTTCCTTTTTTGCGAAGTGAAAGTGCTTTGTGTTTATCTTAGAACTTGTTTTTATTGTTTGGACGAAATGATTGGTAACACATCATCTTCTATCTAAGCATTTCAGTGGCAAGACAAATTTGATAAGGCAGCAACTTTCCTTCTTTGTTTTTAGAGTAGTCTTTAAATCTTGCATCCACATATAGTTCTTGCATTAGGACAGCTTTGCATCTCTTTTTAGGCATATATAGTTTTGTTAGTTTTTGTGAGTGTGGAGTCTGAAAAGAAAAAGAAAATTTGTTTATATTAGAAGTACCTCTGAACCTCATAGAAATTGCTCTTCATCGAAAACAAAAAGTGCATGTGCATATAGCTAAGTTTTATTAATTTCTTTTGCGTCCATAAAAACACCACAAGTTTCATCTCCATTACCCTGTGACTTAAAGAACAGCCTAATAAAATCAAGCGCTAATTAAAATCCACTAGAACTTTTTGTTTTAGTCAGTTACACCAACAAGTTTAGGATTTTAGGGCCCTGGATTAGGCGAGTGGAGAGTTAACTCTCCAAGGCCACATAAAACGTCAAACATAAGAGTCTGAATAACGAGAGTAAATCCAATAGCGTTAGGAAGACCAGGAAAGCTCCGGATCTGGGAGTTAAGCACGAGGGTCTGTGAAGACAGGGAAGAGAGATACCCCCTCTCCTACTTGTCCGAACTTACCTCACGACTGTTCCGCCTGGCTTCTGCGACGAGTTGGTACCCATAGTTGCCTCTCCTAGGGATCTACACAGGTGGCTGCGGAGGGGAATCCCGTGGCACCTGAGGTTGACGTTGTATCACTCTCGACAGTACTACTGGAGGGCACCCTTGCGAAGCTTGGGGGCTTGCACCAGCGCAGGCTGTTGTTAGGAGGTCAGCGTAACTTCCTCTGATACCTTCGTTGATAGGACTGGGCCCTCATCATCCCAGACTATCTTCGGAAGGCCCCTTATTTCACTTTCTCGTATTTTGGTGTCCGGTCCTAATCACCCGGAGCGGAAATACTTGGAAGTTGTTTGACTGGCTGTATCTTTAGGGACTTTATAGTGTGTGCTCTGTGCTCCTAGTTGGCCTAGCTTTCAATTTTTTGAGTCTTTAGTTAGATCATAACAAAAAATTCAAAGTGGCTGACCGATCTCCAAGACGGTCTCGAAGACTTCGTGGTCTTTCGCCGCCAAGTTTAGAGCCTTCTCCGAGAAGGCGCAGAGGGAGTACCACCGGTGGGGTTCGTCCTACGCCGGTTGACGCATCGGAGATTGATCCTCCTAGCGGAGGCATTATTGCCCAAGCAAGGCCTGGTACTTCTGAACAAGAGAGGGATAATCCAGTCCTTTCTCGAGTTCTTTTTCAAGCGGAGAATAACGTAGAGGTAGAAGAATTCTCAGAGTCGTTACGGGCTCCGAATTCTCCCCTACCATTTAGTCATCCAGACGTATTGCAATACGTTGGGACTCCATCACATAGACCATCAAGTCCATGTTACGCTACGCGCTTACCATTTATGACCACTACTAGAAGCATGGCTTCTACGAGTGCTACGACTATGCAAACCCCTACATCGGTGCAAGGGGGAGGAACCATTTCCATCCCCTCCACTTCCTTGTTTGGATCTTTTGCGAGCACATCTCTACTTGGGTCTACCTCCATTCCGTCCACGAGTGGAAATGCCCAAACCAATGCTTTTAGTACTGGACTCTTCTCTTTTGGCACCCAATCACAGGGTATTCCATCGGTTCCGTTTAGTGTCGTTACGTCCATGATGGGCGGATCGGCTTCATTCCAGGGTTTTCCTTTCGGAAGTGGTCATATACCATATTCCAACCCGACGGTAGGATCCATGCCTTTTTCTTCTATAGGACAAAGCAGCAATCCTTTCCAAGGTTGGAATAACCCTGGGGTTAGTAGTGCAGGAACTGGGAATCCGTTTATCGGCCAACAAGGGAATAGGCCGTACACCACGGTTAGTTCGTTTTAAAGTATTCCTCCCCTTGCTTCGGCTTGGAATCCATATCAGGGGTTATCAACTCCTTACCATTCTTTAGGAGGAAACTTTGCGGGTCATGGAGGTTATACGGCAGGAGTTGGTCAAACTCCGAATTTTGCTGGACCACAAGGCTTGCCTTTTGGTTCAGCTAGTTCTATTGGTCACTTCGGGCAGCCTGGTGCCTCCCAAATTCCAGGACAATCTTTTCAGAGCTTTGGGAGTTCTGCCGAGTCTGGGTGGAAACCCCTAGGTCCTCCTAGGCTTCCGTTTCTGGCAACGTTAAACTTGCCAGATCTTACAAAGTTAACAAATGACCCAATCAAGTATAATCCGGCCTGGCCTCCGGTCCCAACCAAACTCCCTTCAGACATTCCAAAATTCGAAGGGAAGAGTGGTGAGGATCCGGGCGACCACGTAACCACATTCCATCTGTGGTGCTCATCCAACTCCCTCATCGAGGATTCGATTAGGTTGAGACTCTTTCAGCGCACCTTGACTGGTAATGCGGCCAAGTGGTATATAGAGTTGCCAGGGGGCAGCTTTACATCGTTCGCCGACTTAGCCAATATTTTCTTAAATCACTTTCAGTTGCCTGTCCGCTATGACGCCGGAACTGAACTTCTGGCCACCTTTCGTCAGGATAAGGCTACTCACATTTCCGATCACATTCAGGAATGGAGACGGAGAAAGAGGCTCATTAAAGCCGAAATTCCTCCGGAGTACCGTCTCGAGTGGTTTTTGAAGTCTTTACAACCCGAGATCTCCAAGGATGTCTCCATGTCTGGGGTCTATTCTGAGGAGCAAGCCATTTTTAGGGCCCAGCAATTAGAATTGATCTACTCTCAGTCTGGGATCCTACAAAAGTACTTGCCAGATGCTCCTGGATCTAAGGTTGATTTAGCTAAGCCGAAGCCAGGTCCGCACGCGGATGGTATCGTTGGGTCAGTAGACACATCTACAGTGAACTTGTTGAATCAATTGTAGCAGTTGTCTTTGAAAACTGCTTCTAACAACCAAGTCACATTGTCTAATCCTCCCGCTTCCCAAACTTCTTCAATTAATGCCGTCCAATCCGATAACCCCAAAGGAAATCAAAGTTCCAATGGGAAAAAGAAAGGACGTGGTAAGAAGAAGAACTTAGATGGGAAGCCCGATGCAAATAAATCCGGTAACAACGCTGGTGGTGGTAAAGGTGAGTCGAGAAAGAAAGTTAAGTTTCCTTGCAAGTTATGCAAAGGAGACCATCTAACTCATCTTTTCCCGAGGATTGAAGACGCTCAGCGCTTGTTAGGACAGTAAGGGACTTCTAGTTCGCAAGCTGTGTTAACTAACCCGTTTCCCCAAGGGCAGCAACTTCTTGCTGGCGCGAGTTCAAATCCTGGGACCTCCTCAGGGGGCAACCAGGAAGGGGAAAAAGCATCAAATGTTTTTATGATGGGTTCAAATGTCCATGTGTCTACTCGGTCATGTGATTATGGTGAAGCCGAAACATCTAAGGATAAAACTGTTCCCGGAAGTACTGACCTTCAGATTGAGCAACCCCCTGTTGAGACTATACCTCGGGTGCCGAAAGGTTCCGCTAAACGCGCGACTATCAACCCTAATATTAGGGCAGCCCAGAATTACTCCATTGTGGAGGATCTGGCTCAGAGTCCATGTGCTATGTGCGCGTTAGAGGTTCTCCAGTCATTGCCTGCTCAACGAAGTGCCTTGCTATCAGCAATGGGGGCAGTGGATCCAAGTAACTCCTTAGCTCTCACTTTTGATATGAGTAATGTCAAAAAGAGACTTCCTCATCACATGGCTTTCCAGATAAAGTCTACCTACCAGAAAACGAATATTTTTTGGACGGTTGTAGATGAGGGAGCTTCCACGTGTGTCATGTCTATGTCATGCTGGAAGGCCATTGGATCACCGTCGGTTGTTCCTTCACCCACCCTATTGACAGCATTTGATGGTCATTCTCATAGGCCATACGGGATTATCCCGGCTTTTCCTGTATGTGTTGGAGGAAAGGTCGTTAATATTGAAGTAGAGGTCATAGACGCTAACCTAGACTATAATCTCCTATTAGGAAGGAACTGGGTATACGAGATGGAAGCCGTGGTTTCGACTCTGTTTCGTGTCATTTGCTTTCCTCATGAGGGGAAAATCGTTAAGGTTGACCAATTGGATTATTGTCCAGTTGATCCTCAAGCAAACTCTGACTCTACTATTCCTTTAGTGGGTAACCCCCGTCCGCCTACCGAGAGTCTAGGAGTCGGGATGTACTCTTCATTGATGGGTACGTTTAATCTTCCCCCTCCTACAGCTGGTATAGATACAATTTCATCCTCCAAGGATCCTTTACGGAGGGAGTTTGTCCAAACTCCTTATTCTTCGAATCCTGGAACCTTAGCTTCATCTGCGACCACATCAGGTGACGACAAGGTGGGTGGAATAGAATCTCTTATATCTACAGTAGAACCTAGATGTGAATCTATCGATAACTCTGTAGATAACCATTCTACTATTTCCTCTGGGAAAGAAATAGATGGTGATGTGGCTCATTTTCGGACCCTTGATTCCACCTCTGCATTGGATTGCGCGGATATTGTTTTTCCATCGGATGAAGTGGTATTCGAAGCAATGACGGCCGTAGATCGACCTTTCGAATATTTACATCGTCGGTTACACTTTCATTCCCCTGTGCATGAAGTAGAATCTCAGTCCTCCAGTTCGACTAGTGATGTTTGTACGGTCCCTTTGGCTCCAACACATTCATTTGCCGAAGAGAGTATATTGATTGGTTCGATCGTCGTACCTATAAACATCCCTAGGAGTAAGTTGGCGGAGCCCCCTGACGGGCTCTACCTCAAGAAGTACTTTGCTTAGTTTTACCAGGCAATGACTTCTTTGTACTTTATGTATATATTTATACATATATCGTCGAGCGTTTTCTGATATCAGTGCTTTTTGGTCTGCTGTGATAGGTGCTGATGGATGATTTGGTCTATTTTGGGTTCGCCGATGGTGCTAGTCGACACACCCGGAATCTTGCTTCCGCAGCTTGGGTACTTTATTATCCAACTGGTCAATTGATGGTATCGAGAGGCGTGTGTATCGGTCCTGCTTCAAACAATATGGCCGAGTATACAGCTGTTATCAATTTATTATCCGAGGCAATCTCTTATGGGATTGACTCGTTGGTAGTATATCTTGATTCTCAATTGATAGTGTCTCAATTAAATTACATTTATCGGGTTAGGGATCCATTATTATATCGTCAATATTTAAGGGTGAAGTTGTTGCAAAGATCATTTATTTACATTAATTATTTGCACATTCCAAGATCTCAGAATTGGTTAGCTGATTCTATCGCTAATCAAGCATTAGACTGGCATATCAATCATTCATCATCATAAAATCATACATCAAAAAGTCAAACTTTATATATATATATATATATATATATATATATATATATATATATATATATATATATATATATATATATATATCATAAAACGCCTCGAGTGTACATATGTGTCCAAAAATATACAAAATTGGGACTCAAATGCCCATAATCATGTCAGGCATATCTAACGCCTCGGCTCAGGATGAGTGTCTAAGTATGTCACTATAGCGTTGGCCACGCGCCGAAAGACGCGAACCCAGTCACGTGGCATGCCAACCACATGACGCTGCATATCCGGAGGAAGGTCCTCTATCTCAGCCATCGGTACTCGGCAGCTCAGTCTCGCCAAGTGTCATTGGACGTTGTTCAGGGTCCGTTCCGTATCCGCAGCCGCCTCTTCGGCTCCTCGGCCACGCCGTCCATGCCGCGGGAATCCATCTGGTCGTACAGGCCCAATGTCTGGAACATGATCATCATATTAGTCATTTGAATCTCATCAAAAAATATTTTTCAAAATTCATCATTATATTTGAAAAATCCAAAAAATCATAAAATAATAAAAAATTCTTACCAATCTCGCCCCATGCTGCATCCGGTGGTAACACTAGATCAGGATCTCCTCGGAAATCCAGCCCAGCATAGGGGTAATCATCTATGGCGATGATTTTATGCTCCCACCAGGTAAAGAAGTCATCGTCAAATGCATGCCTTGGGACTTCCCCACCCCCCAGACGTTTCATCAGGTCAGCCCACCGGCCCATGCGTGGATCACGTGGACTACTGATGGCAACTGCTACCCTAGGGCGGAGTGCGGGAACCTTCTCGAAGAAGAAAGTGCACAAGATGGTTCCGAACCCAAAGTTCTTGGTCTATCCCCTCCTGATAGAAGTGAGTTGTTCCTTTATGTTAGTAAGGAGAGGAGTACACCAGTCAAACACAGTAGTGAGACAGTCCACTGCCACGCTCATGTTTACCCGTGACGCCTGATGTAGTGAGGATGATCCGTTCACTCGAGCTATGGTGAACAAGATTATCCTGAGTGACAAACTCGCCACATGTGGGATAGAGATCTGGCTCCCGACCTTCCGATGACCCGGGCAGTAAATCTGTACATAGTCATCTACACTGAGGCTATTTCGTGTCCTGCCCCGGGAATGTACTACCTCTCCCCTTCGGGAAAGGCCCGTGATAAAATATATGTCTTCCACTTCTATCCTGAGCGGCATCTGATCAATTATGAATGCTTCCTCATCGACATCCCAATAATCAATGAGCCTCTCGAGCAGACGCGTGTTTGCTTTCATATTTGGCAATTTGAAGAATTTAAGCAACCCGCATCCCCGTAGGGCATCTAATGCCTCATCATTGCCCATAACTTCATTATCCACGGCTGAGTGCTCTCTTTCACGCCATGCGATAGTCATCCTGGAAGAAAAAATCATTTTCATCCGTTAGTTTTGTTTATAAAAATAGTTCGCTGCGCACACGCGGGTTCATATATACACAGTCGCGTGTAGGGCCGTCGTATACGCGAGTTAAATATTGCCAACCCGCGTGTACGCCGCGAAAGAATTTTTTGCAAAAATCCAACGGTAAAACATCAACTAAAATTCCTAAAAACTATCACAATTAATTACAAGACAAGTTTGAGGCTTACCTGGAAGTTTTCGGCAAGTTTGAACGGTTGAATTGGTCACAGGGAAGTTTGCTCCTTTTGCTCCACAATTTTTGCTCTCCAAGTCAAATGGTGAAAATGGTGAGTCAAAAATGCCTTTTATAAGTTTTGAAAATGCAAAATTTTTTCAAAATTTTATTTTATTTTGCCTCATGTGACTTTTAACTTGGGAGCTTGGAATGCCAAGCTTGGTTTGTTTTTCAGGACATTTTGGACATTTTTCGACAGTTCGAGACGGTTCCATGACCGCTGACCCGTCATGGCAGGTATCGTGTTTTCACTGGCATATAGGTTAGGGACACCATTTTTTCCGTTGCATTATGCATACTAGCCTCCATTTGACCGATACATCTGCCATAGGGTCCACCCCATCGTGTTATGGTTCGTAAGCCATTTTCACTCGCCGATTCTTTAAATCATGACATGATGGTAGAGCCATCCCTTTACATGGGCATCGTAGTTAGCACCTCACTGACATTTGTTGCCCATGCTGCTTCATTTTGAGTAGGCTCGGGAGTCCTCTGTAGTCCCACCATGACTTATGCGTTGAAGACTCATTCCCCTTTGCTTCTTCGCTTCGTTCTGGCCTTATACCCTAGAGGCTCCTATGTGTGTTGAGTTGTACTTCTGCATTGCATGTTGACCATTCGCACCTTTTGGCCTAGAGCCGGCTTCACTTGGACTCGTGTTTAAGCCAACTTTTGACCATGACATCTGCAAAATCAACCTTGCATACCCTTGACTTCTGTAGCTTGACATACCCAGATCCGTGGAAAGAACATACCTCTGAGTGTCACTGACCAGTTTTCACCTCCCTGCATTGAGCATAGGAATGTTCCCTTCCCAGGAACTAGATCATCTGTTTCACTGACACTCGTTATTTCCACTGTACCATAGCATTCTTTTATTCTTTTTCCGGCTTAACAGAAAAAGACAAAAAAATTAAATATTCCAAAAAAGAGCGGGAACAGGGACATTATTTCCATTTATTGTTGGAAGCTACAGTCAGTCGTGTCGCCCTTGAACAAAGCACTCAAAACAAAGTCTCCTCCGCATGGGTGGGATTTAGTTTAACTTAGGTATGCCATAACCTTGTTATTGAGTCAGTTCTCCCCCGATTGGTTATCTCTTCCAATCATATGGAGGGTTCGTTCGTGCCTCCTGCATGGCGAACTTATACAGAGTCATCATATGCTGCCACATAGTCACATTGAGTCATGCTTTTGTTCAAGGGAAGTTAGCCTAAGTCAGCCTCTCTGCGGTGTCTCTTGACTCATTTTCAGTCGGCCATCCCTGGTTGTCAGTATCATGTCTATCATCACATCATTTATATTGGTCCTTTACTCGTGCCGGTTTGAGAAGGTCCCCATTGACTTCTTGCTGGTGGGTCTTGTCCTTATCGACGACGACACCTTGCTCTGAGGACAGGCCTAGAGCCACACCCTGGCCCTATTTTCATTATTGATAGGTCACCTTGTGCTCAGCATCGATCAGTATCATGGGTCTTTGACTGAGTGGTTTCCCTTGTGTTCGACATCAGCATACATTATCACACATTGGGATTTGTGCAGTACCTTGGTTTCCATTTGACCCTATTGGTGGATACCTCGCCTCTGTGTCAGCTTTCATTATTGGTTGGTTCAAAGGGTTTCTGCCGTGCGCTAGTCACATCTTGTGTACGCCGGAAACGTACTTCGGTTGGGTTACTACATCTTTTTCGTCCGATTCCTTCCACATTATTGGCCTACGGGTTACACTCGCGCTAGATTGATGGAGGATGCCTTAATGCCTTCCTTCTAGCAGATCTTTCCCTATCGACTCCGACTCATTGCTCTGGGGCAAAGATCTAGAGTCCATTTGGCAGTACCTTGGGGTTTGCAGTCATTAGTGGCAGATTCCTCGCTATCGACAGTGGGAAACCATCATTGTCTCCTGATCGATAGATTCTTACAGGTGTTCGACTTCAGCTCATCTATTCACACTTGTTAGATTGTACTGGGTACCTTGACGCTCATTATCATTATCGGTGAGTAGTCTCGCGTTTGTTAACGGTATACATCAATGACCGGTAATCAAATGATTTCTCACATGGTCGACTTCAGATCATTTATTCCCATGGTGTAGAAATGTACCACGGCGGTCGGTGAAGACCTCAGGTTGTATCAGCATTCATTGGTTCACTTGACAGTTGCTCCTGTTGCTGCTAGTTGACACCACTCCACCTTATATGTTGCAGTCAGTCATGGCGACATTCTATATGCTGGCACCTGAGTTTGCAGTGTAGTACCATCCTATTCCATCACGTTCAGTTGGTACCTTTTGGGATCAGTCTTTGATATCAGTGATCCGTTGCATCTTTCAGCATCATTGACAGTCTTATATGTGATATTCAGACATGTACTTGCTCATTATGATCAGATGATCCATTATGTATCTTCCAGTCATTTATACTTGTATACTTAGTGGATCCGCTTGTACTTGATATGCGGACATGCTTTACTTTTTCTGAGCATGGGTATGCCCGCCTTAGACAGTGTTTCTTTCTGATCTCCTTTTGGTGGCTTGGCAGGCTGAATTCTGGTGAAGTCCTCCTCAGGTTTCTCGATAGACTTCCTTTCCATGTTCTTACATAATATATTTCGGCCATCATGTTCCCCTTCTGACCTCATATATTAAGGGGCATCTGTTATAGCTCCAAATCTCACTCTTATGGTTTGTGATGCTGCACTCATGGCCTAGGGCAACCCCTCCTTCCAGACCTGGTCCTAAAATTTAAAAAACAGTGTTTTATCCCTTATACGCGATATTGCCCTAAGTTAAACGCGTGTACACGCGGGTCTGTGTATACCCAACCCGCGTGTATGTATTAAAACACTTAAAAAAATAAATAATTCCTTATTTTCGGGCGGAGATCGTGGGTTTTACCTGCTGATCACCTGTTAGTGCCCGTGGCCCAACTGTTCCCAACCAACTCCTAACTAAAAAACTACTTTGGAGATGGTATAAAAAGACATCAAAGGGAAGGCCTAAGAGAGAGAGAAAAGAAGAGCGAGATTATTATTCTAAGATTTTCCCCTTAGACCAGGTCTGAAGTCCTTGGTGCCTTCTGCACTTCCCCCATTTTGCATAGGAAACCCTTGTTTCCATGTGTATTGGTGATCATTCATCCTTTATATCACCATTGAGTAAGGCTTGGAAGGAGCTCTTGTTGGAGGCTTGAGGCTGGAACGAATCCAGGAGGAAGCTTTGCTTGGAGCCTGCTGAAGGTGTTTCAGGTGAAATCTTTCTGTTATATGTACTTTACTTGCCTTTATATAAAGAAACACGTCTTGGTTCCCGAAACAATCTTTCTTTGTCCTTATGAGATTCTTGTCTTGAATTCTTATGCAAGTAGTTACTTAAAGATTTTTATAACTAACTTTATAGCATGAAGATGGTTTTCATTAAGTATTTGTCCATGTACTGTTGTGTTCTTTGATTTGTTTGTTTTACAGGTCAAAGGAGAAGAAGGGAACTCCAAGAAGGGTTTGGACCCTAAAGGCCTTCTCAAATGTAGGACCTTAGGTACGTACCCTAAAACATTAGAATTTGCTTATAGTAAAGATAATGGCTGTGTGTGTGTTTCTTTGAATAAGCAATTTTCAGTCTGGTAGAGTCTTAACCCAAAGGACCCTAGGGGTACTTTCCCCAGTGGTGTTGTGGGGAAAAATGCCTATGCAAGACGATCCTATCCACCTAAGGTGTGACAGTGCCTTAGCAACAAACAGAGACAGCTATTCTAGTATTCTTCCTTTATGAATTAAGAATGAGGAGAGATGGATGGACTAACCGGTGTCTTCCGTTTGTCCCTCGATCTAGTTTCTCTTCTCTTGGAGAGTTCCCAGCTACTTGCCTTCTCGCTCGCCCAGCTTCAACAGGTTTCTGCAAGATCACAAGAGAAGAACACTACACAAGACATAGATTCATATTCATAACTAGTTCAGGATTAGAAGTAAACTAAACATACTAATGCAATCATACATCAAAGATACATCAGTATATAGGAGAAACCAAGATAGCTTTATTGATGAATAACAAGGTTCAGGAAGAGATACAACCCAGAGGGCTCCAATCCAGCATCTCCTTCCCAGCAAAATGGAATTCCTATCTTCACCTCCCTTCAAAGCATTAAGCACCCAATGATTCTGATCTCAAACCAACAGCAATTCTTTGCAATAACAAAATTCCAGCCTGTAGATCTCATGGAGGAGAGATCCATATATAGATGTTTGGAGAGAGGATGAGTCAGCTTGAGATCTGACTAGTGTCCTCTCCCTCTATCAGTTCTTGATTCCACTTGGAGGTTCTTGCTTCCACTTGGAGATTTGGAACCTCTTACTCATCACCAGTCGAATTCCCTGAGGCAAGTGTCATTGAGGAAGATTTTGGAAGCTTCCTGGGATCTGACACCTCGTGGAATGAACTTGCCACATGTCAACTCTCGCTCAGCGCAGGTAGCCAGTGTTGCCTTTGACATTCAGCGCAGGTAGCCAGTGTTGCCTTTGACATTCAGCGCAAACAGCTAGTGGAGCCACTGAATTGATCCTGAATTGACTTGTTTTTGAGCAGTTTCTGGTGGAGAACTTCTATGAATTGCTGTGGTTTGTTAGCCTTGTTCCTCTAGGGGTAGGAACAACATGTTTAGGGACTTTGGATCCCTTAGATTATGGACATTTTATGCTCAATGCTGTAAGGCACAAAAATGTCTATAACAGTTGCCCCCTAAAGTATGAGGCTGTTTATCGGGTGAAATGCTTTATCAGGGGGATCCAAAGTTCATCCAATGTTGGGAGGAGACCTGTAATAAGATACAATACAATACATTATTTTTCATACTGCTTTCATGATCTAGCTGAGGCGGGCATTCCCATGCTCAGCTTTATAAATTCATTTTTCTGTACATAGAACAGACAATCGTCTGATGGTAGACTGATAATTTTGATGAAATTATCATCCTTTGAGTAGGATGATTATCTGCTGCAATGATGTACATGTCAATGTCTTTATTTTTCCTGAATATATATCACAGCCCGGATGGATGAAACTAGATCCGGGGTCTTCAAACTCGTTCAATCTTCACTCTAAGTACAAGTCGATCCATGTGAGAAATGTTCTGAAGTCGAACATGGAAAGACATCGCTTGATTACCGGTCAATGAGGTAAACCCTTAACAAGCGCGAGAGGAATCACCGATAATGATAATGACCCTCAAGGTACTGCAGTACAATTCACGTGGTGTGAATAAAGGACTTGGCGTCGAACACCACGCAAAATCTTTCGGTCGAAGGTCATTGATGTATACCTGTCGCCGGAAGTGAGAAACTTGCCATTGAGGCATGCAAGCTTCAAAGTACTGAAGGGGTTGTTCCTAGATCAACTTCTTGGATAATGAGCTGATGTCGACAAGAAGCGATCCGTCAAAGGAGGGCCTTAATGAATCCCACATCAGTGACACGGAACGGAGCTAATGATTTTGCTGGAGGTGAAAACGATCTGTGATATATGATTTAGGGTGGCGGTCATGAAAGGATGAAGGATAATGTATGGTAGTGGATGGGACACGGTTGACTTTTCTGAACGACTTCTCTTGAACATATGGCGACACTGATGCGATGGATCGGTAGCATTACCCCAAATATGGATGGTATGGCGAGACCATGGTGATGTGACCGGTGAATGAAACAACCCAACCCGATTGTGGTACGGAGGAAAAGTGTCATGTTCAAGAGCGACTTGCTACCATCAAAGTTTTCTTTAGTTTCTCCCAATTTTTCCCCAGTCATTGCTGACCAGTACCTCTTTATTTTTGTCAAGCTTGAGGAGGATAACATATGCTTGTTCTATAACTTGCCCTTTGGGCAAGCCCATCGCTATGTTTTAACGAGCCTAGCGATAGTGAAACTCGTTCTCGTCTAAAGACAAGTTTGTCGCTATTTAATGATTTTAACGTGTCTAACGACAAAGACAACTCGGTCCCTTTTCATTTTTAGAGAGTCTGAAAAGGTACGTAAAGATAACTCCAAAAGTCCTTTTTCGTCATCTAATCCCTTAAGTCCGAAAAAGTATAAAACAATATAGAAGGGATGAGTTTTCGATAGTTTTAACGAGCCGAACAAAACAAGCGCTCGATCTTTTTGTGCAATAATCCCTCAGGTCCAAAAAGATTAAAATCTAGAGGAGGGATAGCACTTCCTGTCCCTTTAACGAGCTGGAAGGCCAAGGACTCGGCAATCTTTTCATATTTTACGAGTCAGATGAAAAGAGCTTAAAGAAGACTCGTCTTTTGAGGAACGAGTGATGAAACGGGTTAGCAGCTGATTCCAGGTACAGGTTGGAATTTTCCAATCACGGCAGTGTCACAAGGATGGCTAGTGAAATCACTCTTCGCAGCTGTTCCTCAAAATGGGTAAACAAACATATGGAGGTGAATGATCGGCCAAATGAAAAGTGGAGGTGACGGTGCAAACACGACCAAGGCTTTAATGGCGGATAATGTTACATTCACAGATGGTTATTTACTAGAAATTGGTTCATTTTTTATTTTAAAATGAGCTTAAACGCTGGTGGAAACACTTGCTCATTGCTTATGCTTATTTTTTAACGAGCATGAATTCCGCGTTAAAACTGCTCGGATCTTGCATTTATCTTTTAACGAGCATGAACTTTGTGCTAAAACTGCTCGATTAATCCAGTCATATGATAAGAGTGTCTCATTGAAGATGCTATTTTTTAGGGAGCTTAGATCTTACGTAAGCTTTGCTCCGGATCCTTTCGTTATGCAAGTTCGGAAACGACTAATCCTACGAGTTTAAAGGGTTAGAGGTCCTAAAAATTTAAAAAATAAATAGCCGCCCCTTGCTTGCACTCCAAAAGGTTTGCATGCCCCCAGGCATAAAGTATGATTTCAAGGTTACCTCTACTTCATTTCCATCAAAACATTCGTTTCACCGAGAGAGGCCTACCTCTTTCAGGTTACCCAAAGATTGTCTCGTTAATCTTTCAAACAAAACACTTCCTCGGCAATGTCTACCGAAATAGACAAAGGTGAGCGACGTAGCCCGCCAACTCACATAACTTTGACAAAAGAATCTTATTCTAGAATAACCCCTCTTCCTAGACGGACGGGGTACAAACTAGTCATATTCTCCCGCGGAAACCTACTCTATACCCAAAGTTTCCCTGCCGAAGCAGACCAGGACGCATGCCCCCTGGGTTCCAGTCATATCCTCCTGGATTACTCGCGCTCATCAGGAGGACGGACCGTGGGTTGAGACACTTCTTGCGTGAATAGACCATTTAGGGATGGTACATGACTATTTGCGATGCGTGATCCGGGAAATGAAAGTTGGTCCACGAGCTTGACCACTCTTCCTTCGTGCGGAAAACACATTACTCTAAAGAGTGAGGAGACGACAACTCCCATGCAATATATATAGTCGCGTCCAAGGAGTAGGTTATAATCCAAGGGTCCTTGAACGACCATCACGTTCATTTGAACGGTCTTCCCTTTCAATGTTATGGGCACATTGGGGAGGATCCCTAAAGGTCGACTGGTTCCTTTATCAAAGCCTGATAGATTTCTCATTTCAGGCAAAAGCGCTGGCAAACCAAGCGCTTTCCAAGAAATAGAGGAAAGGATACTCACAGATGCCCCCTCATCAATGATGGTGCCAGCCATTACTATTATGTATATTTGAACGATAATTCGGAATGGTATGCTGGCTGGCAAGCGGGGTCTGCCTAGTTGGTTCCAGTCTAAGGACACAACCAGGTTGCTTGGTGGTGGGACCGAATAGATGGTCGGATATCGCTCTGACGAACTTCCTTCCTGCGATAAAGGAATGGGTGCATTGCCCCCTTGTTCGTCGGAGTCTGTGTTGATGAAGAGAATTTGGACGGTGTCGTCTTTATTCTCCTCTGTGATGGTATCATTCGAAGATAGAGCCTCTGAAGGCAAAACCAGGTCAACTGCTGTTTCAACCTTTTGACTTTCGTCAGGTATTGATTCAGACGATTCATCCTCAATGATAGGTGCTTCGGTTGACCACTTGAGCGGGCCAGCCGGGTTCTCAACTAGTGAAGGACTTGGCAGGAGTTTTTGATATCCAGGAGGAAGTTGCGCTCGTAAAATCGAGCGATCTTCCAAAACTCTTTTAGCCTCGTCTAATAAGGGACAATGGTGGATGGCATGGTCGCCTTCACACAGTTTGCAGGGAAATCTAGCTTTCCCTCTCTGTCCTGGGGCTTCACTTCCACTAGTTGACGGTGTGCAGTCAACATGGCTATCAGAGGTTGATGCCACCGAATTGTGCAAATGGGGAGACCAGTCCCTTAGTATCCGAGGGATTCAGGGACAATCTCTGTGGAAGTGGTCTCCCTTGCATATGACGCATGGCGATTTAGGCCTTGCCAATGCTGTGTGTGGATTTTTGTCAAACGACACTTGTTTGCCCCCAGCCGCTTTTGGCTCCTTCTTCTTCTTTTCCTTCTTCTCCTTAGGAACTTGGTTTTTTGTTTTACCAGTTCCGTTAAGCGAAGATGAAGGAGGAGAGGAAGACTTAGATGAAGTAGAAGGTTGGTGGGCGACTCTGGTCTGGTCTAACTGTTGACTCGACTGTTCAGGAATAGTGGTGTTCTGAACGACATTGGTTGAAAAGAGCCAGACCGGCAGGCCAATTGTCAGTCCTGGAAGCGACAATGTGGCCATATGGGGCGCACCAACATGTCCCCAAGAGGAGAAGGGACTAGGATTTCCACCAAGGGGAATTCCTTGGTTGGTGGGCTCCATTTTTTCAACCTAAAGATCAACGCAAGAATAAAGGGTGATTGTTCCGTTTAAAATAAATTTTTAACGACGCTTAGACACAACTTGCTTTTTCAATTTTAAAGAGTCGGGAAAAAGCTAAAGATGACTCTAGTCCCCTTCGATGTTTTAACGAGCCCGAAGTGACAAATGCTCAGCTGGACTTTTTCTGTTATAGAGTCTGAAAAAGGCCAAAAGAAACTGCTCTGGAGTTCTAGGCAGAGGGTGTGCCAAACTTTTCGCAAAACCGCAGAATACTTTTTAAGGTACGGGCGGTCAATCTTCCTGAATGCTATGTTCAGTGCATTGCGATCAGTAGGGCGGCTGACACGGCTTCCTAAGGATAAAGGTTATATTCCTATAGGGGTCTCCCAATATATACGCGACGGTACGTGGGAGCACAATCCGTACTGGCGCTATCGTCCCTCAGGAGGAATCACCCACCTTCAACGAGATCGACAGTCACCAGGCTTTACGACGCCGGAACACGTCTCTAGCCTAGACCTCTATGTTGTGCGTTATGTTGCAAAGCGTTGTTAAGTTCATTCAGTTTATTTTAAGTTGATCTTTTTTAGAAGTTTGCCTTTCTGGATCACCACGAGATGTATGGTACAATTCCTAAATGCAGTCTAAAGATGATAAACAAGCTTTATATCTTTTCAACTTTGAAAATCCTAGCTACAAAGGGAAAAGAAAGACACCATCTTTTCTCAAAGAGCAATCAACACACTCTAATGCACTTTTCCTAAATCAAGCATGCAAACTATCAAAATGCAAATGCACAATGCAGGTGTTTGTTTTCCGCTTTCTTAGTATTGATGCCTACAAAGAAAGCTTTTTGTACAACTTTGAATTTGCTTTTAAATGACAAATACAAACAAGTTTACTTTTTCGAAATCAGAAAGGGTAGAAGAGATTACAACACTTTACGACTTTCGAAATGAACACTTGTTTCGACACTTAAAAGAGACAAACTCAAACCAATAAGCAAAAGTAAATGTATAATCAACTGTAAACAGCCAATGAACTCTCTCCTAAGATCACAATGAACAGATCTGAATCAAGGGATACAGGATGATTATTTCACTCATGCAAAGGAAAACTGTAAATGACGCCACAAACACATAAAAACACTCACAGTCTTTTTGTACAAAAGGAGGCGGAATTTAAGCAGAGAAAAGGAGTTATCAGACTGGTACCTATGCTGGTTACAGGCTGCAAAAATCAGAGATCAAAACAGGGCAAAACAGAGCAGAGAACCCCAGCTGCACAAGGCCAAACTGGATCAGCGCAACCTCAACACAGGGGTTTTGACATTCAGCGCAGGTAGCCTTCACGGGACCTGCGTTGAAATGCAGAACCTCTTCACAGGGTTCGCGCTGAAGGAGAAATGAGAGTTTCTCACTGGGTTCTGGGTCACAGATTGCTGATTAATCAACGGTTTCAGGCCAAATAAAAGCAACAAGCAAGGTACAATCAAAGGGATGCTTTGAGGGAGTACTAAGATCTATCACAAAGGATCATCAAATCATTTGTGAGTCCATTGTTCAGATCATAGACAAATCCAGTGATTGGATCAAAGTAGCAACTGTCTACTTTGCATCTGAGAATAGTAGAAGCAGTTCGATTGTTGCTATTGAGTCTATGAAACAAACAATGATAGAGACACAAATAAAATGACTAAACAGATCTCCCCAGCGGAGTCGCCAATTTGTTGTGGGGAAAAATGCCTATGCAGGACGATCCTATCCACCTAAGGTGTGACAGTGCCTTAGCAACAAACAGAGACAGCTATTCTAGTATTCTTCCTTTATGAATTAAGAATGAGGAGAGATGGATGGACTAACCAGTGTCTTCCGTTTGTCCCTCGATCTAGTTTCTCTTCTCTTGGAGAGTTCCCAGCTACTTGCCTTCTCGCTCGCCCAGCTTCAACAGGTTTCTGCAAGATCACAAGAGAAGAACACTACACAAGACATAGATTCATATTCATAACTAGTTCAGGATTAGAAGTAAACTAAACATACTAATGCAATCATACATCAAAGATACATCAGTATATAGGAGAAACCAAGATAGCTTTATTGATGAATAACAAGGTTCAGGAAGAGATACAACCCAGAGGGCTCCAATCCAGCATCTCCTTCCCAGCAAAATGGAATTCCTATTTTCACCTCCCTTCAAAGCATTAAGCACCCAATGATTCTGATCTCAAACCAACAACAATTCTTTGCAATAACAAAATTCCAGCCTGTAGATCTCATGGAGGAGAGATCCATAAATAGATGTTTGGAGAGAGGATGAGTCAGCTTGAGATCTGACTAGTGTCCTCTCCCTCTGTCAGTTCTTGATTCCACTAGGAGGTTCTTGCTTCCACTTGGAGATTTGGAACCTCTTACTCATCACTAGTCGAATTCCCTGAGGCAAGTGTCATTGAGGAAGATTTTGGAAGCTTCTTGGGATCTGACACCTCGTGGAATGAACTTGCCACATGTCAACTCTCGCTCAGCGCAGGTAGCCAGTGTTTCCTTTGACATTCAGCGCAGGTAGCCAGTGTTGGCTTTGACATTCAGCGCAAACAGCTAGTGGAGCCATTGAATTGATCCTGAATTGACTTGTTTTTGAGCAGTTTCTGGTGGAGAACTTCTGTGAATTGCTGTGGTTTGTTAGCCTTGTTCCTCTAGGGGTAGGAACAACATGTTTAGGGACTTTGGATCCCTTAGATTATGGACATTTTATGCTCAATTCTGTAAGGCACAAAAATGTCTATAACAAGTGGAGTCGCCAATTCTGGTTGAGGGGAAAGTACCCCTAGGGTCCTTTGGGTTAAGACTCTACCAGACTGAAAATTGCTTATTCAAAGAAACACACACACAGCCATTATCTTTACTATAAGCAAATTCTAATGTTTTAGGGTACGTACCTAAGGTCCTACGTTTGAGAAGGCCTTTAGGGTCCAAACCCTTCTTGGAGTTCCCTTCTTCTCCTTTGACCTGTAAAACAAACAAATCAAAGAACACAACAGTACATGGACAAATACTTATATGAAAACCATCTTCATGCTATAAAGTTAGTTATAAAAATCTTTAAGTAACTACTTGCATAAGAATTCAAGACAAGAATCTCATAAGCACAAAGAAAGATTGTTTCGGGAACCAAGACGTGTTTCTTTATATAAAGGCAAGTAAAGTACATATAATGGAAAGATTTCACCTGAAACACCTTCAGCAGGCTCCAAGCAAAGCTTCCTCCCGGATTCGTTCCAGCCTCAAGCCTCCAACAAGAGCTCCTTCCAAGCCTTACTCAATGGTGATATAAAGGATGAATGATCACCAATACACATGGAAACAAGGGTTTCCTATGCAAAATGGGGGAAGTGCAGAAGGCACCAAGGACTTTAGACCTAGTCTAAGGGGAAAATCTCAACATAATAATCTTGCTCTTCTTTTTTCTCTCTCTTAGGCCTTCCCTTTGATGTCTTTTTATACCATCTCCAAAGTAGTTTTTTAGTTAGGAGTTGGTTGGGAACAGTTGGGCCACGGGCACTAACAGGTGATCAGCAGGTAAAACCCGCGATCTCCGCCCGAAAATAAGGAATTATTTATTTTTTTAAGTGTTTTAATACATACACGCGGGTTGGGTATACACAGACCCGCGTGTACACGCGTTTAACTCAGGGCAATATCGCGTATAAGGGATAAAACACTGTTTTTTAAATTTTAGGACCAGGTCTGGAAGGAGGGGTTGCCCTAGGCCATGAGTGCAGCATCACAAACCATAAGAGTGAGATTTGGAGCTATAATAGGAACCGATGAACCAACGCCTTACAGACCTCCCTGAGTTGGTACAGGAACCCCAAGAGAATCTACCACTCTAAGTTCCCAACCCCTGAGTTAACCTAGCCTTCCAATGAATTAAACCCCCAGTCGCTCCCATGACATGGGCATGCATGTGACTGGGACCCTCTAGTGTCTCCCACAATGCCTACAAGGGAGAGACTGTAGTATTTTTCAGCTAATTCTGTTCCAGAGACTGCGAGATTTAAGCCACTTTTTTAAGGATAGTCTCCAAACCACTGCCTGAAACTTCATGATACTTACCAAGGCAATAAATGACACTAAGACAAAGGCTCTAACATAAAACTTGATAAAAGGCTTTACCTAACCAAGCATAACCATGACAGACATTCCGTAGAACACATTGTGCACACGTAATCTACAGGTCATAACAACATATCTGAGCATAGGGGTGTCATACTTATCTGAGATTCATAAGAAAGCATTGATGCATTATCACATTAGCTGCATTATCATTTATTAGGTCATATAATCATTGTTCATTCATTTACAAATCAAAACATGATGAGAGGCATACATCATCATTGTCATAAAACATACTCATAACCAACATATAACCGATAAAAATAACAAGGATACAATAACCTTAAATACCACATATGAACTAGTACATTTACACATGAAATACCAAGGGGAAGGAACTCTTATTAATGAATCAAAAGGCTAACCGGGTATGGGACTTTTGCGAACTAGCCAACCATAGATTAGCTTAACCAAAATTTTCTTCTAGTGAATCACCCCCGTTCCATATTCCAAGCATGAATGTGGGACTCATAACCAAAACTCAACCAGTTCTTCCCGAGGCTACACAACCTCACCCTCATCACTAGATCCAGGATTTACCACAATCCTCACTAGATCACTATGCCAAAACAATAAACATACAATACCAGGATTTACCACAATCCCCACTAAATCACTAGGCCCTAAATAAGCACGAATGCCACCAAATTTCCCCACCTAAACCGTGAGGAATTTTCTTATGTCCTAGTCTCTAGGCTTTACCACAATCCACAATCTGATCCCAGGATCACTAGGTCATAATCAAGACACCAGCCTCTAGGATTTACCATATATCTGCCAAAACTAGAAAGGAAACCATACATGCAACAGAATGCCTGCAAATAATCTCATTGTAGCCGCTTGATCCTGCTCTTCTTTTCTTGATCGTTACTTCCTCTTGCCTTATTTTCTTTTCTTGATCCAATGTTGAAGTGTTCCAAGAAAACTCTAAGTGTCGAAGAGTGTGTAAGAGAGAGAATAGAGAGAGAGATCTAAAACTAAACTAACAAAAATATATGAACTGGTCCTCAGAAGCCTTTTTATCAATGAGGCCTCTATTTTCTTCATTTTCCATTATTTTCATTCATTTTCCTCCTCGCATGCAACTTGTGACCGTTAACCTTTGTTTTGTCCTAATTTCCATTATTTTCATAAATAAAATTCCAATTATTGTTATTTTCCCTTTCCAAAGCCTTTGAGATTTCCTTTTCCATTTTCCTTTAGCCATAATAACCGAAATGAACACCCACTAGGATGTTCTCCCAACATTAAGTGTGGAATACGTGTCCCATGACCTTGGTCATATATATTTTTTTACATGAATTTTTACTAGGGTTGTTACAATGGGTTGCTGGGATGATAGACAAAGTCAGGGGTGATGCCTAAGAAATAGAAGGTCATAAAAGGGGTGAGTGTATCTTTGTTGTTAGGATAGAGGGCTATGCCCTACAGAACCCAAGAGGAGGCCAAGTCAAACAAGGATGTTGCCCCTAAAATTGATTTGCATCGTGCAAGGAAGAGGAACAATTCTCCTCATAATATCTTCTTCAAAAAGAACTCTGGCATTGAATATCAATCTCATAGGGATAAACTTCAACTAAACTTTGAAAATGATGGATTAGTTAGCTATGTAGCGTTGAAGAAGAAAGTAGAACTTTATGCAAAACTTGTGTGTGGAGAGCTTCCAATTGATGAAGAAAATGAGAAATTTTATGTGTATTTCCTTCGTAAGGGTACTTTATAGGATGATATTGAAGGGTTGAAAGGTATATATTTTAGGGTTTTAGAACCTCACGATGAAGATAAATTCACATTTGGCTGGTTGCATATGACAACGACAAAAACATGGTAGTGATAAAGAGTTGCTAAAGTTGAATCCTAGAGAAGCTACAAAGAGAATCACAATTGTGTTTGGTGTGAAGTTGATCCCCCAATTCAAAGAAAATATGGATCCAAGATTTAAAGCTTGAATACGATAATGTGAACATTATTTGAGGGTTGGGAAAGGGATCAAATCATATTTCTATTTCAATAAAAATTTGTTAGAATCCTTGGGAAGTAAAGTAATTTGTGTGCTTGATATTATTTAGAGTTTTTAAAAAACGCATATTGAGCATAATCAAATCAATATGTGGGTGTATGTTTGTTAGAATTGACTATAACAATTTCCTAAAGTATGGAACTCCAGGATGAAAATTGAACCAATATGCAAATAAAGATGTCTAAGATGAAACATTGAGATTCCTAGTGTGTGAATGATTGTAGAAAAATATGGTAATCTTATCACTATGTATTTTATCTCTTTCTAATAATTTGTAGCATTGTAATCATTCATGAATCTAGATAGTAAATAAATGGCATAGCCAAAAGGGAGTTCTACCTATGTGTTTTACTCCTTAAATTGATAGTTGAATTTTCCACTATAAGTCCAAAATGGAAGGTGCAAAAAATGCAAGATTGAGTTAGATAAATCCCATATGTAGACTACTTTCCTAAATAATTAGCGAGTACAATGGATGGCACCCATGTATCTTCATAGATGGAAGTAGGTCCATGGCTAAATAATTAGCGAGTACAGTGGATGGCACCCATGTATCTTCATAGATGGAAGTAGGTCCATGGGTGGCCAATTACTCAATCTTCATGGTCAGTTGATGTTAGGCCCTAAAGTACAATAAGTTTCAATTCAATTTAAGGTATTAATGCTATGAATGATTTCGAGCTAGTACGTGGTGACAATTCTTCAGGTGAAGGAAGGAGCATGGACACTTTTTGAGGTGGAAGTGAGTTGCATTTTTCTTTCCTAGGAAAACCAAGTGTTGATTGCAAGTTGACTTTTTTGGAGTGAAATGACGAGTTTGCAACAAGGAGGACACAGAGGTTCTTGATACAACAAAGAGATCTTTGGAGCTTGGTCCAAGAAAAGTAGGTGATAGTGTTTATGGAAGCATCATGGTAGCAAAGGATATTAGTTGTGGCAACAATAGAGATTAGATTATGACGGACAAATAAGGTAAATTTGTGTGAGTTGAATAGTAACACACATGAATATATTGTAATGTGAACCACACATCGTAGTTGTAGCAAGTCTACATATATTGTTTTGTTTTGATTTAGTGGTCCTTGAAAATTTTGTACCTAATGTCGGTCGGATGAGTCATTCTTGCGGACAAGACCGACCTCCCTAGTATCTAATGATATCTAGCGACAAGCAAACCAAACAAATTCTATCTTTCTCTAAATATGCAATTTATAAATAAAGGTAAACAAGTGTTTTAGGCCTACCTTGGGTCCAGTGCTAGTTTGTGGAAGCCACGCTCCGTTGATCCAAATGAGCTCCCTTGTGAAGAATCTGCAAACACAAACAAGCACACACATTAAATAGCACCTGAAAAGCCAATATAATAAAGCATATTTATCATGATGATCAAGGAATTCATGAAACAAATCACATAAGACAATTTGTTGAGAAAAATGAATCTGATTGTATTAACTTAAATCAAAGAAGAACTTTACAACCAGCCCAATGCCTTAATTTATAGTGCAATGGAGGGAAGTTACTAGGTCCACCTTCAAAGGGATAAGGCCCTCCTTCAAAGGGATAAGCTCCTCTCATCAAGGGATTAGCTCCTTCAGTTTTGGGATGCATGAACCACTTAGGAGCGAACCATCCACGTCAAGATTCCTTCTAAAATCATCTAGAATTAACCACAAGTGAGCTTTTAAGAATAAACTTGCACCTTTTTTACTTTCACAGGGGTCCGCACCCACTCCTTTAGAGACAGAGTGGGCAGGTCCGCAGGTAACATGATCAAGGGGTGCGGGACCGCAGGCAACAATGAGAGAAAGTGCGGAACCAGAGCTTTATTGATTTTTAAGGTCTTTCTCTCATTTTCAAAGCTTGACATGAAGAGCTGAGGTTTGAGACTTGCTAATGAGGACAGTATGAATGATGATAGACCCATACTAACTGCAAATAGTCATGGTGACAATATTTTGTGTAACAGATTGCCCCCTAAAGTGCGAAGTCTATAGTAGATGAGGATTTCATTTATCATCTAAGAAGAGTGAAGTACTTTATCATTTCGAGGATCATCTTGTGGAGAGCCTGGTTGGAACCTGTAAAAACATTCAATGCAAAATATATATATGAGATCATATCATCGCTGAGGTAGGCATTCCCATACTCAGATCAAAACTAACTAGAAAACTAACTACTGCTCTGATATAGGAATTATATTGTAATACATCACAAGTACAGACACATGTAGACATAGTAAGGACGCAGCCATCTGTTTATGAATAGTCCATTGTATAATGGATACAAAATTCCTCGCAGCCTGGATGGTGGAAACTAGATCGAGGGTCTTGATTTCTACTTCCCGAAATAGTACGATTCTATCCATGTGAATGAATGTGTCGAAGTCGAACATGGTAGAAACCACTTGATTACCAATCAATGATGCAAACTGTTAACAAGTGTGAGAGAAACCACCAGTAATGTCAATGGCTCTCAAAGTACTCAATACAATCCACGAGATGTGAATAGATGTGTTGATGTCGAACATGTCACGGAATCCTTTGATCGAAGGTCAATGATGCAACCTATCGTCGAAGGCGAGAAACCTGCCATTGAGGCATGCAGATCCCAAGGTACTGACAATTTCTAGATCATCTTTCTAGATAATGAGCTGAAGTCGATAGAAAGCGATTCGTCATAGGCAAGCCCACAACACGAAATCATAGATCAAGTTTGAAGAAATTTAGCTACAAGGACTGACTCAGGGATGGTCAAGATGGGTGACAGATATTTTGCAGATGAATGGTTTATTTGCACTGACCTCTTGAACACATAACAACACAGCAAATGGTTTGGTAACAATTGACCCAAAGTTAATACCCAGAAACCGGCTGAAGACTTGCAATATGGTTTAATCAACTGTTAGGAAAAGGATATCCCAACCCAGGTGAATAAAAAGTGTCGTGTTCAAGAGTGGTTAAAAAGTATGACAAACAGGCTCATTTTTCTCTCTTTTCCCCCATCATTTTTGGAAAGTACCTCTTTATTTTTGACAAGCTTGAGGAGGATAACATTTGCTTGATTATAAGCTCATCCTTCGGATGAGTCCAACTTAGTTTAAATTCGAACCCTAATAAGGAGTGGTCCATTCCTATTTGTAACTGAACAGGTCCTTTACTGTTAAATTTTAACGAGCCCAGTATAGGAAAAACGCGGTGTTTTTCAATTTTAGAGAGTCTGAAAAAACTTAAGAAAACTCCATGGTTGTCCTTTTTCGTAAATTTGTGTCTCCCAAGCCCGAAAAAGTATAAAATAATACTTGAGAGAACCGCTTGACCATTACGATCAAGGAGTACTTTTCATAATTAGTGCCTCTGATCCGAAAAAGTAAAAAAGTGATCAATGACACATCGTTTTATAACCAATATCGAATTTGAAATGACAAAAATCCGGCAATCTTTTCATGTTTTTACGGTCAGAAAAGGGTTGTAAGTGGACTGTCTTTTTAATTCCGTTTTAACGAGCTTAAAAAGAAAAAGTCGGCAATCTTCATGTTTTAGGAGTCAGAAAAGAGCTTAAAGGTGGCTCTAATGTTTCACTTTTTTGTAAGTTTTAACGAGTTCGAAAAAATGATAAAATGTACTCATGGTTTTCACTTTTTCGTAAGTTTTAATAAGTTCGAAAAAATGATAAAAATGTACTCATATGGCCGACTTTCAATTTAATTTACGAGCAGGAAAAGACGGAAAGAACTCGACATTTTCATTTGTTTTACGAGAATGAAAGATAGCAAAATAATCTTGGGATTTTCATGAGTTTAACGAGTCTTGAAAATAACTGAAATTGACTCGAGATAGGTTTCATTTTTACAAAAGCTTGAAACAAAGAAAAACTATGCTTCAAAGTAGTTTCATTTTTACACAAGCTTGAAAAAGAGAGAAAACTGTGCTTGATGCCCCCTAAGCATAACTGCTAGAGTGCCGCCATTTTGTCGGCCCAGATAAGTCGTTCTTGCGGACAAGACCGACCTCCCTAGTATCTAATGATATCTAGCGACAAGCAAACCAAACAAATTCTATCTTTCTCTAAATATGCAATTTATAAATAAAGGCAAACAAGTGTTTTAGGCCTACCTTGGGTCCAATGCTAGTTTGTGGAAGCCACGCTCCGTTGATCCAAATGAGCTCCCTTGTGAAGAAGCTGCAAACACAAACAAGCACACACATTAAATAGCACCTGAAAAGCCAATATAATAAAGCATATTTATCATGATGATCAAGGAATTCATGAAACAAATCACATAAGACAATTTGTTGAGAAAAATGAATCTGATTGTATTAACTTAAATCAAAGAAGAACTTTACAACCAGCCCAATGCCTTAATTTATAGTGCAATGGAGGGAAGTTACTAGGTCCACCTTCAAAGGGATAAGGCCCTCCTTCAAAGGGATAAGCTCCTCTCATCAAGGCATTAGCTCCTTCAGTTTTGGAATGCATGAACCACTTAGGAGCGAACCATCCACGTCAAGATTCCTTCTAGAATCATCTAGAATTAACCACAAGTGAGCTTTTAAGAATAAACTTGCACCTTTTTTACTTTCACAGGGGTCCGCACCCACTCCTTTAGAGACAGAGTGGGCAGGTCTGTCGATAACATGATCAAGGGGTGCGGGACCGCAGGCAACAGTGAGAGAAAGTGCGGAACCAGAGCTTTATTGATTTTTAAGGTCTTTCTCTCATTTTCAAAGCTTGACATGAAGAGCTGAGGTTTGAGACTTGCTAAGGAGGACAGTATGAATGATGATAGACCCATACTAACTGCAAATAGTCATGGTGATAATATTTTGTGTAACAGATTGCCCCCTAAAGTGTGAAGTCTATAGTAGATAAGGATTTCATTTATCATCTAAGAATAGTGAAGTACTTTATCATTTCGAGGATCATCTTGTGGAGAGCCTGGTTGGAACCTGTAAAAACATTCAATGCAAAATATATATATGAGATCATATCATCGCTGAGGTAGGCATTCCCATACTCAGATCAAAACTAACTAGAAAACTAACTACTGCTCTGATATAGGAATTATATTGTAGTACATCACAAGTATAGACACATGTAGACACAGTATGGACGCAACCATCTGTTTATGAATAGTCCACTGTATAATGAATACAAAATTCCTCGCAGCCTGGATGGTGGAAACTAGATCCAGGGTCTTGATTTCTACTTCCCGAAATAGTACGATTCTATCCATGTGAATGAATGTGTCGAAGTCGAACATGGTAGAAACCACTTGATTACCAGTCAATGATGCAAACTGTTAACAAGTGTGAGAGAAACCACCAGTAATGTCAATGGCTCTCAAAGTACTCAATAAAATCCACGAGATGTGAATAGATGTGTTGATGTCGAACATGTCACGGAATCCTTTGATCGAAGGTCAATGATGCAACCTATCGTCGAAGGCGAGAAACCTGCCATTGAGGCATGCAGATCCCAAGGTACTGACGATTTCTAGATCATCTTTCTAGATAATGAGCTAAAGTCGATAGAAAGCGATCCGTCATGGGCAAGCCCACAACACGAAATCATAGATCAAGTTTGAAGAAATTTAGCTACAAGGACTGACTCAGGGATGGTCAAGATGGATGACAGATATTTTGCAGATGAATGGTTTATTTGCACTGACCTCTTGAACACATAACAACACAGCAAATGGTTTGGTAACAATTGACCCAAAGTTAATAGCCAGAAACCGGCTGAAGACTTTCAATATGGTTTAATCAACTGTTAGGAAAAGGATATCCCAACCCAGGTGAATAAAAAGAGTCGTGTTCAAGAGTGGTTACAAAGTATGACAAACAGGCTCATTTTTCTCTCTTTTCCCCCACCATTTCTGGAAAGTACCTCTTTATTTTTGACAAGCTTGAGGAGGATAACATTTTCTTGATTATAAGCTCATCCTTCGGATGAGTCCAACTTAGTTTAAATTCAAACCCTAAGAAGGAGTGGTCCGTTCCTATTTGTAATTGAACAGGTCCTTTACTGTTAAATTTTAACGAGTCCAGTATAGGAAAAACGTGGTGTTTTTCAATTTTAGAGAGTCTGAAAAAACTTAAGAAAACTCCATGGTTGTCCTTTTTCATAAATTTGTGTCTCTCAAGCCCGCAAAAGTATAAAATAATACTTGAGAGAACCGCTTGACCATTACGATCAAGGAGTACTTTTCATAATTAGTGCCTCTTATCCAAAAAAGTAAAAAAGTGATCAATGACACATCGTTTTATAACCAATATCGAATTTGAAACGACAAAAATCCGGCAATCTTTTCATGTTTTTACGGTCAGAAAAGGGTTGTAAGTGGACTGTCTTTTTAATTCCGTTTTAACAAGCTTAAAAAGAAAAACTCGGCAAACTTTTCATGTTTTAGGAGTCAGAAAAGAGCTTAAAGGTGACTCTAATGTTTCACTTTTTTGTAAGTTTTAACGAGTTCGAAAAAATGATAAAAATGTACTCATGGTTTTCACTTTTTCGTAAGTTTTAATGAGTTCGAAAAAATGATAAAAATGTACTCATATGGCCGACTTTCAATTTAATTTACGAGCAGGAAAAGACAGAAAGAACTCGACATTTTCATTTGTTTTACGAGAATGAAAGATAGCAAAATAATCTCGGGATTTTCATGAGTTTAACGAGTCTTGAAAATAACTAAAATTGACTCGAGATAGGTTTCATTTTTACAAAAGCTTGAAACAGAGAAAAACTATGCTTCAAAGTAGTTTCATTTTTACACAAGCTTGAAATAGAGAGAAAACTGTGCTTGATGCCCCATAAGCATAACTGCTAGAGCGCCGCCAATTTGTCAGCCCGGATAAGTCGTTCTTGCGGACAAGACCGACCTCCCTATTATCTAATGATATCTAGCAACAAGCAAACCAAACAAATTCTATCTTTCTCTAAATATGCAATTTATAAATAAAGGCAAACAAGTGTTTTAGGCCTACCTTGGGTCCAGTGCTAGTTTGTGGAAGCCACGCTCCATTGATCCAAATGAGCTCCCTTGTGAAGAATCTGCAAACACAAACAAGCACACACATTAAATAGCACCTGAAAAGCCAATATAATAAAGCATATTTATCATGATGATCAAGGAATTCATGAAACAAATCACATAAGACAATTTGTTGAGAAAAATGAATCTGATTGTATTACCTTAAATCAAAGAATAACTTTACAACCTGTGCCTTGATGCTGTACAAGCTCCTCCCAGGGTCTAGCAAGAAGTTTCCTCTACTTTGACAAGTTTCAATCTCTTCCCAATGAAGCCAAAAGGTATGTAATCTCTCCTCTCAAGCTTAACTAGGAAGTCTCCATTCCACCAGCATTTACCCTAAAAAATGTTCAGCTTCTAACCTCCCTAGCAACCAGCCAAATGCCTTAATTTATAGTGCAATGGAGGGAAGTTACTAGGTCCAACTTCAAAGGGATAAGGCCCTCCTTCAAATGGATTAGCTCCTTCATTTTTGGGATGCATGAACCACCTAGGAGCGAACCATCCACGTGAGTTTTTAATAATAAACTTGCGCCTTTTTGACTTTCACAGGGGTCCGCACCCACTCCTTTAGAGACAGAGCGGTCAGGTCCGCAGGTAACATGATCAAGGGATGCGGGACCGCAGGCAACAGTGAGAGAAAGTGCGGAACTAGAGCTTTATTGATTTTTAAGGTCTTTCTCTCATTTTCAAAGCTTGACATGAAGAACTGAGGTTTGAGACTTGCTAAGGAGGACAGTATGAATGATGATAGACCCATACTAACTGCAAATAGTCATGGTGACAATATTTTGTGTAACAGATTGCCCCCTAAAGTGCGAAGTCTGTAGTAGATGAGGATTTCATTTATCATCTAAGAAGAGTGAAGTACTTTATCATTTCGAGGATCATCTTGTGGAGAGCCTGGTTGGAACCTGTAAAAACATTCAATGCAAAATATATATATGAGATCATATCATCGCTGAGGTAGGCATTCCCATACTCAGATCAAAACTAACTAGAAAACTAACTACTGCTCTGATATAGGAATGATCTTGTAATACATCACAAGTATAGACACATGTAGACACAGTATGGACGCAGCCATCTGTTTATGAATAGTCCACTGTATAATGAATACAAAATTCCTCGCAGCCTGGATGGTGGAAACTAGATCCAGGGTCTTGATTTCTACTTCCCGAAATAGTATGATTCTATCCATGTGAATGAATGTGTCGAAGTTGAACATGGTAGAAACCACTTGATTACCAGTCAATGATGTAAACTATTAACAAGTGTGAGAGAAACCACCAGTAATGTCAATGGCTCTCAAAGTACTCAGTACAATCCATGAGATGTGAATAGATGTGTTGATGTCGAACATGTCACGGAATCCTTTGATCGAAGGTCAATGATGCAACCTATCGTCGAAGGCGAGAAACCTGCCATTGAGGCATGCAGATCCCAAGGTACTGATAATTTCTAGATCATCTTTCTAGATAATGAGCTGAAGTCGATAGAAAGCGATCCGTCGTAGGCAAGCCCACAACACGAAATCATAGATCAAGTTTGAAGAAATTTAGCTGCAAGGACTGACTCAGGGATGGTCAAGATGGATGACATATATTTTGTAGATGAATGGTTTATTTGCACTGACCTCTTGAACACATAACGACACAGCAGATGGTTTGGTAACAATTGACCCAAAGTTAATACCTAGAAACCAGCTGAAGACTTTCAATATGGTTTGATCAACTATTAGGCAAAGGATTTCCCAACCCAGGTGAATAAAAAGTGTCGTGTTCAAGAGTGGTTACAAAGTATGAAAAACAGGCTCATTTTTCTCTCTTTTCCCCCACCATTTCTGGCATGTACCTCTTTATTTTTGACAAGCTTGAGGAGGATAACATTTGCTTGATTATAAGCTCATCCTTCGGATGAGTCCAACTTAGTTTAAATTCGACCCTTAAGAAGGAGTGGTCCATTCTTGTTTTTAATTGAACAGGTCCTTTACTGTTAAATTTTAACGAGTCCAGTATAGGAAAAAGTCGGTGTTTTCCAATTTTAGAGAGTCTGAAAAAACTTAAGAAAACTCCATGGTTGTCCTTTTTCGTAAATTTGTGTCTCCCAAGCCCGAAAAAGTATAAAATAATACTTGAGAGAACCACTTGACTATTACAATCAAGGAGTACTTTTCATAATTAGTGCCTCTGATCCGAAAAAGTAAAAAAGCGATCAATGACACGTCGTTTTATAACCAATATCGAATTTGAAACGACAAAAATCCGGCAATATTTTCATGTTTTTACGGTCAGAAAAGGGTTGTAAGTGATCCGGATTTAAACAGGAACGCAATAAAATACAGAGATAACCATAAATACAAATATGCAGTGGAAATAATACTTCATTTCATTACTGTAAAATACTGAAATATGCTTACAAATAGAAATGGAAATAACCCAGCTAGGGTGATGGTAGCTTATCTCTGAGAAGAGATGTGTCGGCTACATGCCTCTAAACTGTTCTCCAAAAACTGTGTTACAATGAGGCTCGAGGGCCTATTTATTGTTGAGAAACAATGGAAAACCCTTCACATTCCAAAACCTAACCCTAGAAGATGAAACGCCAAATTGTGGGCCCCGTTTTTGGGTAAGTTGGTACATCAACTTCCCGTGGTCGCAAATTGGTCGTACTATCTCCGTTTGACGCGCATGATAGCCCGTTGGAAAGATCTCTCTGAGGACTACGACGAAAAAGCTGATTTTTAGACAGAAAAATCATTGGCGATGGATTTCCCAAAAAACGTCGTTTAGGGCCTCAAAACGGCTCCGGAAGTTTAGGACCCGAAAAACTGCTAAAAATAGTAAACTGTGCTATAATTAAGGAAACAGAAAAACTGAAAGAGACAGTTGTGGGGGTCCAAATGGGATAGGTGGGTGGCCACCAACATCCACCTGGATCATTCCTCGCCCCTTAGGAAGCAATGGTCCCCATTGCGTTGAGTTCCTCCCTGAGATGAAGAAGCTTCTGCTGAGCTGGGTCTCTGGTGAGCTGTTCTGCAATCTCTTATGTGTCCAGAAATGGTGGGGAGCATGGTCAGCGACGGTCCACATTGAACACTCGGTGCAAGCGAAGGAATGGAGGAATGCTGTGCTTCAAAGCATTGTTTCCTGTAGCCTTGTTACTGGTGTAAGGACCATGTCGAAGTCGTCTGAGTTTCTGATGGGTTCTGGTAAGGCGCTCCCTCTGCAAATGTAACCAAACTTTGTCGCCCACCTGAAACTTGTGTGGTACCCCTCCAGGTAAGGAGAAGTTGTTCCTGTGTTCTGTCACGACTATATCCCTCTGTTGCTGCTGCTGTGTGGAGGAACCCTTCGCGGGGGTCATGGATGAAGCAACGATCTTCCCCTTACTTTGGGAGCGAACCAGACGAAAAATAAATTTCCTAGTCTGTGAGATGAGCTTGCTACCTTTCTTAGCAGTGATCAAAGAGGTGGCGGTAGGTGGGGCTATCTCCGGTATCCTGTATAATGAATTATCCAAAGAAATGATGACAGTGCGAGGCCTTGACTCATACACAGCATGTCACCTCCACAAGTATGGCTGGCCTAATAGTACATCACAAACATCCAGAGGTGTAACATCACACAATACCTCGTCTGTGAAGGGCTTGATGCTGTAGGGAAGGCAGCACTGCTGGCAAACTTTGAGATCTCATCCTTCGTGAAGCCAACTGATACTGTACGGCTGTGGGTGTGGTGTAGTTGGTAGGCCCAACCGCTTCACGACCTCTGCTGAAATGAGGTTATTTTGGCTGCCACTGTCGACAATGAATTGCAGCGGCGAACCCTTCACCCACATCTGTGAGTGGAAAAGACATTCCCCCTCCTCTGGATCTTCGGGCTCATTTTTCTGGATCTTGGCAGTAGCAACAGTGGCGCTGGGATCTGCATCAATGATCTGCTTCCCTTTGTCATTCCCCTTGTCGGGTTCTGACTCAGAGTCGGAACATGCATCTGATTCGGAAGCCTTCAACTCGGCCACCAGCAACTGCTTGGTCCGACACTCACTTGTGTTATGAGTGGGACTCTTGTGGAACTCACACCACTTTCCTGTGTCCTTCTTCGGCTTCGTGGTGTTGTTCTTTTCTTGCGGCTTTGACGGGTTGTCTTGGGTCACCCCGCCTTGGCTTTGTGCTTTGGGCTTTGGATTTGCAGATCCAAAGTCTCGCTTCTTCTGTTTGAACTTTTGCTCGATTTTGACAGCGTATCGGTATGCTGTGCCAAGTGAGGAGATGTTCAAGAACTCTATCTCTTCCTGGATGTATCTGTGTAGGCAGCCGCGGTATTTGAGTACCAGATGCAACTCAGAATCTTTGATACCCAATTGTGTGCGAAGGGTATGAAAAATGTTTGTGAACTCCGGCACATCTTGGTCTCGTCCCTGCCGCAGTGTGGTCCATTTGATGTATTTGTCCTGATAGCTTTTGACAGGGTAGTACTGCTCCTTGATGGCATCCCGAAATTCATTCCAAGTGGGTGCGGCTGAAAACAGTGAGCCTGCACTTTCATCCTTCTGTTCGCAGTAGGTTTCCCACTAGTCCTTGACGTGGGGGGCTGCTTTGAGAAGAGCGAAAACAATCTTTTCCCGGCTTGAAAATTCATGAACAGAAAAATACCCATCGAGCAGATTTAACCATTTATCTACGGCATCTGCGTCTATTTGACCCTCGAAGATGAAACGCCAAATTGTGGGCCCCGTTTTTGGGTAAGTTGGTACATCAACTTCCTGGGGTCGCGAATTGGTCGTACTATCTCCGTTTGACGCGCATGATAGCCCGTTGGAAAGATCTCTCTAAGGACTACGATGAAAAAGATGATTTTTAAAAAGAAAAATCGCTGGCGGTGGATTTCCCAAAAAATATCGTTTAGGGCCTCAAACGGCTCCGGAAGTTTAGGACCCGAAAAACTGCTAAAAATAGTAAATTGTGCTATAATTAATGAAACAGAAAAACTGAAAGAGACGGTTGTGGGGGTCCAAATGGGATAGGTGGGTGGCCACCAACATCGCCAGCAATTTTTCTGTCTAAAAATCGTCTTTTCCGTCGTAGTCCTCGGAGAGATCTTTCCAACGTGCTATCATGCGCATCAAACGGAGATAGTACGACCAATTCACGACCCCGGGAAGTTGATGTACCAACTTACCCAAAAACGGGGCCCACAATTTGGTGTTTCATCTTCTAGGGTTAGGTTTTGGAATGTGAAGGGTTTTCCATTGTTTCTCAACAATAAATAGGCCCTCGAGCCTCATTGTAACACAGTTTTTGGAGAACAGTTCAAAGGCATGTAGCCGACACATCTCTTCTCAGAGATAAGCTACCATCACCCTAGCTGGGTTATTTCCATTTCTATTTGTAAGCATATTTCAGTATTTTACAGTAATTAAATGAAGTATTATTTCCACTGCATATTTTTCTTTATGGTTATCTCTGTATTTTATTGCGTTCCTATTTAAATCTGGATCAGTGGTATCAGAGCGGTTTGCTTTTTCTCTGTTTTTCTTTGCACGTCCCCAACGAGGTCGAGATATAAGGAGTTAGGTCTGGAACTGGTCGAACCTTTGTAAGACCAACCTCGCAAATCTTGACGACCTCCCATGGCGAATGAGAAGAAAAACGAGGGGGCAGGAGATCCTATCAAAATCTTGCTCGAAGAAGCCCTCGAGCGACAAAGGAACGCAATAAAATATAGAGATAACCATAAAGACAAATATGCAGTGGAAATAATACTTCATTTCATTACTGTAAAATATTGAAATATGCTTACAAATAGAAATGGAAATAACCCAGCTAGGGTGATGGTAGCTTATCTCTGAGAAGTGATGTGTCGGCTACATGCCTCTGAACTGTTCTCCAAAAACTATGTTACAATGAGGCTCGAGGGCCTATTTATTGTTGAGAAACAATGGAAAACCCTTCACATTCCAAAACCTAACCCTAGAAGATGAAACGCCAAATTGTGGGCCCCGTTTTTGGGTAAGTTGGTACATCAACTTCCCGGGGTCGCGAATTGGTCGTACTATCTCCGTTTGACCCGCATGATAGCCCGTTGGAAAGATCTCTACGAGGACTATGACGAAAAAGATTATTTTTAGGCAAAAATATCGCTGGCGGTGGATTTCCCAAAAAATGTCGTTTAGGGCCTCAAAATGGCTCCGGAAGTTTAGGACCCGAAAAGCTGCTAAAAATAGTAAACTGTGCTATAATTAAGGAAACAGAAAAACTGAAAGAGACAATTGTGGGGGTCCAAATGGGATAGGTGGGTGGCCACCAACATCCACCTGGATCAGTAAGTGGACCGTCTTTTTAATTCCGTTTTAACGAGCTTAAAAAGAAAAACTCGACAATCTTTTCATGTTTTAGGAGTCAGAAAAGAGCTTAAAGGTGACTCTAATGTTTCACTTTTTCGTAAGTTTTAACGAGTTCGAAAAAATGATAAAAATGTACTCATGGTTTTCACTTTTTCATAAGTTTTAATGAGTTCGAAAAAATGATAAAAATGTACTCATATGGCTGACTTTCAATTTAATTTACGAGCAGGAAAAGACGGAAAGAACTCGGCATTTTCATTTGTTTTACGAGAATGAAAGATAGCAAAATAATCTCGGGATTTTCATGAGTTTAACGAGTCTTGAAAATAACTGAAATTGACTCGAGATAGGTTTCATTTTTACAAAAGCTTGAAACAGAGAAAAACTATGCTTCAAAGTAGTTTCATTTTTACACAAGCTTGAAACAGAGAGAAAACTGTGCTTGATGCCCCCTAAGCATAACTTCTAGAGCGCATGCCCCCCAGCTTCATTTCATTCAACTAAGTACACTGTTGGTAAGTAATAGCTGGATGGAATGAAGGTTCATTTACGAGATCATATGAAAGACCCGACCTAAAACTATAAGAAAATTATGCAAAAAACTGAAATAACTAACCTAAATATACAACTTAACATTTATGAGATCTAGTCAAACTCTCGACTCAATTAGAGGAGGATTTGTTTCATTTTTTAACGAGCTTGACACAGGAAAAGAACTATGCTCGGATCCAGTTTCATGTTTACGCAAGCTTGAAACGAAAAACTATGCTTGTTATAAGTTCGCATGCCCCCAGCATAATGACGCAAATCGAGGTACATGCCCCCCAAGCTTCATTACATTCAACTAGGTGGATGAAATGAAGGTTTACTTTCGAAATCTTGGAAAGACTCGTGGGAGTTGTTTCATTTTTTAGTGAGGTTGACACAGGAAAAGAACTATCCTCAAAACCCTTGTTTCATTTTTTAAACGAGCTTGACACAAGATAAGGAACTATGCTCATAACTACTCTCTACAATCTACCTAACAAGGAACTATACTCTAAAAACCTTGATTCATTTTTTAATGAGCTTGACACAAGACAAGGAACTATGCTATAAAAACCTTGATTTATTTTTTAATGAGCTTCACACAAGAAAAGGAACTATGCTCTAAAAACCTTGATTCATTTTTTAATGAGCTTGACACAAGACAAGGAACTATGCTCTAAAATCCTTGATTCATTTTTTAACGAGCTTGACACAAGACAAGGAACTATGCTCATGACTAACTGATTCATTTTTTAACGAGGTTGACACAGTAAAAGGAACTTTCCTTGAACAACTGATTCATTTTTTAACGAGGTTGACACAGGAAAAGAACTGTCCTCATACTCACTGATTCATTTTTTAACAAGGTGGACACAGTAAAAGGAACTTTCCTCGAAACATCCAATTTCATTTTTTAACGAGGTTGAGACAGGAACAAACTATCCTCACGGACACCTATTTCATTTTTTAACGAGGTTGGCACAGGAAAAGGAACTATCCTCGCACTCACTGATTATGGCTTCCAACTGGAAGAAAGACATGTCAATGGACACACCTTGATCATGGCTTCTAAGAGGTCTTCATCAGAAGGAAGAATAGTTCTCTGAAAGGAACACATGTCAAGGGACTCAAAAGGGATAAGAACATCGCGTTCAAGTAATCCCATAGAGTTTTCCATGTCAATTACCAGATCTAAATCAAAGGAAGATGAGCAAACAGTGAGAGGCTCACTTACATCGGTAACTGAAAACATGGGACCAATTGCCACATAATTAACCCGTGGCAGGGTAGATACCACTTTAGAATCAGGAACATTTAGGGGTGTCATGTTATTGGTAGTTGAAACAAGACTAGGGAACGAAAGCTGGTCTACAGTCACAATATTTGCATTGTGAGGGAAAGACATCACGCGAAAGAGTGTCGATACGACAGCTTTCATTGCATAAACATAGTCTCGCCCAAGGAGTAAATTGAAATCCAAGGGACCTCGAACTACCATAAGATCAATATAGATAGTTTTACCTTCCAAGGTAAGAGAAAACTTAGGAAGGATCCCTAAAGGTTCACTAACGGTTCTGTTAAAAGCTTTCAAATTTTGCGTAATAGGTGCAAGCTGAGGGGAACCCAAAGCTTTCCAAGCAGTTGAGGATAAAATACTAACAGAAGCACCTTCATCTACCTGTGTGCGGTGCATGTCCCTACCACCAACCTTGACAATGATTTGGAAAGGGATGGAGGAAGAAAGACGAGGTTCTGTCAGTCTATTCCAATCAAAGGAAAAGACCTCAGTACTTAGAGGGGGTTCTGTAGAAACAGGTGAAATGCCCCCCGGCGTAGAGGAATCTGATGTAACAAAAAGAACCTGAGCGGTATGAAGTTCACTCTCTAAAGGGAGAGTGGGATCGACCGAATGTGAAATTGAATCGACCACTTGATCAACTAATGGATCATCAACCTGAGTGATATGAGTTTCACTCTCCAATGGAGGAGTGTGATCGACTGTACTTGAAATTATATCAATCACTTTGTCAGTTGACGGTAGGTTGGGAGAAAGTTTACGGTAACCAGTTGGAAATTCTGGCTGTGGAACAGTAAGGTTTTCCAACAATTTTGAGTCTTCATCCATGTGAGGGCAAATGTGAGTTTGATGACTCCCTTTGCATAACTTACAAGGAAACCTAACTTTACCCTTTTTCACAGGAACCTGACTATCACTGGTTGATGGATCAATGGACAGTTGACGAGATTTCTCTGACCATACTTCCAAAACCTTTGGAATACCAGGACAATTGATAAGGAAGTGGTCACCCTTACAAAGCCTACAAGGGTATTTTGGTTTATGATGCATGTTGGAGGTTTCCTCGACACAACTAACACTTACAGCCATGGTTGGTTGGTTGACCTCTTTCTTATCTTGCTTCTTCTTCTTCTTCTTCTTCTTCTTCCCTTTCTTCTTCTTCTTAGCCACCTAGTTACTAGCGTCAAGGCTTTTACCAAGCGAAGAGGAAGAAATGGAGGAAGAAAAATTAGGCAAAGAAGGTAAAGGGTCAACAGAAGGTTGGTGATGTTGAGATGGTGAACTCTGTTGAGGTGAAGCATTCAGTTGAGGTGGAGCAATTGGAGTATTTGGGGCCAACGAAGTTGAAAATAACCATATCGGTAAACCTATTGTAAATCCAAGTAATGACAAAGTAGCCATATAAGGAGGACCAACATTTCCAAAGAAAGGAAAAGTACTAGGATCCTCATTAAGAGGGGTTCCTTGGTCGGTAAATTCCGGAACAGTTGCCATTATATTTAACTTTAGTGAATTTTATTAACAATTTAAAACTAAAATTAACAATTCACAATTCACACCTAACAATTAAAATTCACAATTCACACCTATGGTCTCTAAAAGTAAAAACAAACAAATTAACACGCGCTATCAAATCTAGGAGTCAAACCACACACAAACAGTAACTTTCCGTACTAAAAACACTAGTTGGTGATGAAATCCAACGTCGCAGAATTCAATACAGAAATGGTGGTTGGAACAGTTACCCCGACAACCTGCTTAATGAATAGACTGGCACAAGTTTCTCCACTAAACCGTCTCGAGTGAAGAGAACCCCCCAGAAAATCCAAGTGAGTCTAGTCGATGTCTGCTCCAGGTACAGTGGGATCTTCCCTCCACCGTCACCTTAGGAAAGAATCCTATAGATTATGGTCACTATGGTTACCAATAGAAACAAATATACCTGGGGGAACAGTCTGTGATCCGACACACACGCAAGGGCAGAGTAGCAAGCTCAATCCCCTTGAAGGCTCCTTGACATAATCCAAGGTTTACCAACAAGTGACCCCAGGCTCCTCGACAATGGTTAATCCGAGGTTTACCATTTTTAATACGTGTATATCTTCTATTGTTCCCAATGAGGAAGGATTGATTACCTCACTGGTTCAGATATGATCTCGTGCTTCTCCTTTAAGAGGAGCTTTCCCAGAGCATAGATGTAACAATTGGAATTTCTCCCTACCGCAAGATCAACTACTTGTTTGTTTTACTGTCTTGGAGAGTTAACTAAAACCTATTCCAAGACACTAGCCTAAGCTAGATTGGTGGAAAGAGCCCTAAAAATGTAAAAATTACTAGATGAGTTTTAATTAAGCGTTGTGTTATTTAGGCTGTTATTACTCAAAAGGGTAAATGGATATGAAACCAATGGTGTTATGACCCGACCCAAAACTGAATGCAATCGAATATGATAATGTAATCTTTTCAATTCGATGAATCCTAACTAAAGTAAGGAGAGAGTTTCCATTCACTTCCAACAATGCAAAAAATTGATCACTAAGAGAAAATATAACAAATTCTCTAATGCACTAATTTCATCAAGAAAAACTAATGCAAATCAATTCCAAAACAGTTTTTATTTTTATTTTTGTGTGTTTAAAACAAGAATAAAAATATGTAAATTCAAATCAAAGAAAGTTGATCTAAATCTACGATTGATTTTTCAGAATGTAAACTATGCAATTGTAATCTATGCACAATTCATTTGAAAAGTATGCAAATGTAATCTATGCACATTTTCATTCATATTCTGAAAATGAGAATTCTAATTATGCAAATGTGATCTATGCAAGAGAATTCTCAAACACAAAATGATTCTAATGTAATCTAAGAACCAATCAAGTGCAAGTCAAGAAAATTGGGTGAGAGTTCCAAAGATCAAAAAATAAAAACACTCAAAGGCGATTAACACTCATACACAATTTACCCCCCCCCCCCCAATGAGGGGGAAATTTTTTTGCAAAAACAAAAGCAAAAAGATGCAAAATTGTGAAAAGACTGAGACAAACCTCCAAGTAATGACCAAAGGAAATCAAATTAAGAATTTCTCAAAAAAGAGACTCAAAACACCCAATTGATAAAAGCTTAAAACAAGAATGCCAATGGAATTAACATAAGAAAAGTTCCTGACAAGTCACGTGCAGATCTGGTCAGAGGCTAAAAACACATAAACAAATCCTAAGCTGGCTAAAAGAGAAAATCTTAAGTTTTTCAAAATTTTGACAGGGTCCGCAGGCCCCCAGTATACCCAAGTGCGGTACCACTCTGTTTGTAAAGCAAAAGTGCGGGTATGTTCGCACTGTGTTACAAGAAGAGGGTGCGGTCCTCTTCCAAAAGTATGAAAAACAAAAATAATTCAAGATCTACTAAACTTACCCAATCCCACACACATCAAGCCAAAAACAGAAACAAAAACACAGTTTCTCAAGTCAAAGTAAAAGCAAGGAAAAAATCAAAAATTCAAGTCCCCAGTGGAGTCGCCATTTTGTCGGCCGGATAAGTCGTTCTTGCGGACAAGACCGACCTCCCTAGTATCTAATGATATCTAGCGACAATCAAACCAAACAAATTCTATCTTTCTCTAAATATGCAATTTATAAATAAAGGCAAACAAGTGTTTTAGGCCTACCTTAGGTCCAGTGCTAGTTTGTGGAAGCCACGCTCCGTTGATCCAAATGAGCTCCCTTGTGAAGAATCTGCAAACACAAACAAACACACACATTAAATAGCACCTGAAAAGCCAATATAATAAAGCATATTTATCATGATGATCAAGGAATTCATGAAACAAATCACATAAGACAATTTGTTGAGAAAAATGAATCTGATTGTATTAACTTAAATCAAAGAAGAACTTTACAACCAGCCCAATGCCTTAATTTATAGTGCAATGGAGGGAAGTTACTAGGTCCACCTTCAAAGGGATAAGGCCCTCCTTCAAAGGGATAAGCTCCTCTCATCAAGGGATTAGCTCCTTCAGTTTTGGGATGCATGAACCACCTAGGAGCAAACCATCCACGTCAAGATTCCTTCTAGAATCATCTAGAATTAACCACAAGTGAGTTTTTAATAATAAACTTTCACCTTTTTGACTTTCACAGGGGTCCGCACCCACTCCTTTAGAGACAGAGCAGGCATGTCCGCAGGTAACATGATCAAGGGGTACGGGACCGTAGGCAACAGTGAGAGAAAGTGCGGAATCAGAGCTTTATTTATTTTTAAGGTCTTTCTCTCATTTTCAAAGCTTGACATGAAGAGCTGAGGTTTGAGACTTGCTAAGGAGGACAGTATGAATGATGATAAACCCATACTAACTGCAAATAGTCATGGTGACAATATTTTGTGTAACACCTAATATATCCATTAGATGGAGTGTTTTGTACCCATATCTATGTAACATGAAAAAGGCATGTCGTTATTAGACCTAGAGAGGCATGCATACCCGTTTATTGTGTGTTCCCTAATGACTGGATTGCTTCTATAGTTTAGTTCAATGACCTCTATTAGGGAGTTCTTTAACACTTTGAGGAGTAGGCCATGTGTGGCTAGATATGATATGGTGGGCCATATTGTTAGTTTTAGACTCTAGGAGGTGAAGTTTTACATTCAAGGGGTATTCATCAGGAAGTTGAATGAACCATGTACGTGAAGGGATATTCTACTATACCAACACTTGTAATTATTATATAACCATGCATTCTGGTGAATGGTTATTTATTTATAAGGACATTAATATTTTGGTGATGTGTACATGATCGAGGTATAAAGTGAAAGTGCCAGATTGGACTAGAGATAGATTGTTCTATTGAGCGGGTTCTTCAAGTCATAGTGAATTATTTGCTACATAGGAGACGATATTGAAGAGTTGAGATGATGAAGATTAAGACTCTCGTAGTTGTGAAGGGGTGATGTTAAAGTATGTAACTCCTACTTGTCTTATGTGTGAGATCATATTTAATTGTTGAGCTTATTGGTCATTATTAGGTAGAGTTAGTCTATATGAGGAATCTATTCCTAGTTTTTAGGAAGTGGTTGTAAATAGTTGGATGTGAGAGATTCCCTCCAACAAGATAATTCCTAAATTAGTGTGTTGTTAAGATATTCTCTCAACTAGTTGAGTAAGATAGTTGGAAAAATGTATTATGAGGGATCTAAAAAAATGGAAGAGATTTATCATATAATGTCAAACTTAAAGAAACTTTTTATCACTAAATGGATATCATGTGAATTGAATAAACCAACTTTAGTCTTAATGATCATCAACCATCATCAATTATGTAATCTTATAACTCAGTTTCTTATTTTGATTATTTTGAGAAAACCATAACAATTTTATTACTTTTATATGTACAATATTTAATTAAATGACTTTTTAGAATAAAATGATAGTTGTAAAAAATATTATCATTTACCTAACCTATACAAAGGAAATTTTTCCAAATTTAGAATGACTTTTTACAATAAAATGATAGTTGTCATTGATTATTGTGGGAAAATCATAACAATTTTATTACTTTTATATGTACAATATTTAATTAAATGACTTTTTAGAATAAAATGATAGTTGTAAAAAATATTTCCGTTTACCTAACCTATACAAAGGAAATTTTGCTAAATTTAAAATGACTTTTTACAATAAAATCATAGTTGTCATTGTTTATTTTGAGAAAATCATAACAATTCTATTGCTTGTATATATACAATATTTAATTAAAAGAGTTTCTAGAATAAAATGATAGTTGTAAAAATTATTTTCATTTACCTAATCTATACAAAGGAAATTTTGCCAAATTTAAATGAATTTTTACAATAAAATGATAGTTGTCATTGATTATTTTGAGAAAATCATAACAATTTTATTACTTTTATACGTACAATATTTAATTAAATGACTTTTTTTTGAATAAAATGATAGTTGTAAAAAATATTTTCATTTACCTAACCTATACAAAGGAAATTTTGCCAAATTTAGAATGACTTTTTACAATAAAATGATAGTTGTCATTGATTATTTTGGGAAAATCATAACAATTTTATTACTTTTATATGTACAATATTTAATTAAATGACTTTTTAGAATAAAATGATAGTTGTAAAAAATATTTTCATTTACCTAACCTATACAAAGGAAATTTTGCCAAATTTAAATGACTTTTTACAATAAAATGATAGTTGTCATTGATCATTTTGGGAAAATCATAACAATTTTATTACTTCTATATGTACAATATTTAATTAAATGACTTTTTAGAATAAAATGATAGTTGTAAAAAATATTTTCATTTACCTAACCTAAACAAAGGAAATTTTGCCAAATTTAAAATGACTTTTTAAATAAAATGACATTTTACAATAAAATAATAGTTGTCAAAAATACTTAAAAATAGACCAAAATAAATCAAGTTGTAAAGTTCAGGTAAATTATGTTAATTTGATCTCACTAAACAATAATTATTTTATAATAAATTCCTCATATTAGGTTAATTTGATCTCACTATACAATAAATATTTTATATTAAATTTGCCCAAAAATATATTTTATATTAAATTTGCCCAAAAATATATTTTAAAAGAAAAAAAAAATTAAAACAATCACTCCATATATTTATTCATTATAAAATATAACTTTATTCCAGGTCATAACATAATTTATTCTCTTATTTTCCTGGAAACATAACTTATTCTCTTACCAAAACTATAATAACTTAAACTTTCATTTACGCTATATTTAACTATTAAAATAATATTCGTTGAATCTTTGAGTTGACAGAGTAAATATATCTGTTTCGATTGAAATCATACGTCATCGCCTAAAATCCAATCAAATATTCTACTTTAATAAACAAATAGTAACCTACAAACAGTAACCTACATATTCTTGTTGCAATTTATATTTATCTGTTACTTAAATGCAAATTCCTCTGTTATTTTGACGCGAATTCTTGTAGGCATTTAGATCCACGGCTGTTTAAACCTCGCTTAACTTTGGTTCAAGTGCTCTAATTTTATAATTTCGTCACTAGAGTTATACTATATACAATTCTTATTGCTATTTTCATATCTTAGTCAGATGCAAATTCTCATATACTTCAAATTCATAATTCTTACGGTCATTTCGATCCAAAACCTTTAAAAAGCCTTCTAATTTTGTTCAACCGCCATAATTTTATAATTTCGTCTGTAGGATTGAAGGCCATGAACATTTTGTTAAAGGCCGATGAATCTTAGAAATATTTATAGAAGAAGTTCGGTGAGTTAAACGGATGTCATTCGGAGGCGTCTGATGCGCTTATGTGTCTGAAAAACTTAAGTGTATGTATGAACAATACACCGTAGAGTTTCAGCTTGTGATTCGATCTCGCGACACCGGAATCATGCCATAAGATTAGACTGGATTTTGTTCCAATGGCTTCGTTGCAAAGATTTTTAATATCGAGTTTCAACCAAGCACGCAATTGCTGTTCCACTCGGGTGGCAATCCTCTGACTGTATCACGATTCTTGGCAACTAGTTTTGCATTTTTAACTATTATTATCCCAGTTATTATTAATATATATTTTATTTATTATAAAGAACTTTCAATGCGAACTATGGTTTATAAGGATCAGTTGGAGTCACCTTCACGAACATCTCTCCTGTATCTAAATGTATTGGTAACGAGAAGGATGCAAAGGTCAAATCTCGATCTCCATTATCCTTTATTTAATTTCATGGATAAAAGTGCACACTTTAAATTTTGGAATTACTTGTATTTATTTATTTATTAATTTAATTATATTATTTAAAGAATATTTAAAGTATACTAATCTTTCCCGTTTTCGTTATGGAAACGCGGCAAACCCAAAGGTGTCATGGTAGTTGGAGCTTTGTCTTTTCCATGTTGGAAAGGTCGAGCCCTGAAACCATATTTTATCATGGGTGAATTATGTTATTATTCTTATTATTTTATCATGAGAGAATTATATTTTTATCATGAGAATAATTATTATTGTATATCTCATTTTCAATTCTCGTTTTCGTGATCGAAACGCGGCAAAACCAAAGGCGTGCTAGTAGTGCGAACTGGAGCTTTGTCTTTTCCCACGGTAGAAAAGGTGGAGGACTGAAACTTGATTGTATCACGGGAGAGTTATATTCTTATTAAATGCCCCATTTTTAATTCATAGTGTATCAGTTATAAAGTTGGTTGAGTGGCTACGTCAATAAGTACAAATTGAGACGGGTCCACTCCCGCTGGATCCACTCCCATCCCACTGGATCGAGGACCCTCACCATATGAATAGTGAGTGACTCCGTCGATGGCGGCCTTGACAGTCGAGTGTGCTAACGCACCCTTTAGGGGGCTCGACTGTTAAGGATGCGTAAGCAGGCTCGACCATAGCCCCCACCCAATAAGTAAATTGAACCTTTAGGTACTCGACCATAGGACCTTTAGGTACTCGACTATTAAGGATGCGTAAGCAGGCTCGACTGTTAAGGATGCGTAAGCAGGCTCGACCATAGGGCCGCCATCACCTTTAGGTACTCGACCATAAGGGAGAGGAGAGGACCCTTTAGGGGGCTCGACTATAAGGGAGAGGAGAGGGAGAGGAGAGGATGGAGACGGAGGACGGATACGGAGGACGGAGATGAGACGGAGGACGGAGATGGAGACGGGTCCACCACTCCCACTGGATCCACTCGATGACGGATCCACTTCTCTATTTTATGAAGCCGCAACTACCATATGCTCATATATAACTACCACCATTTCACCATCAATTAGGCGGTTTATAGGTACGATTCGCTCGAATCATAATATCGTATACAAAGAGATATCTCATTCATGCATAATGACCAGCAGTCACTTACTCATTGTCTTGGTCGGCATTCATTATATACGTAATTACGTCATTCGAGATAGGAACCAGAATCACCCACCCCTCATCGGGAAATCCTGCTCATCGGGGTGGGAAATCCTGGTTCAGGTGCTTTATGTTCCGGCGGAGGTTTTGGACCTTCTCCCAACTAATTTGGCCATTTTAGTTTGGCGGAGGTTTCCCCTTCTTCTCCCTCACCATATGAATAGTGAGTCCCTACCGGGCCTCGTCCTGCCCGCAACTAAACTCAAGGGACGGAGTCACTCACTCATTCCGATGCCCCCCCACCCAATAAGTAAATTGAACCGGCAGGATGCGTAAGCATGCTCGACTGTTAAGGCCGCCATCGGCTCGACTGCTAAGGAGAGGGACGGAGTCGCTCATCCATTCCGATGGGTGAGGGTTCTTTTTCTTTCTTTATTTCTGAAATAGATGGAAGGAAGGTGAAGCCGTACATCCATTGTGGGCTAGGGCTAGGGTGGGCAAGGAAGGCAAAGTCTTACATCAATCACACTTAACCATGAATGGACTACGGTTGCATACGGTCAAAATATGCTTATTTCCTTTTTACCCTTCTGCTACCTCGTCCTCAGAGAGCTTACTATTTCTATTTTTTGATTGGACGGAAAGACGGATACCATGGTGGGAAGGAAGGCGAAGCCGTACCTCCATTCATCTATTTACCCGCCTCATGACCGCTGTGAACCACCCGCTGTGAATCACCCGCCTCATAACCAATGTCAATCACCCACCTCATGACTTGTTTACCATTCCAACGTCCAGCCAACATCCAGCGTGGGAAAGCCAGTAATTCATTCGTGGTTCCAGCATACATATTGAAACCACGTGCACGCCAGTTTCTCTATTGCGGTAAGTACTGGGCAGATCCGCCATAAGCAGTTCCAGATCCAGATTATGATGTTGATCCAGTAGATTAAGCGAGTGATGCAGACGTTGATGCTGTTAATTCTGTTGAGTCAGTCCGGGGCTAAGCATTGGGACAACTAGTAAGCTAGTAGAGTCGCTTACCCACCATCTTGTCCAGCGTACTTTCCACCTAGAGAGCTAGAAGTGAGAGAGGCACCAAGAGCAGTGGTAGATCCAGCAGCATCCATTGCTAGAGAGTAAGATTCTTATGTTCTTGATCGTGATAGGGATTATTACTTTATAGAGTGAGACCCTCGTAAGCGAGATTATGATTCATATACTCGTGGTCCAGATTCTAACCTTTATGAGCGAGATCCAGACCCATAGCCAGTCGCAAAGCATGGTAAGCAGCTAGCTAGACTAAGTTCAGTACCAGATACACCAGCAGCATCTAAGGCCAGATCCGAACGCACGAAAGGAGCAAGGGTGACCAGAGTAAGCAAGGCCAGGTTAAGGTTCTTTCTTGATCGTTGCAATGTAATACCTCTAAATATAAGGGTTATAGCCCGTTCCAAATCAAATCGATTATTCCATCATTAGAAATGAAGCACTAATGGCGGGAGAGGAAGCAGATCCGTAGCGAGAACCACCAGCAGGAGTTTCCAATCCAATTTTCGATTTTAGTAGCCTCCAGGGTGGACATTCTTCTATCCTTCTTGACTCAGGTTCCCTAATAAGGTTATGATGAGGCATGCTCCCGGGCATAGGTAAAAACAAGGTCATTGATCCAAGGTTCATATAAATAATAAGGTGGTGGTGGTTTTTCACTGGTGGCAGAGGAAAAGAGGTGGTTGTTCACGGGACTGGACTGGACTGCAACCACTGGACAGCACTGCAGAGGTTGTTGTTGACTTTGATGGGCTTACCCACCTAGGCGGATGTGGGATCGCTGGCAAGGAAGGGAATCTCTGCCAACACTGCTGGGCTCACCCCACCAATAAGAGGCTGGGATCGCTTGCAAGGGATGTAAGGATATAGAAAGACAGCACTTTATCCCGCATTCCCGCTCTGTTAGCTTATTGTTGTTTACCACGAGCCGGTCACTACTTCAGACTACGCTTAACCCCCGACTCTTAGCTAAATGGGGGTTAGCTCGGCTTCGTGTGACCTTTTCTTGCTTTGACCCTCTCTAACCTTTTACTTCTTGCAACCCAGATAAGCCATACGACTCAGATATAAACCCATACGTCGTCTAATACTGCTCTACCTATTATCACACCTGATTCTTTGCTCTACCCTTCTCACGTTACTAAAGACCCGCCCAAACCCGCCATTCTAGTCGTTCTATTTCGCCCAGGATGGAGGGATCGAGGGAAGAAGGAGATAGATTAATGGAGCGAGATTGATTGAGAGAGACACTGTTTGAGGTGTAACCGGGAGTGAGTCGTTTGTGGGGGCGACCATAGCAATCACAGCACTGGGAAGAGATTGCCTTTGATGGAGGGATATTGAATGGAGGCTGATTGATCGAGAGAGACACTGTTTGAGGTGTGCCCTTACCAACCCTTTCTCACCCGGGCCCCCTTTACCCATTATGGTTCGTTGGAGCCCAGTAAGCACACATACCCCAGCATGGATGGAAGGAATAACGATACCCCGCTTTCTATACTGCCACCATTACTCCGCTTTATAGCCTTTCCATCTAACGCCCTCTACTCCTAAGGTAATCAGTCAGTTCATCATATAGGTATAACAGTTATAGCTAATAACGTCAATAGCTTGACGAAATAGGGTTGAATCCTTCACTAACTTGCGCCTAGTCAAGATGATCAAACAGGAAGTAAAGGTTCTTTTAGTGCCGAAAGCTAAGAAGATAAAATAGGCGTGAAAGTTATTGAAATGCCACCAAGGAAGTTTGTTCCCTGCCCTTTTTTCCGTATTCTCTCCGATCTCTGGCTGGTAGGTGCTAGCTCTGTTCTAAGGAGGTTATTTCTTTCCCTAGCTGTCTTTGTTCCCTGCCGTAGGGGCCCCGTTATAAATATACAGTACCGGTGTCCGGATATAAGTATGCAGTACCAGTCTAAGTCTGCCCTCATCTTGATGATCTCAGTACCAGTCTAAGTATGTCCTGTATATTCGGGTCAGCATGATTGTACGCACCCATTAAGTCGAAGTCCCAGTCGTAAGTCTCAGTAGTGGTCGCAGCTGGATGGGGCTAGCTATACGTAGGGGTAGGCTATCGATTAATGGGCCCTTTAAGTCAAGTACTCTGGGCTAGGGCGCTATCTAGATCTGCTAATATTCCATCCTCTTAGTGCTGGTACGGTCACAGATGTGCTTCTGGCCTTACACACCTAGGCTATCTCGATACGCTAATATGCCAGCCATATTATTAGTCCTGTGTCCCGTGACATATGAGATAAGGTATACGAATACTAAGGGTTATACATAGATTGCTTAGATAAGGGAACCAATGGTTTAGGACTTCAGGAAGAAGGAGAACTAGGTGATGTCATGTTCCTTGCCTCTGTGAGGTTCATTATTTATGTGTGCACAAACCGCTCTCTTGGGGCTTTGTTGAGCAGTTGACGGTCCCTTGCCTTGCCTGCGTTCTCCCCCGGATAAGGGCGAAGTGAACCGAGTTCTGAGCTGCCCCTGCTATTGATGCTTTTGTTCGATCAAATGTTTCTAGATAAGCTGCTTCTTCAACTGGGTAAACTTCACCCGGTCCTGAAGCTACTTTTACTCATACTACTGGCACCCCTGCAGTTTACACCCTGGTTGCTTGATCTGCTTACGCTGGTAGATCAACTTCAATTGCTGAATCAACGAATTCAATCGACAAACCATAATTACATATATAATATATGCATTCAGATTAGTTAGAGGAAGTGGCAATATCAGCATCCCTTTATTAGATTCTATTATGAATGAAATGAGATTCTAACGCTGTGTTATCCCTAACATGTGTCTAAAGTGGTGATAGAATGCACGGAAACAGCGCATTCTTTCAGGGGCTTCTAACCAGTCTGAATGTCATCAGGCCAATAGAGAGTTGGAGGGCCTTCTTGGATGTCCTTCCGTCTCCAATCGAGAGAGTGCAGAGGCCAATCATATATTATATATGTCATTATGGTTTCTCATTTCTTTCTTCCAGTCATGATGCGCTTTAAGGCTCAACCATATGCCCCACCACCCCATAAGCATCAATGTCCAAAACCTCCGCCAAGATTTCAGTGGGCGCCCGCTGGGGAAGAGGCAGAACCCCTACGGGCAGCAGAACGAAAAAGGAAGTTCAATAGTTATTCCATCTCATTTGAAGTAAGGGCTCTATTATAAGTTGCTGAAGAAATGCTTAAGCTCTTCATTAGGCGGTGAGATATGACTCGACCCATTAATCAGCGAGGCTCGAATTTCCACCTATCCGAACACTCGACCAACTTGATGGTGGTTCTTTACCTCACCCACCGACAGAAGGAACAAGGTATTCCCAGGAAGGTAAAAGGATGCCACCGAGGTACTGATGTAAGCTCATATAGCTACTGATATTATTGGTAGAGAGCCAGAGGTACTCGTACAAGTGCTACAGCTAGAGGTTATACAAGCAGACAAATACAATCTTACTATCACCCAGACAAAGAAGGTATTCTCTCTAGTATTAGTCAAGGGCAGAGATCAACCTAGTCAACGTATCTCTGCTCAAGCTTGTGTACGGAGGAGGTAAGGCTCTGGTCAAGGGAGAAGCGATGGTAAGGCACATCTGGGAAGGGAAGGGGAATAAGAACAGAGGTAGAGGTGGCGGTTACTGTTGCGGGTGCTTTTACTGTTTCGGATGCGGTTGCTCTTGCTAATAAAGGATTGAAAGACCGCCTGGCTATTCTGATTTCGATTGAGAATATGGAAGAGGCTATGAAATAGAAGAAAGAAGGTGAGTTCGAACTCTAGGTGGGACTGGGACTTGTTGCAAGGGGCTTGGGACAGGGGGCCAGTGGGTTAGCGGTCTGCGTGTGTGTAAAAGAAAATGTCCTTTCTCTTCTCTTGTCTTTGGAAGTTATCTTCTCTCGGACAAGCTGAGCAGAATCCATATATGTACTGCTGGTCTGAAGTGCACTCGGGAAGGGAAGACTTGCTCGAGTTTTTCATATGGAATAATCGATCGAGTGCCAACTTCCATCTTTCGAGTTCCGGTCAAGGGCACAGCAAGGGCAGAGAAGAAACCAACCTACGCGATGGCACAAGAGAGCTACCGATATGGAACAAAAGGTTCCCTCTCCACTTAGTGCAACGGCTATCCAGACCCGATAAAGAGAAAAAGTCCCCATGTTCTAAACAGATGAGAAAGAAGTAACCCATCGTTCACTCCAGACCGGATAAAAAAGGACCCTATCGCGCCACCATACCCAAATGAGAATTAACCATACCCCGGCAAGGGAATATTTGAAGTGAGTGGTGAATGACTTCTGTCTGTGTTTGAACGGATTCTATGTGAAGTGAATGGCGCGGGGGTACATGCAGTGAATGAATGGCTTCTGTGCGCAGTGGGTGAACCACTTTCTGTGTGCAGTGGGTGAACCACTTAAGTTAATGGCTTATTTGAACGGCTTTCTTTGAACGGCTTCGTGCAGTTAATGACTTGGGAGTAGGTAGGTGATGCTGTGAATGGCTTATATGTGAAGTGAGTGAACAGCTTCTTTGAATGGCTTAAGTGAATGGCTTTCTTTGCGCTGTTAGTGGCGAATGTGTGTGTGAATGGATTCTATGTGAAGTGATGTGAACGGAACGTTAGTTACCCATGTTCCCACCGGAATAAAGAGATGTGCCCGGTCTTGCCATAATCTCCAAACCCTCTCACCCATACCCTCCAGCCATATCCCCTCCAGTTCAGCCCCGACAGATGATTTACGTTCACCCATACCACGACTTACCGCTACGGAAGGAACAATGGAATGTTCCTACCTCGAATTGATGGATGATGCATTACATACAATGCACCTATTTAGGATCATACTTTTTCATAGCCCAGAAGCAACAATTGACAGGAGGTCATTCCCAGCCAATCATTGCCAATAGCCAATCATTGACAAACAGTCATATAGCCCCAGCCAATAGCCCATGCCAACCGGTCTCATTGCCAGAAGGTCACATAGTCGATAGCTGATCATTGCCGTAGATCATTCCGGTCATTGCCAGTGGTCGTAGTAAGCCAGTCATTCCCAGCCGGTCATGGCCAACCAGTCATAGCAAGAAGGTCGGTGCCGAGAGAAGAAGACCCCCACATTCCCACCAGACGAGATCGATTTCTCAATGGCCTCAGGTTCGACCCAGACACTAAGGTTGCTTGGACAATATTATTGAAAACCTTGCTCTCAGAAGAGCAAGCGACTACGTTCCTCTCCTCGACCTCCTCGGCCGAGTCCCTCGACCTCATAACCTCAGTCGAGTCCCTCCGCACCTCACTTCTTTGGGGAAGGTGAGCTTCCAAATCGATGACGGCCTTGACAGTCGAGTGTGCTTACGCACCCTCACCATATGAATAGTGAGTGACTCCGTCTCTACGGGCCTATTGTCGAGAGTTCGATTCCTCTCCTCGACCTCCTCGGCCGAGTCCCTCGACCTCGTAACCTCAGTCGAGTCCCTCCGGACCTCACTTCTTTGGGGAAGGTGAGCTTCCAAATCGATGGCGGCCTTGACAGTCGAGTGTGCTTACGCACCCTCACCATATGAATAGTGAGTGACTCCGTCCCTACGGGCCTATCGTCAAGATTTCGTCCCTCACCATCACCCTTGCTCTCCTTTTGTCGAGCAAGCGACTACGTTGATGGCGGCCTATTGTCGAGAGTTCGATTCCTCACCCTTGCCCGATGCGGACAAGCGGGTAAACCTCCTTGCCCGATCCGGACAAGCTACTTCGTTCCTTCTCATTTTGTTTTTTCTAATAAAAGATTCTCTTTTGGGGGTACGATTGCCTCATCGGGCCACTCAAACTTGATTTTATTATTCATTAACATGGCTATTTCAGGACGTTAAGCACTATTATGGCAGGATTGAATCAGTTGCTCGGTCAGCGCTTTGACTTGCTAGAGGTAGCTGTATATATGTATAGGGGCGGGAAGGAGCAGTGGACAGAATTATTGATCTTTTGCCTCAGGTTTGGCGCATACACTATTGGGTTACACGGAACAACGGCTTAAGTTCACTATTTCAGTGAGGCTTCGAAGATCAGTATAGTACGGCATGCTATTCACCCTTTACCTTACCCTAACTTCAGTGCATGCTACCTGTTTCACCAGAACTTGACTTACTGCCTGCTCTTAACAACCCATTGATGAAGCCAGGAATGCCTAGTGGGTAGACACTATTGCTATTCACCTTTACCCTTCCTTCCCTTTACCCTACTACCGAATCTTTACTTCAGTGTTTCCACTAACCACCTCCCATATTTACTTACTTACTTACCTATGCACCAACCTACCTGCTTAACAAACCTCTTATATTGACAACTTACCCCACTTAAGGAATGCCCCAAACTTACAGCGTAGCGTTGAACGGACGGGGCTTCCAATAGAGAGAGGATAGGAGCTGTTGGATGGGAGGGATAAAGAAAGCAAGGCTTTCAAAAAAACTTGCTCGATAAATGCTTTATGGGCGGGATGGGTAGGCACTATTACTTGACTATTGACCTTATGCCTATTTACCTTTACTTAATTATTCTCTACCAACCCTCCTTGCTCTTTCTTTAACAACCTATAGATAAGAACCTTAGACTTAGAGCATTGGATTATTGTACGGATCTAAGGGGCTAATTCTTCGGATTCAGGATTAAGGGGCATACTAAGTAAGGAATTCTTGTGGGCTCTTTATTAAGGTGCGAAGCCGCTTTCCCGACATAGGAGGGGAAGGATTTTTAGTAGTCTTTCTTGGGTGAGACCCTTGATTTTGCCTAATACCCTTAGTTATGGATGTAAGGATTTGTACACCAATGTATGTTCAGTGGTAAGCTATACCATTGGAGGCAAAGATCTGTCACAGTTGGGCTTTTGGACCCCAATGGGCTGCTCTCCCAAGGCGTATATATGCGCTAGTTGGGACATGGCCAGAGTATGTGAGACGGAGAGTAGCCGGATTTGAGCCCTATGTCCATTCGTTGTGTCTGTAAGCGCTGTTCTTCGTGTCTTGGGTTGAATGTGTGTGCTGGGGACCATGCGCTAGCTTTGCTTGTGTTTGCAGTAATAGGCGACTGCTAGGAGCAATTTCCCAGTAATAGAAAGGGGGATCTACGACTTCTTGTTGAAGGTAATGGTTCATTAAGGTGCGAAGCCGCTTGTCCCTCCGGGGGCAAGGAAATACCCCTAAACTCGACTGCATACCTAGTGGCTCTATCACTGGTCCTCTGCAGTCTAGTCTCCCTAATCTGAAGGGTCCTATCCCTCTCTATCACAACACCGATGAGTCACCCAGGATCTATTCCATACCATCTGATGGTGTCATCTACAGCAACCCTAGCTAACCCCCTCCTCTATAGTGCCAACTATCCCTCTAAGAAACCCTAGCAATGTCCCGGAGGACTCTTAATCTCTGTACCTGTCGGTACCACTGGACCCAATGATACATTCCTCGTAACCCTAATAACCTGTGACTGCAAAACCTCACTCAACTGGCGCTCTCACAAGGAATCCTCCAAAACTCGTATCCTAGCATCTCGTTGAGATAACTGGGCCTCAAAACTGGCAATGTGAGCATCCCTGTCCACAGCAGTAGCAGCCATCTGCGTAGAATCACTAGGACCTGCCCCTGTCTGTCTATCACTCAGCAGTGTATCCACCTGTGCCTGCAATGCTGCCACCTGTCCTTGTAATGTAGCTATCTCACCCCTGGCACTGTCCAGATGGGCCCTCCACTGAAGATATCTCACTAAATATCTCTGGCGAGCGAGGCGAGTCTTAAAGCAAAGCCACTCCAGTACGCACCAACAGTCAGTGGGCCTCCTCTTGTAACCCACTGTAGGGGCGATCTTGGTTTTGTTGCATCTCTCTCGAAAGGCAGGCAGGCCGAATATAATGGATAAGGCAGGCAGGCCACTCATGAATGTCACTTTACTGCCAACAGATAAGATAGGAAGACAGGCAACACCCCTGCTCCCTTATCTTCGGTCACCAGCGCAGGCCCGAAAAGAATCTCTTTCCTGTTTATGGCCCACTGATAATCACTCTCTTTCCAGCCAGTGATGGCTTGTCAACTCTCTTTCCAGTAACATCTCCTTTAGCCCTTCGGTCAAGTGAAGTAGTATACAAAATCCTTCCTGCTAGTAATTACAGATCATATTCCAACCAGACCGGCCCCACCAGACCTTCACCCACGACCTTCGGTGGCTGGCTTTACCCACCCATATTTCTCCACCCATCTTTCCTTGCAGGCCTAAGATAGAAAGGCCGAAGATATTAGTAGGAAGGCAGGCCGAATATAGTGACATCCCTTATAGTAGTTTGATAGCCAGCTATAGCGGGGGCAGTTTTCCATTCTGGGGAACCCGCGGCTATAGTGGAGGTAGAGTCCGAACCCCCACCAAAGGCAGAGGCGTAGAAGGTAGATGCAGCTACGTTAGCGGAGGCAGCAGAGCAATCAAATTAAGAAGCGGAAACATAGGTGGTTTCAAAACCATGCAGATCCAACAAATCCAGTAGCAGAAATTAGGGCAGGGGGAAACCCCGTAGAAACAGAACCATAAGTGGGTTAACTAGTTCCGTGGACCTTGTTGACTTGGAATCAGATCCTATAGCTTCAGAAGCGGAGCCCCCATCGGTAGGAGTTTCAGTTTACCCCGCAGCGGGAGAGACAGCAAAGACAAAGGAAAAGGTAGTGGAATATTTATTGAAGTGGAATTCTCATGTGCTTCGATAAGATCTTGACGTAGAGATCAATGTGTATGGCGTGCGGAAGTCCTTGGGTCCGTTGTTGAACTTATCTCCCGAGCAATAAGGACCCCGAGCAACTTATACTGATGCTGGGTCTCAATCTGGCTAAAATACTAGCTTGTATGCTGCAGGATCTCAATCTATAACTGGTAGCTATGGATCTTGCGCTGGAATTGGATTTGCACCTGAATGAATCCGCTCGGACTGTTTTGACCACCTTAGCTGATACCTTAGCTGCAGGATATACTGCAGGGACTATATCTAGAACCGGGCGAAGGAAAGCTGGAACTAACAAGGATGCTAGGCAAGGTAGTGGTGGGGAAGCTGGGGCATGAACTCGCTCCACTCATCAGTTCATGAAGGGTAGTGCCTGTAGCTCATAAGTTCATGTTTCTGAGGGTATCTAGGTATGCCCGCCCTGTAGCTCCAAAGTGAGTAAGTTCCATCCCAGTAGCTAATCAGTTCAGTTCCTGAGTCCAGGGTACCGATCAATCCCCGAAGGGCACTCCCGAAGGGTACTAATGCCCCTTCGGGTATAAAGAAGGGAATTCTATAGGACCGATCTACTCTACCATCCCTCCCTCCGCTCATCAGTTCATGAGGAGGGTCGTGCCTGTAGCTCATAAGTTCCTGAGGTAGGAGGAGTGCCTTCCCTATAGATCTAACCCCCCAGCTAGGGCCCTTACTTCTTCATAGGGGTCACTCACTATTCATATGGTGAGGGATCATAACCTACCCAGCTAGGGCCCTTACTTCTTCATAGGGGTCACTCACTATGAGTTAAGGCACTTTGCCGATCAGTAACTGAACTGACTTATATCCATATGGAATGAAATGACGGACAACTACCGCAACATATATAATGAGATGATGGAATCTCGCTACTGCAACTCGAAGAATTCAAGCCGAGGAGTCACTTAATAACAGGCCTGGAATAATAATGGTAGAGGGCTTTACACAATACACCGGTTCCACAACGATATTTGACATTGAGGTTAGTTAGGACGTTTGTGAGTGAGTCATCTCTTTTCGACTGCCTTCCGTTCTATCCAATTCACCCAGTACAACAACGCTTGCCTCCATGTTTGCTAATGAGGAGAGCGAAAAAGAGACCGCTTGCCGGAATGGTTGCTATTGATCGCTATCGCTTTCCCCATGTAAGGACAGACATGGCAAAGCATAATTTCCTATATAATAGGCATGATATGACATTGAGAGAGCCCATTGAAAGGGTGGACAAAGAAAGAAAGGGTCCTCTCCTTAACAGTCGAGCCTGCTTGCGCATCCTGGAATCCGGATTTACATTACCTTGTATGGAGGGTGCGCTATCCATTCTAAATCTACCCTACCAGTTCGACGTACCCTGGAAGAAAGTAAGGTTGTGGTGGATTCTATTTGTGTTACCTTTCTCTTGCCCACGTGCCCTGGTAGTGAGGAGGTTAGTTCAGTGGGCAGTACCGATACGTTCAGGACGGTGTTATACCTGACCAGTTTAGATACCATGTGCTCAGTCAGCGAGTGTGAGGTGAGGTTCGAGGTTAGAGTTGGAGGTAGAGGGTCAAGGGATATGTATGTCATTTCTAGTTAATGACCGCCTCCTGTTGATGCATGGCTATTGGCTAACCAACTAGCAATGACTTCCCGTCAATGGCTATCTATCAGCTGGCTGGCTCTGAAGCCGAAGATTCCATTTTCTTAATTGAATGTCTGGATTAGCGCCGACACTTGATTGAACCGACAGAATCTAAAGCTGGATCTGGATCATCTGCTTAGCCTTAACTTTCCTAAGCCGGGGGTAGCGCTCAACCCTTTCAACCCGCCTAACCAAGCAATCCAAGCAAAGCGAAGTGGTGCTTACAAACTCTATGCCCTGCCTATGATCGATATTAGTGACTATACTGAATTGGCTCCTGTACTTCTAGTATCCGGCCTGGCTACCTGACTTACTGACTTACTGACTTACTGACTTACTGACTTATAGGGTGGGAAATCAGGCCTGGCTCCGGTCTTCGATTCTTACGCCATTGATCGTGCAGCCCTGGCAACCGCATGCACATGAGTGGAGTTATATGTCTTTCATTTCCCTCGTCCTATCACCGAAAGAGTGGAAATACCAGAAGGACCGAAGATGCTTCAACCATAGTGGAACCTACAAATATTCATGAGGCAAGTGAAGTGTGCAGGGATAAGTCAGTAGGTTTCATAAAGGTAAATAGTCATAGTGATATGGTACCCCCGAAGTAAGGAATATGTCAGCAAGTGTGTGTAGTCAAACGCCCCCCGTATACAAGGATGCTCTGTCAAACGCAGGTCCAGTCCAACCAATGCTTTTGCTTTCTGTTGAAGCCCTTTTCCATTCAATGCAATAAGGTTGGGGCATTCTAAAGTAAGGTAAGTGAGTAGTGAGTAACTAGAGGTAGGTAAATATCAAAGGTTGGTAGCACAGTTGCACTTGAAGAGTCAAGGGGCAAATAGTCTAAATAGCGGGTACCCAAGTACGATGAATTAAGTAAGTGTTCGCTTCGCGCCTATCGTTTGGATACGCTACCTTTGAGTACTGAATTTACCCACTTTGACGAGCGTTTGAACTCTTACTATTAACATAACTATATGCCACCTTCTCACTCTACAATTTACCACCTCGATAGGCCATGTTTGCAGAGGAGAATCTACCATCCCTCTCCCCCTCTCTGTTATTGGGGGGAGGGGGAATGACGTAGATAAAGAATGATTAGTAATTAGATATATCTCTTTGTATACGAGATTCTGGTACGATCGATGAAAAGAGCTACGATCCCATACGATAAGAAAGCGTAATGACATATATAATTCATTCATGCATAATGACATATATAATGAGATATCTCTTTGTATACGATATTCTTCTCCAGTTCCTCTCCTGTTAGTCGAGCCCTGCCTTCATTTTACTTATTGGGTGGGGGGGCGTTGGTCGAGCACTCCGTTCCTCGTGGGCCTGTGTTATCGTGAAATAAAGGCTTTGCTTGGCTTTGGTGGGCGTGAAACGAAGCAAGACCCGACTTAGATATGCTGATTACTGCCTAAATACCCGACTTAGATGATATGGAGAGATCTCTTTGGGCTTAGTTGGTTGAAAGCCCTTTCTCCGCCAAATAAGGTAAGGTCCGGAGGGTCTTGCGCTTCCGAGTGCAAGGAGATGCCAAATATTGAGGGACCGGGAAATCTATAGAAAGATAAGGCGATTATCTATGATTAGATATCTCCTCTCCTCTCCTCTCCCTTATGGTCGAGCACCTAAAGGTGATGGCGGCCTTAACAGTCGAGCCTGCTTACGCATCCTTAACAGTCGAGCACCTAAAGGTCCTTATCAGTCGAGCCCCCTGTCGGGTCCTTGCACTAGGAAGCGCAAGCCCCTCCGGGACCTTCTATCCCACTGCTATTTTTAGCCCCGTCAGTTGAGTCGTTAGAACGACACTTCCTCTCCCTCCTACTACTTATGAGCAGCTTCGCACCTCAATCTACCCTCATTTAACACCCTACCCTTAATCCATAACTTAACTGATCCTGCTTGAATCTGAAAGGCCTTGCTTCCTTCCCCTAGCTCTGCCTTCCCGGAAAAGAGAGGGGCTTATAAGGAGGAGCCTGACATTCGTTACACTTAGGAAAGCTATGTTCTTTGTGAGAGCCTTATGGAAGATCATCTCGATCCCCAAACCGCAGTTTTGATTAAATCAAACTGGCTTTTGAGGCGGTTTTCAGATAGCCGTTGAAATCAATTCATTCATTCCCCGTGCTCGTCAGGCTAAAAACACCCCGGCCAACAAATACTAGACCATTTAGGGAAATTCTATTGTACCGCAGCAACATATATATAAGAGAATAACCGCGTAGCTGCATTTGTTAGGTTTTTGTCGAAATGAAATATTCTCCCACGGAACCGGAAAAACCCCAGAGACCGGCCAAAGCAATCTGGGCTGCTAGCGGATCCATACGAGAGTGAGGTCGAGATCCCAACAAGGTGAACGTGGTCGTATCTACTCCAGTGGTATTCTCCTTAGACAAAAGGGGAACAGCGGGGACAACTTTCTATTTCTTCCTCTCCTCTCGATGGTGGCCTTAACAGTCGAGCACCTAAAGGTGATGGCGGCCTTAACAGTCGAGCCTGCTTACGCATCCTCTCCTCTCCCTTATGGTCGAGCACCTAAAGGTCCTTATCAGTCGAGCACCTAAAGGTCCTTATGGTCGAGCACCTAAAGGTCCTTATCAGTCGAGCCCCCTGTCGGGTCCTTGCACTAGGAAGCGCAAGCCCCTCCGGGACCTTGATGATAACTAGCATTATGGGTACTGAGTGCACGTGACCCATTGGATTATCCCTTTTTTGATTCTCAGAACTTTGATGAACCAAGAAGTATTTCACTTCGAGTTACGGGCCCATGCATGGATCTCCGTGCCCTTTCTTTATTGGTGTCGTTCGGTTCTGAAGTGACATGATTGGTTTTCATGCTGGACTGGTGGAGCAATCTGAGGTCCACCCGGACCACTTCCCTGACTGAATTCGATTGGGACCTTCCATCTCGAACTGAGAAAGGACCACGACCAATAAATGAATATGTCGGAGTCAAAGAACAACCAGATGCGGTCGGAGCAGAAGAAATTGCTAGAGATTGCCCTACTCCTTATAGAAACGGGATCAGATGAGTAATGCGTCCGGCTCTACCAGGTTCATAGTTCCGAAAAGCCGAACCTACACCGCCACACATATCCTCTACTCGAATACTTAGTACCCACAATTTCATTTCAATTTAGTTTCGTAATGATCACGGGGTCACCGCAGGGAAATAGGAATGAAGTAGCTAAGTCTGGCCTACCGGAATTGCTATTTACTACATTCCAATGATGTGTCTCATTTGAGTCAGGTCATCCAGCCAGGGTTGACCATGCAGAGCCAAGGTGTTGCGCATTACTGGTGTTGCTACCTATTCCCCCATCCCACTCGCGATTTCCGAAACTATCCCGGAGCACATCGACATCCTCTTTATCACTTGGCTTGGGTGAAACAGAAGCTCGTAGATTTCTTTCGGTAGCGGAATCGGGGCTTTCAATAACTATTTCTTTTCCTTGGAAACCTCTAAGCTATCTCAACTACTCTACCCGGCCTATTGAAAACAATATTGACAGCCCGATCTATCTATCTATCTATTGAATCGGCCCTATATTGGATTACTAACCGCTCGCTATTAGATTCTCGCTATTGGATAACTAACCAACAGCCTTGCAGGGCAGGAATATTTGTATTTCTCCTCCACCAACGGAGACAGCTAGACTAACCATTTGAGCTTAGAAATAAGAAGCTTTGCACTGAAGCCTGGGCGGGTGCCTTACCTATACTGCGGTGTTTATGAGGAGGACCTGCTATGGAATCTAGGTTCAATTATTTCCCCCCCCCTCCCTATCCAATACGGACGAGGATGAACCTCACTCTCACAGGGATCAACCTCTCCCTCTCTGTACTTTACCAAGGTGACCAAGAGCCTTGCTATGACCAATCTAATTTGGTTGCATAATGGAATATATAACGTTGTATGCTAACTGAGATAGTGTACATCTCACACTCCTCTCACACTCCATGAAGATGTGGGAATGGAGATAACAGACTGATGACTCTCAAAAGCTCTTATCGGTAGATCCACTACATCAACTAAGCACACCTTAGGTGGGGTAGGCATGCATACTCTATCAGATTCTAAACAGAAAGTGGAGTGGGATCATACTCTACACAGTGAAGTTCCTATCCACCTACCACTAGTGCTCATCAGTTCTACCACCGAACCAATCAAATCCCCTTCGGGCAAGAGTGCCTTCTCTTCTACACCACCACGATCACTACACTACTTTCTTGGGCTAAAAGTGTGTAACCTGGATCATATTCTATCATATTCTAGTTGTACATTAGTTGAGTTGTCTCCTTCGGGATCCCCTTCGGGCCTTATGGGCTAGTATCCTTCCTACAGGCTAGTCCCCTACGAGCAGGAGAGTCCCTCTTTCCTTGTCTTGGACTAACAGCGTATGACCTGTGGATCATACTTTAGATAGTGAGAATCAAACTAACCTAACGTCGTGACGACTGTGAGGCTCCTATCTACCTACCCTCGTACTACCCTTCGTAGGATGTTAGGCCAACCCACTGACTGGAAGCATCTATACAGTCAATCCAACCCTCACCTAGCATAGGATGGATGTCTCACTCCCCCCACAAGTCACCCCACCACGGACACTGAGTGAGGATGCCCGCGGAACTCGAGCCCGTCGCGGATACGGCGTGATGATTAGCAACGACCGAAACCAGGGAGGCTAGCCCATAGTGGCAGCGGCAGGTAAAGTAAACCTGTCTACCTCTAATCCAGACTGGACCCTTCCTATGAGCCCAGCACAGGCTATCACCTCACCCCAGATACCAACACAACAGGGTGGGTGAGAACCTCGGAGAACCCCATAGGGCAGAGTCCTCACACGCTGACCCTAAGAAACTCCCAATAGGACACGGATTGGATCATGAACGGACTATGCTCCTTATATACATCCTCAAATGAGCATAACGGTAGCGACGATGAACTTTACGGCGGGCTTGCTGCTTGCTCGCTGGCTGGCTTTGCGGGCTTTACAAACATGGATGGCTGCTGGGAGAATGAAACCGGGCTGGTCTAATCACCCGGGGCTGGAAGGAGATGAAATGAAACGAGCTGGGTAATAACCGGCTGGTTAGCTGGCTGGGTTATAGCTTGAGGCATGGTTAGCTTGATGGCGGGTCTCGCTTGCTTGCTGCTTGCCGAAGGTAGAGATCTTGCTATCCCTCCTGGAGATGAAGAACTTTGGTTGCTTGCTTTCTCATTGCCCCCTATTTCCCACCAGAATACATTGAGCATGTTGTTTACTTACGAGCATATCGAGACATGTTACCAATAGATGAGATTGATTGAGTTCAGCAGATAGAGAACTGCATCTGATGCTGCTGCTGGCCGGATGGAGGAGCGGCCAGGGGGAGGTGAGTCATCCGCCCACCAGATGAGAGAAAAGGACTTACCAACGGACGAGTGAGAGCCAGGTTGTGGCACCAGACGAGAAAAGAGAAGTCTGCCAAGTTCCCGACAGACGAAGAGAGAAGTTCCCCATCACTGGCCGAGAGGAGAAGAAACCCAAGTTACCACCAGATGGGAGAGATTAGGCCAAGTTGTTCACATATGTGATTTCAATTTACCTAAGTTATTGCCATACGGGAAGGGACACATCGAACCAACACGGGGACGACACGGTACGACACGGAATGATCGACACTGTGAGTCACACTGCTTGCTTATCGGTTGAACTTGCTGCTTGCCGAAGGGAAGTCTCTTGCTTTCTCGATCTTGCTATCCCTGGACGAAGGAAATAATAAGCTTGGCGCCAGGGCTTGTCAAGTGATGCTAGAATGTTTGGCGAGACAATTGCGGCTAGACGTGTGGATTGACGAGACAACCCGAGCGAGGCTGGCGCACACATAACCACAGTTCCCAACATAGCATAGTGAGTCTGGAAATAACAGTTCACCTAGCATATCAAGCACCCATTTCACCCATCGATACACAATATTCAATTTCTTTTTTCCCATATTCCATGATACGACGGGACACATCGAACCACCACGGGGACGGGTATCCTGTGATGTGAAATTCTTTATCATGTATCCTGTGATGGTTAACTTAACCGCTCTCGGATATCCAGTGATGTGTTCCTTTTCTCGTGGTCTGGCGGTAAGTATACTTCCCTCCTATCGTCTGGTGCCACCCGCTCTGGCTCAATCGCTATGCTCACACCTGGTAACAACGTGAATTCCCTCACCATATGAATAGTGAGTCCCTACCGGGCCTCGACCTCGTAACCTCGATCGAGTCCCTACCGGGCCTCTCCTCGTCTCGTGTCGACTTGGGGAGAATCATATCTCGGGTATGGTGACTCAATAGGTGACTTCTCCTCTCTCGGTTATGTTGAACGCGGGGTAAGGTGAACGGCTTAAGGCTTCTGGCTTATGGTGTGGCTTCAGTTTCAAGGCTCAAGGCTTATGGTGACTGGTGACTGGTTCGTTGAGCCCCTCCAAGAAGACTCAATCCCCTCCATTCCTTCATCCTCCATTAAGAAACCTTTGCACCTACCTATTGAGATCAGTGACGAAGGGCAGGGGCGGAGCAGGTAAGTCGCAACTAACTTCCCCCAGCTACGCCCATTTATTGGACGGTGTGCTACAGGGCATGAGCCGCAGAGGAGTTTCACAACACAAGATAAACGCGAAGGAGGGGCAGAATCCGAGCTTCAGCCGTTGATACTGGGACTGATCCGATTGTTCCTGTCCATCATGTGGTAGCCGAGGTTCCATCCATGGCAGCCTAGGATGTTCCGCGTAGCCGAGGAGGATTAGAAGCTACTGCTTTTTGTTCGTCGGGAAGGGCAATCGCTAAGAAGAAAAGCTCCATACCTTGTCGACGGTCTGGGATGAGACTAATTGAACCGCCCCGGGGGACCTACGTTCGGAATCCGATAACCCGGTAGGCATCAGGTTGGATTGTAGCAATTTAGACCCGCCACACTTGACTGGTAGGCTGAATGCGATATCTGATTCACAATTACTGCACACGATTCACTATGAGGGATACCAAGAGCCTTTATTCAGCTTAGGTACCCCGGATTGACCTGATCCACGTGGAAGCGGGCCGAGCGCTCACATTATATATGATCGAGCGCATACTTGAATAGGCAAGCGTAGAGCTTGACAGGCGTTGACGCACCGGCCCCTGTGAGTGAGATTGCCGCAGGGTTCTTTCAAACGTTCTTACGTTATGAAGGGCCAGATACTACCACAAGGAGAATATCTGGAGAAAGCTTCCAAGTCCAGCCACAGAGCAGCCTTGCCGTTCATTCCGCAGCGCATCTGTGACCTAACGATAATGCCGAAACGCTCCGGATGCTGAACCAGGTGATAAGCCCGCCAAATAAGAACTGCTCCTCCCGAGTCTTAATCCGTTCATACATACGATTGAGTGGTTTCCTTATTCAAGTACCCCCCCATTATGAGGTGAATAAAGTAAATACCGAAGTTAGGTAGCACTCTGTTGGGAAAGCTCACCATGAAACCAACGGGACGTACTTTGGAAAAGAAGGGAAAAGAAACTTCTCGTTCAACTGGTTTGGTGGGCTGGCTTGAAACTCACCGATCATAGGGCTCTTAGCTGGACATTCTATCCTTCTTTTTAGGGTCCACCATGGGATGGAATGCAATGCAATGGAGAGATATTCATCAAGACAAAAGAGGTATTATGACAAGGAAGCAGGGAAGGCAGAGAAGGAGGAGTTACCTTAGCGTAGTGACCTGAGCTATGCTTAGGCAAGGGTACGAGGCATAGGCACGATCCATAGGCACCTTAGGAAAGGGCACGAGGCAAGGACACGAGATTGAAAAAGACAGGGGATTCTCTTTTCAGTCGCGTAATCATCCTTATACCCTTATTTGGCGGGTATTGAGGCTTTATACCTCCTTCCTTATTTGGCGGAGAAAGAAAGGTGCGAAGCCGCTTGTCCCTCCGGGGGCAAGGATGACTTACTTTATTTAAGGAAAGGGACGTCACGAAACACCTTAGCCCCTTCAACCCTTAGGCCCCTTAACTCTTTCCTTCACCCCTGACTACTTAAGGAATGGAATGGAAAGGCTTACCGGAAGGGACCGGGCGTTAAGGCCATTTGTGAACTTAGGGAATTCACTTAGGTGAGCTTAAAGCCCCCTTGCTCTTACTTAGACAACCTGGACCCGGGGGAAGAAATAGAGAAAGAATTACATATATATAACGACTTTTCTCATTTCGCAGAGAGAGAATAAGGCCAAGGATACCCATACATAACTACATAGAAAACCTTCCATTAGTTCACGAAGGAAGAGGTATCAATCTGACGTCAACCCTCCATTGAAAGGGCCTTGCAATGACCAGACATGCCCTCGAAAGGCCCTTCGAAAGGCTCTTCTTCGCTACTACATTGATACCTCCATATCCATCCCACTCTCCTCTTTGCAATCTTTCTTAAGGCTAGTGAAGTCCCGCATCTTTATTTCTATGCATTCTAAGAAGGCCGAAGTGAGCCATCCCACCATCCTTAGTCAAACTTCCAACTACGATAGCTAGTTACCTCTCTACGATTCTAAGAAGGCTAGTGTGATTGAGTTCCACTTCTTCCTTTGCATGCAATCTGTCTTGATCCATCCCATCCTTAGTGAAACTTCCCACTACGAGTCTAAGGCTAGTGAAACCACACACACTATATGAGTGAGCCGGGCACTATCTATTCTTTCCGGAACCGGAATCTATTCTATCTACTAATAAGGCTTAGATGGTGCCTCCCTTCGGTCGGGGAGAAGTTAGTCTTTATATGTCCCTCTCTTAGGCTCTAAGAAGGAAGGCTACGTGCTCTACTAGCTAGTTATTATCTAATCCCACTAAGCTACGTGTTCTACTTTTCTTTCTCTGCATGCGGTCTAGTCTTAGTTTGCTACGTTCTCTACTAATCCAGGCTAGCTAGTTAGAACCTAATCTTTATAAGAAGGGTAGTTTTCTTTTTCCAGCTTCCCATCCTTCTGAAGTTAGTAGTCCCGCATCTTTATTTGCATGCAATCTATTCTTTGCTTTGTCTGTACCGAAATATGTGCTTGTCTCTCTGTGTCTGTCTGTGAATCCCTGTCTGTCTTGTACTCTCTAAGCTTATAGTCCAGGCTAGTGAAACCGCAAACCACTATATTGCTAGTGAAACCAGACGCGTAGTGGTGCCGGCCTTTCTTGCTTGTATTGACCGGCCGGGTGAAACCACACACACTATTTGGTTCCGGTCCATCCTTAGTGACACTTACAGACTAGTGTGTAACAACAACCCCACTGCATTGACTGGCTGGCTAAAGCCCTTCCCCGGACAGACTAGCTGAACGACCGAAGGGAGATAGTAAATCCTAACTAGTAAGCCCGAAGGGGACAATAAAGCTGTCAGTAAAAAAGACTCATAGAGACTAGTGTGAGGCTTCATCACTTCCCGTAGCTACCTTTATACTGGATAGTGCGTGGATGAAATAAACCTTCTTATAACCTCTCTAAGCTTCTCTTAAGGCTAGTAGTGGATGGGGGACAGTCTGGCGCTTATCAAAAGGCAGTCTGGCGCTTCTATTGAATATGTACCGGAATCTTCTTTGCACAGTGCCAAAATCTTTCTCCATTCTTCCAATCACTGTGCCAGATGTTTATTATCTAATAAAAGCGCCTGACTTGTGCTTTTCTTTGCATGCAACCTGTCCCAGTCCCAATGAGTACCGGAATATCCAATCACTGCGCCTGACCTGCTTCTTTCTTCCATAGGGAGGTCCGGCAGGGTGCGTAAGCACGCTCGACTAATAAGGCCGCCATCGGCTCGACTGATAAGGAGAGGGAAAACCGCTCATTGAACGGCTTTGCTATGCTGCAATGGATGGCAGGCAGAGGGTTCGTAGTACCCTACCCCGACCGAGCCAGGGGAAGCACTAGAGTGATCCAGTAGCCAGCCGGGAAGGGGCCTGATACTGCTTGACCTTTGTCCGATGTGTCCGGCAGGGTACAGGGCCTTGTGATCTCTAGATGCATGGCACAAGGGCCTCGAGAAGAAAAGATACAGCTGCCTGCCATCAAGGCCTGCCTCTTAGGTAGGGAGCAGTGTTCATTCGTTCATGCACCCCGAAAGAACAGAGTCGTTAGTCTCGTTCGTAGAGATTGACCCCGCTTTCCTTATCCCATTCATTCCAGATAGGAACAACTGGGAGATTCCTACTTCTCCTCTTGGTCATCATAGTCTCGCGCCAACTATAGTTGCGAATATACTCTTTTCTTAGAAAGAAATACAACTGGGCTTTCTGTTGTTGGGTTGGGGTGGGTTTCCAGCCGTGGCAGGACGAGGTTGGGGGTTTCGCCTTATCAAATGGGGTCTCGTGCCGAAGCTCATTCGTCTATTACATGCCATGCGCGTAATGTATAAATTAGCTAGAACAATTGATTCATGGGGAAACAGAATCGATTCACCGGGAAGTGGGGAAATGAGGGTGGCTAAAGATAATGCGCCTACTGTGTTGGATCGGAATGCAAAAGTATCATATGAATTGCTTTCCATTCATGAACACTGAGGGGGGGGATGAAGCTTCTTGTTCATTCTATCCCCTATAGATAGCCGAATGGAGGGAACAGAAGCGCGAGTAGAACGACAGGGAAACAACGCCCTATTCTATGGATCTTCCCAGTTCTGCAGTGAAGGGGATGCATCAGATCTACCGGGACGTTCCATTGGATCGGACAGATTGGGCTTACCATTGATAGGCATCTAGTTCGCTGTCGTTCACTCACTGCACTCCATTCCTAATCAGATTCTTTTTTCTTTTTTTAAGAACACATCTAAGGTTCGGTGAGGCACTTCGATCATGTGGTTGGGACGGAGGGAGATCGACTGGTCAATGGTAGAATACGGGAATGACTTGTGGCTAAGGGATAAGCCGCCCTAAAGGTCCATTATTGACAATTGGACAACTTGCATCGTGTTAGCAAAAAAGACCATTTCTGGACTGGAAGAGAATAGTTCTCCATCTAAGGAAAACTGAGCTGTCAGTCCTTTCTAACAACAGCTCTTGACCATGCTTATTGGATACTTATTGGCAGGACCATCTAGGCACCACATCGCCAGTAACCAAACCCCTCCTAAGCTTCCCCTTTCTGCGTGCTTCAGGTCTGACCCAACCATTCTGACTAATGGAAAGACCGTTGGAAAGACCCAGGCTCTATCTAGGGACTTTAAGACTAAGGTGACTAAGAGAACAGAAAGGTTATCCCAAAGACCTGCTTGTTGGTTTGAAAGGTCTAGCAATTGACTGTCCAGATAATAGACCCTACCTTAGGCCCCTTCAAGAGGCATGCCTGAGGTCCTATATGAACCTGCCTTGCGGGAAGCATGCATTAGGTCCTGAGATCAACCTGCCATCAATAGGAGGGCGTGGTCCTGATAGTTACCTGCCATAGGGAGCAGGCATGGGAATATAACCAGCACAATAGAAACACGAGCGAGGTCGGGAAGATCACCACCAACAACTGCTTCAATGGCTGCTGGGTGGTAAACTGACTCAATATCGGATAGAGTCAACAGTTTAGGCTTAATATTCTCAAAATACTGAATAACCAGAAGGTGGTGGATAAGCTGGTGGTAGTGACGGTGATGAATGATTAGGTAAGGGTAGTAGCAAAGGCTGGCTGGCTTTGGCTTAGATGCTGGCTGGCCTAGAGCTGCTGGTCCTGGATCAACTGGTTATGCTTAACCAACTGAATTGACTGCTTTGTATATTGAGAAAACTGGTGCTGGTGCTTAAACTCCTGGTTCATCGACTGGGTTAACTGGTGAAAAGTAAGAAACTGCATCAACGGAAACTATTGGTTCTGGTTTTGGAGATCCAGCCAGATATATATATATAGAGAGAGATAGAGATGGGTAAAAATAGCAGATAGAGATAGAGACCCTGCCTTTTATGATCGAGACCCAGAAGCAGAGAAAGGAATGGCTTCATCAATCACATCTGTCACCGGCTGGCATAAGTACTGGTCAATATTTATATGTTAACCTGGCGTACGATATGCGGAAAATCTCGCTAAACTAGAAAATGATCTGGGAATTTAGACTCTGTTCACATGGGGTGGAGATCTTTCATCTCCACTGGCTGCTAGTTCTCGACCTGGAAGAAATGCTGGAAGCTGGTTCTCTAACTGGAAGGGATGCTGCTGTTGCTTCTGTTGCTGGTACTGGTAATGGACTTGGTCTAGCTGCCCCTGCTACTGATGCTGTAACTACTGAAACTGCTACTAGTGCAACTATATAAACAGAATAAGCTCAATAAACTACTCGGTCTACTGATGTTAATGCTGCTGGATATGCGCCCTTATGCTGCTGACTCTCGATTTGGGATTAGCGCAGGTTATGGCATTGGCGAGGATGCTTCCTTTGCTCAATCTTCCTCTCCCGGTGGTCGAGACTAGTTCCTTCCTCGCATTAGTCCAAAGAGAAAGTCTTTCCATTAGTAATAGAGTACCCAGGAAGAAGCTAGGGTCTTTGCCTCTGTGAGATCTGGATCAATTGGTTCAAATGGATAAATAACTGGGATTGGATAATGGGACTAACCCTAAGTTGGATTTCTCCAATGGAACCAAGCGATCGAGAAAAGGGGCTAAAGAAATCTCCCATCTTTAGGGGCGGAGGGGGATAGCACAACAATTGAACATCACTGGAAGGATTGCTTATGGAACATAGAGGGAGGCACAATCAAATTCTCTCACTCTAGTGGCTTTGGTGGCTACACATCAGGCAACATTCTATTGGAAGGACCTAAGGACGGGGACTAATGGGGCCTAAACAACCATGACTATGGATTTGATGGCTCACACCAATGCTCTAGCCTTAGTAGCGGGGGCAGCTGACTATTAGGCTATCCACCCTGGGACTTAGGGGGCTATATATCCAGCCATTTGATCTCGAGCAGCCTGAGCTCGGATGGCAGGAGGGGCTAACTACCGAGCAACTATCTCTTGGACTGACCTAATCACAGCGGCGGTGAAAGGGACTTGACTTTCACTATAACTCCTATAGGTAGGGCCCACACTAATGACTCTCTACTTCGGGTGGGGGAAATAGCTAAGTGGATGTAGGGGCTTGAAATCTTGCAACTATAGATCGGGTCTACACAGCTAAGGATTAAGGGGCTATCCAAAGGTACACTCAAACCAGGGGGGGCGGCCTTAACAACGGTGGCTCACTGGGGGGGTCTAGAATACTACTGTGGTTTTTAGGGATCCTACCAATGACTCTATACATTGGCCTACTAAGATTCACATTATTATGGGGAGCCCATTTGACAGGTTATCTCTTCCCGGAAGGAGAACACCTTTTGCCTTAACGAGTGCATACAACAGCCATCATCAATCTGGGACTGGAACTTGCAGCGTATAAGCCGGGCTACCCGGACTAGGTTGAACAAAAGGGAATGTCAAAACTAGGTACCTCCCATATCTACGCGAGCTTCATGAAGGAGAATCTACCATCTCTTCTACGCTAGGTTCACCGAGCAGTATTTTCCAGTACCCGGCTAGTAGCTTCATGTAGAATACATTACCATATCATATGCCAAGTGAGCAGTATTTTCCAGTACCCGGCTAGTAGCTTCATGTAGAATACATTACCATATCATATGCCAGGTTATAAGAGTAGGCTTTTGCGATTGCTATTGATTTATACATTTCTATTTATACATTTCTATTTGACGAGTGCCCATAGCTGAAGCTGCTGATCCACCAATTTATGATCCAATGCCAAGAACAGGGGAATTACCCGCATCCCCGCAGCATTAGATTTAGGGGTCCTAGGTCGAGATGGAGATCCATAGCAAAAGGCAAAGGCGAGGCACTGAAACCGGACGAATAGAACAAAGCCAGGTTATCGATATAATGCTTTATTCCTTACTATAGTATGAGCATGACCTTTAGCCATATCCGGATTCTGAGTTTGTTGAAAGAAGCACCTTAGCGGAAGTTATTTGTCATTCCCCTCTGATTTTGGCTTATCCCCCTAGCGGAGAAAACACTTGTGACAACCCTTGGTTTGGTTACCCACTTTTGAATCATAATCGACCTTATCGGAAGTTCTTGAAGTTTGACTTCTTCTTTTTGCCTATCACCTTAGCGGATCACACTTTTGACAACCCTTGTTTACCCACTTTGAATCATAATCGGCCTTATCGACTGGGGGTTTGAGCCTTTTTCCCTCTTCTTTTGGCTTATCACCTTGGTGGGTCAAGTGGTCTATTTAGCTTAATCGACCTTGAACTCACAAACTCCTACATAACTCAACAACACACTTTCTTTCTTATTGAATTTTCATCCGACCTAGCTCGTAGTTTTTTTATAGATCCTGCCCTTACGGGCTTTTATGGTGGAGATTCTAATATATGTGTACCCTTCTTTCGTGTTCTCTCTGCCATCCCAGGAATAGCGCAGATGTTGTTGTGATACCAAAATCGAGCAACGAACTGACGATAACAAAGTGGCGGTCGGATAGCTAGGTAGTCCGCCAATCCCACGTAAGATTGGAAAGCGCAGGTTCAAATCCTGTTCGCCACCCGAAGAAGAAATGGAAGACTGCATCATTACGAGGGTGTCACATATATAAGGCAGTTGCCACTGGGTCTATAGTGTTCCGTTGCGGAGTGTTAGGTTCCATTTGCTACCGGACGGGAGAATTCGAACCGCCCCGTTGCTGATCGTGCTGGCTGGGCGCTTACTGGGCAGTACCAGACGATTGGGAGAGGCGGTGAGACCTTCCACTGGCAGTATACTATTTCCCTAGCTGTGTTACGAATTTCATAATGGGTTTATTTGACTTTTCCCTTAGCGAATTGGTATACCAAATCGACTTTTAGGTAAGCTGGGACTATAAACCCTCGTTCGGAACTAGGAATCGATCTTCTTTAGTTCTTTTTTTTCGTGCTAAAAATCAATCCTATACGAATTGGAATTAATATCTCAGTAATGAAATGAAGTTTAAGGCAAGTGAAAGCATTCACCGCGCTTAACCAGTATTCGTTTTGTACCTACTTATCCTTCCCTGTCCTTGGTGGAGACTACGTATCCAATCATCTATATGTCACTAGCGGATTACCTACTTACGCTCAGCCAATCCTATCAACCCAGCTCTCTGTGTACGTATTCTATCCCGTTTTCCCCCGTTCTTGATGGCTGTACGTTCGCTTATTCGGTCGCTTGGGCGTAGTTGATTGATTAGAGACAGTGATAGCTTATAACCGACTCTCTGTTCTATCCTGTCTCTCCCCAGTCACCGTAATCAACTTTTCTGCGGGTGATCCTGCAACCATTTTGTCTCCGTTTAGCCAAGTTTAGCTAAAGAAGGGGCAGGGCCGTATAGCCGTGTACGATGCCAGTAAGTCTGATTTGATGCCTTCACAACCTTTGCCAACCTACCTACGTATCCGGTAAGTGAAGTGTCTCAGCCAAGGATTGGTGTCTATAGCTTTCACTAGCGGAGAACTTAATCTGTAGTTGTCCTTGCACCCCCGACTCTAGAGATCGAAGAGCCAAAGAAATACCAGTACATGATTGCCTTTATTCCGGGCATTAACAACCTACTTATTGGTGTATCTAGCTTGAACTAGTGCTATCATCATCACTCTTTCTAGCATTACAACCTTTGTATGATTCCGGCCAATAGTAGTTATAAGCATACAGCTGAGCGGAATCGACCTAGCTTTCTTCTTGATGACCAACACATGTTGACTCCCAATCTGAGTATTTGGTAGTGATACAGTTGAGTTAACCGGTTAGTTTCAGTGATCGATTATAGCCACGATTGGTGCTTTAAAGATCGGAACGTAATGCTATAAAGTAGAACAGCGGTACTAAACCTGATGTTATGCCATCCATTCTATGTACCTACATCCCTTACTCTAGCTGAGTGCACGACAGCGGAGAATCACACCTTGATGGCAGTATCCCAGTCTATCTGTTGGTGCCCATCCACCTTGATGATTAGAGCCGTGTTGGTTTAGCAGCTTACGTATACGGTGATCTACTATTGCCTTCATTCCTACCTATCTACTTATCTCAGCCAAGATCCATCGACTCATTCGAAGCATTGACCTAATAATTCCTAAGATACTTTGACTACAGTAAAGCAGAAGCTAATCCGTCGAAAGACGTCATTCATATTCTCGACGACGCCTGCTGTTTATGGATCCTATATACCCAGAAACATATATTCTGTCCAGCCAGAGTGACTTCTGATACAGATCTCTCGGGCCACTGCTAGAGTGCAGAAGATACAGCTGAGTGCAGATAGAAGATACATCTCCCACTGCCTAGTGACCTACAGAAGATATGGAGTTACCTACAGAAATAAGATCTTCCACTTCCAGCTAGCCTAAAGATATGATTATGTCTGTTGGTGGGGGATGGTGCTGCGAAGAATCAAAAAGTGATCGGGAGTTCGGAATGAAAAGAGTACTTCTTCATTACCCGCCATGAGGAAAAGAGAATATGCTTAACCGAACAGGCATGCATTATGTATTTACCGAACAGGCTTATATTAGGTCAAGGAGCGGGGGGTTACCACAGAAAGAAAGAAGCCCTCGAACCGATGATATTCTTTATATATGTCATTTCGGCCTCAGGATGCATGCAGATGCAGGAGGCCCCCTGCTATAGATTATATAGGGGGGGCCGGCAGCGGGGGCTGGCTTTTGAAGCATCCCATCTCCCTTCTTTCTCCAGATCATTTAGGATTCTCCCCCACTCAAGTTCTTCCTATCCGATAGGCCTTTCAATCTATCTAGCTAGTTACTACATCCTTACCTTTCTTGATGTATGAGGGGCAAGCCTCCTTTTTAGGCTTTTCTTCCTTGCCCCCGGAGGGACAAGCGGCTTCGCACCTTGGGCCAAATCAATATAGTAGTAGATAGGAGAGTGATCTAACCCCTCATTCCACTATGGGAAGGCCCTTACCCCTGCCTTCTGCCTATGGGGAATAAAGAGTTTTTATGTCTAGCCTGAGTTAGCGATCCAAAGCACAGGACAGAGAGCGCTGGGAAGGTCTTGAAATGTATATTAATCTACGTTCTATGGAGATTCTTGTCATCTTTCCTTATAATCTCCAGGATACGAGCCTCTAAGGTGGCCTGCCTTCAAAGCCATGCGTCGTAAACCGTGGATCATTCAATTTCCCTCTCTATTCAGTAATGGCTGCCCTCGATAACTATGCATGCAGAGAGAGAATAAAGAGAAAACCTCCATAGAAAACCCAAGTCTCTTAATCTTTGTGTATTCTAGATAGAAAGAGTCAAAAGCCTCTATATAAACATAGAAATAGACCCGTACTTTTCATGGCAAGTCAACTTCCCCTAAAAAGGTGCGAAGCCGCTTGTCCCTCCGGGGGGCAAGGAATAATCCCCTATTTAGGGACAGAATGGATATACTTTACCTTGATAAACCTTGTCAACACTGACTTAGAACACCTGAACTTATAAACACGTTATATAGATGGGTGTTGTACTATATACGAGACCAACGTCCAGTATTATGGCCATACGATTATGTGAAGTTCTATGGACCAGGACTGCAAGGACCCACGGTTCCCCATTCATCTTTCTAATTATGAACAGAAATATAGAGCTGAGCATTGAAATGAAGTGAGATATGTTTTGGAGAATAACCCCGAAAACCTTTGGCGTTGGGACAACGACGCTAATGCTGAACCCGTGGCAGAGAAAAAGATTGTTAGCCCTCCCCAGAAAAGGAACCTTAATAACCAGAGGCGAGCTAACCGTTTTTGGGGTAGGATGTGAGATGGAAATGAGACTTTATCAAGTGGGAACAACACCCAACGAAAAAACCAACGGAAGGGGAGAAATCCCCGCAAAATGGGGGCATACCCCCAAACCCCAGCCCGTATTGGCCTGTCCCCAAATAGATATTCCTCACTAGTGGAAGGAAGGAAATATTTGCTTTCATTTCCCAATCATATATATTACATAGTCGCATGAATTAGCATGGCTGAAAGAAGGGATGTGTGTCGCATGATCTAACGTATATAATATGGAAAAATAGCGCAATATACTTGCTACAGAGGGGGGAGTTATAATTAGAATCTATATGGTGAGTCACCCAATAGAATATATATTAGGATCATGTGAAAAGAGTACGATCGACTGCTTGCCAGTTTCAGGGCCCTTACTTCTTCATAGGGGTCACTCACTATTCATATGGTGAGGGTTTATGCGTTCAACCGGTCAATATGGGTTGAACCCGCCTATCCACTTTGGATATCTAGCAAGGCCCGTGTAAAATATCTCTCTCAGTCATATTGGATAGAAGATTGGAAGGAATGCGAACCAGGGAAAAGTATTCTATTTTGTTTGAATGAATAGTCAGTAGCATCTCCCAATGTCTGTCTGATGGCCGATGGCTGGTATTTGAATTGAGAAGCGCGAGGGCCTGCCGACTAGGCGTCACCGGTTCATAGGGATCTCTTTCTTAGCCATAGGGATTTTGCTCCAGTTGGTTAGAGTCGGTCAGTTCATAGTCCTATTTCCGAGCTTTGGTTCCTAGGGAATGACTAGGCGTAACACCGAGGCGTAAAGGAAATTCCGAGGCTCTCCTATTCCCGAGCTTCGGTTCCTAGGGCCCTTACTTCTTCATAGGGGTCACTCACTATTCATATGGTGAGGGATTTGATTTGGGAATCTCTTCGTTGACACTTCCGTCGGCCTTCTCTCTCCGAGGTCATTTATGTACTACGAGGGCATTTCTTTTCCGATTTAGCATAAGCGAACTAACTGCACTGAGATGGCCACATGAATCTATCTCTCTTGCTTCCCACTGAACCGAGTCGCCCGAATCCCTAGGTATTTCTACCCTACCCTTATTCTGCTTACAGATGTGCGCGGTGTGGAGTTTGGGTTCTTGACTGGCCCAAATTCCATGCCAGCAGTGACGTTAAGCCTAGAGACGGAATGGCTAGTGATTGGAATATATATTCTAGTCAGAACATAAATTATGGGGTTCGAATCGTACGCCAACCCAGATGCGCGCCATGACAAGTTTGCGGGTCTCTCCGCTGGTCCGAATCCGTCCTCTAGGCTAATTATCACCACGGCCCCAGCTGGGCTCTTATGCGTGTTAGCTGGCTGGTGGCGATGTTTAGTTAGCGAAGTGTGAGCTCCGGTCGTGTCTGGAGCTGGTACCGGTTACTGAAGTGCTACGAGTGGGCCTGGCTCCTTCCAATCAAAATATCCATTAGTCAGACCTCCCGCATTGAGGGTAACCAAGAGGCCCAAAGTGATAACCATCAATCCAATCAAATATCCATAAAGAAAATCTATCCTGCTAGAGCACCTAGAGGCAAGCTCTTAGGCGAGTAAGTAACAACTACTAGGCAAGCTCTTAGGCGAGTAACAACCCATAGCCTGGCAAGTCATGAGGCGGGTGCCTAACGTGAAGCACCAGCGTTCATGGGGCCAGAAAGAATATCGTTCATGAGGGAAGTACTCGAACTACTATCTGTGAACCTGAACTACGGAACTAAGGCAAGTCATGAGGCGAGCTGTACCTATATACGATCTCGCTCGGTAGTATATCTCGTTTGGAGCGGTATTGGGCGATTTCAGTTAGCCAGAGGGAAATGATGTGTGGGATAAGATGAGCGGATGGTATTGGTAGAATAAGTATCCAGCTAACTATGCTTCACTTACTCTGGCTCACCACTTGTCGATGCAGATAGGGAGTTCACTGATGATAGTGACTTGCGTGAAAGCGAAGTGTCCTTCTCTCTTTTCTTTCTTCTCTCTCTCTAGCTAGGAAATCACTGGTCGAAATGACATATATAAGAGTAGGTTTTTCGACCAAGAAGACTAGAGCTAGTGTCCATGGGCTCCAGGCGGGACTAACTGGAAACTGATAATAAGCTAGTAGTCTCTCTTTAGGCTTGTTTCCGAAGAGAGATAATTTCATTCTCTGCGAGCTCCTTACCTACGCTTCGGTTTTGGGACCTTCGCTATCGGTAAGTAGCTCTTCGAGAATTTCATTATCTCAGTTTGGGTTTGGCTTAAATTACGTATATAGAGAGAATGGTATGTCTTGTCTTGTTGTTCCTTTTTTTTCAAAACAACCATCCCATCAAAGAAGCAGATCAAAGATACAGATAAAACGGAAAGGAGGCGATCTGACAGGCTATAAAGTCATTCAAAACTTGATCGGGGAACCAGCGTTTATTTAAAAAGCAATGGAGTCGATTACCGGAAGTACTAGTTTCAAAGGCTCGTTGGAATTGATCCGCTACGAGATTGACATTATACGCCACGAAAGCACCTAAAGTACTAGACAGAATAGGTATTGGTTCGGTAATGGTTGGAGCAGCAAACTCAGATTCGGCAAGAATCTCATTTTTGGGTGGTACGGAAGGGGGATTGGCCCGAGAATTGGATAGGGGGTCAAGATGCAGCCTAGGCTTACTCAAGTGCCCTCCGAACCGCGCGAGATGGTCGCCTATTACACGGCTTCCTCTTCCTGGTTGAATGGGTGAGAAGTAAGTGGAGTTCTATAAGTGGGTGGGTATAAGGGTGTATAGGAGGGAATCAAATGAAAGGGGCTATTAGGGCTCTTACTAGGAATGCGGTGGTTTTTTTTTATCATTCCTCAAGTACTTGGGAATCGCAAGATCGCTCGACCGTATGGGAGAGGAATCTTAAATAAAGCATCTATCTATAAGGCACCAGATCTACAAAGCGAAGCTCCAGACATGCTTGATATCCTAATGAAAGGTTCAATTTACTTATTGGCCCCTCAAATAAGTAAAAAAAAGGTCGAGCCTGCTAGTGCGAAGCGGTATAAGCAATATATAAACCATTCGCTCATTTATCTCGGTGACACTCTCTCGCCTTTATTTCGGGCTGTTTCTCTATCTATTCCTATTGAAAGGCGGCCCTATATTGATTGGAAGGAAGAATGAAAAAGGCTCTTGCTCGAATGCATGCATGACCCATCTCCTCGTAGTATCGTAGGAGCATCACATCATTGTTGCAGTTGCACGCACGGGAGCAACACGCTGCCCCGCCGCCGGCCGTAGGTGGTTATCACCATCATGTATGTGGGCGGGGACGCCAGCGAGAATACTGCGACTAGGGAGAGTCAGTCCTATTGAATGGAAATGAATGAAGGTCCCGGAGGGGCTTGCGCTTCCTAGTGCAAGGAGGTTATGAAGCGTAACGTAGCACCGGCCTTCACTCTCATCTTGCTTTCTTTCTTGAAGGAAGTACTGACAAGGTCACCACTATCACTGAAGAGCTGTGAGGTTCAAGCTGTGACCGAAGAGCTTTCTTTCTGGACAGTTGTACTGACAAGGTCACCGTTCTATAACAGCTTTCTTTCGGTACTGTCAGGTAATGACAAGGTCACAACTTACAGCGTTGGATTGACTTATAATCCCCAAATAAGAATGAAAACTATTTCATCCGTGAAAATATCAGAGACATCAAAAAGATAAGAGACATCATGGCCACGCCCACATTCTTTGATGGTTGGCTGAGTGATATACAAAATGAAGCTCTTATGGGTTACTATCCAGGTTCAGAGAGCACTTGTGTAGCCTGCCTGATCCCACCTTACTGACCGCTTCGATCTTGCTACTTGCTTTTATTACTTTTATTATCACTTGCTTATTCTCTTACTGCGGGCTGATCCAATAACCCCGGCTGAGATAAGAAATGGCGGGAGGGCGCTTTCCTGTAATCAGGGAAGGGCTTACTTACTTTCTTTCTTATCGAATAACTGCTGCGGGCTGGAACAAAGAATGAAAAGGCAGAATGCATTCATGATCGATTTCATTACACCAGAAAATGCATATATTATATATGTAATTACGCTTTAGCGTCGTATGGGATCGTAGCTCGAATCATCGATCGTACCCGTAATATCGTATACAAATAGATATATATATCATTATATATGTCATTATGCATTTCTTCCAGTCATGATGCTAACGCAGGCTCGACCATCAGGCCCGGTAGGGACTCACTATGAATATGGTGAGGGCCGCCATCGCCGCCATCGATGTCTCTAATCCTTTATAGGATCTCTAATAAGGAGGATAGTGGGTGCCTCCCTTCGGTTGGAAAACCTTCTTATCCCCCTAACCTTCTTAGAACCGTAGTGGCAAGTTGAACCAGCTCACTAGCCTTCGTAGGAGCATACAGATGTGGAACCAGCTATCGTTGTTTGAAGTTGAACTCACTCACTCCACTGCTACAGTGAGTTGCCTAGCTCGTGGGTGGAGCAAGCAAGGGGCGCGAATACGCAGTGAACGACGGCTATGTGCATGGGACCATGGCTATGTGCGTGGGAAAGGGCTAAGTGAGACCTTCTCACACCAAGAGCACGATAGTCTCCCATCCAACAAGCTACCCCTCCCTCGAAGAGCTTTTTCTTTCTCTATTTCTCTCTCAGATGGATTACTTTGGATGTTGATGTACCTCACCTGCAGATTTGATTATGGATTAGAAAGGGCGCTTTGAGGTGCACTCTAGCAACACGTCTAGCCATTCTCTCATTCGTATGGCACATGGGGGAAATCTCCTATCTCTCGGGGTAGTAACGATGGGTAACCTCACTCTTTATCGCATATGTTGTAAACTTGGTTTACATATTTATATCGCATATGTTAACAGCTTGTCTCAACTTATTTCTAATACCAGAGCTAGCCCACCAAAGTCCTAAGGTCCTAAGCCAAGCCATCCCAACATCATATGGTTCTATATAAGCAACAGGATCAACAACTGGTACGTATGCTGGTAAAGCTGGACCAACTTATGCTGCTGGGTCTACGTATGCTTAATCTACTTCTGCTTGACCTGGTTCTGCTGCTAGATATGCTGTTGCTGGGTATGGATATGGATCTGCTACTTGTGCTGGTGGTTTTTCCTTCGGATGAGAGAAGAGGTTATTCCTTTGGGTTATGTCTACAATTGGGAAGGTAGCCGAGCGAGTTGATGACTCTTTGATGACTCTCGAGTTGATGACTCTCAGGGTAGGCTTCGAATAGTCCAGTGGTCCTGAGAGGACCCTTTAGGGGGCTCGACTGATAAGGAGAGGAGAGGAGCGATCACCTCTTTCGACTGCTGGCTGATCCCACTGCACTGACCCTTCTATGGCAGAAAGCACCTAAGACGACGGCTGCTTTTCTCTCTGAACTTCAGCCTTGACCAAAGGTAAGAACCAAAGTAAGAAGGTCCCACCAAGTAAGGCTGAGTTTCAGGCGTGGCCAAGAGGGCCCACTTGGAGACTCGGGATCTCATAAATGCGAGAATCAGCTAGTTCTGAGTAGGCTCATGATAGATAATACCCGAACGATACCCTGAACTGGGGAACCAAAGCTAACGCAGGTTACCTTTTTCCCGGCCCTCCCTTCATTTCATCGAGCACCCGTCCATCCTGCCTAAAATGGAAAGAGACATGATGAAAAGGAGCGAAGCCGCTCGACCAAAGGACCGGCCTAGCATAATTATGAATTAGAGTAGTACAAACCACTAACTTGACTAGTATTGTTTCAGACAATGGGCAACTTAATTAAGCTTGCACTAGCTATTAACCTCTTTTTTCCAGATAACCTGCTAATTAACATGGTTGGGTTTCATTAGTGAAATTCCCACTTTTAAGCCAGCCATTGAAGTTCCTGTTAGTCAGTTAGTCAGCCAGAAAGAAAGCTAGAAAGAAAGCCAGCCATCCAACCAGGGCTAAAAGGTCTAGGTCAGATTCCCAAGTGGATGCAGTAATAGAAGAGCTAGCTTATGGCTCAATGGGTTGTCACCAGTCGAGGGGGGCCTAACATGGGCATGGGAGATGGAGCAGGAGAGAGGACAGATTGATAAGGGACAGGGAGGGCTTTTCTAATCGCTTTTCGGTGTGAATCGAAGGTTGAAAGCTCCGTAGCCAAGTAGTATACTTACTAAGGTGACCGACTCTAAGTAGGACGTGACGCGCATTACTTACGAGCATGGTGGGGCCTATCCTTGGGGCCTCTAATGTTAGGGGGGAAGGCGCAAGCCCCTCCGGGACCTTACCGATCTAATAGGCAGGCTCCTTGCCCTACTTACGCTTCAACTTGAGGTGGTCCTTATAGAAGGCTGGTAGTAACGCTGAAGCTAGAAAACCTTGAGGGGTTCCGGATTACAACTGCCCAATCTTCCGAGATAGGCGACCCCACCGGAAAAACAGGCAACGTCTCTGTCGAATGTCACCACACACGGGACGGTACGGGGCGGCACAGGATAAGACGGTTAGGATCATTGGATCAGCACGACCTTGAGCTATGGGCCATCCAAGAGGTGGGCCACAAATCTCACAGTCTGGACTGATGAGTTGGTTGGGCCCGTATAGGGCCTATGGTGCCAATACCACCACTTGTATGTAAGCCGAAGCAGCCTAAAGGTTCAATTTACTTATTGGGTGGCCCCTCTCAAATAAGTAACTAAAAAAGTCACTAACGTACCTAATTGATAGCCCGGTGAAATGGTGGTAGTTATATATGAGCATGTGGTAGTTGCGGCTTCATAAAATAGAGATAGAGATGTGCACCTCCTTTCCCAGTACGGCAAGAGCTCTTAATAGGAGAGCTCGAAAAAGAATGCATCTGAACAAGGCTTACTCCATTGAGGGGCTTTTAAGCCGTGAGAGTCGTTTAGACAGACTCCAATGGTTGCCTAAAGCGAAGGTGAATCAGAGCTCTTCCATCTGAGATTTCGAACTTAGTAGAGTGCTGCCTGCCCTTACCAACCAATTCATTCAGCCAGGAATGCTCAGTTAGTGGGTAGACACTATTGCTATTGTTGGACGGAGGAGACAGGCGCTTTACCCGGCCAGATACTTTTTCTTAATTAAGGACAGCATTGCTACGATGCGCAAGCAGGCTCGACCTTTTTTTTACTTATTTGAGGGGCCAATAAGTAAATTGAACCTTTAGATGCTGGAAGGATGAATGTTTTACCATGCTACCAACCACCTGGACACCCACTTTGATAGACGACCGGCTGATCTGAACTTAGATATTGCAGGCTTGCTTAGTTAGTGGGGTCCGTGGGCACAGCATTGCTACCTTTACTCGCATTACTTAAGTGTTACCACCAACCTAGATTTACGACTTACCCCACTTAGGAATCCCCAAACTTACAGCGTTGGACGGACGGGGCTTGGCAGAGGCATCATGGGCAAAGGCATTTGATCGAGTTGATCTAGCACCACTAGTAGCAGCTCGAGAGCCAGCAACAGATCCAAATCTAGAAGCAGAGGTAACAGGTCGAGTGCGGCCGGCCATACTTGCCTACCTCATCCATACATACTGAAATGCCTCACCCGCGGCTTAAGCCATCTTTTTCCTGCACCCCCTGCCCTGATTGGATGGGAATCATCTTAAATGCTTTAATGAATAGATTTACCTAATGAAAATGAGAGTTGGGTCTTCTGTATTGATCCGTCCGTAGTCCCACCCCAAGCCACCCCACCTGTAGATGGCAGTTGTATGTTGGCCTCCATCCTTTTGTGCGCAGCAGCCATGTAGGAACAAGTCAATGTTCCGTACGTATAAGTGACGGGGGTGTTTGTTTAGAACGGGTATCGTGTGTGAACGGCGTTATGACTCTCTCTCGGGTCTGTGGGCAACTCCCCTCCCTTATAAAGGGGAAAGAATGCGTACCAGGCCATATAAGAAGGCACTCACTATCTGGAGCCTACTATAGGGAGAGAGGAGGAGAGCTATGACTATTTCCTCCTTAGGAAATATCAATCCAGAATGGAGGGGATCACTATCCCTACACCGCTCGTACCCAATGAATACCCACACCCAGCCATCACCTTTTTAGGGAAGGTGAGCGATAAATCCCTCGACAACCGCTTCAATTACCTGGATTCTAGAGTGTCTCAAATGTATTGGGTCTATTGATAATGACTGCCACCCTCTGGCAATGACCTCCTTCTTTCAAAGTAATAAAAAAAAGAAACATTGACATCGAACTTTACATACATCTGGTGGTTTTACTGATGCTTATGATGGCTTGGATGGCTATGGGTCTAGCCAAAGTAATGACATATAGAGCATGGCATGGATGGTTCTTCTCTTTAGGGCATGGCTTTAGGGACGGACGAAGTGGTTAAGCGAAGCGATTCTTATGCCTCAACGTAAGCTTTCTTATTTATGCTTTACTTGCTCCACAAGAGATATGTGCTATGTCCAACCAGCCATCAAAGATTGGATAGAGATCGTTGGGGACCCATAATTATGAGAATCCAATACAAACAAATAATTGGAGTAGATTCTCAGACGGAGAAGATGGATTATGGGAGTGTGTGACTTGAACTATTGATCAATTTACTTATTGGGTGGCCCCTCTAAAATAAGTCAAAAAAAGGGCGTTCTTCGCAGAAATAACATAAGGCAGAGTCATCAAGGCTAGGTAATATGCAAATAGGCTATTTCCGCCTGAAAGCAGAGATATAAGGAAGGATAAGGAAAGGATGGATAATAGGAATAAGCCGAAGAAGCCTCCTGGGTCGAAGGGTTACCATAATTGACCTTGCCCGATGCGGACAAGCGACTACGTTGATGGCGGCCCCCTTGTCGAGAGTTCGATTCCTCAAAAGCAGGGACAAAGGCAAGGGGTAGCATCTAAGGTGGAAAAGATAGCAGCAGAAGCTAGGACCAGCAGCACAGGCAGAGGCATATGTAGATTGCGCATATTCACTTTGATAAGATCTAGTTAGTTGGCCGAGTGAAAGTATCTAACCAGTCGCGTGGATGCTCATAAGTAAAAGGTTTTTATGCCTCTCCCGTTGGTCGAGAGTTCGACAGGCTCACCCTCATGTTTTTAAGAACAGAAATATGACCCATTGTATACATATCGACCATTGCAGCTGAAGAAGGTGAATGAGATAATATCGACTGAGATAACCTACGATTCAGAGTAGAAGGAAGATGAAGTGAGTCAATTTTGTTGTCCCTCTCATTTTAGTCAGGCGTCCTTATGCTAGTAAAGCTTAAGCTGCTGCTGTTGCTGGTCTTGGTTAAGATGCTTGCTTTGATGCTCCCACCTTTGCTTCTTATAATGATAGTTCTTATGCTTCATCGACTAGTCAGGAAATATCACCGCTCCGTGGGCTTCTTTCGCTGCTCTCTTAAGCTATCGCTCGCTTTACGAGTGCAACCAACAAGAAACTCTTAATTAAGAGAATAGGTATTGGTTCGGTAATGGTTGGAGCAGCAAACTCAGATTCGGCAAGAATCTCATTTTTGGGTGGTACGGAAGGGGGATTGGCCCGAGAATTGGATAGGGGGTCAAGATGCAGCCTAGGCTTACTCGTGTTTTCAAACGCTGGTGAATGCTGTATGAAGCAATGCTCTATGTGAATGGTGCTCTCTAAGTTCAAGTAATTGATCCAGGAGTACGCGTAAAGGTAAGGTTAATACTAAAGGTTCTGAGTATAGGTAAACTACCATGAATTCATCGTGTAGGCTTCAAAAGTTGAGGCTCTGTTGTGCTCGGTGAGAGAAGAAAGGCCCATGAAAATGCGAAATGAACCATGCATTTGAAAGGGGTAACATGTCCCATGCTTTAAATTTTATATATATATATATATATATATATATATATATATATATATATATATATATCTATATATTATTGCTGAGTTAGTTTTACATATATATATATATTGCTGATTTATTATTTTATATATAGAGTCATTTTATTATAATAATAATAGACAAATGAATATAGAAAAATGGAATTTCATTTTTTATTAAGTTTTAATTAGTCTAATTTTTTAATATATTTTTTCAATGAACAATTCATTTTACTTATTCAAGGCTCAAAAAAATATATTGTAACTGGCTCATTTGTGGTGGTATTTATGAAATAGTTGTACCTACTATAATAGTGATAGCGGATCTTCAAAGTTAAATATTTTCCAAAATTTATTATTCCATTTAAAAATAAAAATAATAAAAAATTTAATTGCAAATAAGATAACAATTAGACAAAAATTTCAAACACTAGAGCTTATCATAATCAAAGATCTATACATAGTGGCAAAATATCTTTAAGAAATTTCATCCATTTTAAAACCACCCAAATTTTGAGAAATCCAATTACAATAGAGATGTATGTCAAAATTATAGTGAGCTTGGGAGGCTTCTCTCCATGCTTTTGAGCATAGGAATAAAATCTTAAATCAAAATAAATAATTTGTTTCTTTAGGTCCAATAGACCAATGTTTGGTCTCAGCGAACATTAACCACCATCATCATCATCATCATCATGAAAAATTTGACTTTTCATATCACTATGTCACTTGATAGAATTTTGTTACAATATTATGCAACTCTCATAAAAATCAAAACAGAACAAAAATAAAAGAATGATGACTATTTTATTTGTCATAATCTAAATTATATTGTTTTTTTCAATCATTTAAAATAATGAAAAAAACTAGCATTTTTAACCTAAATTTAATAAGAACCATTTTGAATTAACAAAATTACATAATATTATAAAATAAAGATTAAAAAAATGAAATTGCCGTACTTCAAGGATCTAAATCCATTTTTCAATTAAAACTAATGATTTTAATCATCTAAATTTGTAATTTAGATTAAAAAATAATTTCAATTGAAAAATTTAGATTAAAAACATAATTTCTAGGTTGTAGAGATAATAACAAAATTATTATTTATTTTGTTACAGAGATTATTTCTATCCAGTTTCAATACGCAATTGTTGGTCCAGTCAAGGTTGGGAATTATGTGCCTTATTGCAGATTTAAAAATATTATTATTATTATTATTATTAACTATCTTTTAGTTATTGCGAATGGATGGAGAGAAATTATTTTATTTTAAAAAAAGTTGATTAATTAAAAAGATCTTAGTTTTTATAATTTATGTAAATATGAAAAATATTTATTAATTTTAAAAATAATAGTATTATTATTATTAGTATTTTATTTATATTTAATTATTAAAAATTATGTTATTTTAATTATGTTAAGTGTTTATTTTGAAATAAAATTTTAATTTAATTATTAATTATTAAATAAATAGTAAAGATTTAATATTTATTGAATATTTTTTATAATAATTATAAATCAAAAATTAAAATTTATCTAAAAAATAATTTTTTTTTATTTTTTTAATTAAATTAATTAAGTAAATAAAGTATAATATAATAAATTCCAGCCAAAACCACTTAAGGCTCAATTGAGGGTGGCATAAAGACACAAGGGCCTAGTTAAACTTTTGGGAGATCAACGAAAATGATGCATTGCAAAACATAAATAACATTAAAGATATTGTTACTTCTAAGTTCAAAGAAAAAATGTGGTGTGAGACAGATTTAGCGGCTATAAGAAAATTAAGTTATTATAAGAAGGTCATCAACCCCACCCTAGAAGATCAAAAGTATCTCTCTATTTTAACGTATCTCTCTATTTTAACTAGCTCAAAGAAGAAAATTAATATAGATGAACGAATTCTCATGAGCTCCATAGTGAAACAGGTAATTGAGCAGTTCCTAAAACTCCATGGATGGAAAGGATCTGCCATATATGTGAGAATAGGAACATCGAGGATGAAAACCACTTCCTCCCCGCGTACAACCACATTAGATCTCAGTGTCACAATATTTGTTACAAAACTGACCTTCCTAACCTTTTACAATGTCAAAATTATAGTGAGCTCGGAAGGCTTCTCTCCAAGCTTTTTGAGCATAGGAATAAAATCTTAAATCAAAATAAATAATTTGTTTCTTTAGGTCCGATAGACCATTGTTTGGTCTCAGCGTATCATCATCATCAATAAATTATGATATTAATTTGCAATAAATCTTTATCATAAAAAAAACTTATTATACATTTTTAAATTATATATGTATATATTATAACGGGTTGTCGTTGTAAAATAAATGTTTTGATATTTGAAAATAAAATTACATCAATAAAATCACAAATCACAAAACAACCGATAAAATAATATCATGTTCCTTCTCTCGAGTTGCACTCCGGTCGAAGGGACAAATTATCAGTTGCACTGCGGTCGAAGGGACAAATTATCAGTTGCAATCCGGTCGAAGGGACAAAATGATAGGCTAATTGGCGGTTTTTTTTTATCCTTGTTTTGTATTTTTCGACGCAAACAATCACTCGTTTATCGGACACCCAAAAGATGTGGCATTGGTCGCGGGCTTGTCTCTTACCTAAAAGATGACGGTGGTTGTAGCCTTGTCTTTTCCCTGAAATAGATAAGGTTGACTAAAGAAGCCTGAAATAGATAAGGTTGACTAAAGAAGCCTGTATTGTGAAAGAGTTGGCGGAGTTACCGTATAGTCACCCAAAAGATGTTGTATTGGTCGCGGGCTTGTCTGTTGCCAATAAGATGACGGTAGTTGTAGCCTTGTCTGGTAGCCTTGTCCTTTCCCCGAAGTACATGAGGCTCACTAAAGAAACCTTTATTGTCGGAGAGTTGGGGGAGTTACCTTAAGGTTATATCTATTTAAATTATGTTAGTATAGATTTAGTTTAAATAAAGATGTAACATAAATTTAGGGGATTTAATTTTTTCCATTTGGAAATTTTATGTGTAAATATTATTTAAATATTTCGTATGTTATTTAATGTTTTTAGATTTTTTTAAAATTATATTTTGGTTGATATGAGCAAAATTTTATTTTAATAGATATAAGTAAAATTTCAATTTTGATAATAGACAGGTTTACACATCATATTAAATTGTAGAATAAATTTATCGACTCAATAATATATAGTTTATATTGTATTTAATTAAATAATTTATATGTGAGAAAAATTAAAAATATATATTTTTTATATTAATTATAATTGATTATCAATTAAATTTAATTTAAGTAATTAAAATAGATGTTATAATTTTCTTTACTCAATTAGATCTTTACATGTAATATGAATATCTCTTCTGAAAAATATCAATATCTCTTATATGATCTCTATGTAATATGTATATCTTTTAAGTAATTCCTCACAAACTAAAATATATATTTAAGTATTTTCCTTAATTATTATAACCCCCTCTAACTTTTGTTCATGTGCTCAAATTTTATAATTTCGTCCCTAGAGTTATACTATATACCATTCTTATTGCTATTTTGATATCTTAGTGCTTCATATTCACAATTCTTACGGGCATTTCGATTCACAGCCTTTAAAAAGCCTTCTAATTTTGTTCAACCGCTATAATTTTATAATTTCGTCTCTAGAATTGAAGGCCATGAACATTTCGTTAAAGTCCGAGGAATCTTAGAAAGATTTATAGAAGTAGTTCGGTGACTAAAGTAGACCTAATCGCTGTGACGTAAATTTACGGATGTCATTCGGAGGCGTCTGATGCGCTTATGTGTCTGAAAAACTTAAGTGTTCTGTGTCATATGTATGAACAATACACCTTCGAGTTTCAGCTTGTGATTTGATCTCGCGACACGGGAATCATGCCATAAGATTAGGCTGGATTTTATTCCAATGGCTTCGTTGCAAAGATTTTTAATATCGAATTTCAACCAAGCACGCAATTGCTGTTCCACGGTGGCAATCCTCCGACTCTATCACGATTCTTGGCAACTAGTTTTGCATTTTAAACGGTTATTATCCCAGTTATTATAAATAATTTTTTTTATTATAAAGAACTTTCAATACGAACTATGGTTTCTAAGGAGTTGGAGTCACCTTCAGGAACATCTCTCCTGTATCTAAATGTATCGGTGACGAGAAGGATGCAAAGGTCAAACCTCGATTTCTATTATCCTTTAATTAATGTCATTGAGAAAAGTGCACACTTTAAATTGTGGAAATACTTTTATTTATTTATTAATTATATTATAATATTTTATTTTATTTTATTTTATTTATCATAATAAATGAGTTATATAAAGGATATTTACTCTATACTTATCATTCCTGTTTTCGTTATCGAAACGCGGCAAACCCGAAAGGCGTCAGAGTAGTTGGAGCTTTGTCTTTTCCCATGTAGGGAAGGTCGAGCCCTGAAACAATATTTTATCATGGGTGGATTGATTATTATTATTATTATATCATGAGAGAATTATATATTACTATTATTGTATATTAAAATTCGATAATAATAATTATAATCATATATCTCATTTTCAATTCTCGTTTTCCTGATCGAAACGCGGCGAACACAAAGGCGTGCTAGTAGTGGGAACCTGGAGCTTTGTCTTTTGCTATGGTAGAAAAGGTCGAGGACTGAACTTGATTTTATCATGGGAGCGTTATATTCATTTTTAATTCATAGTGTCAGTTATAAAGTTGGTTGAGTGGCTACGTAAATAAGTACAAATTCATCGATCTGTTATCGTATCGTGGCTGTTTAACAAGAAATTTATCTATTTATTATTAATTATATATATACACACATTATGGTTGAGCTATTATTATATATAGCTATTTTATTATAATAATAATAGACAAAACGAATATAGAAAATGGAATTTTATATTTTATTAAAAAAAATTATTTAGTATAATTTTTTAATAATTTTTTGTCATGTGAATAATTTATTTTACCTATTTAAGAGTAGAGATATATGAAAATTTTGACTTTTCATATCACTATGTTATTTGATAAAATTTTGTTATAATATTAAGCAATTCTCATAAAAATCAAAATAAAACAAAATAACAAAAATAAAATAATGATGAATATTTCATTTTGTCATAATCTAAATTATATTGTTTTTTTCAACCATTTAAAATAATAATAAAAAAACTCACATTTTTAACTAAAATTTGATAAGAACTATTTTGAATTAACAAAATTACATAATATTATAAAATAAAGATGAAAGTGTGGTATTTTAAGGATCTAAATCAATTTTTCAATTAAAAGTAATGATTTTAATCCTCTAAATTTGTAATTTTGATTAAAAAAATAATTTCTCTTGAAAATTTTAGATTAAAAATATAATTTCTCTTCAAAAATTCATATCATAAAATGTATTTCATTATAATATACTGATAACATATGTTAAAAATTCATATTATAAGAATAATTTTTACACACATTCTTATTTTTGTTAAGTTAATTTCATTTTTGTAAATTAATCCACTTTTTATATTTACTACTATAAAAAAAATTATTACAACCATATGGGAAGTCGGGCCTTAAACCGCTTTCAAAGGTATGTCACTACATCTACCTTACATAAAGAGGTTAAAGACATCAAATGAATCAAAGTAAGGCGTATAAATCATTCAAACGAGAAAACAAAACCTAAATAGAGACTAGTATATAGTATGATCATACTAGTGGTGGAGAAAAAGGGCCTAGCTAGCCCACAGTTTTATTTTCTTTGGCTTTCCCCATCATCGTCTCTGGTCCCAGTTTGTCTTTAATGATTATGAGGGTTGCACAACTATATATATATATATATATATATATATATATATATATATATATATATATATATATTAAAGATATCCAAAATTTTAAGGTTATGTATGGGAAAATTAAATCTCATTTCCTATACTAGTTAGTGCAATAAGTGCTTCTCCAGACTGGTGATCAAAGAAATTGCCACCACCCTTCACATGACTCTCTCAGGTGTTTAATTTACTCCTCGATGCGTATAATACCCTATGTTGGATAATTGTTCATGTTGTAGGAAGGCATATGGAACTAGGATATAGTGACTACGCTAATAGACATGTTTATGGTGGAAGCGAAGCACCTAAAGAATGCATTCCAATTGTCTCTTTTATGCAACCATGGAATCATGTCATTTCATACACTGCGTCTCTAAAATCAACAACAAGGCGTAGTGTATGCAACCTAGATATGTTGGGCCTTGAACTTTGCCCAACACAGTCCTTGATCCTAGTTGTGGACGTGAATGTTAACTTAAACCATCAGCTACTCTGATGAGGGCTCTAGGTTAGAATCTACAGGCAAGATACAGACATAGAAGCTCAGAACATTGCAGAGATGAGAATGTCATAGCCATACCAAACTTCGGCAACAAGTTAAGAGTTTTGGGTTCAAGTCCATGTCCAAGTTATGGATGTAGAAGACCAAAACGTTGAACAGATGAGGATTTCATAATAGTGTTATGGGTTTTAGCACCACAATCCATTTTTTGACACTCTTCAACAACCTGTAATAAAAAATTTAAATAGTGTAAAAGGAAGGGAGCGAAGCGTAAAATCTATCGTCAATAATATAATCTGATTGTACCTTGTGAGGTTTCAAATTCTGTAATACTAACCGAGCGACATTTGTAAATGGAAAGCTCTGAGAGCATCCAAGAAGTTCTTTCTTGTAGAAAACACAGAATAAGGCGAGCTAGCCTAGGAAGTTGACAACAAAAATGGCGAGCTTGCCTAGCAAGATGACAACGACCTTTGCTGCAAAGTATTCATCATCCTTAGCAATAATATTGGTTTCCTTGCAAATTTGAGCATCAACATCAATCATGGGATGTAAATCATATCATTGCAAATCAGATCATTTGCAGCGACTTAAGGTAATCCTTTTCCTTCATTCTTGATAAAGGTGCCTAGTCTCTCCCTGGCCTTCAATTGGGTGGAGTTTATTAGTGGCTCTATATTCATTGCAATCTCAGTATATTTTAAAGATTTTGGAATATTTTGAAATTTTGATAAATATGAATAAAGCTAAACCTAAGTTACTAGATCTTCAATTGCTCTATATTCATTTCAATCTTAGTATATTTTAAAGATTTTGAAATATTTTGAAATTTTGATAAATATGAATAAAACTAAACTAAATAATATATTAGATTTTCAAAATATTCCAAAATCTACCTTTAAAATACTCAAACAATACATATATCTTTACTAAATGATAATTGATATACATTTACAAATCGAGGGGAACCTTAAGAAGTCATTCCAATTCCCTCTCCATCCATCAATCATTATAACAATAACAATGATGATGAACGTGTTGTTTTTCCCGTCTTTCAATGATCCTAGTGCTCAAAGCCATCTGTCTATCATTATAACAATAACAATGATGATGAACGTGTTATTCTCACCGACTTTCAATGATCCCAATGCTCAAAGCCATATGTAGATCATTATAACGATAACAATGATAATGAATGTCTCGTTTTCACCGACTTTCAATTATCCCAGTGCTCATGCTCCTATGAAGTCTCCATTGCCACTAGTCACTCATGATTCTTATTTGTTGTAATGTCGTTCAACGGATGCAAAAGGAAGCCATCCCCGCCAGTGAATCTATGACTCTGTAGCCAATAGGCAATATGTCTGAACCCCCTACCTTTAAACCTGAAATTCATGGTCAACCTCCTAAACATTACTTTATCTCGGGAAAGTTTAGTGCAAGCCTCCCTTACCAATAAGCCCTGTCTAATACACCCCTACCTCTGTGCACTAAGCTATTGCAATCTATGCTCTCTATACTTTTATTGCATGTATTGCCTTTAATATAGCATGTTGTAATTGTCAATTTGTGTAGTCTAAGTGGCAAGTGAAAGTTGTATCCTCTTACTTATAGTCAAATCATAATTTATAATATATTTATTTAAACATTGAACCAATTGTTGTATGTTCATAAATTGAGCTAGAGTTAACCCAATCTGAATGTTGCACTACTTATGGATGAACTCTTCATACTAAAGCTATTTAGCAGCCCATGTGCTTGAAAGCACCCAACGGCCCTCGCCCTCCATATGACAAAGACCATGGTAATAATAATCTTTCAATATTCCTAGTACAGGGTGATTGAAGGCATGAGAGGATGTACAACACACATATCCAAATGATAGACAATTTCTCACATCTAGAGTTTAACATTTGAACTATTTTTTAGGTAGGGATAATGGAACATAGTATTTGTCATGGAGTCTTGTTTTTTATGACACAAAGATTATCATAAAGGCAATAGATGCTTTAATGCAGAAGGGTGTTAAACTTATCTTTGGTCTTTAGTTCCAACGCTTTAAGATGGATCTTAGGACCCCTTTTCCCTAGTGTACATGTAAGTTGTGGTTATTATAAAGTATAGTCAGTTCAATTAGGTTTGCTTTTGTCTTTCTATTGCTAATTATGTGTACTATGTTGCTTCATTCCAATTCTCATTGCAAGGCTTCTTTAAGGTGTACAAGAACCAAAAATGATGATGCTCCTACAATTGATGATTTTCATTGCTCTATCTTGATTGATAGTCAACAAAGTTTGTATTTGATTGAGAACTCGATTAAACAAGAACAAGTCTCCTAGAACAATGAGGTAGTGAATTCAGTTATCCGTGGTTTTCTGCCATGCCTTAGCTTTAGTTGTACCACAACTACTAAGTTTTACACACTATGGCATGTCAAATATTTTGTGGCCAATGCTATTCTAAATCAAGAGCAGGATGACAGTAAGCTTTGGTAGCACTTGACAATTCAGAAAAGTAGAGCCACCTCCAAGTTATTATCAGCTCTTGCATGGGGGCATTATCCTTTCAAATGCTCTCGGCGACTCTCGTGACAACCTCGGTGATATTTCAGAAGTCATCGTCGAATCTGGATCTTATTCCACTCTAGTTATAGGTTTTAGTCATGAATTCAAATTCTACTCTTAATCAATTTTGGTTTTTTCAAATTTTGCATAAACCATGGTTCTCCACTCCAAATAGGGTTTGGTTTTCTTCATGGAAACCTAAATACTATTTATATAACCTTAAGGCTATGACTCTTCAAATGCAAGCCTAGTGTTTCCTCCTCATAATCTTTATATAAACTTACAACTAACTATCATTAGCTAATAAAAAAATAAATAGAATTGTAAAAACCAACTCTAACACAAATAACTTATATATGAAATCTCTCATATACTTTTATAAGAGCATTGCAATAATATTAGTGCAAACTCACCTCACCCATTACTTTTCATAATTTTAATTTTAATTCATTTACCTGTTTATATATAAAATCTTCATGTTATACCCCCTTTAGTATCTTCACAAACATGGTGAACATATTTCAGGACCCTCTACCAACTTCGAATTTATCCTTGAATGTCTACATAAGTTTACTAAGCTTCATCTTATCCACACATAACAAATTCAAGATGCTAAATATCTTTCACGGCCCTCTAATAACTCCATCCAATAACTTTGAGCTTATCCTTAAATGTCTAGATAAGTTGACTAAGCGAAATATTATTGCCGTAGTCTAATTAGCCAGAGGAATTGCCTGGAAAATTATGGAAATTCCGGTTATATTTAGAGAAAATTCAGCAAGGATTTCTGTAAATCCAAGTTATAGTTGTTAAACTTCAAAATTTTAGGTGTCTTAAATGTTTTTGATGGTACTGAATCCATTTCCACCATCAAAAACACGATTCAAACACTGCCTCTATAAGATTTTTTGAATTTTTTTTGCCCAGATTACGACTACTTTTAGTCGTCCGGGCAATTCCCCCTCTGCCTCGATATACGACTCCAATATTATCCACATATCAGAGCTCATCTTAAATGTGTAGATAAGTTCACTAAACGTCATCTTATCCACATATAACAAATTCAATTCGTTGGCCATTAATAGTCGGTACCATAATGTGAGCATATTTTTATTGCAATGGATAACGTTTTAGGTTTCTTTGTAATTTAATATACAAATGAAATATAAAATTTGAAATTGAGTTTAATGTTTCCTTTCTTCTATTTTAATTGCGATATTTCTTTACATTTACGTTAATAGATTAAATAACGTTAAAAAATATATTATAATTGTTTCCATTAACATTAAATAAATGTATTTTTTAACTAATAAATATTTTAATTGTAACTCTTTTTTTCATAATTATGAATTTATTATTATTATTTATAAATTAAAATTATTATAATTAAAATAAAATTTGAAAAGTTTATTTTTTCTATTTTAGAGTGATGGGTTAATGGAAAAGGTGGATTTGCAGGATTTCTAATAGAGCAGTGCACTTTATAGATTAGTTAATAGGGAAAATTTTGAGAGAGCTTAATTTCTGCAGTTTTTGGTTAAATTGAGCCCAACAAAAGCCTAGCTAAGGGTTTTTGACTGTTCTAAAGTCATTGGGGACATAATATTTACATTATGAGCACTATAAATCCATGTAAACACAAATTTGAGCATTTAATGAAAGAGGCCCAACATTGTAAGCTAGACCAAGAGATGTAGCCCAAGAGACGGGTGAACTCCTTTATCATTTTCGTTGTTATGTGTTTATGATATGGTATATTGTCTCTATTATTGTTGTTAACTAAGTTTAAAAATCATTATTTTATGTGTTTTGTAAAGTGATCCATTACCCAAAATACATAAAATTTTACTTGCAATTTTTCCATCACCTTCAAGTTTTCATAACAGATCAATTTGGTATCAAAGCTCAAGGTTATTTTCAAGGTTTGATTTTGTTTGCAAGTGTTTTATGATGCTTACAAGGTTGAAGCTTAAAAGAGGAGAGGGAGAACTTATCGAGCCAAGATCTCAAATTATTTCAAGGAGAACACTCATACCTCAAGCTTCACTAGTCATGGCACATGAAGAAGGTCCTAAACGGATGTCTGAAGATGAAATAACTTTTAGAAAATATTTCTTTGAAATGTTTGAAATGGTAAAAGTTATTTATGAAGAGAGGAACTCAAGGCTGCAAGGGGAGAGCTCAAATTCTCCAAAATGAGATGGAGGAAAAGGCGACACGCCTCTGAAAGGGAATGGAGGAAATGGTGACAAGCCACCACCTTCACCTCCATCCTCATCCTCGTCTTCATCCTCATCTTATTCTACATCTTTTACCCTTTAAAAAACACCTCCAAATTCTCCAAAAGGACATGGTAAAAGTCCTTTGTTAAAGCTTGACATAAAATTTGAATTACCTATGTATGATGGAGAGGTAAGTGTTGAGAAATTAGATAATTGGATTCGTCAAATTGAAGTGTATTGTTGGATACAAAGAATCAAGGATGATGAGACCAAAATTCAGTTTGCTTCTCTTAGGTTGGAAAGTACATCACTTATTTGGTGGGAGGACAAAACTCAAGAGGACATGAAGAAATATGGTAAGGTTTTATCCTCGTGGAATGATTTTGTTGTTGCAATAAGAAGGAAATTTTATCCATTAGCATACATGCAAAAATCTATAATGGATTGGAAAAACTTTAGGCAAGCTAAGGGTCAAAATGTGCAAAGTTATACTCAAGAATTTTGAAAAAGAGCTTTGATTTTGGGTATAGATTTTTCCTCCCAAGATACTCTATTGAAATACATTTGAGGATTACATAGTTATTTGAGATACATTATTCTCATGTTTAACACTACAAATCTAGATGAAATTTGTGTACAAGCAACACATTTAGAAGAAAGAGGGAAGAATGTTTATGAAGAAACTAGCGAGAAGTCATTTAAGTATGGAGAAAAAGAAAAAGGTAAGTTCAAAGGCAAGAATAAAAGGAATGCTTTAGTCAAGAAGGAGGGAGAAAAACTCACATGTACGCACTATTCAAAAGAAGGCCATGATGAAGACCACTGTTGGAAACTTCATCCTGAGATGAGACCCAAAAATTTAATAACAATGAGAAAGAAAATATTGTTGCAACTACACATCAAGATCTAAGATCTAATTCCGGAGATGACACAAAAATCATAGCCATGGGATTGAAAGATGAGGATTCAATTGCAAGTACTAGTTCTTCTAGAAAACCCATCGAAACTCAAAGTGAAGGAGAAATAATAGAGCTTTTCTATATTAGAGTCATCATAAAACATAACAAAGTAGATACTTTGTTTGATAGTGGATCATAAGCAAACCTCATTTCACAAGACATTGTCAAGAAACTAAATTTGGAAACCATTTCTCACCCTAAACCTTATCCTTGGGGTTTGGTATGTGACAATGACAAATTGAAAGTGACAAGAAAATGCATACTTAGATTTGTCATCACCGCAAATTTTATCGATGAGGTAGAACTTGATGCAGTACCACTTGAAATTTGTGGGATTGTTTTGGGAAGCCCATACTTATATGATAGTAAATCCATCTTTCATCACCATGAGAACAAGTATCATCTGTTTAAAAATGGGATTGACTATAGTTAGTGCACATAGCAAGAAGTTGAATTTATCACTTGTGAATGTTGGACAAATGAAGAGGTTCATAAATGGTACTCTGAATTTTGCATTGTTGATGATTAAACATAAAGACGTTGATGAATCTGAAGCCTTCCAAGAATGTGATGCAACATTAAAATATGATTTAGTTGAAGTGGTTAACACATGTGATAAGATGTTTCAAGAATCTAATGGATTGCCTCCCAAAAGAGGTAAACAACATGAAGTTCATTTGCAGCAGGAAGCATCACGTTTGAACACTGGTTTGAACAAGATGTCAGTGATAGAGAATGCAAGAATAAGGAAGAAGATGCAAGAGCTACTTGACAAAGGAAACATTAGTTCTAATACATCTTTTTTCTAGCTCTCCTAGTGTTTTGGCTTTGAGGAAGAATGGTGCATGGCGATGGCGATCACATTTGGTGAAGAGTCAAGCCAAGTATGAGCCTAAACATGATAAGCATCATGTTGACCACAGTTTTCAGGTTGGAGATGAAGTAAGGCTTTGCATCAGCAAAGAAAAACTTTAAGGTAAAAAGAAACTGAAATTGGGTAAGCCTCCTTCGATTGAAGACATAGGAGAGAATGTTCAGATTCTTTCAAGAGACGTTTTCTATCCTAAAAATCTTGAATAATTGCAGCAATATCTTATCCTTGACAAAGAAACAAGAACTTCAAGAAGAAGGAACGTGAGGCACTTTCACAAGGGGCTCAAAGGTACAAAATCAGGCAAAGCCAAATGTATTGAAAAGGGAATGGTGAGGGAATTGTACCCTCATCTATTTGTTGACTGGAAATAGTCTTTTGGAGGTCCAAAAGCTTTTAGTTGGGAAAATGAACTAGGGGATCAGTAAAGTGCTCAAAATGCAAAATGTTCAAAAGTGCTCAAAACTTGTACTAGAGCGTAGATATCGATGACCTGAATCCAATGCAATTTAAATCGTTAAAAATCGATATCGTATGCTACCGATATCGCGTTCTGATCGATTTCATAAACAGGTAAAAAAATTGCAGGTTGGATGCAAGACTATTGACTAGGTAGTCTGTATGCTGACTGGGCAGGCTGACTGTACTATTTGGTCCAATGAAAGGCTACCACATGGCCTCTCCATATTGGGTCGAATTTATTGTGCATTTCATTGGTTAAATGAGGTTATGAGTTGGACCAATGGTGGGATGCCACGTGGCCAAGTAATGGGCTTTCACGTGGCACCCCAGGGCACATGGTCATTCTTAACTACCATAGTTCCAAATTAGTATTTAAATTTTATGTCGTTTGAAGTTGGGGGATGGGGCCGGGGCTAAGCCCTGGCCCTCAGTCACCCCACACCCACGATACTACATGAAGGGAAGTCGAGGGCTCTGGGTTAGCCCCGACCCAAGGTTCTGGCACCTGCGATAATAAACCATCAGATCAACGCCAACAGACGGAAGCACCAACAATCGTGAGGGGGTGGAACTTTGGGGACTAGCCTCGGATCAAATTGAGCACTTGTAACCATAGTCAGAGATTTGGGATCTAACAGTCGAGGGGCTTGAGATAAGGCACCAGGTCGAGGTTCCACGGCCTACCATATGCCAACACGCCAAAGTTAAATGGAGAGGAATAGTTAGGGGAAAAATTTTGGGACCAGCCCACTCTCACCACGGAGCATGGAACCACGACAAATCACTATGGAGGGCTTAGATTTTAGGCACTAAAACTTATGGAAAGGCCCCAGTTTCATGGGCTCCATGAAACCAAAAGCCAAATATCTAGGGGGCTATGCTCATGGGCACGGGCGGTTAGCTCATGCCCTTGGGCGCATGGCCCCATGTGGCCCTAGTTTTCCGCCTACAAGCCTTACTAGGCAATTAAAGTAGGCGACATCTGGCACCCAATCCAGTGCGAATCTCACCGGCACAGAGTGAAATTGTCGCTTAATGAGCCCAGAAAAGGTGTATTCATAGGATAAGTAATAGTGCAGTGCAGTTTGAAGATCAATTAGCAGAGAAAACTTTGAGAGAGCATAACTTCTTCAGTTTTTGGCCAAATTGAAACCAACAAAAGTCCATCTAGGGTTTTTTTACTGTTCAAAAGCCATTGGAGACATAATATTTACATTTTGAGCACTATAAATCCATGTAAACACAAATTTGAGCACTTAATGAAATAGGCCTAACATTGGACATTATTTAAGAGATGTAGCCCAGGAGAGGGGTGAACTCCTTTATCATTTTTATTGTTATGTGTTTCTAATATCGTATATTGTCTCTTTTATTGATGTTAACTAAGTTTAAAAATCATTATTTTATGTGTTTTGTAAAGTGATCCATTACCCAAAATACATAAAATTTTACTTGTAATTTTTCCATCGCCTTCAAGTTTGCATAACAAATCAACTACTCCAAGAAGGTCAAGTTAGATGTCGAGATCAAAGTTGACAAAGAGAAGCCCAAATGGGATTTGATCATTAGGAACAAGATTTTTGAGGGCCAGAAACTTGTAGCAACATTGGAGGTTGGAAGGGAATAATAAAACTAGAATCTTAGACAATGAAAGTAAAATAGATGGTGATATGTCTTTACATATTGAAATAAAAAACATGTGGGCATCGGTTAGACTCGATTTCTTCTGAGCTGGAAGTGGGAATAAGAGACTACTAACAGAAGTAAAGTAAGATACCACTAAAGTTATGAAAAAGTTCTATGGTTTAAAGAAACAACAATAAATTCATGTTAAAAAGAATCAAGAGAAATTACAACAAGAATTTTTGAAAAACGGATTGTGATAATTCGAGACACAACACAAATGCAGACATAAAGGGTGCTAAAGGTTTTGAAGAATGATCATAAATGCAATAGCATCCCCAATAAAAGAATTGGGTGTAACACCCCCCTCCCACATTTACCCAAGCTAACCGATCCACCAGGGTAAACATGTGATGAAGAGTTACTATGATATGATTCAACTCCATAAGTGTAGTTAAGGAAGTGGAGCCAATGAACCAACACCTTATAGACCTCCCTCAGGTGCTACAGGAACCCTAGGAGCTAATCTACCATTCTAGGTTCCCAACCCCTGAGTTAACCTAGTCTTTCAATGAATTAAACCCTAATTCTCTCCCATGACATGGGCATGCATGTGACTGGGACCCTCCAGTTGCTCCCACATGCCTATAAGGGAGAGACTGCAGTCTTTTTCAAACAGTTCCGTGCCAAAGACTGCGAGATTCAAGCCACTTTTTCAGGGCTAGTCTCCAAACCATTGCCCGGAACTTGATGATACTTACCAAGATAATAAATGACACCAAGACAAACCCTCTAACGCAAAACTTGATAAATGACTTTACCTAACCAAGCCTAACCATGACAGACATTTCGTAGAACACATTGTGCACATGTAATCTACAGGTCATAACCACATATCTGAGCATAGGGGCCTCATACTTATCTGAGATTCTTAAGGAAACATTGATGCATTATCACATTAGTTGCATTATCATCTATTAGGTCATATATTCATTGTTCATTCATTTAAAAAGAAAAACACAATGAGAGGCATACATCATCATTGTCATAAAACATACTCATAAGCAGCATATAACCAACAAAAATAATAAGGATACAACAACCATAAATACCACATATGAACCAGTACATTTACACATGAAATACCAAGGAGAAAAAACTCTTACTAATGAATGCAAAGGCCAACCGAGTATGGGACTTCGGCGAACCACCCAACCATAGATTAGTTGAACTAAAATTTTCTTTCAGCCAATCATGCCCGTGCCATATTCCAAGCATGAATGTGGGACTCATAACCAAAACTCAACCAGGGCTTCCCGATGCTACACCACCTCACCCTCATCAATAGATCCACGATTTACTGCAATCCTCACTAGATCACTAGGCCAAAACAATAAACATACAATACCAGTATTTACCACAATCCCCACCAAATCACTAGGCCCTAACACAAGCATGGATGCCACCAAATTTCTCCACCTACACCATGAGGAATTGATGGTCTGATCCAGGGATCACTATGCCATAATCGAGACACCACCCTCTAGGATTTGTCGCATATCCCGTCATTCACCACATAGATTCCTAGGCATGATCAAGGGTAAACAGCTCTAGGCTTTACCGCATATCCCGCCATTCACCGGTTGAGGATTCCTAGGCCCACCGAGGCACACAATACCTAGCTTTATCGCAACTCTTAGTCTGGTTTAGGGGTCACTAGGCTATTGGCTTTACCAAAATCCACAGTCTAGTTCGGGGATCACTAGGCCATGTATTATTTCATTCAGAGATCTACCTCATTCATCTTCCAATTCATCCGACAATCCAGCTCAACCAAAACATGAAAATCCCATCACACCATGGCTATCTGGAAATGGCAAGGCAAGGAATAAGAACATTGTCACACTTGGAAAAACCCATGGTCATGACAACAAGAGAACCAAATACACACATGCATAACCATGCATGCCAAAACTAGCAAGGAAACCATACATGCAACTCAATTCTTGCAAATAATCTCATTGTAGCCGCTTGATCCTGCTCTTCCTTGCTTGATCGTTACTTCATCTTACCTTCTTTGCTTTTCTTGATCCAATGTTGAAGTGTTCCAAGAAAACTCTAAGTGTCCAAGAGTGTGTAAGAGAGAGAATAGAGAGAGCGCTCCAAAACTAAATTAACAAAAGTATATGAATTGATCCTCAAAAGCCTTTTTATCAATGAGGCCTCTATTTTTTTCATTTTCCATTATTTTCCTTAATTTTCCTCCTCAGATGCAACTTGTGACCTTTCACCTTCCTTTTCTCCTAATTTCCATTATTTTCATAAATAAAATGCTAATTAATGTCATTTTCCCTTTCCAAAGCCTTTGACATTTCCTTTTCCATTTTTCTTTAGCCATAATAACCAAAATGAACACCCACTGGGATGTTTTCCCAACATTCAGCTTGGAATACGTGTCCCATGACCTTGGTCATATATATTTTTTTACATGAATTTTTACCAGGGTTGTTACATTGGGTTTTTGGGATGGTAGACAAAGTTAGGGGATATGCCTAAGAAATAGAAGGCCATATAAGGGGTGAGTGTGTCTTTTTTGTTAGAATAGAGGGCTTGACCCTATAGAACCCAAGAGGAGGCCAAGTGGAACAAGGATGTTGCCCCTAAAATTGATTTGCATCATGCAAAGAAGAGGAACAACACCCTTCATAATATCTTCTTCAAAAAGAACTCTGGCATTGAATATCAATCTCATAGGGATAAAATTCAACTAAATTTTGAAAATGATGGATTAGTTAGCTATGTAGCATTGAAGAAGAAAGTAGAACTTTATTCAAAACTTGTGTGTGGAGAGCTTCCAATTGATAAAGAAAATGAGAAATATTGTGTGTATTTCCTTCAGAAGGATACTTTAGAGGATGATATTGAAGGGTTGAAAGGTCTATATTTGAGGGTTTTATAACCTCGCGATGAAGATAAATTTACATTTGGTTGGTTGCAGATGACAATGACAAAAACATGGCAGTGACAGAGAGTTGCTAAAGTTGAATCCTAGAGAAGCTACAAAGAGAATCATAATTGTGCATGGTGTGAAGTTGATCCCCCAACTCAAAGAAAATATGGATCCAATATTTAAAGATTGAATACAATAATATGAACATTAGCTAAGGACTACGAAACCGATCAGAGCATATTTCTATTTCAATGAAAATTTGTTAGAATCCTTGGGAAGTAAAGTAAATTGTGTGCTTGAATTTATTTAGAGTTCGTAAAAAATACATATTGAGCCTAATCAAAACAATATGTGGGTGCATGGTTGTTAGAATTGACTACTCTGACAATTTCCTAAAGTATGAAACTACAAGATGAAGATTGAACCAATATGCAAACAAAGATGCCAAAGATGAAACATTGAGATTCCTAGTGTGTGAATGATTGTAGAACAATATGGTAATCTTATCACTATGTATTTTATCTCTTTCTGATAATTTGTAGCATTGTAATCATTCATGAATCTGGATAGTGAAGAAGTGGCATAGCCAGAAGGGAGTTCTACCCATGTGTTTTACTCCTTAAACTGATTGTTGAATGTTTCACTATAAGTAAAAAATGGAAGGTGCAAAAAATGCAAGATTGAGTTAGATAAATCCCATATCTAGACTACTTTCCTACATAATTAGGGAGTACAGTGGATGGCACCCATGTATCTTCATAGATGGAAGTAGGTCCATGGGATGGAAAATTACTCAATCTTCATGGTTAGTTGATGTTAGGCCCTGAAGTACAATAAGTTCCAATTCAATCTAAGGTATTAATGGTATGAATGATTTCTAGCTAGTACATGATGACAATTCTTCAGGTGAGTGTTCAAGGAGCATGGACACTTTTTGAGGTGGAAGTGAGTTGCATTGTTCTTTCCTAAGAAAAACAAGTGTTGATTGCAAGTGTTTTTTTGGGAGTGAATGATGAGTTTGCAATAAGGAGGACAAAGAGGTTCTTGATACAATAGAGAGATCTTTGGAGCTTGGTCCAAGAAAAGTAGGTGATAGTGTTTATGGAAGCATCATGGCAGCAAAGGATATTAGTTGTGGCAACAATAGAGACTAGATGATGACGGGAAAATAAGGTAAAATTGTGTGAGTTGAATAATAACACACATGAACATATTGTACTGTGATCTACACATCGTAGTTGTAGCAAGTCTACATACATTGTTTTGATTTGATTTAGTGGTCCTTGAAAATTGTGTACCTAATATATCCATTAGATGGATTGTTTTGTACCCATATCTATTTAACATGAAAAGGGCATGTCGTTATAAGACCTAGAGAGGCATGCATACCCTTTATTGTGTGTTCCCTAATGACCTGATTGCTTCTATAGTTTAGTTCAATGACCTCTATTAGGGAGTTCTTTAACACTTTGAGGAGTGGGCCATGTGTGGCTAGATATGATATAGTGGGCCATATTGTTGGTTTTCGACTCTAGGAGGTGAAGTTTTACATTCAAGGGGAGTTCATCAAGAAGTTGAATGAACCATGTCCATGAAGGGATATCCTACTATAAGAACACTTATAATGATTATGTAACCATGCATTCTAGTGGATGGTTATTTATTTATATGAACATTGATAGTTTGGTGATGTGTACATGATCGAGGTATAAAGTGAAAGTGCCAGATTGGACTACAGGTAGATTTTTCGATTGAGGACATTCTTCAAGTCATAGTGAAGTATTTGATACAGAGGATAAGATATTGAAGAGTTGAGATGATGAAGATTAAGACTCTGGTAGTTGTGAAGGGAGAATGTTGAAGTATGTAACTCCTACGTGTCATATGTGTGAGATCATATCTAATTGTTGAGCTTATTGGTCATTATTAGGTAGAGTTAGTCTACATGAGGAGTTTATTCCTAGTTTTAGGAAGTGGTTGTAAATAGTTGGATGTGAGAGATTCCCTCCAATAAGATAATTCCTAAATTAATGTGTTGTTAAGATATTGTTTAAACTAGTTGGCTAAAATAGTTGGAAAAATGTATTGGGAAAGATTTAAAAAAAATTTAAGAGATATTAATCATATATCATCAAACTTAAAGAAATATTTTATCACTAAGTAGATATCATGTGAATTGAATAAACCAAATTTAGTCTTAATGATCATTAACCATCATCAATTATGTAATGTTATAACTCAATTTCTTATTTTGAGAAAATCATAATAATTTTATTACTTATATATGTACCATATTTAATTATAAAAATAACTATAATATATATATATATATATATATATATATATTCATAATTCTAATAAATATTATATTAAATTAGTAGTTGAAAAAAACACACATGGACATATTTAATTATAAAAATAATATTTTGAGAGAAGTAATCTTTTTATAAATCTAATAAATATTATATTAAATTGGTAGTTGAAAAAAAACACATAAAAATAAGAAATTTCTTAAAACTTATAATATAACCCAAAAAATGAAAATGAAACATATTTATTTTTAACAATTCTCTATATTAGTAATATAAAATATGATTTTACACAATTATAATTATTTTTTTAATATTTTTTAAAATATTAAAATTTTAATATTGTAATTATTATTTTCATTTACATGGTATATACATCTGGCTGTATAGTTTGGGGCTGCAGCATCTCCAGAGAATCATGGAGAAAGATTGAGCAAATCCAGAAGCGTTTTATAACTTATAACCTGAAAATTAAAAGTAATACACCCTATCCTATTCTCCTTATAGAAGCGGGTCTTTCTTCTATTGAGAGCCTAGCTATGCTCAGGTTTCTGATGTACAAGCACAAGCTCAATAACATAGACAATCATAGACTTCCTAAGCTAGCTTTAAATTCCAGCCAAAACCACCTAAGGCTTAACCGAGGATGGCATAAGGACACAAGGGCCTGGTTAAACTATTGGGAGATCAATGAGAATGATGCTTTGCAAAACATAAATAACATTAAAGATATTGTTACTTCTAAGTTCAAAGAAAAATTGTGGTGTGAGAAAGATTTAGCGTCTAAAAGAAAATTAAGTTATTATAAGAAGGTCATCAACCCCACCCTTGAAGATCAAAAGTATCTCTCTATTCTAACTAGCTCAAAAAAGAAAATTAATATAGCAAAGATTAGAACGAATTCTCATGAGCTCCATAGTGAGACTGGCCGCTGGGTAGTTCCTAAAACGCCATGGATGGAAAGGATCTGCCATATTTGTGAGAATAAGAGCATCGAGGATGAAAACCACTTCCTCTTAGAGTGCCCTGCATACAACCACATTAGATCTCAATTTCACAACCTTTGTTACAATACTGACCTTTCTAGCCTTTTACAATGCCAAAATTTTCTAGCCTTTTACAATGCCAAAATTATAGTGAGCTCGGGAGGCTTCTCTCCAAGCTTTTTGAGCATCGGAATAAAATCTTAAATCAAAATAACTAATTTGTCTTTTTAGGTCCGATAGATCATTATTTGGTCTCAGTGGACGTTAACAACCATCATCATCATCATCATCATCACAAAGAAAATTTTGCTAAATTTAAAATAAATTTTTACAATGATAGTTAAATATTAATAATAATTTTAATAAATTAATAAAATAATATTATTATTATTATTTTTTTTCAAAAAATTAGGCGTTTAATATAGCCGTTACTTAATAATATTTGTTTTTGATATATTAATATTATAATTTAAACATTATTGTTCAAATATAGCCGTTACTTGAAATTATGTCTCAACATTGCTCTTTATTTAAGCCTTTGCCATGGTCTACCTCTTCATCTGGCTCTGATGATGAACCACACTTGTTGGTTCAAAACGCGTGGGACAAAAAATTCTCTCATGTGATTTCTACCAAAAGACTTTGTTTAATTCATTATGGATATCAGAAACTTGAATACAAAAAAAAAGATAGTTATCCAAAATATTTTGATTTACGTAACATATACAAAGGAAATTTTGCTAACATTTTACAATAAAATGATAATTGTCAAAAATACTTAGAAATAGAGCAAGTTATAAAGTTCACTCTATCAAAAATTAGCTTATGTTAATTTGATCTCACTAGACAATAATTAATTTATAATAAATTCGCCCAAAAATATATTTTAAAAGGAAAATAATAAGTTAAAACAATCACTCCATATATTTATTCATTGTAAAATATAACTTTATTCCGGGTAACATAATTTATTCTCTTATTTTCTGGAAACATAACTTATTCTCTTACCAAAACTATAATAACTTAAAACTTTCATTTGCGCTATATTTAACTATTAAAATAATATTCGTTGAATCTTTGAGTTGACAGAGTAAATATATCTGTTTCGTTTGAAATCATACGTCATCGCCTAAAATCCAATCAAATATTCTACTTTAATAAACAAATTGTAAACTACATAAACGAAATTGATATTCGACGAAATGAAACGTGTGTCGTTAGCAAGTTAAGGGTGGAAATTATTCTCGCGAAAATCTATTGCAGAAATTTCCTAACCCATTCGAAGTATTTTTTGGCGTTCATTTCGCCCAAAAAAAACATATTTTTATTTATATTAAATAACTTATTATTATTATTATTATGATGGTTGAGTTATTATTATTATTATATATAGTTATTTTATTATAATAATAATAGACAACCAAGTGTCAGTAGCGGGACGTTCTGTCAATCGGGGAAGGGACCTGGAGATATCAGAAGTGAGAATGCTGACATGAGTAACGATGAATCATGTGAAAAGATCGCCTGAGTTCATCAACTTGAAGAACTAAAACCATCGCCGCCATCAATTCGATCATGACGATCTCCCTGCCTGAATGAGATAGGTAATTACGCTTTAGCAGATCATGCATATATTATATATGTCATTATGCTTTAGCAGAAAATGCATATATGGGCATATGTAATTACGCTCCTACCTACAAGCCCTCTAACCTGCCAAGCCAAGCCATCGAACCATCCAATAGCTATAGATCAGGGAGAGCGGGTAGATCGAGAGACTTTCAGTGAGAAGGGACTAGAGAGGAGAGAGACATTCAGAGAAGGCAGGTAGGGCCTTTCACCTTAGGCCTAGAGCTAACAGCAAGGCATTGTAACAGGTACTTTTATGGTAACCCGTTCACCCCATGAATCAGCGCAGCAGCGATCGAACCAGCGTATAGTTCATGAAAAAGGAACAAAAAAGACCTCTGTCACTAGAAAGGAAGGAGGACATGGAGGGATGGATATATGAATTTCAATTATATCCACCTCTAAGTAGCTGGACCAGGACAAAGAAGGACCAAGGGAAAAGGCGCCGGCCCACCCCAATTGATCAATAGGAAACTCTGCTAGCTCACCTAACAACACTAGCTTTGGAATAGACACACCTGATTACCTGTATTACACCCTTCAGACCAAGACAACGAACTTTTTATTTATATTAAATAACTAATTATTATTATTATTATTATTATGATGGTTGAGTTATTATTATTATTATATATAGTTATTTTATTATAATAATAATAGACAAAATGAATATAGAAAAATGGAATTTCATTTTTATTAAAAAAGATTAATTAGTTTAATTTTTTAACTTTTTTTTATGTGAACACTTCATTTTACTTATTCAAGTCTTAAAAAACATGATGTAATTGGCTCATTTGTGGTGGTATTTATGAAATAGTTGTATCTAGTGTAATAGTGGTAACCGATCTTTAAAGTTAAATATTTTCCAAAAATTATTATTCCATTTAAAAATAATTTTTTTTTAATTGCGAATCAGATAATAATTAGACAAAAATTTCAAACACAAAGATCTATACATAGTGGAAAAATATCTTTAAGAAATTTGCTCCATTTGAAACCACCCAAATCTTCAGAAATCCAATTAGAGCAGAGATGTATGAAAATTTTGATTTTTCATATCTTATGCCACTTGATAAAATTTTGTTACAATATTAAGCAACTCTCATAAAATCAAAATAGAGCAAAAATAAAATAATGATGAATATTTCATTATGTCATTGTCTAAATTATATTGTTTTTTTTTCAATCATTTAAAATAATGAAAAAAAAAAACTCACATTTTAAACCAAAATTTGATAAGAACCATTTTGAATTAACAAAATTACATAATATTATAAAATAAAGATGAAATTGTGGTATTTTAAGGATCTAAATCAATTTTTCAATTAAAAGTAATGATCTTAATCATCTAAATTTGTAATTTAGATAAAAAATAATTTCTCTTGAAAAATTTAGATTAAAAATATAATTTCTCCAAAAATTCATATCATAAAATGTATTTCATTATAATTATAATGATAACATATGTTAAAAATTCCTATTATAAGAACAATTTTTACACACATTCTGATTTTTGGTAAGTTAATCTATTTTTGTAAATTAATCCACTTTTTATATTACTACTAAAAAAAAATTACAACCATAATTATCTAAATCCTCCCATAAAAGAAGTCGGGCCTTAAATTGCTTTCAAAGTTATGTCACTACATCTACCTTACATAAGGAGGTTAAAGATATCAAATGAATCAAAGTAAGGCGTAGAAATCATTAAAACAAGAAAACAAAACCTAAACAGAGTCTAGTATATAGTATGATCATAGTGGTGGTGGAGAAAAAGGGCCTAGCTAGCCCACATTTTTCTGTTCTTTGGCTTTTCCCATCATCGTCTTTGGTCCCAGTTCATCTTTAATGATTATCAGGGTTGCACAACAATATATATATATATATATATATATATATATATATCCAAAATTTTAAGGTTATGTATGGGAAAATTAAATCTCATTTCCTATACTAGTTAGTGCAACAAGTGCTTCTCCATACTGGTGATCAGAGCAACTTTCACCACACTTCATGCGACTCTCTCAAGTGTTTAATTTACTCCTCGACGCGTATACCCTATGTTGGATAATTGTTCATGTCGTAGGAAGCCATATGGAACTAGGATATAGTGACTACGCTAACAGACATGTTTATGGTGGAAGCGAAGCAACTAGAGAATGCATTCCAATTGTCTCTTTTATGAAACCATGGAATCATGTCATATCATACATTTCATCTCTAAAATCAATACCAGGGCGTAGTGTATGCAACCTAGAAATGTCGGGCCTTGAATTGTCCCCAATGCAGTCGTTGATCCTAGTGCTAGACGTGAATGTTAACTTAAACCATTAGCTACTCTGATGAGGGATCTGGGTTAGAATCTATAGGTAAGATACAGACATAGAAGCTCGGAACATTGCAGAGATGAGAACGTCGTAGCCACACCAGACTTCGGCAGTAAGTTAAGAGTTCTGGGTTCAAATCTGTATCCAAGTTATGGATGTAGAAGACCAAAACATTGTTAGAGATGAGGATTTCATAAAAGTGATATGGGTTTCAGCACCACGATCCTTTTTTTTTACACTATTTAACAACCCATAATAAAAAAATTAATTAGTACAAAAGGAAGGGAGCGAATCATAAAATCTATCATCATTAATATCATCTGATTGTACCTTGTGAGCCTTCAAATTCTGTTATACTAACCAAGAGACAACAAAGATGGCGAGCTAGCGTAGCAAGATGACAATGACCTTTGCTGCAAAGTATTCATTATCCTTGGTGATAATACTCGTTTCCTTCAAAATCTGAGCATCTACATCAATCATGGGATGTAAATCATATCATTGCAAATCAGATCATTTGCAACGACTTAAGGTAATCCTTTTCCTACATTCCTGATAAAGGTGCCTAGTCTCTCCCTTCCCTTCAATTGGGTGGAGTTTGTTAGTGGCTCTATATTCATTGCAATCTCAATATATTTTGAAGATTTTGGAATATTTTGAAATTTGATAAATATGAATAAAGTTAAACTTAAGTTATATACTAGATTTTCAATGGCTCTATATTCATTGCAATCTTAGTATATTTTAAAGATTTTGGAATATTTTGAAATTTTGATAAATATGAATAAATCTAAACCAAGTTATATATTAGATTTTCAAAATATTCCAAAACCTATCTTTAAAATACTCAAACAATACATATATGTTAACTAAATGATAATTGATATATATTTACAAATGCAGGGGAACCCTAACATGTCACTCCAATTCCCTTTGCATCCGTAGATCACTATAACAATAACAATGATGATGAATGTGTTTTTTCCCCGACTTTCAATGATCCCAGTGCTCAAAGTCATCTTTCTATCATTATAACAATAACAATGATGATGAACGTGTTGTTTTCACCGACTTTCAATGATCCCAGTGCTCAAATCCATCTGTAGATCATTATAACGATGACAATGATGATGAATGTGTTGTTTTCACCAACTTTCAATTATCCCAGTGCTCATGCTTTGACTGGTTATATTGCTAGTGAAGACCCTAAGTGTGTGCTCCTATGAAGTCTCTATTGGCACTAGTCACTCATGATTCTTATGTGTTGTATTGTCATTCAACAGATGCAAAAGGAAGCCATCCCCACCCATGAATTTGTGACTCTGCGACAAATAGACAGTATGTCTCAACCCCCTACCCTTAAACCTCAAATTCATGGTCAACCTCCTAAACATTACTTTATCTCATGCAAGTTTAGTGCAAGCCTCCCTTACCAGTAAGCCCTGTCTAATACACCCCTGCCTCTATGCACTTAGTTGTTGCAATCTATACTCTCTATATTTTTATTGCATGTCTTGCCTTTAATATAACATGTTGTAATTTTCAATCTGTGTAGTCTAAGTGGTTAGCGAAAGTTGTATCTTCTTACTTATATTCAAATCATAATTAACAATATATATTTATTTAAACACTGAACCAATTGTTGTATGTTCATAAATTGAGCTAGAGTTAGCCCAATATTTATGTTGCACTACTTATGGATGAACTCTTCATACTAAAGCTATTTAGTAGCCCAATGTGCTTGAAATCACCCAACGGCCCTCGCCCTCCATATGACAAATACCATGGCAATAATAATATTTCAATATTCCTAGTACAGGGTGATTGAAGGCGTGAGAGGACATACAACACACATATGTCCAAATGATGAACAATTTCTCACATCTAGATGATTAACATTTGAACTTTTTTTTATAAGTAGGGATAATGGAATAAAGTATTTGTCATGGAGTTTTTTTTTCTAGGACACAACGATTATCATAAAGGTAATATATGCTTTAATGAAGAAGGGTGTTAAACTTATTTTTGGTCTTTAGCTCCAATGCTTTAAGATGGATCTTAACACCCCTTTGCCTTAGTGTACATGTAAGTTTTGGTTATTATAAAGTATAGTTAGTTCAACTATGTTAACAGTTATCATAAAGGTAATAGATGCTTTAATGCAGAAGGGTGTTAAACCTATACTTGGTCTTTAGCTCCAACGTTTTAAGATGGATCTTACCACCCTTTTTCCCTAGTGTACATGTAAGTTGTGGTTATTATAAAGTATAGTTAGTTCAACTATGTTTGTTTTTGTCTTTCTATTGGTAATTATGTGTACTATGTTGCTTCATTCCAATTCTCATGGCAATTCCTCTTTAAGGTGTACCAGAACTAAATATGATGATGCTCCTATAATCGATGATTTTCATTGCTCTATCTTGATTGATAGTCAACAAAGGTTGTATTTGATTAAGAACTCGATTGAACAAAAAGTATCCTAGAACAATGAGGTAGTGAATTCAATTATCGATGACTTTGTGCCATGCCTTAGCTTTAGTTGTACCACAACTACTAAGTTTTATCACACTATGGCATGTCAAATATTTTGTGGCCAATGCTATTCTAAATCAAGAGCAGGACGACAATAAGCTTTGGTAGCACTTGACAATTTAGAAAAGTAGAGCCACCTCCAAGTTATTCTCAGCTCTTGCATGGGGGCATTATCCTTTCAAATGCTTTCGCAACTCTTGTGACAACCTTAGTGATATTTCAGAAGTCATCGTTGAATGTGGATCTTGTTCCACTCTAGTTATAAGTTTTAGTCATGAATTCAACTTCTACTCTTAGTCAATTTTGGTTTTTTCAAATCTTGCGCTCACCATGGTTCTCCACTCCAAAGAGGGTTTGGTTTTCTTCATGGAAACCTCAATGTTATTTGTATAGCCTTAAGGCTGTGGCTCTTCAAATGCTAGTCTATTGTTGCCTCCTCATGATTTCTATGTAAACTTACAACTAACTATAATTAGCTCATAAGGAAATGAAAAGTTAAAACTCTAACACAAATAACCTATATATAAAATATGTCATTTGATAAGAGCATTTCAATAATATTAGTGCAAACCCACCTCATTCATTACTTTTCATAATTTTAAATAAAACTTTCAATATATGACCATTCTCTCATATTCAATTATCTAAAAAAAAAATTGTAATTAATTTATCTCTTTATATGTAAAATCTTCACTTTATACCACCTTTAGTATCTTCAAAAACATGGTGAACATATTTCATGACCCTCTACCAACTTTGAATTTATCCTTACATGTCTAAATAAGTTTACTAAGCTTCATCTTATCCAAAAATAAAAAATTCAAGATGTTGAATATCTTTCACGACCATCCAACAACTTTGAGCTTATCCTTAAATGTCTAGATAAGTTGACTAAGCCTAATATTATCCACCTATCGGAGCTTATCTTAAATGTGTAGATAAGTTGACTAAATGTCATCTTATCCACATATAACAAATTTTTTATTATTATTTATAAAATTAAAATAAAATTTGAAAAGTTTATTTTTCTATTTTAGAGTAATGGGTTAATGGAAAATGGGATTCGTAGGATGGATAATAGAGTAGTGCAGTTTGTAGATCAGTTAGCAGAGAAAATTTTAAGAGAGCCTAATTTTTATAGTTTTTTGCTAAATTGAGCCCAACAAAAGCCTAGCAAGGGGTTTTTGACTGCTCTGAAGCCATTGGAGACATAATATTTACATTATGAGCACTATAAATCCATGTAAACACAAATTTGAGCACTTAATGAAACAAGCCCAACATTGTAATCTATACTAAGAGATGTAGCCTAGGAGAGGGGTGAACTCCTTTATCATTTTTATGTGTTTATAATATGGTATATTGTCTATGTTATTGTTGTTAACTAAGTTTAAAAATCATTACTTTATGTGTTTTGTAAAGTGGTCCATTACCCAAAATACATAAAAATTTACTTGCAATTTTTCCATCACCTTCAAGTTTTCATAACAGATCAGTTTGGTATCAGAGCTTGAGGTTATTTTAAAGGTTTGATTTTGTTTGCAAGTGTTTTTTGATGCTTACAAGGTTGAAGCTTAAAAGAGGATAAGGAGAAATTTTGGAGCCAAGATCTCAAATTATTTCAAGGAGAACACTCATACCTCAAGCTTCACTAGTCATGGCACATGAAGAAGGTCCTAAAGGGATGTGTGAGGATGAAATAACTTTTAGAAAAGCTTTCTTTGAAATGTCTGAAATGGTAAAAGTTCTTTATGAAGAGAGGAACTCAAGGTTGCAAGGGGAGAGCTCAAATTCTCCAAAAGGAGATGGAGGAAAAGGAGACAAACCTCCAAAAGGGAATGGAGGAAATGGTGACAAGCCACCACCTTCACCTCCATCCTCATCCTCATCTTCATCCTCATCATCTTCTACGTCTTCTACCCTTTCACAAACACCTCCAAATTCTCCAAAAGGATGTGGTAAAAACCCTTTATTAAAGCTTGACATAAAGTTTGAATTACCTATGTATGATGGAGAGGTAAATGTTAATAAATTAGAAAATTGGATTCATCAGATTGAAGCGTATTGCAGAATACAAAGAATAAAGGATGATGAGACCAAAACTTAGCTTGCTTCTCTTAGGTTGGAAAGTGCAACACTTTTTTGGTGGGAGGCCAAAACTCAAGAGGACATGAAGAAACATGGTAAGGTTTTATCCTCTTGGAATGATTTTGTTGTTGTAATAAGAAGGAAATTTTATCCATTAACATACATGCAAAAATCTATAATGGATTGGAAGAACTTTAGACAAGCTAAGGGTCAAAATGTGCAAAGCTATACTCAAGAATTTAAAAAAAGAGCTTTGATTTTGGGTATAGATTTGTCCTCCCAAGATAATATATTGAACTACATTGGAGGATTACATAGTTATTTGAGACACATTATTCTCATGTTTAACGCTACAAAACTAGACGAAATTTGCGTACAATCAACTCATTTAGAAGCAAGAGGGAAGATTGTTTCTGAAGAAACTAGTGAGAAGTCATTTAAGTCTGGAGAAAAAGGAAAAGGTAAGTTCAAAGTCAAGGATAAAAATAATGCTTTATTCAAGAAGGAGGGATAAAAACTCACATTTACGCACTATTCAAAAGAAGACCATGATGAAGACCACTATTGGAAACTTCATCCTGAAATGAGACCCAGAAAGTTTAATAACAAGGAGAAAGAAAAGATGGTTGCAACTACAAAATAAGATCTAATCATAGCCATGGGATTGAAATATTAGGATTCAATTGCAAGTACTATTTCTTCTATAAAACCCATTAAAACTCAAAATGAAAGAGAAATAATAGAGATTTTCTATATTAGAGTCATCACAAAACATAACAAAGTAGATACTTTGTTTGATAGTGGATCACAAGCAAACCTCATTTCAAAAGACATTATCAAGAAACTAAATTTGGAAACCATTTCTCATCCTAAACCTTATCCTTTGGGTTTGGTCTGTGACAATGCCAAATTGAAAGTTACAAGAAAATTCATACTTAGATTTGCCATCATTGCAAATTTTATTGATGAGGTAGAACTTGATGCGGTACCACTTGACATTTGTGGGATTTTTTTGAGACGTCCATACTTATATGACAGGAAAGCCATCTTTCATCGCCATGAGAACAAGTATCATTTGTTTAAAAATGGGATTTATTATATTGTTAAGTCACATAGCAAGGAGTTGAATTTATCACTTGTGAATGTTGGACAAATGAAGTGGTTTGTAAATGCTAGTCAGAATTCTGCACTGTTGAATCATGATTAAACGTAAACATGTTGATGAATGTGAAGCCTTCCAAGAATGTGATGCAACATTAAAATCTGATTTAGTTGAAGTGGTTAACACGTGATAAGATGTTTCAAGAATCTAATGTGTTGCCTCCCAAAAGAGGAAAACAACATGAAGTTCATTTGCAGCAGGATGCATCACTTTTGAACATTGGTTTGAACAAGATGTCAGTGTTAGAGAATGCAATAATAAGGAATCAGATATAAGAGCTACTTGACAAAGGTAACATTAGTTCTAATACATCTTTTTGTGGTTGTCCTAGTGTTTTGGCTTTGAGGAAGAATGGTGCATGGCGATGGCGATCACATTTGGTGAAGAGTCAAGCCAAGTATGAGCCTGAACATGATAAGCATGGTGTAGACCATAGTTTTCAGGTTGGATATGAAGTAAGGCTTTGCATCAGCAAAGAAAAGCTTCAAGGTAAAAATAAAATGAAATTAGGTAAGCCTCCTTTGATTGAAGAAACAAGAGAGAATGTTCAGATTCTTTCAAGAGAATTTTTCTCTTCTGAAAATCTTGAATAATTGCAAAAAGATCTTATCCTTGTCAGAGAAACAAGAACTTCAAGAAGAAGGAACGTGAGCCACCTTCACAAAGGGCTCAAAGGTACAAAATAAGGCAAAGCTAAATGTATTGAAAAGGGAAGGGTGAGGGAACTATACCCTCATCTATTTTTTGACTGAAAAATATTCTTTTGGAGATCCAAAAGCTTCTAGTTGGGAAAGTGATCCAGGGTATCAATAAAGTACTCAAAATTCAAATTGTTCAAAAGTGAAACTTGTACTAGAACGTAGATATCAATGACCCAAATCCAACGCAACTTAAATTGCTCAAAATCGATATTGTATGCTACTGATGTCGCATTTTGATCGTTTTCCCAAACAGGGAAAAGATTTGCAGGTTGGATGCAAGACTGTTGACTAGGCAGTTTATACGCTGACTCGACAAGCTCACTGTAAAATTTGGGTCAATGGAAGGCTTCCACTTGGCCTATTTGTATTGGGTAAAATTTACTACGCATTTGATTGGTTGAATGAGGTTATGAGTTGGACCAATGGTGGGATGTCATGTAGCCAGGTAATGGGTTGTCATGTGGCACCCGGGGTTCACTAAAATTATGTTATGGCTGGATAGGCCTCTGGGTGAGTCAAACGCATGACCTATGGAGCAGCATTGCAACACCTTACTGCTAGTGTGCATGGTGGTTCTTAACTACCATAATTCTGAATTGGTAATTTAAATTTTATGTCGTTTGATGTTGGGGGACGGGGTCGGGGCTAAGTCCTGGTCCTCAGTCACCCCACGCCCATGAGATTACAGGCAGGGGAGTTGCGGGCTTGGGCTTAGCCCTAGCCCAAGGTTATGGCACCTGCGATAATAAACCATCGAACCAACACCAACAGACGGAAGCACCAACAGTCGTGAGGGGGTGAAACTTTGGGGACTAGCCCCGGATCACATGGAGCACATGTAACCACAATCTGGGATTTGGGAGCTAATAGTTTGGGGGCTTGGGACAAGGCACCATGTCGAGGACCCATGGCCTACTATATGCCCACACGCCAAAGTAAAATGGAACAGAATAGTTAGGGGTGGAGTTTTGAGACCAGCCCACGATCACCACGAACCATGGAACCATGGCGGATCACCGCAGAGGGCTTGGATTTCAGGCACTAAAACGTAGGGAACAAACTCGTTTTCAAGGGCCCCATGAAACCAAATGTAAAAGATCCAGGGGGCTATGCCGATGGGAAGGGGTGGTTAGCCCCAGGCCCCAGGTGCATGGCCCCATGTGACCCTAGTTTTCCACCTATAGGCCTTGCAGGGAAATTAAAGTAGGCGACATTTTGCACCCAATCCAGCGTGAATCTCACTGACACCGAGCGAAATTGTCACTCTACGGGCCCGAAAAAGGTGGATTCGTAGGATGGATAACAAAGCAGTGTTGTTTGAAGATCAATTAGCATAGAAAACTTTGAGAGAGCATAACGTCTTCAGTTTTTGGCCTAATTGAGCCCAACAAAAGCCCAGCTAGGGATTCATTACTATTCTAAAGCCATTGGAGACATAATATTTACATTTTGAACAGTATAAATCCATGTAAACATAAATTTTAGCACTTAATGAAAGAGGCCCAACATTGGAAGTTGTCTAAGAGATGTAACCCAAGAGAGGGATGAACTCCTTTATCAGTATTGTTCTTATGTGTTTCTAATATGGTATATTGTCTTTGTTATTGTTGTTAACTAAGTTTAAAATTCATTATTTTATGTGTTTTGTAAAGTGATCCATTACCCAAAATACATAAAATTTTACTTGCAATTTTTCCATCACCTTCAAGTTTGCATAACAAATCAACTACTCCAAGAAGTTCGAGTTAGATGTCAAGATAAAAGTTGACAGAGAGAAGCCCAAATGGGATTTAATCATCAGGAATAAGATTTTAAGGGCTAGAAACTTTTAGCAACGCTCGAGGTTGGAAGGGAATAATAAAACTAGAATCTTAGACAATGAAAGTAAAATAGATGGTGATATGTCTTTACATATTGAAATAAAAAACATGTGGGCATCGATTAAACTAGAGGGGTCCCGAGGAGGCCGGTTTTCCCTTTTAGCAGAGATCGTTGAATTGCCGGATTGAATTGGATTCATTATAGCCAGAAAGAACCGCAAATATAACTTCTTCCGTTGATATCTCGTTTAACTGCCAAATGGCTATGCTCTATCAGAGAGCCTCGTTGGAGGATGGACGGGCTTCAGACCTAGAATTAGAATATGATGTTTCTTCTGAGATGGAAGTGGGCTTAAGAGACTAGTAAGAGAAGTAAACTAAGATACCGTTAAAGATATGAAAAATGTCTATGGTTTAAAGAAACAACAATAAATTCAAGTTAAAAAGGATCAAGAGAAATATAGCAAGAATTTTTGAAGAATAGATTGTGATAATTGGAGACACAACACATAGGCTGACATAAAGGGTGCTAAAGACTTTGAAGAATTAGCATAAATGCAATAGCATCCCCAATAAAATAATTGGGTGTAACACCCTCCTCCCACATTTACCCAAGCTAACCGTTCCACCAGGGCAAACATGTGACGAAGAGTTACTATGACATGATTCAACTCCCTAAGTGTAGTTAAGGAATTGGAACCGAGGAACCAACACCTTACAGACCTCCCTCAGGTGCTACAAGAACCCCAAGAGTTAATCTATGTTAAAATTGGAAACTAGGGCCAAACTCCATGTGGGTCATATTATTTATGGCAACTGATATTTTTATTGGATCCCTCTCATTGAGAGGTGTAGGATTGATCTAAAGATCATCCGATTCCGATAAGTATTTATGAAGTTATGAATTTATTTATGTTATGGACAAATTGTTAAGTCAGCCAGCAACTTATGTAGGCTCAGAATCCCAACAGTCATGTCTATTCAACCTCTATGTTTTAGTATAAATAGAAGAGGACTTCAAGTCATTTCTACACACACTTGGATCTCTTCCTTTCTCTACTTGTCTTTGGGTTTTAGTAGGAGGAGAGATCCTAAGGAAAAGATGGAAAAGTTGGAACTGCCGAAAAAGCCAGAAAAGCCGAAACTGCTGGAAAAGCCGAAAAAGCCAGAAGTACTGGAAAAGTCGGAAACGCCGGAAAAGCCGAACATACCAGAAAAGCTAGAACTACCGGAATTGCCGGAAAATCCGGAACTGTCGAAAAAGCTGGAACTCCCGAATAAGCTGGAAACACCAGGAAAGCCGGAAATAACAGAAAAGCCAGAAAAGCCGGAAAATCCAAAAAAGCCGGAAATGCCAGAACTGTTGGAACTATCAGAAAAGCCAGAACAGCTAGAAAAGCCGGAACTACCGGGAACTGCCGAAACAGCTGGAGCATTTGTCTCCGAAGGAAGGCAACATGATGTATGAGATCATGGGCAGCATAATAAGTAGCATGATGATATGAGCATGGGCAGTATAATGATGCATGATGATATGAGCATGGGCAGCATAATGATGAATGAGATCATGAGCATGGGCAGCTTAATGATGAATAAGACCATGGAAGATGCAGCATGATGAGCAGCATGAAGATGAGAGCAGCTCAGTCATCAAGGTTCAACACATGTGACAGTACAGCAAGGTGTCACACGGTAATGTGCAGAAAATAGACAAGACGCAACACTATGATAGGTGAACGAGTCACCTTAGAGAATCAGTTGAAGCAATATGTATTCAATTGATCTCATGCTGATATCAAAAGTCAAAGTGATTGACTTCTATTGTAAGTGTACTATCTCTCTCACTTTCTCTGCTGAAATTTGAAGAACATAAAGAAGAATTGATCAAGGGTTTCCCGACATTGGGGTTTGTCCCTGGCTAGTGCCACATCTTGTATATTCTTGTCTTGGCTTGTCTTCTGCAATTTATATTTATGTTCTATCTGCAGTTTACTTTATGCTGATGTGATTGCTAATGTGGAAAAGAAATTGAAATAAATTACTCTAGCATAGAACATACCTAAAATTAACATGGAATTAGAGCTGAGGTGAAGACAATGCCCAGGCAAAGAGTGAAAGAGCAATCACCAAAGACAATAGGGACAAGACAAAAGGATCAATGGCTTCCACATCTCTCTTCTAAGTTCACTAAAGGTGAAGTCGAAGTAGAACATATTATTAGAATGGCGTAGTGGAAGTTTCTAATGGCCCATCTAAAGATCACTTCATTGGGAAGTTTGGATCTAAGGGTGGAAGGAAAGGCGGATGCCTTGGTTGCAATAAGTTCGGCCATTATGCAAAGGAGTGTCCGAAGGTAATGCAGGTCATCAAGGAAATGGTCGACTCTTCAAAGAAAGCAAGAAACCTCGAATCACTTTTATGTACCTGATCGCAAGAAGAACCTGGTGTCCATCTCGGAAATGGAAGTCAAAGGTTTCAGGGTGGCACTCATCGATGGAAAGGTACGTGTTTGGAAATAGAATTTTCAAAGATGTTTTTGAGTTTAGAATTGTATCAAATTGCAGGAAGTCCACTGGGGACCATGTCCATTGTCACGTAGCACCGAAGGTCTATGATTCAGATGGTGACAAGGGTGCCTAAATTCAAAAGGAGCATGAAAGTACATGTCTAAGATGTACCGAAGGGAAATCTTACAAGGGGACCACTCCCCTCATGTAGCAAGTCCACAGGTCTGGAACAACCCAAGGGGTCTGAGATTGACAATTAGGAATCTCGCATATGCAAGTGGAAGAAATCCCTCTATGGCTTGAAGGAAAACACCCCGAGCATAGTATGAGAGGATCGATAGCTATCTGATAAAGCTGAGATTCACTAGGAGTGAAACGGAACCAAACCATATGAAGGTTGTGGATGATAGACCTCTCATACTAACACCTTATGAGGACGACCTACTTCTAGCAGGTACAGACCCTCTCATTTGCAGAAGTAAGAGGGAGTTGGATTCCAGATGTGGAATGGTGAACTGCAAGCCTGTGACTACCTTGAGCATCTTAACTTTCAGAAGTTATATGGTAGTGATGTCAGACCAGATTTGGGAAATTCCTCTGAATCTCATAAACTCATTCGCGTAGATGTTCTTGGTGAACTTTCTTCCGGACATATGTTTTGCAGATAGCATGGTGAGCTCATATTTGGTTGAACTTCACTGGATTGGTGCCAAGAATCTTCTGAGATGTCTTCGGGGCACAATCTCTCATGGATTTAGATACATTGTCAGAAATATGAAACTGCATGATTATTCGAATGCTAATTGGGCAAGCAGTGTGGAGGATCACTAGAGCACTTCTTAGTGTTGTTTCTCTTTGGATTCTGCTTTGATATCATGGATGAGCAGGAAGTAGAATTCGGTTGTTATAAGCACTGTTGAGACTGAATACATATCTACGAGTATGATCTCGTATGAAGCTGCCTAGTTGGGGAAGCTCTTCAAGTGAGTTGTTTGTACCACTGTGATTCTCTGTGACAACTAGAGGTGGGATTTGATTATTGAGGAATCCCGTATTCGATGATTGCTCCAGCAGATAGACATCAGATACTACCTTATCTGGGATATCGTAAGTCTATGAGTAAGGAAGCTCCATCGCTATGAGATGATGTACAGATCGTTACACTTTGTCTAAGCCCTGGGGGAAAGGTCAAATCTGTGATTTTCCCGAATGACTTGGAGTCATCAAGAGACCCTTGTACAAGGGTTCTGCATGTTATATACATTGAGCTGTGGGAGCTCTGGGGGCTTGTGGTTCTTACTAGAGCAACATACGACCACAAGGTGATTCACCCTCCCCTAGTGGTGCACACTGGGACAGGATGATTCGCTCTCCTATGGACAAGATGATTCACTCTCCTGTGGACAAGATGATTCGCTCTCTTGAGGAACAAGATGATTCGATCTCTTGTGGGACAGGATGATTCGCTCTCCTATGGACAGGATGATTTTCTCTCCTGTGAACAAGATTATTCGCTCTCTTGTGGGACAAGATGATTCACTCTCTTGTGGGACAGGATGATTCGCTCTTCTGTGTAGCAGGATGATTAATTCTCCTGTGAGGTCTGGATGATGTGTTCTCCATGACGATTGTGTAGCAGGATGATTAATTCTCCTGTGGGGTCTAGATGATGTGTTCTCCATGATGATTGTGTAGTAGAATGATTAATTCTCCTGCCAGGTCTAGATGATGTGTTCTCCATGACGATTGTGTAGCAGGATGATTAGTTCTCCTGTGAGGTCTGGATGATGTGTTCTCCATGACGATTGTGTAGCAGGATGATTAGTTCTCCTGTGAGGCCTGGATGATGTGTTCTCCATGGAGATTGTGTAGCAGGATGATTAGTTCTCCTGTGAGGACAGGATTGATTAAGTTCTCCTGTCGAGGCATCCTACCCATGCAGTCTGGGACTCATTGGAAGTACCTCTCATCTGATCAATGAGCAAGGAAATGAGGAGAGGGACCATAGTAGTACTGATAGACGCATCGTTGTATCTACCATACTCCCTATGCTAGGATGACCTTCATTGATCTAGGATTAATGATACTGTTCTGGGACCAGTGGTAGGAGTTGTACCCACTATGACACTGACTTTGGGTCGGTTGAGGACTGGTCTGGGACCAGTGGTACATACTCTGAGACTGACTTCGAGTCAGTAGAGTACTAGTCTAGGACCAGTGGTAGGAGTTGTACCTACTATGACATTGACTTCAGGTCGGTTGAGGACTGGTCTGGGACCAGTGGTACACACTCTGAGACTGACTTCGGGTTAGTGGAGAATGATATGACACATTCTCGATCAATTCTTCTTCTTCATGGTTCAGCAGAGCTAAGCTTAGCAGAGCCAATAGAGCAGAGCAGAGTAGAGCTGAGTAAAGCTGAGCAGAGCAGTGCAGGGCACTGATATCAGAGATAGTACAGTTGGACATATGGATCAGCAGATGGAGTTCTCCCTAATTGAGAGGGAGTGTTAAAATTGGCAACTAGGTCCAAACTCCATGTGGGTCATGTTATTTATGGCAGCTGATATTTTTATTGGATCCCTCTCATTGAGAGGTGTAGGATTGATCTAAAGATCGTCTAATTCCGATAGGTATTTATGAAGTTATGAATTTATTTATGTTATGGACAAATTGTTAAGTCGGCCAGCAACTTATGTAGGCTCAGAAGCCCAAAAGTCATGTCTATTCAACCTTTACGTTTTAGTATAAATAGAAGAGGACTTCAAGTCATTTCTACACACACTTGGATCTCTTCCTCTCTCTACTTGTCTTTGGGTTTTAGTAGGAGGAGAGATCCTAAGGAAAAGCCGGAACTGCCGGAAAAGCCGGAACTGCCGGAAAAGCCGGAACTGTCGGAAAAGCTGGAATAGCCGGAAAAGATGGAACTGCTAAAAAATATGGAACTGCCGGAAAAGCAGGAAACGCCAAAAAAATCAAAAATACCGGAAAAGCTGGAAACACCTAAAAAGAGCCAAAAAAGTCGGAAAAGCCAGAAATGCCGGAACTGTTGGAACTGTCAGAAACGCCGGAATTGCCAGAAAAGCTGAAACTACCAGGAACTGCTAAAACAACCAGAGCATCTATCTCCGAAGGAAGGCAACATGATGTACGAGATCATGGGCAGCATAATAAGCAGCATGATGATATAAGCATGGGCAGAATAATGATGCATGATGATATGAGCATGGGCAGCATAATGATGAATGAGATCATGAGCATGGATAGCTTGATGATGAATAAGACCATGGAAGATGCAGCATGAAGATGGGAGCAACTCAGTCATCAAGGTTCAACACATGTGATAGTACAGCAAGGTGTCACACGGTAATGTGCAGCAAATAGACGAGATGCAGCACTATGATAGGTGAACAAGTCACCTTAGAGAATCAGTTGAAGCAATATGTCTTCAATTGATCTCATGCCGATATCAAAAGTCAAAGTGATTGACTTCTATTGTAAATCTACTATCTCTCTCACTTTCTCTACTGAACTTTGAAGAACATAAAAGAAGAATTGATCAAGGGTTTCCCCACATTGGGGTTTGTCCCTGGCTAGCGCCACATCTTGTGTCCTCTTGTCTTGGCTTGTCTTTTGCAATTTATATTTATGTTCTATCTGCAGTTTACTTTATGCTGATGTGATTGCTAATGTGGAAAAGAAATTGAAATAAATTGCTCTAGCATAGAACATACCTAAAATTAACAATCTACCACTCTAGGTTCCCAAGCCCTTAGTTAACCTAGCCTTTCAATGAATTAAACCCCCAGTCGCTCCCATGACATGGGCATACATGTGATTGGGACCCTCTAGTCGCTCCCACAATGCCTGCAAGGGAGAGACTGCAGTATTTTTCAGCCAGTTTTGTGCCAAAGATTATGAGATTTAAGCCACTTTTTTAGGGCTAGTCTCCAAACCATTGCCCGGAACTTCATGATACTTACCAAGACAATAAATGACACCAAGAAAAAGCCTCTAACATAAAACTTGATCAAGTTCTTGACCTAACCGAGCCTAACCATGACAGACATTTCGTAGAACACATTGTACACATGTAATCTACAGGTCATAACAACATATCTGAGTATAGGGGTCTCATACTTATCTTAGATTTGTAAGGAAGCATTGATGCGTTATCACATTAGCTGCATTATCATCTATTAGGTCATATATGCATTATTCATTCATTTAAAACCCAAAACATGATGAGAGGCATACATCATCATTGCCATAAAACATACTCATAACCAGCATCTAACCAATAGAAATGACAATGATACAACAACCATAAATACCACATATGAACCAGTACATTTACACAAGAAATACTAAGGAGAAGGAAATCTTATTAATGAATGAAAAGGCTAACCGGGTATGGGACTTCCGTGAAAAACCCGACCATAGATTAGCTAAACCAAAATTTTCTTTCAGCCAATCACCCCCGTGACATATTCTAAGCATGAATGTGGGACTCATAACCAAAACTCAACTAGGGTTTCCCGAGGCTACACGACCTCACCCTCATCACTAAATCTAGGATTTACCGCAATCCTCACTAGATCACTACGCCAAAACAATAAACATACAATACCATGATTTACCGCAATCCCCACCAGATCACTAGGCCCTAAACAAGCATGGATACCAAAAAATTTCTCCACCTACACTATGAATAATTTTTCTATGTCCTAGTCTCTAGGCTTTACTACAATCCACAATCTGATCCAGGGATCACTAGGCCATAATTGAGACACCACCCTCCAGCATTGACCGTATATCCCGCCATTCAGCGACATGGATTCTTGGGCCTGATCAACGGTAACCACCTCTAGGCTTTAACGCATATCCTGTCATTCACTGGTTGAGGATTCCTATGCCCACCAAGGCACACAATACCTAGATTTACCGCAACCCATAATCTGGATTAGGGATCACTAGGCCAGTGGCTTTACCACAATCCACAGTCTAGTCTGGGGATCACTAGGCCATGTATTCTTTCATTCAGAGGTCTACCTCACTCAGCTTCAAATTCATCCGACAATCCAGCTCAACCAAAACATGAGAACCCCATCACACCATGGTTATTTAGAAATGGCAAGGCAAGGATTACGAACACTATCACCTAGAAAAACCCATGCCCATGACAGCAAGAGAACCAAATACACACATGCATAACCATGCATGCCAAAACTAGCAAGGAAACCATACATGCAACTCAATGCTTGCAAAGGATCGCATTGTAGCTGCTTTATCCTGCTCTTCCTTGTTTGATCGTTACTTCCTCTTGCCTTCTTTGATTTTCTTGATCCAATGTTGAAGTGTTCCAAGAAAACTCTAAGTGTCCAAGAGTGTGTAAGAGAGAGAATAGAGAGAGCTCCAAAGCTAAACTAACAAAAGTATATGAATTGATCCTCATAAGCCTTTTTATCAATGAGGCCTACATTTCTTCATTTTCCTCCTCACATGAAACCTGTGACCTTTCCCCTTCGTTTTCTCCTAATTTTCATTATTTTCATAAATAAATTGCCAATTAATGTCATTTTCCCTTTCTAAAGCCTTTGAAATTAATTTTTCTATTTTCTTTTAGCCATAATAACCGAAATGAACACCCACTAGGATGTTCTCCCAACATTTAGCTTGGAATATGTGTCCCATGACCTTAGTCTTATATATTTTTTTACATGAATTTTTACCAGGGTTGTTACATTGGGTTGTTGGGATGGTAGAAAAAGTCAGGGGTGATGCCTAAGAAATAGAAGGCCATATAAGGGGTGAGTGTTTCTTTGTTGTTAGAATAGAGGGGTCGGCCCTACAGAACCCCAGAGGAGGCCAAGTGCAAAAAGGATGTTTCCCCTAAAATTCATTTTCATCATGCAAGGTAGATTAACAATGCCCCTCATAATATATTCTTCAAAAAGAACTTTGGCATTGAATATTAATCTCATAGGGATAAACTTCAACTAAAATTTGAAAATGATAGATTAGTTAGCTATGTAGCATTGAAGAAGAAAGTAGAACTTTATACAAAACTTGTGTGTGGAGAGCTTCCAATTGATGAAGAAAAAGAGAAATAGTGTGTGTATTTCCTTCGAAAGGGTACTTTAGAGGATGATATTGAAGGGTTGAAAGGTATATATTTGTGGGTTTTAGAACCTCACGATGAAGATAAATTCACATTTGTTTGGTTACAGATGACAACGACAAAAACATGGTAGTGATAAAGAGTTGATAAAGTTGAATCCTAGAGAAGCTACAAAGAGAATCATAATTGTGCATGGTGTGAAGTTGATCCCCCAATTCAAAGAAATTATGGATCCAAGATTTAAAGCTTGAATACGATAATGTGAACATTAGCTGAGGGCTACGAAAGGGATCAAAGCATATTTCTATTTCAATGAAAATTTGTTAGAATCCTTGGGAAGTAATGTAAATTGTGTGCTTGAATTTATTTAGAGTTTGTAAACAATACATATTGAACCTAATCAAATCAATATGTGGGTGCATGGTTGTTAGAATTGACTACTCTAACAATTTCCTAAAGTATGGAACTCCAAGATAAAAATTGAACTAATATGCAAACAAATATGTCAAAGATGAAACATTGTATTATGAAACTAGCTCACAAAAAGATAAAAAAGATAGATCAACGCCTTAGAATTTAGCCTCTTCGAGGGGGCAACCTCCTTTACATTACACAAATAAATGATTCTTTGATGATTCAAATGAAAAAACCTCCTTTCTATATATAGGAGTCTAAGGAGTCACAATATAACCCAGCCGACCTAACAATAATAATATAAAGCCACAAAAATAACAACAAAGGGATTCTATGGGGCACATTAATAACAATATGGGGACAAATAGGGGCACAACAATATTAATAAGGGATACAGCTACAATAGTAATGGGGTAATCACTAGTATTAGAGGGACCTAACATGCCCCTCTTCTTCAAAAAAGTGTTGTCCTCAATGCTTGAGTAGTTCTGGATGCTTCTGTATAAAATTCTCATCCTCCCATGTGGAATCTTCAGCAGATAAGTTCTTCCACTTGATGAGATACTCCGAAATTGATCAATTTCGTAGCTGTCGAATTCTTGTTTCTGTGACTGCTTCCGGTTCCAATATAATTTTTCCTTCCTCGTCAAGTTCTGGCAATATTATTTGAACTGGGAGCTTGTCACCTATAACCTTCTTTAAACATGAAACATGGAAAACTGGGTGCATTCGAGAAGCTACAGGAAGCTCCAATTTGTATGCCATAGTACCAATCTTTTGCAACACCTTGTACGGACCATAATACTTTGGTGATAATTTATTATCCTTCTTAGCTTGCTTGAGGGACATTTGTTTATATGGTTGTAGTCGTAGGAATACCCAATCACCTACATCAAAACTTCTTTCGCTGCGATGTTGATCTGCCTGTTGTTTCATTCTATTATGTGCCAACACGAGGTTATCATTTAAGAGTTGGAGGACTTGTTGTTGATGTTAGATGTGATGTTCCACTGCTTGAACCTTAGAATTTTCTCGTAAATATGATGTGATGGATGGTGGCTGATATCCATAAAGTGCCATAAATGGGGTCATTTTTGTTGTTGTATGGAAGGAAGTGTTATACCACCATTCGGCCAGAGGCAACCATTTGACCCATTGTGTCTATTTATCAGATACAAAGCAACGAAGATATCCTTTCAAACATTTGTTTACTATCTCAGTTTGCCCATCAGATTGAGGATGATAAGATGAGCTATGAGATAACTAAGTACCAAGACAAGAAAATAATTATGTCCAAAAATTTCCAATGAAAATGGGATCTCTGTCACTTACAATAATCTTTGGGTTTCCATGTAGCTTTTGAATTGTTTCCATAAATGCAGTAGAAACTATACTGGCTTTAAATGGATGTGATAATGCACAAAAGTGTGCATACTTGGTAAGTCTGTCAACTACCACCATGATGACACACTTTCCCTCAGACTTGGGTAAACCTGTGATAAAATCCATTGAAACCTCCTCCCAACGTTGGCTTGGAATGGATAAAGGTTGTAATAGACCCAGGGTCTTAATTGTTTCAACTTTATTTTGTTGGCAAACCAAACATTCCGCCACAAACTTTTGAATATCCGATTTAAGGCCATCCCAAAAAAATTCCTTCTTAACCCTATGGTAAGTTTTTAAAAATCTTGAGTGCCCTCCTAAGGGAGAAGTGTGCAATTCCATAAGAATCTTTTGTTTGAGTTGGGAATTCTTACAGAGGTATAAGCGATCTTTGTACCATAACGAATCATTTTGCCAGCTAAATGTATCAGATGTACTGGAATCTTGTTGTAACTTTCGAATAAGTGCCCACACTTCTTCATCATTCTTCCATTCCTCCCTTGCTTCGTTTATCCAATTTGGTTGGATAATAGAAATGGCGCACAACAATGCTTCCACATCCTTATCCTTTCTTGAGAGTGCATCTGCCACCATATTTTGCTTCCCTTTTTTGTAGATGATTTCGAAGTCATAACCCAACATCTTTGTGACCCACTTTTGTTGCTCTTCAGAGGATAATCTTTGTTCTAAAAAGTATTTAAGGCTATCATGATTCGTTTTTACCTTGAAGTGTCTTCCCATTAGGTAGGGTTGCCATTTCTTAAGCGCATGTAGTATTGCCAACATTTCCTTCTCATAAATAGCTTTGTGTAAAAACTTTCCCTTGATTGGATGACTTTCAAAAGAAATTGGTCTTTCATCTTGCATTAAAACAACACCAATTCCATTTCCTAAAGCATCACATTCCACAATAAAGGTTTTTGTGAAGTCCGGTGTAGCTAAGATCGGTGCTTGGCACATTGCCTCTTTAAGATGTTCGAAGGCCTTTGTTGCTCTGGAGCCCATGAAAATGCATCTTTCTTCAATAATGTTGTTAGAGGTGCTGGTATTCTCCCATAATTCTTAACAAACTTGCGATAATACCTTGTCAACCCGAGAAATCCTCGCATATGCTTTATGGATGTGGGGATTTTCCATTCCTTAATGGCTTTAATTTTGCTAGGGTCTACCTTAACTCCTTCATGAGATACAATATGACCCAGATATTCCACCTCTTGTACTCCAAAGAAACATTTGGATCTTTTTGCATATAATTGTTTCTCCTCCAATAGTTGTAGCACCTTGTCAACATGTTCAACATGATCCTTCCAAGACTTGTTGTAGATTAGTATATTATCAAAAAATACTAACACAAATTTTCTAAGGAAGGGTTTGAAAACGGAATTCATCAAACCTTGAAATGTAGAAGGTGCATTGGTAAGGCCAAAAGGCATGACCAAAAATTCATAATGACCCTCATGAGTTCTAAATGTTGTTTTCGGAATGTCTTCAGTCTTCGTTCTTATTTGATGATATCCTGAATGAAGATCCAACTTGGTGAAGTAAATTGATCCATGCAATTCATCCAGTAATTCATCAATGACAGGAATGGGAAACTTATCTTTAATAGTGAGCTTGTTAAGCTCCCGATAATCCGGACACATGCGCCATGATCCATCCTTCTTGTGCACCAATACTATTGGAGCGGAGAAAGAACTTTGACTAGGTTGAATTATACCAGCCTCTAGCATTTCTGCAACCATACATTCAATTTCACTCTTTTGGGCATAGGGATATCTGTACGGCCTGATGTTTGAACACTTCCTCGAATCAGATGAATAGCATGATCATGATCACGAATAGGTGGGAGACCTTTGGGAGTCTCGAATACCTTGGAATGATTGTCCAAGACTTTTTGGAGATCTGGAGAAATAGATGATTCCTATGTGGAAACATCTTGCGAACATAATTGTGCAATTACACCTCTTTGTTCCTTTTTTAGAAGCTTGGTCATACCGTTAGAGCTGATTATCTTTCCCGGTTTCCCTGCAATACCCCTAAATTCAACTTCCTTTCCTTCCGCAAAAAATTTCATGAAAAGTTCTTGAAAATTAAAAGCTATTGTACCCAAGGATTGTAGCCATTGGACTCCTAGTACAACATCATCACCTCCCATTGGAATGGAAAGCATTGGGCTAGTCAATACATATTCTCCCATGGATAGCTTGATATTATGGCACTTTCCAGAGCAATTTATTGTTCCTCCATTTGCAATCATCACTTGACACTCTAGTGCTGGATATAGGAAGAAATTCAATTCTTTTGCTACCTTACAATGAATAAAATTGTGGGTACTTCCTGAGTCAATCAACACTATTACCTTTTTCTTCTTGATTTGTCCTTCTATCTTAATGGTTTGAGGAGTGGTAATTCCAGCCAATGCATTACAAGATATGGTCGGATTCATTTCTTCTTTATCTAAGCTTTGTTCCTGGAGTATATCCTCTTCTTTTGACCTTTCTTTCTCCTTTTCTTCTTCCTCTTCACAATCTATGTAGAATAATTTCTTCTCAGCAAACTTATGACCTTTAGTGTATTTGCTATCACAACTGTAACAAAGCCCTTTTTCTCTTTTTTCTTCCAATTGTTGTGGTGTCAACCTTATAGGTTGTAGAAGACTAGGGGCAACAACACTTCCATCTTTATATTTGTGAGTGGTATGCTTCCTGGTTGCCATAATTTTGCTTTCCATTTTTCTTGCTAACCTGAATGCCTTCTCTAACGAATCAAGTTCCCAAAGGTGAACATCATGTTGGATATTATCCTTTAAAGTCCTTATGAACACATCAATCCTATGCTCCTCTGGAATATTTTTTACCCTTATGTTCAAATTTTGGAACTCCTCAATGTGCTCCATTATTGAACCCTTTTGTTTGAGACTTATCAATTGGCTAAAAAAAGTGTTGCTTTTTGTATCCTCATAATGTGCTGTCAATTCTTCCATAAAAATTGCCCAAGTGATAATTTGTTTACGAGAGAAAAGCCATTGATACCATACAAACTGATTTGGTTCCAAATATAAAGTTGCAATACGTACCTTTTGTGTGTTTTGCACATTATTGAGATAGAAAAATTGCTCCATTTGTAATATCCACGTTGCGGGATCCTTGCCATCAAACTTCCTCATATCGATTTTTGGAATATGGTGGGCCTTCGATCCAACATTAGAGTCTATGAAATCATGATTAACATTTCTTTTGTTCGCATCATGAGTTTCCTTTACTACCCTTTCACCATTAGTAAGTATTTCTTGTAGGAAATTTGTCAAATTTGTCTTCAAATTTGCCATGCCTGTCATCAAATTTGTTTTCAAATCTATCTTCAAATCATCCATCTTAGCTTCCATGCCCTTTATCTTAGATTCCACGCCATTTATCTTAGCTTCTATTAGCTTTTGTGAGAGTGACATTTGTTGCACTTGGTCTTGTAATTTTGATATATCATGTAGCATTTCTTCCTCTTCTTCATGAGTCATGCTAGAGCTTTCAGGTTGCTTACTAGGTGTTTGAATTTTCTTTCCTCGGGGCATTAGTTGCCAATAATAGTGCTCTACTATGCCCTTTGAATTCCTTCAAAATAATTTTTCAAACCAAGCTTAAGCAAAAATTTTAAAAAATCTACACACCTTTTTTCACTTTGTAGGAGCTCGATATTGCCTCTGATGTATCTCTGTAATTTCGGATCATCCAATTCTAAAATTTTGATCTGCAGTAGCCCTTTGTGTCCTCTTTCCAATGCCACCAGTCTCATCCAAATTGGATTCTCCAAGGAAGAGTTATGCCAAATCTCCCACAGTGACCTGATTATAGACTAGTTCAGTAGAGCAATATTGTACGACATGCCATATGTCCCTGTTTCGACCTTTGGCTCTAGAAAAGATGTACAAGAAACTACAGTCTGTCCTCTTTCTGTACCTTCTTACGAAATTTCAATCTAATGCTCATAAAGAAAGTTATGACGATTTTCCCCAGGTCACCTATTTGGAATGTAATTCAAGAGTCTACAAAAAGACCAACTTCCTCAGATCATATCTCCGCAAATATAGTGCGAAAATCTCTGAAATTCGGACCCGAGGTTCAGTGTGATTTCGTCTCAAATGGGTTTTTTTTTTCCGTTTCTGAAACGTCGCAAAAAAAAAAGTTACAGCGAAAATTCCACGATGACCTATTTGGAGTAGCGAAACCCTAGAATCCAAAGCTCTGATACCAAATGTTATGAAACCAGCTCACAAAAACATAGAAAAGATATATCAACACCTTAGAATTCAGCCTCTTTGAGGGGGAAACCTCCTTTACATTACACAAATGAATGATTCTTTGATGATTCAAATGACAAAACCTCCTTTCTATATATAGGAGTCTAAGGAGTCACAATATAACCCAGCCGACCTAACAATAATAATATAAAGCCACAAAAATAACAACAGATGGATTCTATGGGGCACAGTAATAACAATATGGGGACAAATAGGGGCACAACAATATTAATAAGGGATACAACTACAATAGTAATGGGGTAATCACTAGTATTATAGGGACCTAACACATTGAGATTCCTAGTGTGTGAATGATTGTAGAACAATATGGTAATCTTATCACTGTGTATTTTATCTCTTTCTGATAATTTGTAGCATTGTAATCATTCATGAATCTAGATAGTAAAGAAGTGGCATAGCCAGAAGGGAGTTCTACTTATGTGTTTTACTCCTTAAACTGATAGTTGAATTTTCCACTATAAGTCCAAAATGGAAGGTGCAGAAAATGCAAGATTGAGTTAGATAAATCCCAAACCTAGACTACTTTCCTAAATAATTAGCGAGTACAATGGATAGCACCCATGTATCTTCATAGATGGATGTAGGTCCATGGGTGGCCAATTACTCAATCTTCATGGTCAATTGATGTTAGGCCCTAAAGTACAATAAGTTCCAATTCAATTTAAGGTATTAATGCTATGAATGATTTCTAGCTAGTACGTGATGACAATTTCAGGTGAAGGAAAGAGCATGGAAACTTTTTGAGGTGGAAGTGAGTTGCATTTTTCTTTCATAGGAAAACCAAGTGTTGATTGCAAGTTGATTTTTTTGGAGTGAAATGATGAGTTTGCAACAAGGAAGATAGAGAGGTTCTTGATACAACAGAGAGATCTTTGGAGCTTGGCCCAAGAAAAGTAGGTGATAGTGTTTATGGAAGCATCATGGCAGCAAAGGATATTAGTTGTGGCAACAATAGAGATTAGATGATGACAGACAAATAAGGTAAATTTATGTGAGTTGAATAGTAACACACATGAACATATTGTAATGTGATCTACACATTGTAGTTGTAGCAAGTCTAAATATATTGTTTTGATTTGACTTAGTGGTCCTTGAAAATTTTGTACCTAATATATCCATTGGATGGAGTGTTTTGTACCCATATCTATGTAACATGAAAAAGGCATGCCGTTATAAGACCTAGAGAGGCATGCATACCCCTTTATTGTGTGTTCCCTAATGACTTGATTGCTTCTATAGTTTAGTTCAATGACCTCTATTAGGGAGTTCTTTAAAACTTTGAGGAGTAAGCCATGTGTGGCTAGATATGATATGGTGGGTCATATTGTTGGTTTTAGACTCTAGGAGGTGAAGTTTTACATTCAAGGGGTGTTCATCAGGAAGTTGAATGAACCATGTACATGAAGGGATATTCTACTATACCAACACTTATAATGATTATATAACCATGCATTCTAGTGGATGGTTATTTATTTATAAGGACATTAACAATTTGGTGATGTGTACATGATCGAGGTATAAAGTGAGAGTGCCGAATTGGACTAGAGGTAGATTGTTCTATTGAGGGGGTTCTTCAAGTCATAGTGAATTATTTGCTACATAGGAGACGATATTGAAGAGTTGAGATGACGAAGATTAAGACTCTCATAGTTGTGAAGGGGTGATGTTAAAGTATGTAACTCCTACTTGTCTTATGTGTGAGATCATATTTAATTGTTGAGCTTATTGGTCATTATTAGGTAGAGTTAGTCTATATGAGGAGTCTATTCCTAGTTTTTAGGAAGTGGTTGTAAATAGTTGGATGTGAGAGATTCCCTCCAACAAGATAGTTCCTAAATTAGTGTGTTGTTAAGAGATTCTCTCAACTTGTTGACTAAGATGGTTGGAAAAATGTATTGTGAGTTAAAAAAAATGGAAGAGATTTATCATATAATATCAAACTTAAAGAAACTTTTTATCACTAAATGGATATCATGTGAATTGAATAAACCAAATTTAGTCTTAATGATCATCAACCATCATCAATTATGTAATCTTATAACTCTTTCCTATTTTGATTATTTTGAGAAAATCATAACAATTTCATTACTTTTATATGTACAATATTTAATTAAATGACTTTTTAGAATAAAATGATAGTTGTCAAAAATATTTTTATGTACCTAACCTATACAAAGGAAATTTTGCCAAATTTAGACTGACTTGTTACAATAAAATGATAGTTGTCAAAAATACTTAAAAATAGACCAAGTTGTAAAGTTTAGTTAGGTTATATTAATTTGATCTCACTAAACAATAATTATGTTATAATAAGTTTCCCCAAATTTAGAATAACTTTTTATAGTATAATGATAATTATCAAAAATACTTAAAAATAGACCAAATTGTAAAATTCAATTAGGTTATATTAATTTGATCTCATTAAACAATAATTATTTTATAATAAATTTCCCCATATTAAATTAATTTGATACCTAATTTGATCTCAATGTACAATAAATATTTTATAATAAGTTTGCCGAAAAATATATTTAAAAAAAAAAATTAAAACAATCACTCCATATATTTATTCATTGTAAAATATAACTTTATTCCAGGTCATAACATAATTTATTCTCTTATTTTCCTGGAAACATAACTTATTCTCTTACCAAAACTATAATAACTTAAAACTTTCATTTACGCTATATTTAACTATTAAAATAATATTCGTTGAATCTTTGAATTGACAGAGTAAATATATCTGTTTCGTTTGAAATCATACGTCATCGCCTAAAATCCAATCAAATATTCTACTTTAATAAACAAATTGTAAACTACATAAACGAAATTGATACTGGACGAAATGAAACGTGTGTCGTTAGCAAGTTCAGGGTGGAAATTATTCTCGCGAAAACTTCCTAACCATGCAAATTGTTTTTTGGTGTTCATTTCACAACACACAAGTAATAGTGAAGGAAAGCTGCCCGTCATTGTTACACTCCTTCTCCGTGGAGTGTAAATAACTTTATAAGTTCATTCAACCTCTCATACTTCATTCCTCATTGTCCAAATCTTTATTCTCTGCATCTGCCCAGCCAAGATAGAAGGATACATGGCTATGGCTATCTCTGCAACTCGCATCCAGAGATCGAAGATCTGCTCCGCAAAATTCCCAAATCTGGTGATTCGGCGCACAGATGTTTCTCCCGCAGCTAAAGAAAAAGAGAGCGATGCCAGGAAACCGCTCCGCCACTATTTTCCGGCGACAAACGGGGCTGATTTTAATTTCCGAAGCAACAGGCCAAGGATTCAGCCATGGATCTCTGTCTCCATCTCAACCAATACCGCGGCGGGAATGCTCCAGGCAAGATATTCTCTACCATTTAATTTAAAGAATTTAAAGATTGCACCTTACAGATGCTCGAGGAACTTTGGTCTGTCATTCTTGCGATTCTTATTGCAATTTATATTTATCTGTTACTTAAATGCAAATTCCTCTGTTATTTTGACGCGAATTGTTGTAGGCATTTAGATCCACGGCTGTTAAAACCTCGCTTAACTTTTGTTCAAGTGCTCTAATTTTATAATTTCGTCACTAGAGTTATACTATATACAATTCTTATTGCTATTTTGATATCTTAGTCAGATGCAAATACTCTCATATTCATATTACATAATTCTTACGGCATTTCGATCCACAACCTTTAAAAAGCCTTCTAATTTTGTTCAACCGCTACAATTTTATAATTTCGTCTCTAGGATTGAAGGCCATGAACATTTTGCTAAAGGCCGATGAATCTTAGAAAGATTTATAGAAGAAGTTCGGTGACTAAAGCCGACCTGATCACTGTGACGTAAATTAACGGATGTCTTTCGGAGGCGTCTGATGCGCTTATGTGTCCGCAGAACTTAAGTGATCTGTGTCATATGTATGAACAATACACCTTAGAGTTTCAGCTTGTGTTTTGATCTCGCGACACCGGAATCATGCCATAAGGTTAGACTGGATTTTGTTCCCGTGGCTTCGTTGCAAAGATTTTTAATATCGAATTTCAACCAAGCAAGCAATTGCTGTTCCACGGTGGCAATCCTCTGACTGTATCACGATTCTTGGCGACTAGTTTTGCATTTTAAATATTATTATCCCAGTTATTATTAATATTTTATTTTATTATAAAGAACTTTCAATGCGAACTATGGTTTACAAGGAGTTGGAGTCACCTTCAGGAACATCTCTCCTGTATCTAAATGTATCGGTGACGAGAAGGATGCAAAGGTCAAATCTCGATCTCCATTATCCTTCATTTAATTTCATGGATAAAAGTGCACACTTTAAATTTTGGAATTACTTTTATTTATTTATTAATTTAATTATATTATTTTATCTATCATAATAATGAGTTATTTAAAGAATATTTACTTTATACTTATCTTTCCCGTTTTCGTTATGGAAACACGGCAAACCCAAAGGCGTCATAGTAGTTGGAGCTTAGGTCGAGCCCTGAATTTTATGATGGGTGAATTATATTATTATTCTTATTATTTTATCATAAGAGAATTATATATTATTTTTGTATATTAAAATTAGATAATTATTATTATTATTATTATATATCTCATTTTCAATTCTCGTTTTCGTGATCGAAAGGCGGCTAACCGAAAGGCGTGCTAGTAGTGGGAACTTGGAGCTTTGTCTTCTCCCATGAACTTGATTCTATCATGGGAGGGTTATATTCTTATTATATGCCCCATTTTTAATTCATAGTGTATCAGTTATAAAGTTGGTTGAGTGGCGTTCTCTCCGAAAGTGGCAAAACCTATCAAACTCAGGTGTCAAACCAACAGTGAGGACAGCCATCTCTGGCTGCTATCCGCGAATGTCGGTTTGACTCATCACTGTTATCAAGGAAAACCACGCCACCTGTAATAACCCGCTGGTGGTCCGTAAGGGAGCAGGCTTTCACTCCTGCCAGATGCCTCTGGGTCTTGGGCCGTTAACCTGTTTCCTTACGTCCGAGGAAGACGAGCTCTTAGCCAAGCAGAAGCAGTTTTACGGCATACTCCAGGCCGGAATCATGGATCTGTTCTGTGGCTGTTTAACAAAAAAATTATCTATTTATTATTAATTATTTAATTTTTATTATTACTCATTTGACTTTTTTAACATATTTATATTAAATTATATATAGTTGAGTTATTATTATATATAGAGTTATTTTATTATAATAATAATAGAAAAATGAATATAGAAAAATAGAATTTCATTTTTTATTAAAAATTAATTAGTTTAATTTTTTAATGTATTTTTAGTAAAAAATTCATTTCATTCATTCATTCAAGTCACAAAAACCATGTTGTAATTGGCTCATTTGTGGTGGTATTTATGAAACAGTTGTACTAGCGTAAGAGTGGTAACGGATCTTCAAAGTTAAATATTTTGCAAAATTTATTATTCCATTTAAAAATAAAAATAATAAAAATTTTAATTGCAAATAAGATAATAATTAGACAAAAAATTCAAACACCAGAGCTTATCATAATCAAAGATCTATTTATAGTGTCAAAATACTTTAAGAAAGTTGCTCCATTTTAAAACCACTCAAATTTTCAGAAATCCAATTAGAATAGAGATGTATGAAAATTTTGACTTTTCATATCACTATATCATATGATAGAATTTTATTACAAGATTATGCAATTCACAAAAAAAATCAAAACAGAACAAAAATAAAAGAATGATGAATATTTCATTATGTCATAGTCTAAATTATATTGCTTTTCTTACAATCATTTAAAATAATAATTAAAAAAACCCACATTTTTAACTAAAATTTAATAAGAACCATTTTGAATTAACAAAATTACATAATGTTATAAAATAAAGATAAAATTGTAGTACTTTAAGGATCTAAATCTATTTTTCAATTAAAAGTAATGATTTTAATTATTTAAATTTGTTAATATATATATATATAAATTAAAAATTTTAAATTAAAAACATAATTTCTCTTGAAAAATTCATATCATAAAATATATTTCATTATAATAACCTACCTTAAAAATTCATAACAATATTCTTCTTATTTTCAAATTTTTGAAAAGTTAATCTCATCTGTGTAAATTAATCTACTTTTTATATTAATACTGTAAAAAAATTATTACGATCATAAAAATCTAAAGCCTCCCATAAAAAAAGTCTGGCCTTAACCGCTTTCAAAGTTATGTCATTACATCTGCCTTACATTAAGAGGTTAAAGACATCATATGCATCAAAATAAGGCAGAGAAATCATTAAAACGAGAAAATAAAACCTAAACAGAAACTAGTATACATTATGATCATACTGGTGGTGGAGAAAAAAGTCCTAGCTAGCACACAGTTTTCTGTTCTTTGGTTTTTCTCATCTATCGTCTCTGGTTTCAGTTCGTCTTTAATGATTATCAGGGTTGTACAGCAATATATATTAAAGATATCCAAAATCTTAAGATTATGTATGGGAAAATTAAATCTCATTTCCTAGATTAGTTAGTGTAACAAGGGTTTCTCTAAAATCAACACCGGGGCGTAGTGTATGGCATATGCAACCTAGAAATGCCAGGCCCTGAACCGTCCCCGACGAAGTCGTCGATCCAAGTTGTGGACGTGAATGTTAACTTAAACCATCAGCTTCTCTGATTAGGGCTCTGGGCTAGAATCTACAGGCAAGATACAATCATAGCCACACGAGACTTCGGCAACAAGTTAAGGGTTCTGTGTTCAAATCCGCAGAAGACCAAAACATTGCAGAGATGAGGATGTCATAATAGCTCTATGGGTTTCAGCACCACGAAATAAGCATATAATTAACCAAAAGCTAATAAATAAATGGTTTATCATAGTTATTTTAAATGGGTTATAATTTTAAAAACTAATAAATAAATAATAAATGAAAGATTGATATTAAAACCAACAACCCAACATTTTACTATATTCACTAAATATAATAAGATTGCAAGGAAGTAGTGAAAGATATTTGTCTCAGCGGTTTTCAAAGACGTTGGGCAAATTGTCATTACTGCACTCTTAACACATCGACATCAATTTGGTGGTTCTCAGCTATAATAAAAATGAAAATATATTAATACTTTTGGATATTTTTCAAGGCCGTCTACTAATGGTTCTGAATATTTTTTTAAAGGGCAGCGACCGCATAAGGATAAAAAGTTTATTTATTTCAGGGAATTTTTTAAATAATGGGAAGAGCGGAGACATTTTTTTTAACCTTCGCACAACAAAGCTCAGACAATGTGGGGAGATTTTCTTTTGGGGACCGTAGACAGATGAAATAGAGGTACAATCACAGTGAAGGGTTGATCGCAAGAGTGAATCTGAGGCTCTGGATTAACTGGGAAATCGGGAAGTTGAGCATTGTTCTTGGGTTAGCATTGTTTTTGGGGCTTTGGTCACTGGATTAGAAGATTTTTAGATCTAAGAATCAGAGAGCTTGATTCTAAATAGGCAACGTGGATTCTGTTGATTTAGTATCAAACAAATAAACCTGTACGAACCTTTATTTATTTCGATAGATTCTAGGTATAATGTTGATTCTATGTTTAAAAATAAAAAAATAAGTCTTATAAGGACAGATACACAATTACCCTGACAGCTAGCTTTTAAGATAATTTATTCAATGAAAAAATTTGAGAATTTAAGGTACTCGTCATTACACATTGAACCAGAAAAGTTGAAATGCAGAAATATGTATTTGTCCGCTAAGTTATTTTTAAGGACATTAAAAATGATTTTCTTCCCTTCCATTTAAAAAGAAATTAGTTTTGAAAATCCTATTATTAATGCAGAAGAAAGGATTATAAACTCCAAAGTGGCGCATATTTGAATGGGTTTCTATTCCAAATTCTCTACACTCGCGTTAAGAATCACATTATTGATATAGGAGAAAGGATAAACCAGTTCTGTCATTCTTGACAATAAAATCGCATCTTCACTTTAGATTTAAAACAATGTCGTCTAACTTTTCATTATTTTACCTCCTTTCAACATCAAGAAGGAGAAGACGCCTCTGAGAGCGTATAAGCCAATTAGTGAAGGAGCTTGTTACTTCATCTCCTTTAAAGGTATTCTATATAAATTCATTTATCACTATCCGTAACTGCTCAGCCATGGCTATCGCTGCAACTTGGATCGAGGGAATCAATAATCATCCCGGAAAATTCGGAATTCGGGCCACAGTGGGTTCAACTTTTTGCCATCGGTAAGAAGAAGAAGCTGATACCAGGCAGCCACTCAACTGCTATTTTCCGGTGAACGTTGGGCTAGCTTTAATTTTCAAAGCATCAAGCTAGGGACTCGACCAATCTAGCGACGGGAATACTCGACGCAAGTATAGACGCTCCAGTTTGTCTTTTACTTTCGAAAAAAGAGTATAGATGCTCCAGCGACTTTGATATATATATATATAATATGTAAATTCCTCTCGGATGCATATTCTTATAGGCATTTCCATGGCGTTTAAAGGTCCTCTCTCTTTTGTTCTTTTTTGTTGAGCCGTTATAAAAGTATAACGTCGTCACGGTGTTAAAAGCATAAACATATCGTCAAAGTCTGGTGAACGTTAGAAAGCGTTATGGAAGAAGTCGGTGAATTTAGTAACACTGACGGCTGTCTAGAAAAATCATGAAAGCCATCGAGAGACGTATGATGCTCTTCCGTATCTGCAGAGCTTAGTTCTGTGTTATGCGTATGGGCAAAAAGCGGTAGAGTGTTTTGCTTGTGATTTGAGCTAGCCACCTCGGAATCGTCCGAAGAGGATGGACTGGACTTTGTCCGAATGACTAGGTTGCAGAGATTATTTCTATCCAGTTTCAATACGCAATTGTTGGTCCAGTCTAGGTGGGGAATTCTGTGCCTTATGCATATTTAAAATAATTATTATTATTATTATTAATTATTTTTTAATTATTTAATTATTGAGGATGATGGAAAGAAATTATTTTATTTAAAAAAAAATAAAAATAAAAATTAGATTAATATTTTATTGAAGATAGATGGAGAAAAACTAAACTATTTAAAAAATAAAATAAAAATTTGATTAATTAAAAGATATTAGTTTTTATGATTTATGTAAATTATAGTGAGCTCAAGAAGCTTCTCTCCAAGCTTTTTGAGTATAAGAATAAAGTCTTAAATCAAAATAAATAATTTGTTTCTTTAGGTCCGATAGACCAATGTTTGGTCTCACCTGACGTTAACCATCAGCATCATCAAATATGAAAAATATTTATTAATTTTAAAAATAATATTATTATTATTATTATTAATATTTTATTTAAATTTAATTATTAAAAATTATGTTATTTTAATTATGTTAAGGGTTTATTTTAAAATAAATTTTTAAAAATTTAATTTAATTATTAATAATAATAATTATAAATCAAAAATTAAAATTTATCTCAAAAATAAATATATTTTTTTATTATCTTAATTAAATTAATTAAGTAAATAAATTATAATATAATATTATTATTATAAATATGTAATAATAAATTATGATATTGATTTGAAATAAATATTAATCATTAAAAAAACTTATTATACATTTTAAAATATATATATATATATATATAACTGGTTGTCGTTATAACATTTTAATATATATATATATATATATATATAACTGGTTGTCGTTATAAAATAAATGTTTTGATATTTGAAAATAAAATTACATAAATACATCAATAAAATAAAAAATCACAAAACAACCGATAAAATAATATCATGTTCCTTCCCTCGAGTTGCACTACGGTCGAAGGGACAAATTAACATTTGCAATCCGGTCGAAGGGACAAAATGATAGGCTAATTGGCAGTTTTTTTTATTATCCTTGTTTTGTATTTTTCGACGCAAACAATCATTTGTTTTTCGGACATCTAAAAGATGGGAAAGAGCTAACCAGTCATATATTGGATATTTAATGCCGAAATATATGCACACAAGTTAACGCGATAACATGGGAGCGGGCAATTTCGGCATTAAATAATATTTGGGCGCTCCCGTGTTATTGGGCTAACTTGCGTGCATATATTTCGGCATTAAATACCCAATATATGGCTGGTTAGCTCTTTCCCAAAAGATGTGGTATTGGTCGCGGGCTTGTCTGTTACCTAAAAGATGACAGTGGTTGTAGCTTTGTCTTTTTCGAATAGTTTAAAGGCGGAGGAATTGCTCGAACGGTTAAAAGTGGCTGAAATCTGGATAAAAATTATTCAAAAAATCTTGTAAATGCAATATTTGAATTGTGTTTTTTGATGGTGGAAATGGATTCAGCACTATCAAAACCATCTAAAATACCTAAAATTTTGAAATTTAACAACTGGATTTACAAAAATCCTTGCCAATTTTTTTCTAAATATAACCAAAATTTTCATAACTTTCCAACCAACTCTTTAACCTCATACGTTGTCTTTTACCTGAAGTAGCACTAAAGAAGCCTTTATTGTCGGAGAGTTGGCGGACTTACCGTATAGTCACCCAAAAGATGTTGTGTTGGTCGCGGGCTTGTCCGTTACCAATAAGACGGTGGTTGTAGCCTTGTCTGGTAGCCTTGTCTTTTCCCCGAAGTAGATAAGGCTCACTAAAGAAACCTTTATTGTCGGAGGGTTGGCGGAGTTATCTTAAGGTTATATTTATTTAAATTATATGAGTATAGATTTATTTGAAACAAAGATGTAATCGAAGGATTTAATTTTTTTATTTGTAATTTTTTTTATGTTTGTATGTTATTTAATTATTTTTTAAATTATATTTTGGTTGATATAAATAAAAATTTCAATTTTTAAATTTTATTTTAGTCAATATAAGTAAAATTTCAACTTAAATAATGGACAGACTTACACATCATACTAGATTGTAAAAGAAACTTATCAATTTAATAATATATAATTTTTATTATATTTAATTAAATAATTTATATATAAGAAAAATTAAAAATATTTTTGTATATTAATTATCAATTAAACTTAATTTTAGTAATTAAAATCAATGTTATAATTTTCTTTTACTCAATTAAATCTTTACATGTAATATGAATATCTCTTATATGATCTCTATATAATATGTATATCTTTCAAGTAATTCCTCACAAACTAAAATATATAATTTAATATTTTTCTTACTTATTATAACCCCTTTAACTTTTGTTCATGTGCTCTAATTTTATAATTTCGTCACTAGAGTTATACTATATGCCATTCTTTGTCCCTGGGCATTTACCCCGGCGGTCGGGACGGTCGGCTTGCGGCCTCCCCACGCGGGTTTAAACCCTCGTTGTATTGAACCCCTCATTGTATGTTCCTGTTACTCCGGTAGTTTATATATTGATCAATCTTGCTCCGCAGCATATATATATTTTACAAATCAAGTTTCAGGTATCCATTGCCACTTTAATCTCGCTTCTGTAAATTTATGTAAATTGTAAATCTCAGTTTAATACAGTTTCTTCTAGAAAGACTCACCCACCCTCATTTTACTTTATATACCATTTTTATTGCTATTTTGATATCTTAGTCCGATGCAAATTCTCATATTCTTCATATTCATAATTCTTACGGGCATTTCGATCCACAGCCTTTAAAAAGCCTTCTAATTTTGTTCAACCACTATAATTTTATAATTTCGTCTCTAGAATTGAAGGCCATGAACATTTCGTTAAAAGTCCGATGAATCTTCGAAAGATTTATAGAAGAAGTTTGGTGACTAAAGGACCATGCTATGTCCAGTTATGGTTATCCTAAGCTGCTCTCCCTCGTACTTTTTAACAACTCTCGCAATCTCAGAGAGAAGTTGCTCTCTCGCGCTTCCATGGTTAAACCTTTCCGAGCAATTCTGGGAAGTGTAGAGGCTCAAAAATCCCATCTCCACCTTCCTATCCTCTCGAGGATCCAATGGATTTAAACGAGCAGAAGTTAGTGAATGCATAAAATTCGCAAGCCATTCCATGTATGTGGCAGTGCCTGTCAATGCCACGACAATGTCTCTACATCCAAGCAGTTTAATTTCAGGCATTTAAATCAAAATTAATTAATTTATATATAAACTTAATCAATTTTTTTCCAAATATCTAGTAAATAATATTTACACATATGAAGGACATCGAAAAACATCAATAATAATAATGCTAGTAATACAAAGTATTATGGTCAAAGTACATAAAATTTAGTTTAGTCCGTGTTATGAAATAGAAAGAACAATTGATTTTTTTGTGCGTTTTGAAGAGAATTTATCACATCTGAACAATTGTTTTTTCAAGTACTGTTCTCCGGAATGTCGAAATCCAGCACATAGTCCCAACGGTTGTCTAAGACCTTTGGTGTCTACCAAAAGTCAAAGTCAACTCTTGTTCAAGAGTTTCGGTGTCTACAAAAGTCAAACTCATCGTCATCAGAGTTGAAATATTCATATGTACCCAAGACAATGACGTAGAAATATTCATATGTACCCAAGACAATGACGTAGAGCTCGCATTTCTCCTTTAAAATTTCCTTTAAAATCTTACTTTTAAATTATATATATATATATATATAGATATATATATATATATATTTTTTTTTTTTTTCCATTACAAAAATAAAGTAAAAATCTCTGTTTCACACCATTTTAATTACAATTATTAAAAAAGAAACGAAATCTATTTTTTTTCCTCGAAATATTTTTCAAAAATATTACCACTTTATATTGCATTGCCTTCTTTTTAATAATTTAAAAAAAAAATTTACAATTTCATAACAACATTTTATCAAAATTATTAAACAAAATAAGAATATAGAATATATATGTTTGTCATCCGAAAATCAACGGATAAAGTTACCGAGAGAATCTACTGAGCGGAATTGCAATGCCATGCACATTTTGCATTAAAACTTACTAAATAATGTAAAGTTGTTAAATTGTTTTTGGCGTATCCATGGTGATGCTACACCTCGTGGAATTATTATTTTGTGAGAGACCCCTCGAATTTTAAGTTCGACCTTTGGAGATTGCATTTTAATTTGAGTCTGTTGGTATTAATGATGACTAAATTGTTTTGACGAAAGGTTTTTTATTATTATCGTTTAAATTAATTAATAATAATAATTGTAAAATATTCTAAAATTAATTAATTAATAATAATAGTAAAATACTTTAAAATCAGGTATTTTGAATATTTTATATTTTAAATTTGTCTTATAATTTTATTTGAATTGAATTTTAGAAGAAATATAAAAATGGTATATATAAATAATTTCAAGTTTTATTTTATAAATAGATTTTAAAATTGTTATATAATTTTTCCGTATAATTGAATTTTAGAAGAATTATAAAAATGTTATATAAAAATAATTTGAAGAAGTATTCTTGTATGACGGTGATGGCCAGAGCACAACACCCAATCAACACGGTGATAACCTTCCATGACCTCCACAGATATTCCTTATGGAATTCCCAAAGCCAGGTTTTGAAATGTTCAATTATTGTCCAATGCTTCCACTGTCTCCCCAAAGTCATAGTCATCGTCATGCTTACACTTTTAGCGAAGGAGGGGTGTGAGATCGTCATGCTTACACTTTTAGCGAAGGAGGGGTGTGAGAGAGTCGTGATGTCTTTCTCTTGCAGGAGTCGAAAGAAAATTCATTGTTCTGCTCCCGATTGCAATGGACGGAATTAACAAGAGGAGTCTGAGAAGCCAAGTGTAGCTTGGGGGCTTTCTTAGCTCTCAATTTGGCATATTGGTCGACCACCTGGTTCCCCGCGAGTCTTTACCTTGTGCAGAACAACTTCCGCTAACCATCCCTGGTCCTCCTTGATCTCCCTCAAAATGGTGGCACCCAAATTGTTGTACACCTGGGGACCCTCCTTCCCATCGACCAGGTTCACCAGATGCGCCAACGCAAACTCGCAGTCTGTGAAGATGTCTGATGTGCTTATGTGTCTGCAGAAATTAAGTGTTCTGTATCATACGTCTTTTTTCAGAAGAAAAAAGCGGTATATTCATTCATAGGATATAGCAAAATTTTACATCAATGCCTTGTTATCTGTATCATGGGTCATCTGCCATGTAGTATCCACCATGTAGTATCTAGTATTTCAGATCAGTATAGTGACTGTCAATACAAAATATTCTGTGTCCTATGTATGAACAATACACCTTAGAGTTTCAGCTTGTGATTTGATCTCGCGACACCGGAATCATGCCATAAGATTAGACTGGATTTTATTCCAATGGCTTCGTTGCAAAGATTTTTAATATCGAATTTCAACCACCTTAGGGTTTCAGCTTGTCATTTGATCTCGCGACACCGGAATCATGCCATAAGATTAGACTGGATTTTATTCCAATGGCTTCGTTGCAAAGATTTTTAATATCGAATTTCAACAACCTTAGAGTTTCAGCTTCTGATTTGATCTCGCGCACGGGAATCATGCCATAAGATTAGACTGAATTTTATTCCAATGGCTTCGTTGCAAAGATTTTTAATATCGAATTTCAACCAAGCACGCAATTGCTGTTCCACGGTGGCAATCCTCTGACTGTATCACGATTCTTGGCAACTAGTTTTGCATTTTAAACTATTATTATCCCAGTTATTATTAATATTTTTTTTTATTATAAAGAACTTTCGATGCGAACTATGGTTTATAAGGAGTTGGAGTTACCTTCAGGAACATCTCTCCTGTATCTAAATGTATCGCTGACGAGAAGGATGCAAAGGTCAAACCTCGATTTCTATTATCCTTTATTTAATGTCATTGAGAAAAGTGCACACTTTAAATTGTGGAAATACTTTTATTTATTTATTAATTATATTATAATATTTTATTTTATATTATTTATCATAATAATGAGTTATTTAAAGAATATTTACTCTATACTTATCTTTCCTGTTTTCGTTATGGAAACGCGGCAAACCCAAAGGTGTCATAGTAGTTGGAGCTGTCTTTTCCCATGTAGGAAAGGTCGAGCCCTGAAACAATATTTTATCATGGGTGAATTGATTATTATTATTATTTTATCATGAGAGAATTATATATTACTATTATTGTATATTAAAATTCGATAATAATAATTATAATCATATATCTCATTTTCAATTCTCGTTTTCCTGATCGAAACGCGGCGAACACAAAGGCGTGTTAGTAGTGGGAACTTGGAGCTTTGTCTTTTGCTATGGTAGAGAAGGTCGAGGACTGAAACTTGATTTTATCATGGGAGAGTTATGTTCTTATTATATGCCCCATTTTTTAATTCATACCGTCAGTTATAAAGTTGGTTGAGTGGCTACGTCAATCAGTACAAATTCATCGATCTGTTATCGTGGCTGTTTAACAAAAAATTTATCTATTTATTATTAATTATTTCATTTTTTTAATATATCCCTATTAAATTAATTATATATATTATGTTTGAGTTATTATTATATATAACTATTTTATTATAATAATAATAATAGACCAAATGAATATAGAAAAAAGGAATTTTATATTTTATTAAAAAAAATTAATTAGTTTAATTTTTTAATATTTTTTTGTTATGTGAATAATTTATTTTATTTATTTAAGAGTAGAGATATATGAAAATTTTGACTTTTCATATCACTAAGCCACTTGATAAAATTTTGTTACAATATTAAGTAACTCTCATAGAAATCAAAACAAAACAAAACAGAACAAAAATAAAAGAATGATGAATATTTCATTATGTCATAGTCTAAATTATATTGGTTTTTTTCAATCATTTAAAATAATGAAAAAAACTCACATTTTTAACTAAAATTTGATAAGAACTATTTTGAATTAACAAAATTACATAATATTATAAAATAAACATGAAATTGTGGTATTTTAAGGATCTAAATTAATTTTTCAATTAAAAGTAATGATTTTAATCATCTAAATTTGTAATTTTGATTTTAAAATTAATTTCTCTTGAAAAATTTAGATTAAAAATATAATTTCTCTTCAAAAATTCATATCATAAAATGTATTTCATTATAATATAATGATAACATATGTTAAAAATCCATATTATAAGAACAATTTATACACACATTCTTATTTTTGGTAAGTTAATCTCATTTTTGTAAATTAATCCACTTTTTATATTTACTACTAAAAAAAAAAATATTATAACCATATGGGAAGTCAGGCCTTAAACTGCTTTCAAAGTTATGTCACTACATCTACCTTACATAAAGAAGTTAAAGACATCAAATGAATCAAAGTAAGGCGTAGAAATCATTAAAACGAGAAAACAAAACCTAAATAGAGACTGGTATATAGTATGATCATACTGGTGAAGAAAAAGGGCCTAGCTAGCCCATAGTTTTATGTTCTTTGGCTTTTCCCATCATCGTCTCTGGTCCTGGTTCGTCTTTAATGATTATGAAGGTTGCACAACTATATATATATATATATATATATATATTAAAGATATCCAAAATTTTAAGGTTATATGGGAAAATTAAATCTCATTTCCTATACTAGTTAGTGCAACAAGTGCTTCTCCAGACTGGTGATCAGACCAATTGCCACCACCCTTCATGCAACTCTTTCAAATGTTTAATTTACTCCTCGACGCATATAATACCCTATGTTGGATAATTGTTCATGTTGTAGGAAGGCATATGGAACTAGGATATAGTGACTACGCTAACAGACATGTTTATGGTGGAAGCGAAGCACCTAGAGAATGCATTCTAATTGTCTCTTTTATGCAACCATTGAATCATGTCATTTCATACACTGCGTCTCTAAAATCAACAACAAGGCGTAGTGTATGCAACCTAGAAATGTCGGGCCTTGAACTGTCCCCAACACAGTCGTTGATCCTAGTTGTGGACGTGAATGTTAACTTAAACCATCAGCTACTCTGATGAGGGCTTTGGGTTAGAATCTACAGGCAAGATACAAACATAGAAGCTCAGAACATTGCAGAGATGAGAACATCGTAGCCATACCAGACTTCGGCAACAAGTTAAGAGTTCTGGGTTCAAATCCGTATCCAAGTTATGGATGAAGAAGACCAAAACATTGTAGAGATGAGGATTTCATAATAGTGTTATCGGTTTTAGCACTATGATCCATTTTTCGACACTCTTCAACAACCCACAATAAAAAAATCTAAATAATATAAAAGGAAGGGAGCGAAGCGTAAAATCTATCATCAATAATATAATATGATTTTACCTTATGAGGTTTCAAATTCTGTAATACTAACCAAGCGACATCTGTAAATGGAAAGCTCTGAGAGCATCCGAGAAGTTCTTTCTTGTAGAAATGCAGAATAAGGCGAGCTAGCCTAGGAAGTTGACAACAAAAATGGCGAGCTTGCCTAGCAAGATGACAATGACCTTTGCTGCAAAGTATTCGTAATCCTTAGCAATAATATTGGTTTCCTTGCAAATTTGAGCATCGACATCAATCATGGAATGTAAATTAGATCATTTGCAGTGACTTAAGGTAATCATTTTCCTTCATTCTTGATAAAGGTGCCTAGTCTCTCCCTGGCCTGCAATTGGGTGGTCTTTATTAGTGGCTCTATATTCATTGGAATCTCAGTATATTTTAAAGATTTTGGAATATTTTGAAATTTTGATAAATATGAATAAAGCTAAACCTAAGTTACTAGATCTTCAATTGCTCTATATTCATTGCAATCTATGTATATTTTAAAGATTTTGGAATATTTTGAAATTTTGATAAATATGAATAAAACTAAACTAAATAATATATTAGATTTTCAAAATATTCCAAAATCTACCTTTAAAATACTCAAACAATACATTTATGTTTACTAAATGATGATATATATTTACAAATGGAGGGGAACCCTAAGATGTCATTCCAATTCCCTCTCCATCCGTCAATCATTATAACAATAACAATGATGATGAACATGTTGTTTTGCCCGATTTTCAATGATCCCAGTGCTCAAAGCCATCTGTCTATCATTATAACAACAACAATGATGATGAGCGTGTTATTTTCACCGACTTTCAATGATCCCAATGCTCAAAGCCATCTGTAGATCATTATAACGAAAACAATAATAATGAACGTGTTGTTTTCACCGACTTTCAATTATCCCAGTTGGTGAGCTCCAGTATTGCAGCAATAATGCTACAACTCCTGGGACTCCATTCTTTACTTTTATCAACTCGGTAGTTCGTAACAAACTCGGAAGCGACAGTGCTGTATGCACAAGTACTATCTCTTGCCGCAGCTTTCACTTGGTCAGCTGGCACAAGTCCGCTAGGGGCTCAAGCCAACTTCTATGAGCTCTGAGAAGAAGCTTTTTAACCGATGGACGAAAGCTAATTTAAAGAAGGCAGATCTACTTGCAGAAAGACATTGAAAAGCTAAAAGAAAACGCAAACCCTAGCAAACCCTAATTCTACCAGCTAATCCTACTGATGTAAGAAAGAGGATGCAAACTACCGAAAGAAATGTCATTGACTTCTAGGAAGGTAAATACATGTATCTAAGCTACTTCTACAGTAACATCTGAAAAAACATCTTTTTGTATTTTTGAATAAGTTGCCAGAGTTAGTATGCATATGATTTGACTGTTTTTGGGCTGTGCAGAGCTGGATGGGCAAGAGGAAATTCTTGGAGGAGGTCAAGAAGGTTCAGAGAGGGCCTAAGGAGTCCCTAACACCCTTCCATAGAGTTTCACCGAGTTTGGCTATCAAGAAACCTCATTCGTGAGCCTCTACAAGAAGTCTACAGGGGTTCTATAGGATGTTTGCGATTTTCTACAGGATGTCTGTAACTTTCTACAGGATGTTCAGAAATGAGGTTTTTGGTGGATGAATGGAGAGGGTAAGGTGAAGGAGTGAGTGTGGAGGTAGGGTGAGGGCTGGAGATGGTCTAGGACTCGGTGGATGGAGTTGTGGGCAGGTGTAGATGGCTGGATTTGGTTCAAAGAAGACTAAAGCAATGTTACACACAAAACTAGGGTTATGGGAGCAAATGGCGAACGGGAGGCAAGGATGCTAAGTAGAGGGTGGAGTGGATGGTGTTGATGGAGAATAAACAGATGAAGGAGTGGTACAGGTGCTCTGCAAGGCGTTTTTCCAACTGATCCAACGAAGACTTGTAAATTCAAAAACCTAATTACGATGACCTAATCTGCTAGCTGCCAGTAAAGAGAATGAACAGAAGTGTGACCTGCAATGAAACCATGTATTTTAACTCATGCAACTAAGCAAACGAAAGTCTGAACTTGTAACCAACTTCTACACATGAAAATCAAACACTAGTGATTGCATGGCAAAGCAAAATCAGTGTTTTTGTGGGTAGCAAAGTTATCCTGATCCCAGCTCCTGATCCTACTGAAGGAGAGGTGAAACCAGAGATGTTTGATGGCCCTTTTCTTGAAGCTTTTTCCTGTTAACAACCTATCAACTAAATCTGAGCATTCAAAAGTCTTTCTAACCATTAACAGTGACCTAGTTAATCAGCAAACTTTAACCTACTTAACAGAAATGTTTTTGCAAATGCATAAAGAACAAATAACAATACATAAAGGAGGCCTTAGCACTCGGGTTGGGCCCAACCCCAAGAGCTGCAGGCTCCTATAAAGAACTCAGATCTGATGCCAAGTAAAGTTGCTTCTCATTATTCAAAAATAAACATCATATGAAAGTTGTACAGCAGTAGCTACAATAAAACAGGCTAAGCAAAATGGCAGCACTATAGTGCAAAAATAACAATAGTTCCAAAAAGTAAACTACGAAGGCTAAGGCCTTCCTATTTGTACAATACGAGGGGGCTAGCAGCCCTCCTAGATTCAAGGGACTCGGCTATCCCAACTGCTAGTGAACAGTCACTCCTCCAAAAACTGCTTGGTTGCCTATAAAACTCATTTTGGTGGCCTGTGGAGCTCGGAGTTGAGGGTGGAGATTTCGAGGAAGCCATTTAATGCAAGAGACAACCTCCCTATGAATCCTCACCTCAAGCTTGGCTGTCAGCTGACCCATGATTGCTTGGTTTTGCTCCAAAATTTGTCCAAAAATCCTGAAATAACCACGCATTAGCCTCCTAGGTAGAGTGACCACCCTTATTCGTTCAAATAACATAAACATACTAGAAAAACATGCATAATCTATGAAAAATGGAGGATTGAACAACGACAATTAGGCAAAATGAGCCCAATAAGTTACCCAATTTGGGGGCTCATCATCACTCCCCTGCTAAATCGGTTGCTCATCCTCTGAGCAACTAGTCCAGCTCATCATCCTTTATGGCTTTGATCGCCTCCCTCACATCCCAAGCCTCTGTTATGATATCCTCTTCCCGGTCATGGAATCCTACCTTCCTTTCCACTTCCTCCCATTACCTACCTTCTTCCTCTACCTTCACTCCTTCTAGCAATCCCAAAAGTAAAGGAGGACTGAATTTCAAGCCAATCTAATTGGCCTGAAAGTTCTGCATCAACTGCTTGTAGAGGGGTACCCTTGCCAAGGCTTCCCTCATCTTGGTGGGAGAGTGGTATTCTTTTATCTTCAGGCTGTGAGGTAGTGTGTTCCACTGCCTTGTGCAGGCATGCATACAATTTTCTCCCAACATCCTCTCCATGTCCTCAAAATGGGCAATGGCTTGAGCCTGTTGCTCAATGTATTCCAGTAGATCCTGAGGACTGTTGGCCATGTTCTGGTGGGCACTTATCACTGCTGATGGGTCATCTGGCTCTGCTCTGATCATGAGAGGCTCACTGAGCTCTCTGCCTATGATACTGCAGACCTCTGCTGCTCTCTTCTCCTCATGGCTCATCCAAGAGGCCATGGCCATAAGCTGGACATCTCCTATCACCGTGTTAGGATCCCATGCGTTCATGTCCGGAAGGGCAAAGTTGTGCAAGTAGAACTCTGCCAATTTGGCCCTATCCTCAGATGAACTACTGCCACATAAAGCTGCAAACTGATGATAATTTTGGAAAGGGGTGATGCCCCTTTGGGCTAAGGTATTGATTTGAAACTGTAACCCTTGGTCCTTGAGATATAGGGCATAGGATTTGGCAGGCTGCCTGCACTGCAGAGCTTCCATTGCCCAGTTGGCCATGCAGGCCAGTTGGGCCTCCTTTTCTTACAGCTGTTGTTTCAGAGAATGTATCTGCAATTCTTGTTCCTGTAGCTGCTGGTTCAGTGCCTCAATTTCAGTCTGTGGCCCTTCCTTTCTTTGTTGTTCATAAGGGGTATCTGTGGCTGTTGTGGGCCCCTCCTGTTGCTCTTGTTCCCCCAAGATGTGAGGCATGTCTTCCTTCCTCTGTCCCTGTAATTGCAGCTGCTGTCTAAGCAGCTCATTTTCTTCCTGTAGCCTGACCCGCTGGCTGCTCTCCACATGCCGTACTAGAGCCAATTCCCTCCTTGCCTCTTTGAGCTGTTCCTCCAGAGGACCTATATCCGCCACACCCTTGGACTTAGCGATTTTCATCCAAGTGTGGGTCCTCACTCTCTCTTCCTCTAGTGCAAGGAAAAGTGGCACTGTGAATTTCTGAGGAATGATCTTTTCGGCCTCCAAGAAGTTATAATAGGAGCCCAAGCTGGGTTGGGGGCTAGGTTCCATAATGTTTTCTACCTTTTCTTCCCTCTGAGGTGATTTAGCTGCCTCACCCTCCATTGCTTCGGTCTCCTTCAGTCTAGCCAGTGTTTCCTGTAGAATAGCCTCAGCATCCTGTAGAGAGGCCTTGGTGTCCAACATGTTCATCCTCTCCCTCCAGGTGGATGTCTTCGGGCTTCCCTGTTCATAAGTGATGGCTGCCTTGGAGGGGGACCTCTCCCTTGGTGTGGTAGGGGTGTCGACAATGGTGATTGGTTCTTTGGACGGTGGTTGGGGTCTGCCGGTTTTAATTCGTACACTTCTTCTTGCCTTAAAGTACAGGGGAGGCTCCCTATTTCGCTTTTCCTTCTGCTTGGGGGATGTGCTTAGGGTGGCCAGCACAGCTGCTGCCTCCCTAGCTAAAATCTCGGCCGATTTCTCCTTCTGCTGCCCTTTCCCCAGACTTACTGTAGAAAGTCCTATAGTGGTCGTTTTCTGGCTTCCTGTAGAAGCAGTTTTCTGGCTTCCTGTAGAAACAGTCTGCTGGCTTTCTATAGAACCAGTTTTCCGTGATTTGGCTTGCTTGGCTGGGGGTGCATTCTATTTGACTTGTGTTGTGGTTTCCTTGGGTGTGCCTTTACTTGTTTGGACTTTTTCAGTCCTCTCTGCCCGGGTTTGCAACCGCTTCTCCCTTGGCGTTTGTGTTTTTACTCCACTCACAGCTTTGGCCTCAGCAGCTTGTCCTTTTTCTTGCTTTTCCTCTTGCCTTTCCTGTGGCTTTTCCTGTGATGGTTTGCCCTGGGTTTTCTTACCCTTAGCTTCCTTACCCTTAGTTTTCTTCTCTGCCTCAATATGCTCCTTCTCCTCACTGCTGGATGAAGTGAGTTCTTCTGCCAGAGTCCGGATATCATCATCCTTGGACATATTGCGGAAAATCTCCCAGGAGATAGGGACAGTATAAGTATGGAGGGCATCTTCTACGAGGATCTTGATAAGCCCATGATGAGCCAGTTGGTCTGGTGTCCCCTCCTTCAGTTTTGTGCCACACTCAATCAATGACTGTAGGAGGAAGTATGGGATGCTCAATTTTTATTCTGAGGGCAAATCCATCTTATGCCTGAGCTCGGTTAACAAGCGGAAGTGATAACCATACACAATACTAAATCGCCCCTCACAGGTAATATATTTCATAATTTGAAGGCTGACCTCGCTCCAAAATGGCTGAAGGCTGGCTCTCCGGACCCCATTCTTATCCTCTGAAAACTGTTCTTCTGGTAGGAAAAATTCCTTTTTGGCCTTCTGGCCCAATTTCCTTTCCTCTTTATCCCACGATATCCCCAATGGCAACTCCGTGACCTGACTAATGAGTTGTGGAGTGAGTTTGAAGGTCAATCCTCTGAACTTTACAGTGGCCAGTGTTTTTTATTTGGGCTGCAGGGACCTTAGGAACTCCTCTATTATTTCATCATCGTGACCTTGAATTCTGTCACAGAAGGTCATCCAGTGGGCACGAGTAAACAATTCTACCACCTCGGGAGTTTCCCTCAATTTTCTAGAATCTGAGGGTTCCTTTCTGATAAACCCTCCTGGCATGATGAAAACACTCTGTTTTTGGCTTGAGCTCTGGGTAGAATGGAAATTCGGATATGGTTTCCTCCTTGATTCTCAGGACAGGGTTTCTCCACTGTGTGTATCTCCCCTTTCACCAATTCTCTGGTTATAATACTGCTGCCGCCCAAAACTCGACTTGTCAAAAGGAATTAAGCTCTCACAGACAGAGTGCAGAGCTAATTTTCACACCAACCATGTAACAGTCACAAAAAATTTTATATGTGCACAGGTGAGCCTTACAGTGGTTTGTCGTTATAATGGGGAGAGTTTGTTAACAGGAACCATGGAGGTGAATATGACGCAGCACCATTTAAAAGAAATTTTGTGTATCATATAAGCAAAACCACCATTCTTGACCCACAGGCAGACTGGTTTCAATTTTCCCCACTTCAAACAAGCTAGTTCACCACCTTTCAAAAATTAAGCATGGGGATGGTGTGTTTGAGCCTACCTCTCTTCGAAATTTCGAATTCGGACGCAACAGACACAAGTTTCTCTACTCCGGGAGCTTTCGTTGTGCTTCCTGTAGAGCTCCTTCCTGTAGAGAGCTTCTGCTGCTTCTAGAGGACGTCACGGCACTACGGAGCAAGTCTGGGACGTGGGAAGAGTTTGAACTGGGCCGAGAAACTCGGGCTAACGAACTGCAGAGGAGGAGGATGCCCATGTTGCTGAAAACCGGTGGTAGGCGTGAATGACTGTGATTAATGCAAGTGCTCTAGCCGAATGATTTTGAAATATGGTGCAATTCATCCCTGTCAGTCCGCCGATTTTACTGCAAATCTGTTGATTTCCTCACTGGACACTTCCCACGTGTCGACTCCACGTCCTTCCGGCAGAATCGAGCGTAACCATGCTCGTTCAGATCCCACGAGGCAATTCTACTGGCTGTGGGTGGCCAGTTGACTGGCCATTGCATCCGTTCAATCCACCCATTCACAGATATGCAGTGTTCATAGTATAGCTTATGCAATTTGACGAAATAAGGTTAGGCACTTACCTGTGCGGCCGTGGACGTGTTTCGCAGGTTTTTGGACGTGAAACAATGGCTTTGCTCCCTGCTGCTTCGTGCACCGGCGTTTGAATTCCCTCGTTCGTTTGCTGATGCTGGATGCAAGGTTTTCAGGACCCGGTCCTCTGGTGGTGAACGTTGCATGCACGGCTTTGTCTTCTCTCAGCTGTCGAGGAGGTGTTCATTGTTACACGGAGCTGGTTGCATGCCTCCTATGTTGATTTCAACTGCTCTTGACTCCATAGTGTGTATTCCAGGCGGATCAGCTGCTACAGGATTCCTGTAGGACATCCTGTAGCTGCTTCTCCTCCTGGGCTGCATGCTGAAACGGGCACGGCTACAGTCGCAGATGAGGGGTCCTATTGGAGCTTTTGACAGGTAGAGTGTGTGGCCCTTCATGTATTTGATTTGTCCCTCTGAAAAAAAACAAAAAAATGGCGATCTGAGGAAAACAGGACTTTTTGCATGACTGTGCAGGAGTACAGGACCAAATTGTGGTAATGGCAGTGGAAAGAGAGGAAACAGGTGATGGATTGGACAAAGGGGTGGTTGCAGGCCTCACCAACAAACTTCAAGTTTTAAACCCTCCTCCAGAATCGATTTTGGCTTGTCCAAAGGTTCTACAGGATGTTTTCTGTAGAAACGCAGAACTTCTTGTAGAAAGCCCTGAAACTTCCTGTAGGAGGTTGAATCTTGACCCGAATGTGTCCAAATCCTGGAAAAAGTGTGTGGCCATGGAGGGAGTGTCGGTGAGGATGCCTGGTAGCTTGGGATGGACCCCTGTCCTTGATTTGCGCGACCCTCTTTATCTGCATTATATCCCTGCAACCTGCAATAATTTCAAAGATCAGACCTGTTTTTTCTGCTTTTTCTTCTCCTTCTCTTTTATCTCTTTTTTTTTTTTTTTTTAAGAGACAGCAGGGGTGCCTCTATGAGGTTTTCACCCCCACTATTTGCCCTGGGCACCTCAAAGAGGTTTTCACCCAAGGATCTTTTTTATCCCATTTCTTTATTTTCTGAGAGATAGCGGGGGCGCCTCCATGAGGTTTTCACCCTCACTGCCTGCCCTGGCCGCCTCAGAGAGGTTTTCGTCCAGGGATCTTTTTATTCCTCTTTTTTTTTTTGATGATCAAGGTGTGGCCAGAACAGAGGCAGAACCCTGCTCTATTACCAGCACTGATTTTTCCACAGTTTCAATGAATTCCTGCCTCGAGAGGGGTTTCTTGTAGATTTTCAGTCGATGTCCATTGACAAGCATGGGGATGGCCTCTTCATCAATGGTCCTGATAAGGACTGAACCATTATCATTACATTTCTCCACTGTATATGGTCCTAACCACCTTGTCCTCAGCTTTCCTTTGAAATCCTTGTATCTTGAGTCATACAGCAGCGCCCAATCTCCCGGCTAGAATTGCTTCTCATTAAGGTGCCGGTCATGCCATATCTTCCTCTGGAGTTGAACTACCTCTGAGTGGAGAAGGGCCTGCATCCTTTGTTCATCTAATCCATTCAGCTGCAATAATCTTTCACGTTGAGCATGGCTGAGATCTAGGTCCAGCTGAGCTACCACCCTCAATGTATTGTACTCGAACTCTATGGACAGCAAAGCTTTCTTCCTGTAGACCAGCTCATAAGGTGTGAAACCGGTTGTGGTCTTCCAAGTGGTGTTGTAGGCCCAGGTGGCGTCAACCAGGTGAGCTGCCCAATCCTTTCTGCTGCTGCTCACAACCTTGGTCAAAATCCCTTCCAATGCTCAATTAGTGACTTCCACCTACCCATTTGCTTGAGGATGATAGGGGGTGGAAGTCTTGTGCTTGATTTTTTGATGACCGAGCAAATATTCAATCAGGTTGGAGGTGAACTGGCTTCCTTGATCTGTGACTAACTCTCTTGGGTAGCCAAACTTGTAGAAGATATTTTCCCTCAGGAACTCAGCCACCTTTTCTTCTGTTGCTGCTTTGATTGCCTTCGTTTCTGCCCACTTGGTCAGATAGTCGGTGCACACAATGATGTAAGACCGTTGCTTTGAAGGAGGGTTGATAGGACCCACAAAATCCATGCCCCACTTCTCAAATGGCTCGAAGGTCACTTGAGGTTGGAGAGGCATTTCATCTCTTGGAGTCGGTTTCCCCATCCTTTGACATCGGTCACATTGGCTGATGTATCTTCTGACATCTTGATGAAGAGTAGGCCAATAGTAGCCTGCCTGTAGAATTTTGAAGGCAGTCCTTTTTGCTGCAAAGTGGCCTCCACAAGGTCCATCATGACAGGTTAGGAGGATGTCAAAGACTTCCTCCTCCCTAACACAACGTCTCAAGATCTGATCTGGGCCAAGCTTAAACAAGTTGCCCCCGATCCAAGTGAACGGGGCGCTCTTCCTTACGATTCTGCTCTTTTCTTTTGAGGACAGATGTGGAGGGAACTGTGCTGAGACCAAGTAATTTGCTATATCAGCAAACCATGGAGAGAGTACTGAGATAGCAAATAGATGTTCATTTGGCATCTGGTCGTCCATTGTTCCTTCTTCACATGCAAGCAAGTCCAATCTAGACAAGAAGCCAACAACAACATTTTCCTTACCCGGCTTGTTGACAATCGTCAAATCAAATTTCTGTAACAAAAGTAACCATATAATAATATGAGCATTGACACTAGGGTTATTCATTAAATATCTAATCGCTGCATGATCAGTGTGCACAAATGTTTGATAACCGGTGATGTAGTGTCTGAACTTGTTTAGGGAATGGACTACGGCCAGGAACTCTTTCTCGGTTACAGTATAGTTCATTTCTGCCTTGGACAGGTTTTTGCTAACGAAGTATATGGCATATGGGAGTTTCTCCTCAACTTGTCCTAAGGCTGCCCCTATGGCTTTGTTCGAGGCATCAGTGTGGATGTGGAAAGGTAGGGCCCAGTTTGGACCTCTCAAGATCGGGGCAGACACCAGCTTATCTTTCAATTCGTCCAGTGCCCCTTGACAGTTGTCAGTCCATTTAAACTCAACATCTTTCCCTAAGAGTCCAAACAAAGGCGAGGCTAGCTTGCTGAAGTCTTTAATGAATCTTCGATAATATCCTGCTAGGCCTAGGAAACTCCGAACATCTCTTACCTTTTGAGGAGGTGGGACCTTTTGGATGATAGCAATTTTATTAGGATCCACCTGTAATCCTTGGCGAGAAATGGTATGTCCTAGCACGGTCCCTTCAGTCATCAGGAATTCACATTTTTCGGGACTGAGGGACAGGTTCATCTCAATGCACTTGGTTAGAACTTTTCCCAGATTGGTCAATGCTTCTTGGAAGTTGGACCCATAAGGAGTGAAGTCATCCATATAGATTTCTACCGAATCATGGACCAACTTAGAAAAGATGCTCAATACTGCTCTCTAGAAAGTGGCAGGAGCGTTGCATAGCCCAAAGGGAAGGACTTGATAGGCAAAGGTACCCCAAGGACAGGTGAAGGTGGTTTTATCTTGGTCTTCCGGGCTGATTTGGATCTGGTTATACCCGCTGAACCCATCTAGGAAAGAGAAGAACTTCTTCCCAGCCAGTCCATCCAACACCTGATCTATGAAAGGCAAAGGGAAATGGTCTTTCTTAGTGTCTTTGTTAAGTGCTCAGTAATCTACACAGATTCTCCACTTCCCATTCTTTTTGGGCACAAGCACTAGAGGCGAAACCCACTGACTATCGGAGATAGGATAGATGAATCCGGCATCCAACAATTTTTGCAATTCTTCTTTGACAATGTCCTTAAGGGCTGGATTCATTCTCCTCTGAGGCTACCTGACTGGTTTACAATATTGTTTAATGTAGATGTGATGGGTACAGACCGAAAGATGGACTCCTTTCATCTCCTTATAGTTCCAGGCGAAAGCATCTAAATGATTGTTCAGTAAGCTACACAGCTCCTTCTCCTGGGAAGGAGATAGAGAGGAGCTGATCTTTAAAGTTCTCTCGGGACCAAACTCCACATTCTTAACTCTGGGAGGGGTTGGATTAGTCACACAGAGGTCCACTGAGGTGCTGGCTTGGGTATCCTCCACCAATTCCTCTGAGGACAATGCACTAGGAGGTGGATTTTGAATCAAGGTCTCAATCAAATCATCCTCGGTTTGAGGACCTCCCCTAATGGTTTCTATTGTGCACAAGGGTGCAGAGTAGACCTCATCCTCATCTCCTTCTTCCAACCAGAGTGGTAAGTCATGTTCTAGCAGAGGCTGGGCAGGAGGGTATAGGACTAGCTGTTTGGACATAGGACCATTTTTGATGGTCATGTTTCCAGCTCGGCCACTGATGTAAGCATCTGTCGTGGCTAACCAAGGCCTTCCCAAAATGAGGGGGTATCCAGTAAGCTTTGCCTTTGGTTGAAGGACCAAGAAGTCCGCAGGGTACTCCCAAGAGTCAACAGAGACCAAGACATCTTCCACAATCCCTTAGGGAGTCACGGTGGAGCGATCTGCCAACTGCAGGACTGTCGAGGTCTTCCTTAAGGAATTCTGAAGGTTGAGTTTAAGCATGGTGTCCCGGGTCATCACATTAATGGCAGCGCCTAGATCAATCAAGGTATGGGGAATAATGGTGCCATTGATGTGGACATCAACTATAGGACTCCCAGGGTCCAAATACTTTGGACAGATGACTTGCCCCAACATTAGATTGAACATCTGTCCTATGACATTGATAATCGAGGCATCTCTCTTTCTCCTGCCTGGGTGCCTGAAACACTTCTCCTTAATCAATTTGTTGTATATCGGTACATCTTTGATGGCCTGGAGAAGGGGTATTTTCACACACAACTGTTTTAGTTCCCCCAGAAGTTCAGTCTCCTCTGGGTTTGGTTGTGTGGTTACTGTTAGTCGCTCAGGAAAGGGTGGAATGGCTTTGGGTTCACTTTCCTATTTCTCTTCCTCGTCCTCTGGGGGAGGAGGTTGGCGATCTGGAAGGGTCTTTCCGGATCGCAGGTTGATCTCCTGGATCTCCACAACATAGGTAGGACATGTTGTCTCTCTAGTGTATACCTGCTGGGCCTGTCGGTTGTTGGGGTTCGGGTTCAGTTGGGCAGGCATCTGGGGTTGTCTTGGAGAAGCAGGAGGTAATGGTTGTGGTTGAGCCGGTGGTGGAGACAGAATGGCAGGAGGAGAGTTGTATTGGGGCCTCCACCCTGGTTGAGGTGCATTCCACTGAGGTTGTGGTTGGACATGTGAGTGAAATGAATGAGCAGTGGGTTGAGTATGGTATTGAGGTGGATAAGACCACGGAGGAGGTGTAGACCAGGAAGGATGAGCAGGGGGACCCCAAGAGGGCATGTGAGCAGTTTGGTTGGGGCTATAATAAGCTTGGGATGACCCTTGCATCCCCTGCTAGTAAGGTCTGGGTCCATGCGGTCTCCTTTGGTTGAGGAAGTAGAGAGGTTCAGTGGGTGCCTCAGTCCCTTGGTACATGGCTTTGAATCCGGGCAAGGTTGGGCATTGGTTTGTGGGGTGGTCCTCCTCACAAACGAAACATACCTCTACTGAGTGCAATGGACACTCGTTCTTAGGGTGCTTCCTCGTACATCTGGGACAGAAGATGGACAAAGCCCTCTCAGCTTCCTCTTTCTTTTGTTGGATTCGGAAAGTATCAAGTTGCATGGCAATGGTCTGTCTCATCTCACTTTTGAGGTATTCCATCTAATTAGCAAACTCATGCTTGGAGAAGGTAGCACTAACTGAAAGTGGATTCCCCCTACCTCTTTTTCGAGCTGCCCTAGAGTGGTTTCTAAACACAGTCTTTATGTCCTCATAAGGTAGTTGGTAAATATCTCCTCCAGATAGCATGTGAAGGGTATCTAGAAGGTCTTCAGGGACTCCTCAGAGTAGAACCAACTTTAGAGATTCAGTGTCAAGTGTGCACCTGGCCCATTTATAGCTAAGTTGGAACCTTTCCTCATAGTCCTCTAAAGACTCATCATTTCCATGGTCATCCGAAATATTTCTCCCTTGGTTTCCTTTGACCTACAGTAATCCCAGTATTTGTTATTAAAGGCTTGCTGCATTTGAGCCCAAGTAGTGATACTGTTTCCAGGTAACCCCATGAACCAGCGTAATGTTGCATCCTTGAGGGTAGAGGGAAAGAGTTTCAACTTTTGCTCGTCTTCTGTATAGTCATAAGTTTGACAAAGGACAGCAAACTCAAATAGGAAGGTATCAGGGTCTTCAGTGGTCAATCCATGGAAATGAGGTAAGGCTGAGGGACTTATGTTCTTCATTTTCATGTCCCCGTTAGTCTCTCGGATGGGGAAGGTACCTTCTATTCTCTCATCATCGTCTCTACCATTTCTGTTGTCAGCCATAGTCTCAAAAGGAATGTTTTCTTGCTCTTCTTCTGTTATAGGATCTTCGTATATCTCAGGAGGTTCACCTATAGGTTCTTTTGGATCACTGCCACCAAAGAAGAGAGAAGGGTGACTCAGTGAAGTGGTGGGGGTGTTGGGTAGGAATTTTCTGGTATTATCTCTGTTCCTACGAGGCATGAAAGGACTTTTGGTTGTTTTTGCTTTTTTTCTCTGCTTGTACCTGCAAAACTGAAACAGATGGAATTGCAACTAACTAAAATCTATCTTGCAGAAATGAAAATGCGGAATTGAAATGAAAGCAGGAAAAGACTAATCTATTTTGCTGAAATCAAATTGCGAGAAGGAAATACTAGACTACGCTTGCAAAATTGAAATTCTATTTTACGCTTGCAGAATTGAAAGGTTAATCTACGAAAGCAGGAAATGTCTAATTTACTTTTGCAGAAATGAAATTGCAGAATGGAAATGAAATAAACTATTTAGTAGAAGGCGAGAGTAGGAAAATAGAAGAAAAGCAGCAATCACAAATACTCTGACGCTTCCCCGGCAACGGCGCCAAAAAGAGTGGTGAGCTCCAGTATTGCAGCAATAATGCTACAACTCCTGGGACTCCCTTCTTTACTTTTATCAACCCGGTAGTTCGTAACAAACTTGGAAGCGACGGTGCTGTATGCACAAGTACTAGCTCTTGCCGCAACTGTCACTTGGTCAGCTGGCACAAGTCCGCTAGGGGCTCAAGCCAACTTCTATGAGCTCTGAGAAGAAGCTTTTTAACCGATGGACGAAAGCTAATTTAAAGAAGGTTGATCTACTTGCAGAAAGACATTGAAAAGCTAAAAGAAAACGCAAACCCTAGCAAACCCTAATTCTACCAGCTAACCCTACTGATGCAAGAAAGAGGATGCAAGCTACTGAAAGAAATGCCATTGACTTCTAGGAAGGTAAATACATGTATCTAAGCTACTTCTACAGTAACATCTGGAAAAAACATCTTTTTGTATTTTTGAATAAGTTGCCAGAGTTATTATGCATATGATTTGACTGTTTTTGGGCTGTGCAGAGGTGGATGGGCAAGAGGAAATGCTTGGAGGAGGTCAAGAAGGTTCAGAGAGGGCCTAAGGGGTCCCTAACACCCTTCCATAGAGTTTCACTAAGTTTGGATATCAAGAAACCTCATTCGTGAGCCTCTACAGGATGTTTGCGATTTTCTACAGGATGTCTGTAACTTTCTACAGGATGTTCAGAAATGAGGTTTTTGGTGGATGAATGGAGAGGGAAAGGTGAAGGAGTGAGTGTGGAGGTAGGGTGAGGGCTGGAGATGGTCTAGGACTCGGTGGATGGAGTTGTGGGCAGGTGTAGATGGCTAGATTTGGTTCAGAGAAGACTAAAGCAATGTTACACACAAAACTAGGGTTATGGGAGCAAATGGCGAACGGGAGGCAAGGATGCTAAGTAGAGGGCAGAGTGGATGGTGTTGATGGAGAATAAACAGATGAAGGAGTGGTACAGGTGCTCTGCAAGGCGTTTTTCCAACTGATCCAACGAAGACTTGTAAATTCAAAAACCTAATTACGATGACCTAATCTGCTAGCTACCGGTAAAGAGAATGAACAGAAGTGTGACCTGCAATGAAACCATGTATTTTAACTCATGCAACTAAGCAAACGAAAGTCTGAACTTGTAACCAACTTCTACACATGAAAATCAAACACTAGTGATTGCATGGCAAAGCAAAATCAGTGTTTTTGTGGGCAGCAAAGTTATCCTGATCCCAGCTCTTGATCCTACTGAAGGAGAGGTGAAACCAGAGATGTTTTATGGCCCTTTTCTTGAAGCTTTTTCCTATTAACAACCTATCAACTAAATATGAGCATTCAAAATTATTTCTAACCATTAACAGTGTAATAGTTAATCAGAAAACTTTAACCTACTTAACAGAAATGTTTTTGCAAATGCATAAAGAACAAATAACAATACATAAAGGAGGCCTTAGCACTCGGGTTGGGCCCAACCCCAAGAGCTGCAGGCTCCTATAAAGAACTCAGATCTGATGCCAAGTAAAGCTGCTTCTCATTATTCAAAAATAAACATCATATGAAAGTTGTACAGCAGTAGCTACAATAAAACAGGCTGAGCAAAATGGCAGCACTATAGTGCAAAAATAACAATAGTTCCAAAAAGTAAACTATGAAGGCTGAGGCCTTCCTATTTGTACAATACGAGGGGGCTAGCAGCCCTCCTAGATTCAAGGGACTCGGCTGTCCCAACTACTAGTGAACAGTCACTCCTCCAAAAACTGCTTGGCTACCTTTAAAACTCGTTTTGGTGGCCTCTGGAGCTCGGAGTTGAGGGTGGAGATTTTGAGGAAGGCCATTTAATGCAAGAGAAAACCTCCCTACGAATCCTCACCTCAAGCTTGGCTGTGAGCTAACCCATGATTGCTTGGTTTTGCTCCAAAATTTATCCAAAAATCCTGAAATAACCACGTATTAGCCTCCTAGGTAGAGTGACCACCCTTATTCGTTCAAATAACATAAACATGCTAGAAAAACATGCATAATCTATGAAAAATGGAGGATTGAACAAGGACAATTAGGCAAAATGAGCCCAATAAGTTACCCAATTTGGGGGCTCATCACCAGTGCTCATAATTTTAAATAAAACCTTCAATATATGACCATTCTCTCGTATTCAATTATCTAAAAAAAATGTAATTAATTTATCTGTTTATATATAAAATCTTCGCTTTATACCACCTTTAACATCTTCAAAAATGTGGTGAACATATTTCAGGACCCTCTACCAACTTCGAATTTATCCTTAAATGTCTACATAAGTTTACTAAGCTTCATCTTATCCACACATAACAAATTCAAATTCAAAATGTTGAATATCTTTCACGACCATCCAATAACTTTGAGCTTATCCTTAAATGTCTAGATAAGTCAACTAAGTGAAATATTATCCACATATCGGAGCTTATCTTAAATGTGTAGATAAGTTGACTAAACGTCATGTTATCCACATATAAAAAATTCAATTTGTTGGCCATTAATAGTCGGTACCATAATGTGAATATATTTTATTGCAATGGATAACGTTTTAGGTTTCTTTGTAATTTAATATATAACTGAAATATGAAATTTGAAATTGAGTTTAATGTTTCCTTTCTTTTATTTTAATTGCGATATTTCTTTACATTTACGTTAATAAATTGAATAACGTTAAAAAATATATTATAATTGTTTCCAATAACATTAAATAAATGTATTAATTTTTTTTAATTAATAAATATTTTAATTGTAACTAATTTTTCCATAATTATGAATTTATTATTATTATTTATAAAATTAAAATTATTATAATTAAAATAAAATTTGAAAAGTTTATTTTTCCATTTTAGAGTGATGGGTTAATGGAAAAGGTGGATTTGCAGGATGGATAATAGAGCAGTGCAGTTTGTAAATTAGTTAATAGAGAAATTTTTGAGAGAGCCTAGCTTCTTCAGTTTTTGGTTAAATTGAGCCCAACAAAAGCCTAGCTAAGGGTTTTCTACTATTTTGAAGTTATTGGAGACATAATATTTACATTATGAGCACTATAAACCCATGTAAACACAAATTTGAGCACTTAAAAAAGATGTCCAACATTGTAAGTTAGACCAAGAGATGTAGCCCAAGAGGGGTGAACTCCTTTATCATTTTCGTTGTTATGTGTTTATGATATGGTATATTGTCTCTATTTTTATTTTTAACTAAGTTTAAAAATCATTATTTTATGTGTTTTGTAAAGTGATCCATTACCCAAAATACATAAAATTTTACTTGCAATTTTTCCATCACCTTCAAGTTTTCATAATAGATCAGTTTGGTATCAAAGCTCAAGGTTATTTTGAAGGTATTATTTTGTTTGCAAGTGTTTTATGATGCTTACAAGGTTGAAGATTAAAAGAGGAGAGGGAGAACATATCGAGCCAAGATCTCAAATTGTTTCAAAGAGAACACTCATACCTAAAGCTTCACTAGTCATGGCACATGAAGAAGGTCCTAAAGGGATGTCTGAAGATGAAAGAACTTTTAGAAAAAAATTCTTTGAAATGTATGAAATGGTAAAAGTTATTTATGAAGAGAGGAACTCAAGGTTGCAAGGGGAGAGCTCAAATTCTCCAAAATGAGATGGAGGAAAAGCTGACAAACCTCTGAAAGGGAATGGAGGAAATGGTGACAAGCCACCACCTTCACCTCCATCCTCATCCTCTTCTTCATCCTCATCATATTCTACATCTTCTACCCTTTAAAAAACACCTCCAAATTCTCCAAAAGGACATGGTAAAATTCCTTTGTTAAAGATTGACATAAAGTTTGAATTACCTATGTATGATGGAGAGGTAAGTGTTGAGAAATTAGATAATTGGATTCATCAGATTGAAGTGTATTGTAGGATACAAAGAATCAAGGATGATGAGACCAAAATTCAGCTTGCTTCTCTTAGGTTGGAAAGTGCAGCACTTATTTGGTGGGAGGCCAAAACTCAAGAGGACATGAAGAAACATGGTAAGGTTTTATCCTCTTGGAATGATTTTGTTGTTGCAATAAGAAGGCAATTTTATCCATTAGCATACATGCAAAAATCTATAATGGATTTGAAAAACTTTAGGCAAGCTAAGGGTCAAAATGTGCAAAGCTATACTCAAGAATTTAGAAAAAGAGCTTTGATTTTGGGTATAGATTTTTCCTCCCAAGATACTCTATTGAAATACATTGGAGGATTACATAGTTATTTGAGATACATTATTCTCATGTTTAACACTACAAAACTAGATGAAATTTGTGTACAAGCAACTCATTTAGAAGAAAGAGGGAAGAATGCTTATGAAGAAACTAGCAAGAAGTCATTTAAGTCTGGAGAAAAAGGAAAAGGTAAGTTCAAAGGCAAGAATAAAAGGAATACTTTAGTCAAGAAGGAGAGAGAAAAACTCACATGTACGCACTATTCAAAAGAAAGCCATAATGAAGACCACTATTGGAAACTTCATCCTGAGATGTGACCCAAAAATTTAATAACAATGAGAAATAAAATATTGTTGCAACCACACATCAAGATCTAGGATCTAATTCCAGAGATGACACAAAAATCATAGCCATGGGATTGAAAGATGAGGATTCAATTGCAAGTACCAGTTCTTCTAGAAAACCAATTGAAACTCAAAGTGAAGGAGAAATAATAGAGATTTTCTATGTTAGGGTCATCACAAAAAATAACAAAGTAGATACTTTGTTTGATAGTGGATCACAAGCAAACCTCATTTCACAAGACATTGTCAAGAAACTAAATTTGGAAACCATTTCTCACCCTAAACCTTATCCTTTGGGTTTGGTATGTGACAATGCCAAATTGAAAGTGACAAGAAAATGCATACTTAGATTTTTCATCATTGTAAATTTTATCGATGAGGTAGAACTTGACGCGATACCACTTGAAATTTGTGGGATTGTTTTGGGAAGCCCATACTTATATGACAGTAAATCCATCTTTCATCGCCATGAGAACAAGTATCATCTGTTTAAAAATGGGATTGAATATAGTGTTAGTGCACATAACAAGAAGTTGAATTTATCACTTGTGACTGCTGGACAAATGAAGAGGTTCGTAAATGCTACTCAGAATTTTGCATTGTTGATGATTAAACATAAAGACGTTGATGAATCTGAAGCCTTCCAAGAATGTGATGCAACATTAAAATCTGATTTAGTTGAAGTGGTTAACACATGTTAGCCCGGAAAAGGTGTATTCGTAGGATAGATAACAGTGCAGTGCAGTTTGAAGATCAATTAGCAGAGAAAACTTTGAGAGAGCATAACTTCTTCAGTTTTTGGCCAAATTGAAACCAACAAAATCCCAGCTAGGTTTTTTTTACTGTTCTAAAGCCATTGGAGACATAATATTTACATTTTGTGCACTATAAATCCATGTAAACACAAATTTGAGCACATTGTCTAAGAGATATAGCCCAGGAGAGGGGTGAACTCCTTTATCATTTTTATTGTTATGTGTTTCTAATATCGTATATTGTCTCTTTTATTGATGTTAACTAAGTTTAAAAATCATTATTTTATGTGTTTTGTAAAGTGATCCATTACCCAAAATACATAAAATTTACTTGTAATTTTTCCATCACCTTCAAGTTTGCATAACAGATCAACTACTCCAAGGTCAAGTTAGATGTTGAGATCAAAGTTGACAGAGAGAAGCCCAAATGGGATTTGATCATTAGGAACAAGATTTTTGAGGGCCAGAAACTTGTAGCAACACTGGAGGTTGGAAGGGAATAATAAAACTAGAATCTTAGACAATGAAAGTAAAATAGATGGTGATATGACTTTACATATTGAAATAAAAAACATGTGGGAATTGGTTAGACTCGATTTCTTTTGAGCTAGAAGTGGGAATAAGAGACTACTAACAAAAGTAAACTAAGATACCACTGAAGTTATGAAAAAGTCCTATGGTTTAAAGAAACAATAATAAATTCAAGTTAAAAAGAATCAAGAGAAATTACAGCAAGAATTTTTGAAAAACGGATTGTGATAATTGGATACACAACACAAAGGCAGACATAAAGGGTGCTAAAGGATTTCAAGAATTGTCATAAATGCAATAGCATCCCCAATAAAAGAATTGGGTGTAACACCCTCCTCCCACATTTACCCAAGCTAACCGGTCCACCAAGGTAAACATGTGACGAAGAGTTACTATGATATGATTCAACTCCATAAGTGTAGTTAAGGAAGTGGAACCAATGAAACAACACCTTACAGACCTCCCTCAGGTGTTATAGGAACCCCAGGAGTTAATCTACCATTCTAGGTTCCAAACCCCTGAGTTAACCTAGCCTTTCAATGAATTAAACCCTAATTCGCTCCCATGACATGGGCATGCATGCGACTGGGACCCTCTAGTCACTCCCACAATGCCTGTAAGGGAGAGACTACATTGTTTTTCAAACAGTTCTGTGCCAGAGACTGCGAGATTTAAGCCACTTTTTTAGGGCTAGTCTCCAAACCACTGCTCGGAACTTGATGATACTTACCAAGACAAACCCTCTAACATAAAACTTGATCAAGGACTTGACTTAACCAAGCCTAACCATGACAAACATTTCGTAGAACACATTGTGCACATGTAATCTACAGGTCATAACAACATATTTGAGCATATGGATGTCATACTTATCTAATATTCTTAAGGAAGCATTGATGCATTATCACATTAGCTGCATTATCATATTTTAGGTCATATATTAATTGTTCATTCATTTAAAAATAAAAACATGATGAGAGGCATACATCATCACTGTCATAAAACATACTCATAAGCAGCATATAACCAACAAAAATAATAAGGATACAACAACCATAAATACCACATATGAAACAATACATTTACACATGAAATACCAAGGAGAACGAACTCTTACTAATGAATGCAAAAGCCAACCAGGTATGGGACTTCCACGAACCACCCGACCATAGATTAGCTAAACCAAATTTTTCTTTCAGCCAATCACCCACGTGCCATATTCCAAGCATGAATGTGGGACTCATAACCAAAACTCAACCAGGGCTTCCTGAGGCTACACCACCTCACCCTCATCAATAGATCCAGGATTTACCGCAATACTCACTAGATCACTGGGCCAAAACAATAAACATGCAATACCAAGATTTACCGCAATCCCCACCGAATCGCTAGGCCCTAAACAAGCATGGATGCCACCAAATTTCTTCACCTACACCATGAGGAATTTTCTTATGTCCTAGTCTCTAGGCTTCACTGCAATCCACAATCTGATCCAGGGATCACTAGGCCATAATCGAGACACCACCCTCCAGGATTTGCCATATATCCCGTCATTCACTGGCACAGATTCCTAAGCATGATCAAGGGTAACCACCTCTAGGCTTTACGCATATCCCGCCATTCACCGGTTGAGGATTCCTAGGCCCACCAAGGCACACAATACTTGGCTTTATCGCAACCCATTGTCTGGTTTAGGGGTCACTAGGCTAGTGGCTTTAGCGCAATCCACAGTCTAGTTCGGGGATCACTAGGCCATGTATTCTTTCATTTAGATATCTACCTCATTCAGCTTTGAATTCATCCGACAATCCAGCTCAACCAAAACATGAGAACCCCATCACACCATGGTTATCTGGAAATGTCAAGGCAAGGCTTAAGAACGTTGTCACACTTGGAAAAACCCATGCTCATACAACAAGAGAACCAAATACACACACGCATAACCATCCATGCCAAAACTAGCAAGGAAACCATACGTGCAACTCAATTCCTGCAAAGAATCTCGTTGTAGCCGCTTGATCCTCCTCTTCCTTGCTTGATCGTTACTTCCTCTTGCCTTCTTTGCTTTTCTTGATCCAATGTTGAAGTGTTCCAAGAAAACTCTAAGTGTCCAAGAGTGTGTAAGAGAGAGAATAGAGAGAGCGCTCCAAAACTAAACTAACAAAAGTATATGAACTGATCCTCAGAAGCCTTTTTATCAATGAAGCCTCTATTTTCTTCATTTTCCATTATTTTCTTTCATTTTCCTCCTCACGTGCAACTTGTGACCTTTCACCTTCCTTTTCTCCTAATTTCCTTTATTTTCATAAATAAAATGCCAATTAATGTCATTTTCCCTTTCCAAATACTTTGACATTTCCTTTTCCAGTTTCCTTTAGCCATAATAACTTAAATGAACACCCACTGGGATGTTTTCCCAACATTCAACTTGGAATACATGTCCCATGACCTTGGTCTTAAATATTTTTTTACATGAATTTTTACCAAGGTTGTTACATTGGCCTTTTGGGATGGTAGACAAAGTCAGGGGATATGCCTAAGAAATAGAAGGCCATATAAGGGGTGAGTGTGTTTTTTTTTAGAATAGAGGGCTCGACCCTACAAAACCCAAGAGGAGGCCAAGTGGAACAAGGATGTTTCCCCTAAAATTGATTTGCATCATGTAAGGAATAGGAACAATGCCCTTCATAATATCTTCTTCAAAAAGAACTCTAGCATTGAATATCAATCTCATAGGGATAAACTTCACCTAAATTTGAAAATGATGGATTAGTTAGCTATGTAGCATTGAAGAAGAAAGTAAAACTTTATACAAAACTTGTGTGTGGAGAGCTTCCAAATGATGAAGAAAATGAGAAATATTGTGTGTATTTCCTTCGGAAGGGTAATTTAGAGGATGAAATTGAAGCGTTGAAAGGTTTATATTTGAGGGTTTTATAACCTCACGATCAAGATCAATTCGAATTTGGTTGGTTGCAGATGACAAGGACGATGACATGGTAGTGAACAAGAATTGCTAAAGTTGAATCATGGAGAACCTACAAAGAGAATCATAATTGTGCATGGTGTGAAGTTGATCCCCCAATTCAAAGAAAATATGGATCCAAGATTTAAAGCTTGAATACAATAATGTGAACATTAGCTAAGGGCTACGAAAGAGATCAAAGCATATTTCTGGTTTAGGGGTCACTAGGCCAGTGACTTTACCGCAATCCACAGTCTAGTCTGGGGATCACTAGGCCATGTATTCTTTGATTCAGAGGTCTACCTCACTCAAGTTCAAATTCATTCGACAATCTAGCTCAACCAAAACATGAGAACCCCATCACACCATGGTTATCTGGAAATGGCAAGGCAAGGCTTACAAACACTATCACACCTAGAAAAACCCATGCCCATGACAGCAAAAGAACCAAATACAGACATGCATAACCATGCATACCAAAACTAGCAAGGAAACCATACATACAACTCAATGCCTGCAAAGAGTCTTGTTGTAGCCGCTTGATCCTACTCTTCCTTGCTTGATCGTTACTTCCTCTTGCCTTCTTTGATTTTCTTGATCCAATGTTGAAGTGTTCAAAGAAAACTCTAAGTGTCCAAGAGTGTGTAAGAGAGAGAATAGAGAGAGAGAGCTCCAAAACTAAACTAACAAAAGTATATGAACTGATCCTCATAAGCCTTTTTATCAATGAGGCCTCTATTTCTCCATTTTCCATTATTTTCCTTCGTTTTCCTCCTCACATGAAACTTGTGACCTTTCACCTTCGTTTTATCCTAATTTCCATTATTTCCATAAATAAAATACCAATTAATGTCATTTTCCCTTTCTAAACCTTTGAAATTAATTTTTCCATTTTCCTTTAGCCATAATAACCGAAATGAACACCCACTAGGATGTTCTCCCAACATTCACTTTTGAATATGTGTCCCATGACCTTGGTCTTATATATTTTTTTACATGAATTTTTACCAGGGTTGTTACATTGGGTTGTTGGGATGGTAGAAAAAGTCAAGGGTGATGCCTAAGAAATAGAAGGCCATATAAGGGGTGAGTGTGTCTTTGTTGTTAGAATAGAGGGCTAGGCCCTATAGAACCCAAGAGGAGGCCAAGTGCAAAAAGGATGTTTCCCCTAAAATTGATTTGCATCGTGCAAGATAGAGGAACAATGCCCCTCATAATATCTTCTTCAAAAAGAACTTTGGCATTGAATATTAATCTCATAGGGATAAACTTCAACTAAAATTTGAAAATGCTGGATTAGTTAGCTATATAGCATTGAAGAAGAAAGTAGAACACAAAACTTCTGTGTGGAGAGCTTCCAATTGATGAAGAAAATGAGAAATATTGTGTGTATTTCCTTCGGAAGGGTACTTTAGAGGATGATATTGAAGGTTTGAAAGGTATATATTTGAGGGTTTTAGAACCTCATGATGAAGATAAATTCACATTTGGTTGGTTACAAATGACCAGAAAAAATGGAGTGATAAAGAGTTCATAAAGTTGAATCCTAGAGAAGCTAAAGAGAATCATAATTGTGCATG